>CM033649.1:46345369-46637452 GCA_019512145.1 Engystomops pustulosus
ATGGGGCTCGTTATTCGAGACGAGCACTCGAGCATCAGGAAAAGTTCATCTCGAATAACGAGCACTCGAGCATTTTAGTGCTCGCTCATCTCTAGTCACTTTAGATGGTTATAACTTTTTTTTTTGTTTCAATAGTTTTTATTTCTTTATTCGAAAATTGCCGTGCAAACAAGAATACAAAAGGATATTTACAGTTGTCCACAGCAAACATACAGATCTTGTATCTATATAGAATATACAGACCATACATCTATACGTTTTTTCATATACATCCAGTTGGTTATAACTTTTGAACACTGTTACTTACCAAAACAATTCGAAAATTGTTCTTTCCCCACATGTTGTACACCATTTTAGTGGTAAATTTTGGCTTTTAAGTTTTGCGTTTTTTTACAGAAAAAAAGAAAAAATAATAAACTTTTAGAAAAATTTGCCATTTTCAAAATTTGAAATCATTGCGTTTTCAGGCAAATAGATTTACCACCTATACAAGTTGCTGAATAACATTTCCCATATGACTCCTTAACATTTTCATAATTCTTGAGATATCTGGATAATATATTTTGACGTCAGCGGGTTAAAAAAAAATATTGATTTTTTATATTTTCAGAATTGACTATTTTGGGGATAATTATGGATTTGAATGAAATTTTAAATATTTAGCATTAAAACCACCCTACATAATCAACCCATTTTCAAGTCTGCACCAATCAAACTATGAGAAACAGCTTTTAGAAAGATTGTTAACCCCTTGAGATCTTCATAGTAATTGAATCAAAATGGAGGTGGAATTTAAAATGGTCAAAATGTCGGTTATACCTTCATTCTACCCTAAATTTTACACATTTCCAAAAGATAAAAAGAAAAACCCATCTTAAAATTTGATATGCAATTTTTCCCGAGTACAGAGACCCCCCAAATGTGGCCATGAATTGTTTTACGGGCGCATGGTGAGGCGCAGAAGGGAAGGAGCCTTTTGCACGCAATAAAATTTTTTGCTTTTTCGTTATTGGGGTCATGTGATGGCATTTTTTTTCGTGGAACGAGATGCTTTTTCCAGTGTTACCATTTTGGGGTGGGTATCACCTATTGTTGAAAATTTATGAGCTTTCTTTTGAGGTCAGGAGTAGAAAAGCATACATTTTTTTTGGTTTTCACTGTATTGTGATCATGTTATCTTTATTCCATGGGTCGATACAATTATGGGGATACCAGACTTGTAAATTTTTTTTTATGTTTTACTAAATTTGTCAAATAAAACCCTAATCATTCCGGAGCACACATGTTTTGTTGATAACTTTTTATTGCATTTTTTGTGGTATTAACTAGGTATAAATCATAATTTTTGTCTGTTTTTTTTAAAGGTTTTTTTTACGGGTTCATTGTACGGGTTCAATAATTATTTCATTTTATTCTACGGGTTGTTACGAACGCGGTGATACTATGTATGTGAGGTTTGTGTAATGATTTAGACTTTTTTTAGCGTTATATATCTGATCATATGATTGCTTGTTCATGATAATATACTGCAATACTGATGTTTTGCAGAGTTTTAGCAGTGTCAGCCTATGCACATGCATAGGATGACACTGTGCCTTTAAGGTGACGTCATAGACACCATCTTTCAGGCAGTGCCAGCAGGCAGCTCTTGGGTACTGATCGGCAACAATTGTCGCCCCCCGAAAACGGCTTGGAGGTGCCGATCGTGGGGGAATGACCCGCCAAAGGCAAGTTAAATGCAGTGGTTGCGCTGACCGCCACATTAAACACCCGCAATCAGAGCCCACTGACATAAGAATGAGTGCTTTCAGAAAGACAACACCTCCATAAATAATTGATTTATAAGAGTCTACCATCAATATATCTGAAGGTAGATGTCCTTTAAGGCAATAAAACCCATGGGAAACTTATGTAAAGAAAAGGGCCAATGCTTTTAGGCTATCATAGCAGGTATTTTGTCTTCTCATGTGTATAACCTTACATTTATCTGTAATAAAAAGTCATAAAAGGTGCAATCTTTTAAACTCTGTTAAAGACAGCATCTCAAAAATAAGTAGGAGATGCCTCCAGTGGTATGATCATGGGTTACATTAAACAAGTGATGTCACACATGATAGACTACATTTTTGGCCCTGTCAGGGATGTCCCTGAGCGAGCGGCAGCTGCAGCACTGGGACTGGGATCTTGAACAGATTAAATACATTGGATATATTTTCTTGTACCTGTGCCAACCCTATGGTTTTCTGGAATTCTTGGTAAAAGCCCTTTAGAAAACAACAATATAACTTTTTCTACCCTAAAAATAAGGGAAAATATCTAAAAAAAAGGTTGCATGCAACACAAAATTATACTAGTGAAGCCTAAGTTTTCTCTTCCTTAAGTGTTTCACCCAATCTCAGAGAGAGAAAAGCCTCTGCACCCCTTTCCCTCTACCTGACCATCCCAACAATCGCTGGCTGATCACTGACTGATCACATGCTTAATTACTAAAAAATCTGTTCGTGCTGACAGTTTTCTTTTACTCACGCCATTGGGACCGGTAATGTATAATAGCCGTGGAACAGTGGTGAATGGATGTATATTTGACGGCTTCATATGAATATGTTACTAAATAAAACGAGACATTACAGAGAGTAATAGGTTTCATATAATCTGTAATCGCTATGGAATTTGATGGTGAATATATGATTATTATTATCAGCTAAGCTGTTTGTATAAGTGTTTGGATGGGTGGGTGTGTGAAGTGGATTTTAGCAGGGTTGCGTGAGCCAATCGATTAATGTAACAGAGCTGTGTGCTGGAGTGAGTGAATGGGTGTAGCAGAAGTGTGTATGTGTGTGAGAGCAAATAGATGTAGCATGTGTGTTCACATGTATGCAGCAATTTTTTAATTGATGTCACAGCATATTTCGTTTTTTGATGACTAAATGTGGAATGCATATAGTCAAAAAATATGGTATTTCAAGCAACTGCATATGTTAGACACGATTTGCTTTGGCTAAGCAGCAAAATAAAGAATGCACGTTGATTGTTGTTTACAATATTACTTTTATTGTCCTTGGCTGTAAAATTTGTAAATGAAATTCTCAAAAGTAAAAATTAGAGATGAGCGAGTATACTCGTCCGAGTTGATGCTGTTCGAGTATAAGGTACTCGAAACGCTCGTTGCTGGATGAGTATTTCCCTGCTCGAGATCGGAGCATTAATTAAAAAAAAACACAGTGAAGAACAATGAAGAATAGAATAAAAACGTGAACACAGTGAACACAGGTCATTTAAGTGAAAAAGACAGTGAAGACACAGTGAAGAATAGATTACAGATGTTCGGCACATCTGCTTACTTGTCGGAAGATACGCGCGCGAGCGCAGCAGGAGAACAAGCAGCGGGGAGACATCGGGCAGCTGCGGGGAGACATCGGGCAGCACGGGGGAGACATCGGGCAGCACGGGGGAGACATCGGGCAGCACGGGGA
Organism: Engystomops pustulosus; assembly: GCA_019512145.1. Taxonomy (NCBI): domain Eukaryota; kingdom Metazoa; phylum Chordata; class Amphibia; order Anura; family Leptodactylidae; genus Engystomops; species Engystomops pustulosus. The sequence continues at coordinate 46,348,843 of CM033649.1, forward strand.
GACATCGGTCAGCACGGGGAGAACGGGCAGCACGGGGGAGACATCGGGCAGCGGGGGAGACATCGGGCAGCACGTGGGAGACAATCGGGCAGCACGGGGGAGACATCGGGCAGCACGGTGGAAACATCGGGCAGCACGGGGGAGACATCGGAGCACGGGGAGACATCGGCAGCGCGGGGAGACATCGGGCAGCACGGGGGAGACATCGGGCAGCACGGGGAGACATCGGCAGCAGGGGGAGACATCGGGAGCAGGGGGAGACATCGGCAGCAGGGGGAGACATCCGGGCAGCACGGGGGAGACATCGGCAGCGACGGGGGAGACATCGGGCAGCACGGGGACATCGGGCAGCACGGGGAACTTCAGTGGAAGAATAGGAGCGGATCCCGGGACAGCGTATCACCCGACAAGTAAGCCATGTGCCGAACATCTGTATCTATTCTTCACTGTGTTTTTCACTGCGTTTTTCACTTTAAATGATCCGTGTTCATGTGTTTTATTCTATTCTTCACTGTTCTTCTCACAGTCTGATAACTTGTCAGGAGATAATATACGAACGGCGGAACAGTGAAGATAGATTGCAGATGTGCATACATCTGTAACTTATCAGAGACATTCTTTTTCATTAAATAACACATTTTTATTCCTGAACCATGGTCCCTTTGAAAATGCTCGGGTCTCCCATGACTTCAATGGGGCTCGTTATTCGAGACGAGCACTCGAGCATCTGGAAAAGTCGTTCTCGAATAGGCGAGCACCCGAGCATTTTAGTGTGCTCATCTCTAATAAAATACAAACATTTTGATTAAGTCTTCTCAATGGTTTTGTCACCCTCTTGTTTGTCAGCCCTGCAGGCCTTGCATCTTTTCTCAAGACAGACTGGTTCTTTTGGGTTATAATTAAAATGTTCTCTTAAATAGACGCATTAACATTGGGCAATATTAAATGATCTGTCTGACCCAGTAATAATAGAATTAGGTATATATAATAAGCTGCTGACAGCTGCCCTGGTTGCAGGGTAAATTTTAGCATTCTTAACACCTCTCTCTTAATACTTTTTCTAAGATCAGCTTTTGATGCATTATAATACGATTTCACACAGAGTAACTCAATTTCATGCCAGATTGGCTTATATTAGGAAACAGATAGATAAAAGGCCTTTTTTAACAAATTCAATTTGTATTAAATATGTCAGAGGTTTTACATAAATCTCCAACTGATGTGCTTTGACTAAGCCTGCAAAATAAATATAGATTTATACCTTGCCAGATAAAGCAAAACTCATCTGTTCACTTTCCTGCAGGGTGGTTGTGTGAATCAGCACAGTCCAGGATTCATCTGGATTTTCAGTATGTGTAATTACATTGTGTATAACAAAAAGTCTGTAAACCTGTGATTCTGTGATTTGGTTCCATCTTTGTTTTCTGTGACCAGATTACCCATCATGGACATCCCCAGTTTTTCATCCAGGTTGTTATTATTTATAAAAATGCTAAAAAGTGGCATGCGTCTTATGACCAAAGGTCAGGATGATCCAGCACTGACAGACCTCCTGACCAATGGGGGGAAAAGGGGAAAAGGGGGTGGAAGGGGGTGGAAGGGGGGGGAGAGGGGGAAGGGGGGTTCTGTGTGTATAGCTGAGCTGTGTATGTAACTGTATGGATGAATGCAGAGCTGTGTATGAAAATGTATGGATGATGCAGAGCTGTGTGTGTAGATGTATGGATGAAGAAGAGCTCTGTGTGTACTGTATGGATGATGCAGAACTGGTGTAAAAGTATTGATGATACAGAGCTGTGTGGTAACCTGCATAGATGTTGCAGAGCTGTGTGTGTAAATGTATGGATGAAGCAGAGGCTATGTGTGTAAATGTATGTCTGTGTGTGCTGTGCTTTAGTGTGACCAACAGGGATTTTTTAAATTGGTGTAAAATATATTTTTCCTTTTTTTAAAGCCTAAATCTGGGGTGAGTACTATAGTAAAAAAGTGTCTTATAGTCCAAAATATGGTACATATAGATGAAAAGTTTTGCAAAGGCGTGAAGGGGCGTACAGGAAAAGGTCTTTAATGATGTTGTGGTGGTCACCACTGATCCTACAACTGGGTTGGTAAGTATAAACTGGGTTCTGAGTATAATACACATAGTTGTTTTAGACGTCAACATCACCTTGCAGATACTTGCGAGTTAACACTTTAACCCCTTAGTGCTCAGTCACCACAGCATTACAGGCGGCTCCACTATTACTGGGGCATTGGAGCCGAACCGCAACGGAGAGTCGCAGGATGTCACACAATAAAAAGTGATGAAAAAACCATATGTACTCCAGAATGTGACTGTTGCAAAGTACAACATGTCACGCAAAAGACAGCCATCAACCATGGAAACAGCGATGCAAAAATATTCTGTCTGGTATCCCCGTATCGTATGACCCCATAGAATAAGATAAAATGATTATAGGGCTAACGGTGAACATAAAAAAAAATATTTTCATAATAGGAGATACCAACCCACAATGTTAACACTGGAAAAGCTATCCTGCCAAAAAAATGCCATCACTGGCCCCAATAATGAAAAAGCAAAATTTTTATAGCCTACAAAATAACCAAGTGACAACTAAAATCCTGGCAGCTGCAGGGGGGTCCTTTCCTCCTCCGCCTTGCTGTGCGCCCCTAGAAAAAATAATGGCCACATTGGGGGGGGGGGTTCTGTACTCAGGGAGAAATTGTATATCAAATTTTAAGATGGGTTTCTCTTTTTTCTAATATGTACATTTAGGGCTAATGAAGGTATAAATGACAAATCGGTCTTCTAAATGTCCCCTCTTTTTGATCAATTACTATGAAGATCTAAGGGTTAACAAATCTTCCTAAAAGCTGTTTTCGATAGTTTGAGGGTGCAGATTTGAAATGGGTTGATTATGTAGTGGTGTTTTAATGCTAATATTTAAAATTTTATTCAAACAGTATTTTTTCCCACAAAATAGTAGATACTGAAATACAGAACATCGATATTTCGATTTTATTCATGTGATATCAAATAAATTATCCAGACATTTCAAAAATGATGAAAATGGGAAAGTAGGATATGGGAAATTATATTCAGCAACTTATGAGGGTAAATCTATCTGCCTGAAACATGATGATTAAGAATTTTCGAAAATGGCAATTTCTAAAGAAATTCATAATTTTTTTTCTTTTTTTTAGTAAATAAATGTAAACTTTCAGCGACTAAATGAATTGCAACATGTGAGGAAAAGCAATCTCAGAATCGCTGTTTGATAACAAAAGGGGGTCATTACTAAGGGCCCGAATCGCGTTTTGACGGCGGGTTTACCCAAATTTTCCGCTTTGCGACGATTGTGGCGCATCGGAGCAGGCATGCACGCGACGGAAACCGGGGGACGGGGACGAACGAAAAGCCGACGGATTCGGAAAAACCCGCATTTAAAAAAAAAAGTGTCACTGGACACGTGTTACCTGCACCCAGCAACGGATCGTGAACTTCGGCGGACCTCGGTGGACTTCGCACACGCACCAACACTAGTGGACGTTGGAGGAACTGCCTTAGTGAATCGCCGGAAGAAACCCGAATCCACGCAGACCAAACGTGTCCTGGATCGCGATGGACCGGAGTAGTAACATCTCCCCATAGTGTTCAAAGTTATAACCATATTAAAGCAACGCATGGCAAATGGGGCAGAGCCTTAAGCTGCAAAACTGGCTGGTCCTTATGGGGTTAATATTTTATGTTTTTCATTTCAGATACAATGCACAGCATGTGGACACTAAATTGTAGTATAACAATTATGGGAAAATTATTTGGTTTGGTTTATATATGCCATAGTTTTCTGTAGTAATAATATACTTCCATAGGTTTTGTTAACCATCACAAACCTCCATTTTTCAAAGAGCAACCTACATGAGACTAAATGCTCAGGCATTTGAGGCACATCAACACCTCCTATGAATATTCCTGAGAAAAAAACACCTCTAAAGAGCTAATGGGGGATGGGGGGGAGGGTAAAAGGCAATTTTTTTCCTTAATACTTTTTATTTAGTCAAGGTACTATTGTTACATACATGAATGGTACAAATGTTGAATTATTTTCATTTAAGGTTACCATTGTCTATCCAAGTGATAACAAACAAATACGAATTTTCCTTTTTACATTATACAACATATAAACTAACTTCAGAGAGATTTACAACGGACTCTTATATTCTTGTGGTTATCTACTATTTGTATGTCTGTAGGGCAGGTAGTTAGGATATCATGAAACATCTTAGGTATAAATGAACAAGGAACTGGTTTAGTCTAGTAGGGTTTGTTCTACAATTCTATACCAGGGGTCCCACATTATGTAGTGGGCACGAGGGTCAGTTTCTGAGAGCAAGGGTCTTTCCAGATGGCAAATGGCCCTGTTTTTTTTTTTTTTTTTTTTTTTTTTTTAATTTTAATTTTATTATATGAACATTAGTGTTATACGTGACCTACATGGATAAACAAAGAATAGCAAAGCATATACACATCATGCAATAATTTACATCCAAATGTAAAGACAACAAAAAAAAAAAAGAAGAAAAGAGAGAGAAAAGAAAACCGACCAAAACGTGAAAGAAAACAGCAACCAGGACTAAAACCCTAGTTGAGAGAGGGAAGGACAGGCAAAGGGGTTAGAGATGGGACCGTACGTTGTACCTCTCCCCTCCGAATGCTCCCTTGTCCTCTCACTTTCTTTCCTGCTTATGCTTCTCCCCTTTATGACTTTCCCCTTCTAAAGTAAGCCTCATTTAATCCCTTGCCACATGTATATATATGTTTTTCTTGATTTATAATTACATTTTTCGAGACCACAGATTCAACCTGAGTTTGCAATTGTTTTTGTATTTATATCCCCCCTTCAACATATAAAGTTCGCAATCTCTTAGTTTGTTCAATTACGTTCTCATCGAGGGTATAATGTCACTTTTCCATTTGCCCTGGGACTTGATCTAGCTACTGCACACAGTCGTAAAAAATTACCTTTCTGTCCACCGAGAGTGCGGTGGATTCACCCAAAATGTTCAAAAGGATACTTCTGGTGAGGTTGGTAACTTTTTTTACATAGGCTTCTGGACAGGCTTATCACTTGTGCCCAAAACTGATTGAGAGTGGGGCACTTCCACCCCAAAGGTGAAAAAGATTGGCCTGTTCCCCGCACCCTCTCAGCAATAATTGGGAAATTTTTATATATATTGACAGTCTAGATGGAGTTAGGTGCCATCTTAAAGCTATTTTTAGGGGGACTTCACTATGATTTTAAGCAAGTTAAGCTGTTCTGTGTGTCGTTTATGGAAGAACGCCAAACTTTTTACGGAAAGGTCTCCCCAGATATGTTTCCCACTTGGAAATAAGTAAATTTTGTTGACTAGGCCGGAAGTGATCGTGTCTCTGTAAGCGATTGAACTACCACCTTCGATTTCGTTTCAGAGTTCAGAAAACTTAGAAAGGCGGCAATTTTGCATCTCTGGTGGATAATTCCCTTTGACCTCCCAGATTTCAAAAACATTTCTATTTTTGTTGTAGTTAAGGAATTCCCCCTTGGGGATATTGTGTGTTTTACAGTATCCTCGAAGGACATTAATATTTTCTCCCTGTTAATGTGTCTATGGAGAGGATGGATCCCTGTTTCCATTGGGCCAAAGACAAGTCTGGAATACCACAGGCTTAGCTATATCCAACCCAAACATCTTGTCGCCTTAGGTACCTTCCGACCCTTCTAGAGTGGTAAGAGTGCCAGACTGATAACATGGCCTGGTAGTGTCTAGCATTAACATATCCCTCGTTCCCTTCAACCAAATCATGATCATTAAATTTTCAGGGATGCCTTTCTTATACTTGCTCCTCTATTGTGATCCATTTCTATACTGCATTTTTTGCCAAAAACATCAGTGGTCTAGAAGGATCGCTCTTGGTATATTGCTATATTTGGGTGGCCGGCCCCTCCCATGGATTTCGGAGCATGTAATGTTTCCTAGGAAGCCGTGGGGGTTTACCCTTCCATATGTATCGTCTATGTACCTTTGGATCCTTGAATTTCTTCCTTCGGGAAACTCAGTGGTATACATCTCATATAATAAAATATAGTTGGTAGGATGGTGCCTCTGACTGGGCTATTTTATTCAGCCAGTCAAACAACGACTTGTCAAATATTTTAATGTATTGATAACTTTATTATTTAGTTCCATATAATTAGTTCTTAACATTTTTTCGGGGTATCTGCCACATGTACGCCTAGATAACGGAATCCTTCAGGGGACCATAGATATGTGATTTCTCCCTGATATTTTTCCTGTCGTGGGGGTGCCATTTAATAATAAAGTTGCTCTTTGTTTTCATTGATTTTATCATATGCAACCACGGAGTATTATTTAGTACAGTTCTAAAGGATGCTAAAGAGGCAGCTGGGTCTTCACATGAAATAATAATATCATCGGCATATAGTCCGATGATATATTCGGAGGGGGCCCATAATATTCAGCCCTTTTAATACTTATTCCTCTGATGGCTTGTGCGAGAGGTTCTATAAAAATGTTAAATAAAAGTGGCGATAAAGGGCACCCTTGACGGACTCCATTGGTGTAGTGAAGTTATCAGAAACAGAAGCTAGGCCGCTTATAAAGCGGAAGGGCATTCTTGTAATAGACACATTATCATTATAAACCCGGGGGAAAAGCCAAATTTATCCATAACTCTCCTTGGAAGTCCCAGTGCACTCTGTCGAAGGCCTTCTCGGCATCAATCGACAGAAATGCACATGGGACTCCCCTAGATTTGGCGACTGAATCAGTCTATCACTCTACGGGTGGCGTCTCTGGTCTGGCTTCTTGGCATAAAGCCTGTCTGTTTCGAGATTATGATCGAAATTACTTGGCCAGTCTTGCAGATAAATGGCTGAAAGATTTTAATATCACTATTGAGAAGGGGAAATCGGTCTATTAATTTTGGACTTTTGTGGCATCCTTCCCTATTTAGGAATGGTTATGATTTTGGCTTCTAACATTTCTTTAGAGATATGTTTTTTGTTTTTAATTTCATTAAACATATTTACTACATATTGGGCAAGAATGTCGCCAAAGTGAATATAATATTCATTTGAAGACCATCGGGGCTGGTGATTTCCCTTTCTTAGCTTATTTATTATATTCCTGACCTCACTGATGGTGAAGTTTGATTCCAATGTGTGGCTTGTGTGGCCCTAATCGAGGCAGAACATTTGCATCCAAAAAGTCGCTTACTAACTGGGGTTCGGGATTTGGCCACCTCCTGTTCCTCCATATTGTAAACCCGATAGATAAAAAGTGCGGAAGGTGGCGACTATTTGTTGAGGGTCGTAAGTTATCGTCCCATTTGGCACCGTGATTTTTTCTATTTTGTTTGTGTTTGGTCCCCTTATTTAATTTATCGATGGAATTTTGTTCTGTTTACACAGGTTTTTAGTTCAAATTTGCTAAATTCGTTGTCGTCCTCATTTGACTCTCTATATTCTCGCAGGGACAAAATCTGTATTTTTTCAAGTCCAGATTTGTGATTATATCACCTATACTCTATACAGGTGTACTTTGTGACACTTTTCTAATGATCGATCGCTTAATTAGGTCGTCCCGTGTTTTGTTTATTCAGCCTTTACTCGATGTGGGTTTTTAACATTTAAGTATCCCCTCTAAAAACGCCCTTGTGTGACACCCAATTTGAGTTGGGGAGCTAACTTTCGACAGTTTCTTGAAAGAAGGCTTACAATTCTTCTATAATCTGTACTATATTTTTTAAGAACTTGAGAAATTTTAACCTCCATGTCACCTACCTAGTACTGAAGTCCCGCCATAGAAATTTTTATTTAAAACTGGAGAATGACTCAGAGAAGTCAGGGGAGGATGTCTACCTTAGCGACTTGTTTTCAAAGATCTACTAACCAGAAAACAAGTTCTATCTAGAGTAGGTGCGTCTGTGGGACTGGAAAAAAAAAGTATAATCTCTTTTTCTCTCCTGATCATATCTCTCACACATCGTGGTAGTCAATCCCTTGTGTGATACCACAATACATGGTTGTTTTCCTGCTTTGTTTGACTGAAGACGAATCTCAACGTGGATTCAGAATACGTTTAACAGTGCCTCCAAATAATTATATTACCATTAAGGACGGTTGGTGATTTGTCAAGATGATTCTTATGAACTTTAATTGCTTGGTTTGGAGCATTCACAATTTTATAATGGGGTGTATGCATGATATTATGATAATGACAATGTATTGTAACATATCTCCATTAGTGTCTTGCTCTATATCATTCGTGTAAACTGGAAGCGTGTTTTAAGTGCAATCCAAGACCCCTGTCCTTTTTTTTTTTCACTTTATCTAAAAGCATATCGAGTATATTGTTATCAGACATCGATTGGTCTTTCTCCAATAAATGTGTCTCTTGTAAAAAAATTATGTCGGGAGCTAACTGTTTAATATATTTTTCCATACCAAGAAATCGCTTTGGACGGTGGTTTAGACCCCGAACATTAATACTTAGGATCTCGACATAAACCACTATTTAAATTTTTTTTTTTTTTTTTTTTTGAAAAGTCAAGGCAAGCTGTTGCCCAACCATTTTATTAATCGACAAAATAACACAAAGTCATCGTCATAGATTGTCCATACGAACAGATCCGTAGTGTAAGGACAAGGGGAGAGGGGTCGTCCAGCGGAGACTCTAGTTATAGAAATGTTCAAAAATGCCGGTTGCATTTATAGTAAAGATTGGCTTGTATGTTTTGGCGGCTCTGACTAAGCGCCGGCACAGTGTTTTTCTAAAAGTACGGTGAGAAGCCGACAGATCTGTTAGCGATTGGCGTTCGAGTGGATAGCGATATGCACCAAGTGGTCCTGGTGCTGTAACCCCGAGGAGAACACAAACTATAAAAAGAAAAAACAAAAAAAAAAAGAAGAAAAAGAGAGAAAAGGGAGCAGGAAGGGGAGGCCAAAACAACATACTACAATCTTGAAACATGCAAAGGCGGATACGTACGCATGTGCTTTAACGCCCACTGAAGTCCTTTACATTCCTGTCTTCCTCCTGAATTCCTGACGTGTTAGTATAGCGCCTTGCGGTTTAGTGACTGTATTCCAGTCATTCTTCATTACCTGTGGATGAACAGTTCTTTATTGGGATGCGTTGAATTTCACGCATCCATCCCAATTTATATAGGTCTTCGCTTTTTTACGTTGGCAGATCTAACTTCTGATCTCTTTTCAAAATCAGTTGAGTGGGAAGCCCCAGGAGTAACGAATGTTCTTGTTTTCCTGGTAAAATGGTAGTTTACAGGTTCTAAATCACGTCTTTTTTTCAGAGTCATTGGGAGATGTCATGAAACTATAAGCTCCTTGAATCTTCCGTCCCGAATGTCGATTTCTCTCTGCACCACTGGTAAGCCCTCCGTTTATGTGATAATAATGAATCTCACAATAAACTCTTAGGGAGAATGCGGTGCGGCCAGCGGGTTTCTCTAATCTATGGGCTCTAATGTTCAGGTCGAATCCAGATTCTGCTGTGAGGGTAGATGACATAAAAGCCATATAAAGTTTAGAACTCGCGTCAGTGACCGTTTGGGATGCCACGTATCTATAGTGTTACGTCTGGAGTCGGTCTTCAAGCTCCATAATTTTTTTTTTCACTGCTGTGGAAATGTGTCCCCGTCAGGCGACAACAGCGTATTATGCGTGAGGTGGTTCCGTAGTTCCATTTACTGACTCTTCCAGGTGGGCTGTTTTTCTCTCCCCTCAGTTTGAGTAATGTCCTTTTTATGTTCTTTGGAGAAAGAAGACCTACTTTCTGGCTTGGATTTTCAGGGGGTTTGACTCAACATCTTCTTTCCATGTTCTCTTCCGTCATCCATCAATTGTTGGGTGAGGGTTCTTATTGGTGGCGAGGTATAATGTGGATGTGTTTCGCTAGATAGAATCGGTGTGTTATCCTCATAGAAGCACTTGGATCAGTGTGATGCGTTGTTGCAGGGTTTGTTTTCCCTTTTTTCTGTTTTACCCCCTCCATTTCTCTGCGTTCCGTTTTATTAAGTTTGGCGAACGAAGAGCAACTGGTTGCGATTTTATCTAATTTACGTCGGGGGCCCATATCCTAGAGCACCACGTATATTTTACACCACTTTTCTAGTTATGGGTGTAAGGAGTGTGGAAGCGAGAGAGGAAGGGGACAGGTCGGTTTTGATACGGTCGATGACCTTGGGGTATTTTCCAATCTTTACGTGTTCTTTTGATGACCTTTAGCTTTACTATTATCAGCCACGTTACACAGGGATTTGTCAGTCCACACTTAAATGTAACTAAGGATATACAAATCTGCTCCAATTCAAACAGTTTACTGACTTGATCTAGTAGTTGTCCAAAGCCCCGACATGGTTTTAATTAGTAGTGGTGTTTGCTATTCAATGCTACCATCTCCTCCTTATATACTATATATATATTTTTTTCTCCCCTTTTTTTTTTTTTTTTTTTTTTGAAAAGCCTCTGCACCCCTTTCCCTCTACCTGACCATCCCAACAATCACTGTCTGATCACTGACTGATCACATGCTTAATTACTAAAAAATCTGTTCGTGCTGACAGTCTTCTTTATACTGCCATTGGGACCGGTAATGTATAAAAGCCGTGAACATGGGTGAATGGATGTATATTTCGACGGCTTCATATGACTATGTTACATAAATAAAACGAGACATTACAGAGTAATAGGTTTCATATAATCTGTAAATCGCTATGGAATTTGATGGTGATATATAATGATTATTATTATCTAGCTAAGCTGTTTGTATAAGTGTTTGGATGGATGTGTGTGTGAAAGTGGATTTTAGCAGGGTTGCGTGAGTCAATCGATTAATGTAACAGAGCTGTGTGTGCGTGAGTGAGTGAATGGGTGTAGCAGAAGTGTGTATGTGTGAAAGCAGCAAAATAAAGAATGCAACTGCTTGATTGTTGTTTACAATCTTACTTTTATTTGTCCCTTGGCTGTAAAAATTTGTAAATGAAAATTCTCAAAAGATAAAAATTAGAGATGAGCGAGTATACTCGTCCGAGCTTGATGCTCGTTCGAGTATTAAGGTACTCGAAACGGCTCGTTGCTCGGATGAGTATTTCCCCTGCTCGAGATCGAGCATTTAATTAAAAAAACACAGTGAAGAACAATGAAGAATAGAATAAAACAGTGAACACAGTGAACACAGGATCATTTAAGTGAAAAAGACAAAGCAGCAAAATAAAGAATGCAACTGCTTGATTGTTGTTTACAATCCTTCTTTTATTTGTCCCTTGGCTGTAAAAATTTGTAAATGAAAATTCTCAAAAGATAAAAATACAAACATTTTGATTAAGTCTTCTCAATGGTTTTTGTCACCCTCTTGTTTGTCAGCCCTGCAGGCCTTTGCATCTTTTTTCAAAGACAGACTATGTTCCTTTTGGGTTATAATTAGAGATGAGCGAACATGCTCGTCCGAGCTTGATGCTCGGTCGAGCATTAGGGTACTCGAAACTGCTCGTTACTCGGACGAATACTTCGCCCGCTCGAGAAAATGGCAGCTCCCGCCGTTTTGCTTTTTGGCGGCCAGAAACAGAGCCAATCACAAGCCAGGAGACTCTGCACTCCACCCAGCGTATTGCACTGCAGCAACTACAAGCCACCGCAGATCACCAGAAATCAAATATAGATAACGCTACTGTAGGCGTAAGTTAAGCCGTTTGGATTACTCCTATGGCTATTTTTCTAGCACAAGTATTAAGCACATACTTGCAAGATCGGAGATGACCACTGAGATTATTAAAAAAATAAACGTTAAAATAAAAGAAATGGCAGATGTGGCCTAATTGAAAATCAAACCCTAATAAATTTTCCCACTTTGGTTTGATGGGTGGATATGTGGTGTCACTAGGCTAAACACAACGGTAGCAAGTCCCCCTGCAAATCCTCACAATATGGTACTAGCTGCACTACTAGTGCCAGCAAGCCCGAGCACAAGCAAATAAAAAAAAAAGTATAACGTTATTGTAGCCCTAAGAAGGGCTGTTTGGGTTGTTGTAGAATCACTCTGCCTAACAGTAAGCTAATAGAACACCCTAACGCTTTTCCCTGACCAGCAGCAGCTCTCTCCTAAGCGGCATCCAGACAGAGAATGATCCGAGCAGCGCGGGCAGCGGCTAGTCTATCCCAGGGTCACCTGATTCTGGCCAGCAACACTGCTATCGACGTGTAAGGGTACCACGTCATGCTGGGTGGAGTGCAGAGTCTCCTGGTTGTGATTGGCTCTGTTTCTGGCCGCCAAAAAGCAAAACGGCGGGAGCTGCCATTTTCTCGAGCGGGGCGACATACCTTGTCCGAGCAACGAGCAGTTACGAGTACGCTAATGCTTGATCGAGCATCAAGCTCGGACGAGTATGTTCGCTCATCTCTAAATAAGATCTAAGCTAAGATCCTCTCAAAGAGGCTAATCGGTTCACAAATTTTGGGTTTTTACTTACTTATGTATTAGTTATTAATGCTTCCAAAGCTTGCTTGGGAGGGTTGCGCCAGTGCGAAGAGCTTCACAACAGAAGGTAAGAGTGGTGTACAGAACAGGGGGGAATTAAGACCTCTCGGACCTCCTCTGACAATATGGGTCTATTGAACTTATTTATTCAGTAGGGTTCAGTCTTAGGAGGTGCATGTCATAACATTACCCATACTTTTATTTTGCAGTCTAGTTCAACACCTACCAGAAATACATGGGGATGTGGGTTATAGAGTGTTTATAGAAAGATTGGATTTCTTACGACTGTTGGTTTGATGTCATTAGTTTTGGAACCTCCAGTCTCATATTGACTTAATATTTGAGACATTTTGTGAGCCATCCTATTTCCTAATAATTTCTGTTGTTTATATTACGATAGTCTTTTAGCTGTTTTCTTAAACGAGCTCACAGTCTTAGGGCTCTTCACATTGGCGTTGATGTTTAGCGTGAGTTGCTCGTCTGTTGTGTTTTGTCTGTCCTGTGTGTCTCAGTTTTTCTTCTGTTTTGTCTCTGTGATTCATCAGTTTTGTCTCCGAAGGTTTAACATTGCTTTGAAAACATCACACCTGGATTTTCAGCCTCATCAATGAAAATAATAATATGAAACCAACCAGAAAAAAGTACTGGATGGCACGACTCTGTGTATTAATAGTCCAGGGTGATTGTGTTTAGCAGCATGCGTTGGTATGAGTCAGGTCTGTGGAGGCAGGTGGTGCTCTGATTTTAAAGAAGTGCACAAAAATCCAAACGAAAAGGCAGAAAAAGTTCAATGGCACTCACCAAGTAGCTCCTCATCCAGTTTATTGGTGATACTCACAACAAACATGACATGCAAAAAACGTTACAGCAGGGAGGGAGAGACGCAGGGACTCACACAAAGACAAGGTAACTGACAGCTTTCACACACCGCGCGCTTCATCTGACTGCCTGCTCCAAACAACATAATAACAATGGCTATTTAAACCCTCACCATCCCTTAGGGTTATCGGGTTTAAATTTTTTTTTATGTTTGGGCTGGGGAGGCTATTTAACATAATAAACATGTCACTTACCTCCTCCGGTGCTGCCGATGTCCCGGCCGCGGGCCCGTCTCTCCGTGCGCCGGTTTCAATTACACCGGCGCCACAGGGAGCTTCCCGGCCGCCGGAAGCTCCCATGCCACCTCTTCTCAGCGCTTACAACGCTGAGAGATAGGGACGCATGGAGGAGCCGACCACATATCGTGGACCGAAGCTCCCTGTGCGCAGCTTCCGTGCCCTGTAAACAAACAGGGGCAGGATCGAAGGGTACCGCGGCGCGGGGACAAACGGCGGCGCCGGAGGGGTAAGTCCAGTTTATTATGTTTAACTAGCCCTCCCCAGCCCGGACATAAAAAAAAATTTAAACCCGGATAACCCCTTTAATCCCTTCCCCCGTCATATATGATTACCCACCCTAAATTGTTACAACTAATGTATAATGTTATTTTTTTGTAGGTCAACTTCATATTGTTATATTTACCTAATAATAGTGAAAAAAAAGAGTTGCATTTACATGAGTTCATGGAGTATGGTCTTTCTGAGATGTGGCATGGTTGTGCCCCATTTACAAAATTCCTAGTTCCTCAATATTGTCACTATCTTTATGACAATTTATTATAAAGTTATGGCTTTTTACCCCATATCTGCCCTGTATCTTCCATTACTATCCATCCCACTTACGGCTTCTCTCAAACGTCTAATGCTTTGGTTTGTGTATGTTCCCGTGGCCACCAGCTAGCAGCGTTGCAGCCTTATGCGAATTTGTAAATTATACGCGAGACGCTTGACATACTCCTCAGCGACGCCACCTAGGGAGGAGTTGGAACGGCAGCCACGCCATCAGACGGGCCTGCGGCTGATGCCTTGAGATCTTGGGACTGGGCGTTGTCCCACCCACATCCGACGGGCAGACGCTGATTCAGAGGGGTCAGCGGAATGCTATCACACGACAGCACGAACACAACATGTGGTGCACAATAACATGAAATAGTATGTTAACGTGAGTACGCCTACTTGCTTTCTGGTGTGTTAAATTAAACGATAACATAGGCTTATGGAGCACCAAAGGAAGGTCTTAACACAAGGGGCAGGTATGGTGGGGGGTCTAAATAGCCATGCGTCACTTTAGATAGATATAACTTTTTTTTTTTGTTTCAATAGTTTTTATTTCTTTATTCGAAATTGCCGTGCAAACAAGAATAAAAAGGATATTTACAGTTGTCCACAGCAAACACTACAGATCTTGTATCTATATAGAATATACAGACCAGACATTATACGTTTTTTCATATACATCCAGTTGGTTATAACTTTTGAACACTGTACTACCAAAACATTCGGAAATTGTTCTTTCCCACATGTTGTACACCATTTTTGTGTAAAATTTTGGCTTTTAAGTTTTGTTGTTTTTTTACCAAAAAAAAGAAAAAAAGATAAACTTTTAGAAAAATTTGCCATTTTCAAAATTCGAATCATTGCGTTTTCAGGCAATAGATTTACCGACCTATACAAGTTGATGATAACATTTCCCATAGGACTCCTTAACATTTTCATAATATTCTTGAGATATCTGGATAAATATATTTTGACGTCACGGGGTTAAAAAAGAATATTGATTTTTTATTTTCAGAATGACTATTTGGGGATAATTATGGATTTGAATGAAATTTTAAATATTAGCATTAAAACCACATAATCAACCCATTTTCAAGTCTGCAACCAATCAAACTATGGAAACAGCTTTTAGGAAGATTGTTAACCCCTTGAGATCTTCATAGTAATTGAATCAAAATGGAGGGGAATTTAAAATGGTCAAAATGTGGTTATACCTTATTCTACCCTAAATTTTACACATTTCCAAAAGATAAAAGAAAAACCCATCTTAAAATTTGATATGCAATTTTCCCCCGGAGTACGAGACCCCCAAATGTGGCCATGAATTGTTTTACGGGCGCATGGTGAGAGCAGAAGGAGCGAGCTTTTGCACGACAATAAAATTTTTTGCTTTTTCGTATTGGGTCATGTGATGGCATTTTTTTTTGGAACGAGATGCTTTTTCCAGTGTACCTTTTGGGGTGGTAGGTATCTCTATTGTTGAAAATTAGAGCTTTCTTTTGAGGTCAGAGTAGAAAAGCATCAATTTTTTTTTGGTTTTCACTGTATTGTGATCATGTTATCTTTATTCCCATGGGTCGATACAATTATGGGATACCAGACTTGTAAATTTTTTTTATGTTTACTAAATTTGTCAAATAAAACACTAATCATTCCGGAGCACACATTGTTTTGTTGATAACTTTTTTTGCATTTTTTTGTGGTATTAAATAGGTAAAAATCATAATTTTTATCTGTTTTTTTTTAAGGTTTTTTTTACGGGTTCATTTACGGGTTCAATAATATTTATTATTTATTCTACGGGTTGTTACGACGCGTGTGATACTATGTATTGAGGTTTGTTGTAATGATTTAGACTTTTTTTAGCGTTATATATCTGATCATCTGATTGCTTGTTCATGATAATATACGCAATACTGATGTTTTGCAGAGTTTTAGCAGTGTCAGCCTATGCACATGCATAGGATGACACTGTGCCTTAAGGTGACATCATAGACACCACTTTCAGGCAGTGCCAGCAGGCAGCTCTTGGGTACTGATCGGCAACAATTGTCGCACCCCGAAACGGCTTGGAGGTGCCATCGTGGGGGAAATGACCGCCAAAGAAGTTAAATGCAGTGGTTGCGCTGACCGCCACATTAAACCACCCGCAATCAGAGCCCACTGACATAGAATGAGTGCTTTCAGAAGACAACACCTCCATAAATATTGATTTTAAGATCTACACTCAATATCTGAGTAGATGTACTTAAGGCAATAAAACCCATGGGAAACTATGTAAAGAAAAGGGCCAATGCTTTTAAGCTATCATAGCAGTTATTTTGTCTTCTCAGTACATAAACCTTACATTTATCTGTAATAAAAAGTATAAAAGGTTGCAATCTTTTAAACTCTGTTAAAGACAGCATCTCAAAAAATAAGTAGGAGATGCCTCCAGTGGGTATGGTCTGGGTTACATTAAACAAGTGATGTCACACATGATAGAATACATTTCTGGCCAGTCAGGGATGTCCCTGAGCAAAGCTGGTAGCAGCAGCACTTGGACTGGGATCTTGAACAGATTAAGTACTTGAGATATTTCTTGTACCTGTGCCAACCTTATGGCTTTCTGGAATTCTTGGTAAAAGCCCTTTAAGAAACAACAATATAACTTTTCTACCCTAAAAATAAGGGAAAATATCTAAAAAAAAGGTTGCATGCAACACAAAATTATACTAGTGAAGCCTAAGTTTTCTCTTCCTTAAGTGTTTCACCCAATCTCAGAGGAGAGAAAAGCCTCTGCAACCCTTCCTCTACCGACCATCCCAACAATCGCTGGGCTGATCACTGACTGATCACATGCTTAATTACTAAAAATCTGTTCGTTGCTGACGTTTTCTTTTACTCTGCCATTGGGACCGGTAATGTATAATAGCCGTGGAACAGGGTGAATGGATGTATATTTGACGGCTTCATATGAATATGTTACAAATAAAACGAGACATTACAGAGAGTAATAGGTTTCATATAATCTGTAATCGCTATGGAATTTGATGGTGAATATATGATTATTATTATCTAGCTAAGCTGTTGTATAAGTGTTTGGATGGAGTGTGTGTGAAAGTGGATTTTAGCAGGGTTGCGTGAGCCAATCGATTAATGTAACAGAGCTGTGTGTGGAGTGAGTGAATGGGTGTAGCAGAAGTGTGTATGTGTGTGAGAGCAAATAGATGTAGCATGTGTGTTCACATGTATGCAGCAATTTTTAATTGATGTCAAGCATATATTTCGTTTTTGATGACTAAATGTGGAATGCATATAGTCAAAAAATATGGTATTTCAATGCAACTGCATATGTTAAGACACGATTTGCTTTGCTAAAGCAGCAAAATAAAGAATGCACGTTGATTGTTGTTTACAATATTACTTTTATTGTCCTTGGCTGTAAAATTTGTAATGAAATTCTCAAAAGTAAAAATTAGAGATGAGCGAGTATACTCGTCCGAGTTGATGCTCGTTCGAGTATAAGGTACTCGAAACGGCTCGTTGCTGGATGAGTATTTCCCTGCTCGAGATCGGAGCATTAATTAAAAAAAAACACAGTGAAGAACAATGAAGAATAGAATAAAAACGTGAAACAGTGAACACAGGATCATTTAAGTGAAAAAGACAGTGAAAGACACAGTGAAGAAAGATTACAGATGTTCGGCACATCTGCTTACTTGTCGGAAGATCGCGCGGAGCGCAGCAGGGAGAACAAGCAGGCAGGGGAGACATCGGGCAGCTCGGGGAGACATCGGGCAGCACGGGGGAGACATCGGGCAGCACGGGGGAGACATCGGGCAGCACGGGGAGACATCGGTCAGCACGGGGAGACACGGGCAGCACGGGGGAGACATCGGGCAGCCGGGGGAGACATCGGGCAGCACGTGGGAGACATCGGGCAGCACGGGGAGACATCGGGCAGCACGGGGGAAACATC
This sequence comes from Engystomops pustulosus, assembly GCA_019512145.1. Lineage (NCBI taxonomy): Eukaryota > Metazoa > Chordata > Amphibia > Anura > Leptodactylidae > Engystomops > Engystomops pustulosus. The sequence goes on from CM033649.1 coordinate 46,367,014, forward strand.
GGGCAGCACGGGGGAGACATCGGGCACGGGAGACATCGGCAGCGCGGGGAGACATCGGCAGCAACGGGGGAGACATCGGGCAGCACGGGGGACATCGGCAGCAGTGGGGAGACATCGGGAGCAGGGGGAGACATCGGCAGCAGGGGGAGACATCCGGGCAGCACGGGGGAGACATCGGCAGCACGGGGGAGACAATCGGGCAGCACGGGGACATCGGGCACACGGGGAACTTCAGTGGAAGAGAAGGAGCGGATCCCGGGACCAGCGTATCACCCGACAAGTAAGCCATGTGCCGAACATCTGTATCTTATTTTCACTGTGTTTTTCACTGCGTTTTTCACTTAAATGATCCGTGTTCACTGTTTTTATTCTATCTTCCTGTTCTTTCTCACATTCTGATAACTTGTCAGGAGATAATATACGCGCGGAACAGTGAAGAATGATTGCAGATGTGCATACATCTGCTAATTATCAGAGACATTCTTTTTCATTAAATACACATTTTTATTCCTGAACCATGGTCCCTTTGAAAAATGCTGGGTCTCCCATTGACTTCAATGGGGCTCGTTATTCGAGACGAGCACTCGAGCATCTGGAAAAGTCGTTCTCGAATAGGCGAGCACCCGAGACATTTTAGTGTCGCTCATCTCTATAAAATACAAACATTTTTGATATAGTCTTGATTAAGTCTTCTCAATGGTTTTTGTCACCCTCTTGTTTGTCAGCCCTGCAGGCCTTTGCATCTTTTCTCAAAGACAGACTATGTTCCTTTTGGGTTATAATTTAAAAGGTTCTCTTAAATAGACGCATTACACTCTGGGCAATAGTTAAATTGATCTGTCTGACCCAGTAAATAATAGAAATTAGGTATATATAATAAACTGCTGACAGCTGCCCTGGTTTGCAGGGTAAATTTTAGCATTTCTTAACACCTCTCTCTTTATACTTTTTTCTAAAGATCAGCTTTTGTATGCACTTAATAATACGATTTCACACAGAGTAACTCAATTTCATGCCAGATTTGTTTATATTTAGGAAACAGGATAGATAAAAAGGCCTTTTTTAACAAATTCAATTTGTCTTAAATATGTCAGAGGGTTTTACATAAATCTCCATACTGAATGTTGACTAAGCACTGCAAAAATAAATATTATTTATACCTTGCCAGATAAAGCAAAACTCATCTTTTCATCTTTCCTGCAGGGTGGTTTGTGAAATCAGCACAGTCCAGGATCATCCTGTGATTTTCAGTATGTGTAATTACATTGTGTAGTAACAAAAAGTCTGTAACCTGTGATTCTGTGATTTGGTTCCATCTTTGTTTTCTGTGACCAGATACCCATCATGGACATCACAGTTTTCATCCAGGTGTTATTATTTATAAAAAATGCTAAAAAGTGCATGCGTCTTATAGACCAAAGGTCAGGATGATCCAGCACTGACAGACCCTCCTGACCAATGGGGGAAAAGGGGGTGGAAGGGGGTGAAGGGGGGGGAAGGGGGGGGAGAAGGGGGGTTCTGTGTGTATAGCTGAGCTGTGTATGTAACTGTATGGATGATGCAGAGCTGTGTATGAAAATGTATGGATGATGCAGAGCTGTGTGTGTAGATGTATGGATGAAGAAGAGCTCTGTGTGTAACTGTATGGATGATGCAGAACTGTGTGTATAAATGTATTGATGATACAGAGCTGTGTGAGTAACTGCATGGATGTTGCAGAGCTGTGTGTGTAAATGTATGGATGAAGCAGAGCTATGTGTGTAAATGTATGTCTGTGTGCGCTGTGCTTTAGTGTGACCAACAGGGATATTTTAATTGGTGTAAAATATATTTTTCCTTTTTTTAAAGCCTAAATCTGGGGTGAGTACTATAGTAAAAAGTGTCTTATAGTCCAAAAATATGGTACATATAGATGAACAAGTTTTGCAAAGGCGTGAAGGGCGTACAGGAAAAGGTCTTTAATGATGTTGTGGTGGTCACCACTGATCCTACAACTGGGTTGGTAAATTATGTGTCTGCTTAAACTTCTGAGTATAATAACAATAGTTGTTTAGACGTCAACATCACCTTGCAGATCCTTGCAGTTAACACTTTAACCCCTTAGTGCTCAGCACCGCAGCAGTACAGCGCGGGCTCCACTATTACTGGGGCATTGGAGCCGAACCGGCAACGGGAGTCGCAGGATGTCAACAATAAAAAGTGATGAAAAAACCATATGTACTCCAGAATGTGACTGTTGCAAAGTACAACATGTCACGCAAAAGACAAGCCATCAACCAGCTCTGTAGCAAAAATGTAAAAATGTTCTACCACTTGGAAACAGCGATGCAAAAACCTAAGAAAAAATATTGTTGGTATCCCCGTAATCGTATTGACCCATAGAATAAAGATAAAATGATTATTAGGCTATACGGTGAACATAAAAAAAAATGATTTTCAATAATAGGAGATACCAACCCCAACATGTTAACACTGGAAAAGCTCATCCTGCCAAAAAAATTCCATCACATGGCCCCAATAATGAAAAAGCAAAAATTTTATAGCCAATGTGACAACTAAAATCCTGGCAGCTGCAGGGGGGTCCTTTCCTCCTCCGCCTTGCTGTGCGCCCATAGAAAAAGTAATGGCCACATTTGGGGGGGGGGGTTCTGTACTCAGGAGAAATTGTATATCAAATTTTAAGATGGGTTTTCTCTTTTTTCTAATATGTACATTTTAGGGCTAAATGAATGTATAACCGACAAAATCGGTCCTTCTAAATGTCCCCTTCATTTTGATTCAATTACTATGAAGATCTCAAGGGGTTAACAATCTTCCTAAAAGCTGTTTCTGATAGTTTGAGGGTGCAGATTTGAAAATGGGTTGATTATGTAGGGTTGTTTTAATGCTAAATATTTAAAATTTTATTCAAAGCAGTATTTTTTCCACAAAATAGTAGATTCTGAAAATACGGAACATCGATATTTGATTTTAAGCCATGTGATATCAAAATAAATTATCCAGACATTTCAAAAATGATGAAAATGGGAAAGTAGGCATATGGGAAATATTATTCAGCAACTTATTGAGGTGGTAAATCTATCTGCCTGAAAACATGATGATTAAGAATTTTCGAAAATGGCAAATTTCTAAAAGAAATTCATAATTTTTTTCATTTTTTTGTAAATAAATGTAAAACTTTTCAGCCACTAAAATGAATTGCAACATGTGAGGAAAAGCAATCTCAGAATCGCTTTGATAACTAATAGGGGGTCATTTACTAAGGGCCCGAATCGCGTTTTGACGGCAGGTTACCCGAATTTTTCCGCTTTGCAACGATTTTCCCTGAATTGCTCTGGGTTTTTGGCGCATGCGATCGGATTGTGGCGCATCGGCGCAGGCATGCACGCAACGGAAACCGGGGGACGTGGCCGAACGAAAAGCCGACGGATTCGGAAAAAACACCGCATTTAAAAAAAAAAGTGTCACTGGACACGCGCTTACCTGCACCCAGCAACGGATCGTGAACTTCGGCGGACCTCGGTGGACTTCAGCACAGCACCAACACCTAGTGGACGTTGGAGGAACTGCCTTAGTGAATCGGCGGAAGACCCGAATCCACCGCAGACAACGTGTCGCTGGATCGCAAATGGACCGGGTAAGTACATCTGCCCCATAGTGTTCAAAAGTTATAACCATATAAAGCAACGCATGTCAGAATGGGGCAGAGCCTTAAGCTGCAAACTGGCTGCGTCCTTATGGGGTTAATATTTTATGTTTTTCATTTCAGATACAATGCACAGCATGTGGACACTAAATGTAGTATAACAATTATGGAAAATTATTTCGTTTGGGTTTCTATATGACCATATGTTTTCTGTTATGTAATAATATACTTCCATAGGTTTTGTTAACCATCCATAACCTCCATTTTTCAAAGAGCAACCTACATGAGACTAAATGCTCAGGCATTTGAGGCACATCAACACCTCCTATGAATATTCCTGAGAAAAAAACACCTCTTAAAGGGTTGTTTGGCAGGGTAATAGGAAGAGCATAATGGGGGATGGGGGAGAGGGTAAAAGGCATTTTTTTTCCTTTAATACTTTTTTATTTAGTCAAGGTACTATTTGTTACATACATGAAATGGTACAAATATTTGAATTATTTTCATTTAAGGTTACACATTGTCTGTCCAAGTTGATAACAAAACCAAATACAGATAATTTTCCTTTTTAACATTATAACAACATATAAACTAACTTCAGAGAGATTTACACAGGACTTCTTATATTTCTTGTGGTTATCTACTATTTGTATGTCTTGAGGGCAGTAGATTAGGATATCATGAACACACACTTAAGGTATAAATGAACAAGGAACTTGTTTCTAGTCTAGTAGGGTTTGTTCTACAATTCTATACCAGGGGTCCCACATTATGTAGTGGGCACCGAGGGATCAGTTTCTGAGAGCAAGGGTTCTTTCCAGATGGCAAATGGCCCTTTGTTTTTATATGGCTGTGACATCACATAAGCCTGCAGGTCGCTGATTGATTTACATGTCTGCACATGTGATCAAGGGTGTTCCTTTCTTCTTCCCAGAGTTCTCTGCCCCATGTATCACGTTGTGCTCACGGCCATTTTGCTAATAACGTGGGGAAAAAAAATGTTCCCACGAATCACCATAAACTTTGGATTCGTGCCAAACTGAAGTTTTCCTGAAATTCTAAACGAATTCCTATTTGTTAGAATTGATTCATCCATCTCTAATTTAACACTTTATTAAACTGCAAAAGAATGTTATTTTTACAGTTTTTTTTAATAAACAGATAAAATAAATACTGTATTCTGGAATAAAGATAAAAATAACTTTAGCTTGACTGAATCAAAAAATAGGCCAATTAGACAAATTAATCTGAACTCCAGGAAACATTTTTCCAGAGAATGGTCTTTACAGAGACTAAATTTTACAGAGACCTTTGGATATTTCAAGTAATGCCTGAACTTACATAGCCTGAGTAATTAAACTTTAGCACAAATTAATTGATTTACATTAATAACATTCTAACCTCTTATGTTGTCAGTTTTGATAAGAAAATTTGTGTTCTTAAATCTTGAATAGTCTAACCATCCTTTGATTTAAAGTAATGATAACAGTTTTGAATTAATGAGATATATAACACTTAATTATGGGGCATCTCTGGATGTTGCATAGATTCCATTAGCTACAATGGAGTCCCTGCAATCTGGGGCTTAGGAGGCACAAGATACACTATTGTTTGGCATATCTCGTAACTCCAATGTGCCAGAAATTGACAGGGCTGCTAGTAATTATTACCCTAAATTTAAAAATAGGGCACAGAACTTAAAAGTTTTTTCCCATGAAGCAAGTGTGGTCTCAGTGATGGGACCTGCACAGATCAAGAGAGGGGGTCTGATGGGGTCATTGTTCAAACCCTTTATAGCACCCTGAGATGATTGGAGCAGCCAGTCAGGCATGAGCGGGCTACCCCGTTCATCTCTATGGAATGGCGGAGGATGGAGATTGCCAAGTATATGCATGCGCAACCAACTGCTACAGTCATCTTGTGGTGCAACGGGGGTACATCGGCCTCCGTTATCGTGATCTCATCCAGTTATTGAGACCCCCACAGATCAGCATATTTGGAGATCAATTGTGTGAATTGGCTGATGACTAGACAAGGATGTAAGATCGCCCTTATTTTTAGTTTTTTGTTTCCTACCAGCTGCATTCAAGCACCCCCAACCCGGAAATACCAGTCTGCGGCCATCTCAGTACAGGGCCTTTACTAGATAGTCAAGTACTGGATTGTTTCTGACTGCTCATGGTACACTTTATGATGATTACATAACAGGGTAATGGAGGGGGCCTTGTTAGCCTTTTTAACAACTCACACTTTGCAAGCCTTCCCTAAATGTTTAATATAGATTTTACCACTTCAGCGTCAAGTTCCACAATCTGCACATAAACTATCACGATTTGGATTTAGTTGTTGAGACAATGAAACCACAACACACTTCTTTTTTATCCATTCCTTAGCCATTCAGAAAGCCTGTCTTCAGTGAAACTGAAATAGTGGTATTTCTTACATTTTGGATCCATGCATGAGGGACATACTAACCTTACAGGCACCCCAACATAATATCTTATTCTTGCAGCTGCACAATACAGATTATCCATACAGACTTTACCCTGGCCATAACCTCTTTTTCAAGCAACACCTCTTGAAACATCTGTGTTCTCAGGGTCCTAAAAATATGTTTTTAACTTTTTTAACTATTTTTTAAAGATTTTTTTAAGACTGAATACTGTAGGCATGTTCACTGATATAATATATTTCAGTATAATATGATTTCATATTGCCATACTACATAATGTCATCTTCAAAAAGGGTATTTACATAGGCCTTGCCCTATGATGAGGCTCTGCCCTATGATGAGGCCCAATAGGTGGACCAATATAGCAGTTTAGCGTGCCATTCTTAGTCCATTTCCAATGTTTTTTGGAAGCATTACACTTTTTAAAGTTACAATTTTAAAAATGTTTAGCAGATATCCACATAACTTGTTTTTCAAACATGATACAGTTCAGTAGAGATAAGATGCCATTTATCTGTGAAATAGTAAGACTTTTAAGTCTGTTATCCATTTCTACTTGACAACAATGGTTCAGAGGTGGATTTATTAGTTGAATTGAATAGAAAATGTGACTTACCTTTTTAAAAGTTTTATCTTATAAACTTCATGAAAATCCATAACACATCCAAACACAAATCAGGATATACTTAAATCAATATAAGAAACAACAGTGTGAAACAAAAGTGACATCTTTTATTTCTTAAAGATTCATGCATAAACATTTCAGTCTTAAATGTATTTTTTCCCAAGGGAGTAAAACAGATGGATTTCCACCTGCAGCAGTCTTTAAACGTGCTGGAAAGAAGGGGACAATGAATCCACAGTGCAGATTATCAGTCTTAACACAAGAACAGGTTGGCAGCCGACTAAAGAACGGATTTGATGTTGTTTTATTTAAATGAAAGGAACAGGTGGATGGCATCATTCTGCTGATTTATTGGCATCATTTAGAAACGATATGGCAGCATGACAAACCTTATAAGATTGAATCAGATCAAAAACTGTCAGTGGGCTCATTATGTAGACCATCTGAAGGATTTATTTGGCTACATGTCATTTAAATATAGCAAAAGCTGATATTGTAAGATAGATATAAAAGCATAAGGATGTATACTCCCTTTTACAACATTTAGTTTTAACCTATATTTTAATTCACAACTGATGCCACAAATGAAATAAAGCTCCATTGTCAACCATTGAGTATTCTTTGTGTTACTTTTTCTTTTTTAATCTTACTTCTACTTTCAATGTCATTCTAGTTTCTTGGCAGATTACAATAATGGTTCCTGATGATTTACTGTCTATATTTGAGAACATGTGTAGAATTTCTGCATAATGATCAGTTATCTTTGTGCTACATGGTTACATAGCAGGGTCAAGAGAAGACATATATCCATCAAGTTCAACCATAGTATTGAAAAAGGAAGGGATAAAGCTGAAGGAAAAAAATTGAAAACAATGTTACTTTATTCCTTCACGACTGTCATACGGCTTTATCTTCTGAAGGTTGGCACCAACTAAAACTCTTTTAGTGTCATATTAAAGAGGATAATCTGATTGAATATGATATTTTGGATTTGTTTCCAGGTGTTTCATAACCAGAGATATCTACAGTTAAAGTTGCAGTACAATATATTAACTATTGTCGAGCAGAGGAAAACTGCAATGTCCAAGTCTGTGGCAAACATTGTGGGTTTGAGTCCTTGGAACTGAACTTCAGATAGAGGTTTGGGTTTGGTTTCGGGCTCATCTTATAAAGCTGGTTATGAGATGATGAGCAGCCCATCAACCAGCTTTAACTCCCTATCAACCACAGTCATGCACAGTGTGAGCGGTTAAAATGTTGACTACCTTCTCCAATGCCCTTCTACTTACACCACCACATCCACCTCCAACTACTTTGCTTTCCTCTGGGCCTCTGACACCTCTTTCAAGATAGTTTTACATTTTTTGTATTTTTTTCTTTATTTTATGTTATTATTTTCAGTACTCTCTCTAGCCCTTTATGTAGTTGCCCTGATAAGTCTTCTACCAAAGTAAAATTAATCCCATATGTATACCCATTTGGTTTTATAGTGCATCTTGATACCCATAGAGTCATCTACCAAAGAGATAATAACTGCATCTGCATGCCCATAGCATCTTATAGCACAGTGAGAATAAAAGCTTCTGGATACGCATAGCATCTTATAGCACAGTGAGAATGCAGTAACATTAACAGCATTTTATTTGGTTTTAATTTTTTACTTTATTAACCCAATTTTGAAGACCTCTAACCCTTACTACCACCATTTTACAGACATTTTTGGGTCAGAAAGTTCTAATCCCTATTAATTTCAATGGGGTTCTGGTGCGGGTCACATTTAAATTCAAGAACGGAATATTATTGAACTTTGACAGGTTCACTCAACAATACTCTAAATTCCTGACTGTAAATTAAACAGTAAATATCTCATTTTCTCTTAAATATAATAAAATATCCATATTGAATGGAAGATTCTCATCTTTATATCACACCAAAAGTTTTTTTTAAATCAGGTAATGTTTATTAATAGTCAAAAATAAATGACAAATCTAATAGTATTGCATCAATTCGTACAGGAAAAAATACTCCCACAAAACAAGCCAAAAGTTTGTTTTTAGGTAACACTGTTCAAAAAATATAGACATTTGAAGTGCCACCCCAGCCTGTCATTTAAAGGCAGAATATAGAGTAGAAGTAGCTGCAGGGAGACAGAGATTATAGTTTCCAGAAGTACAAGTATTTTCTGCATCTGTAGCTAAACAGGGAAATGGTGATGGATTGACACTATATATATTTCGGTGAATATTTCTTTAACTTTACTACTTATGTAAAAATGTTATGGGAAAAATTAGAACAAAATCATAAAAAAGAAAAAAACATTCAAATATTAAAACTAGGCCATATCTAGTTAACCGCTAAGCTCTTTGCACCTTAATAAGACGGCGCAGAGCTTCTAATGCTGTATGAAGAGGGCTCACAGGGTGAGCTAGCATGGTGCTAGCATGGGCACCGCTAACTTGTTTGTGATCGTTGCTCCCCGTGTCGTCGTTGGGGAGCAGCAATTGTTTGCCATGTCTTTGTAAGACCCAAAGCTATATATGGTTTCTGCAAATTTGTTACAATGTGCCAAAAGGCCAATTTGTTAAATGTGGAAAGTAGCGCCAAAAATGTTTAAAACACTACTTTTATGCCATTTTACATAACATTAAAACTTTAATAAAAAGTGATCAAAAGGTTGCACAGTCCTCCAAATGGTGGCATTGTCAGCTTATCTTGCAGAAAAATGACATCTTACACAGCTCCGTACACCAAAGTATGAAAAAGTTATTAGCATCAGAAGACGATAATTTTTTTTTTTTTTTGTACAGATTGGATAACATTTACTAAAAACAGTACAAAGTTCAATATGTGCAGTTTGCCTGTGTAGTGTGCAGCAGTTTGCCTGTTGAGTGTGCAAGGTTTCAGATTTAGGATTTCTGTCACACTTTCTTCAAGAATCTTGCTCCCCCTGCACTGCTCCGACGGAGTCCACCACAGTTTTTTTGGTGCACCTTTCACATGGGAAGTGCAATACATTTCTGTCAGACTTTGCATGGTAAATGCAGCACGTGGTCTGACTGCGCCCACTGAACGTGCACTGAAAAATAGGCTTTAATAAATCTTTAATTAAAACACAATAAAACCTATATATATTTGGTATCACTGTGATCCTACCAAAACAAAAAATAAAGTAGATTTATAATTTGGAGCACACAATGAAGTCTACAAGAAAGTGATGTAAATGCGTTTTTTCACCAATTTCACCACATTTAGAATTTTTTTTCAAGCTTTCCAGTGCATGGCATGGAATAATAAATGACGTCACTAAGAAGTAAAAAAAAACAACAAAAAAAACCCTGTGTTTAATCCCTTACTTATACACAATCTGTAATAACATGATTCAGTGTTTGAACATCTAAAAAGAAAGAGCTAAGGGACGATTAGTGTTCTATGAGTGGAAAACATTTCCAAATTACAGAATGTGCTATTTTACCATCTATAAACAATTGTTTAAAAAAATTTGAAAAAAATTTACATTTTCCAAATTATATATTTGAAAACATCTGCGTGTTCTTGGCACTTTTTAGAGCCATATATACACCACAGTATAAAGTAACAGTTGTCAGAATTCAGTGACAGGATGAAATTAATTTTCACATGATTTTAATTTTTTTAAAGATATTTTAAAACATAAAAAAGGTTATACTTTAGGTATATCTGGGATAGTACTAATAAAATAGGGGATGTTTTTCTTTTGGCATAAGGTGTTCTAGGACTAATTGATTTCTATTAGCCCCTTAAGGACGCAGCCGGTTTGTAAGTTAAGGCTCAGTCCTTTGACCAGTGTCTCTTCCTGTGGTAATAACTTTTCAAAGCTTTAAGATATCCCTGTAATCTAAAATACAGTCCGGCTTGGGGGTTTCTGTACTGATACCTCATACTGGGACAGGGGTGGTGGTGTGCCCATTTATTGTGGTTAATACAAGGACCTCTCTCTTGTCCTTGCACTTAACACACAATACAGAGTCGCTGCATAGTGCCCTATAATTGTGCCTTTTAAGTTTTTGCCCAAGTAGCGACTTAGGGAAACCTTTCTGATTTCTGCGTACAGTGCCGCATGCTGCAGTATTTCTGGAAGCAAGGCACTTGAACAGGATAGTGCTGGTGTAGAAATTGTCCAGGTAGAGGTGGTAGCCCTGGTCCAGCAGTGGGTGCACCAAATCCCACATTATCTTCCCTGTAATACCCAGGAAGGTAGGGGGGCATTCTGGGGGCACTAAAGTGGAATCCTTTCTTTCATATACCCTGAACTTGTTGGTATACCATACCTTGCCCTCTTATTGTGCAGGTACTGGCAGAATTGAATTCTCCCTTTAAATTGTACCAGGGACTCGTCTATGTTCACATCTTTGGTGTTGGTATATGCCTGGGCAAACTTGGAACTAAAATGAGCTTATATGGGCCTGGCATTAAATAAACGATCATATCTGGGGTCATCTCTGGGTGGGCATTGTGTGTTGTCAGTGTAGTGCATAAACTGACAGAGTGGTACCATGACAGATTTTGGAGGTGGCAGCAACATGGTAAGATGATAATATTAGGGTTATTTTTGAGGTCCTTGATGGACTGAAATTCATCTTTGGTTAAGTTCTTGTGCACATTGTGAGGGATGTTGATGCATAGTAGAGCAAGGTTCCGGTAAACCAAGGTTTGAAAAGATTCCATGGCAGGTACACGGGCATTGACAGGGTAAAAGTAAGGATTGGAGGATTGTATAAACTCAGAAGCCTTGGTATGGGAATAGTTGGAATCATATGTGTCCTCTTGCAGATTAATTAATTGTAACAGAGTACGATGATCTTGAAATGATTGATCCAAAGGAAAAATAGATAATCCCTTATTGTTAAGAACGTCCGAAGAGGGATTGGACATAGGGGCATCAGTTTCATTACTTTCATAAAAATGTCTTCTGAGTGTAAGTAGACGAATGAATTTGTTGACATCTTTAATAGTATTGTATAATTTTAAGTCAGTAGTAGGAATGAAATTTAGACCTGTTGCGTGCGTTTTTTTGTAGTTTTTTTACTTTTTTGACGTTATGGAGTTATCATTCTTTTTATATTCCATTTTGTTATAATTGGAAACATTGGGGGATATTTATCATACGCTGGAGCTCGTGCGCCAGCGTATGATCGCCCCGCTGCTGCAAATTCGCAGCCCGATACATCAAGAGGCTTCTGCCTCTTGATGTATCAGGCTGCCAGCAGCGCAGCATTTCACCTATGCCAGGCAGCGCCTGTCGTAGAAAAAACCGCAGCCGGCAACTTTTCACGTATGAAAAGTCGTCGGCAGCAGCGAGTGCGCAGGCGCGGGGACAGTAACGCCCCGCGCCGGCCCACTCCCGTCCGGCCGCGCCCCCCGCTCGGCCGGCTGCGCCCCACTGGTGTGAAGGTGGCGGATTGGGGAAAATAATCGCAAAAGCTAGCAATAAGCTAGCATTTGCGATTATTTCAGGGCCTCTGCGCCACTGGCGGTGCGCAGAGGTCCTGATAAATATGCCCTATTGGGTGTAGTATCGTTGGATTCATAACCAGAAAAGTCAGTGTTAACGTCTGAGGTGTCACAGTCAGAGGAGCTGAAAGTTACATGTGGTTGGTAATTCACATTGTGGCGTTTTTTCAAAATGGATTTTGGTATTCTATTGCCTTGATTTCTCCAAGTGTAGATTTGTTCCTTTTGGTAGTCCCGTAGATCTCTTGTGAATTTGTTTTTTTTAGTGGTAGTAATAATAGTTTCCAATTTTTTGACATTTGATTCAATGCGGGACATCAGATTGTTGTAATCCGGGTGGGTATTGTATTGATCCATGTTTGATTCCAACTGTGTTATTTGCTGATTGAGTTCAGAAAGTTTGGTTTCTTCATTTTGTACTATGAGGGTAATCAATTTTAAAGAACACCCACCCAATTTTAAAGTCCCACCACACCCATAATTGATTCAGCATGTGTTTCTCGAGTTCATTGGCTATAGTTCTCACTGGAGACTTGTTTTCCTGTGCAGATTCTGACATTGAAAAAATTTCTTTGGCTTTTTGTAAACGATCAGAGTTAGTCATTTGCAAGAAAGAGCGTGAATTGGTTGAAACATTTATATAGGAATCTGTTGCTATGTTGAAGTATGTGATCCCTTCACAGTAAATATATTTAAAAGTGGAAAAAAAGTATGAAAATAGAGAAAAAATTGTTCTGTTCTTCTTAAATATTTGGTAAATATTTAAATAAAATACCATGTTCCATGTATTTTATACTTATATACTTAACTTCAAATCATCCTTTATCACGCAACTTAGTGTAAGCATCCTTTATCTGGATAAATCGACCAATAATTAATGACAATAAAACTTTTAAGGCATTTCAGCCAGTGCATGGAAGCATAGCAGTTGTTTATTGCATATCAACGTTTGAATTTATAATCAGATCTTGAAAATGTTCGTACAAATATTGGGATAGTGAAATGTTTCCAGTGGGTATACAAAATACAATGTGTCATGAGAAAATAAACTCAAAACAGTTAGACTCGAAAATGAATAAATATCACCAAAGTCCATCCTGCCCCAAGCATATTGCCACTTGTTTGCAGCTTCCTCAGGGGTCTCCACACAGAGTTAACCTTCTCTCTCCCATTGACCACCAAATACATTGGCACTAATCCTTTCCTTGTAAATAAGTAGAGATGTAAACTCCTCAAAACATTTGGAATCTCTACATTAGTCTTAGATGCAGTTATAACTTTTAATTTTAAATTATTATTATTATTATTATTTTTATTTTAGATGGATGGATGTTATTTAAAAATATGTATCTGTGTGAAGTTAATTTTCCATAAATATAGTTATATGGTCCCGTAGAAAAGAAGGACAACTGTCCATGGATACAACCACTGCAGCTGGAGAAGTAGAAAGAAGCACATTTTTCTTTGCATATGAAACAGCGGTCAGTTACTGCATGTCCCTCAACTGTCCTGTTCTAATGAATACTTAATTCAGGTAGTTGGGCACCTCAATAGTGACTGACCACCGCTACCACGCATTGGTCATATCCAAAGTGAAATGTTTTATTTTTAAAAGACAACACAATGGAGGAGATTCATTAATCTGTCTATGACACAATTCTGTATTAGTTTGCCATGAAAATAACTGTATGCACCACATCTATAAAGAGTTTTAGACAGTTTTCTGGCATTCCTATCTCAATAAAAGGGACATAGCCTATGAAAGGGGGCATAGCTTTTTGCCAAAAAGGTCCATGCAAAAATAATATCTATCGGTACTTGTATTCTGTCTACGATGAGCGATGGACGACTTGGTAATGGTTTTACGTGGAATTTAATTCATGATAAAACGACATGTATTAAATAAAAAACTACTAAAATCATGTATGGTTATGGGAACAAGAGACACCACTAATACATCAGCTTTCATTCAATACCAGCTTCATTAAGAGATACAATGATAAATTTTATGAAATAAGAAAAGCTATACAGAAGCACTGGCATGTACTAATCAATTATATACAGTAGATTTTTTACCTAAACAACCTAAAATCACATATAGAAAATCAGCTACTATCAAAACTCTGTTAGCCCCAAGTGTTCTAAGGCAACATAAATCCGTTACATTTGTAACAAAAAACCACTATCTCTCAAGTGATATTACACATTATTACTCCCCCAAAAAAGTAAGAAGGATCCAAATTGGCCTTCGTACTTGTAGTCCTGTAACTCATGGGCTACTTCCGCCTCCGCTTGTAGTCTTTTATGACCATAGTAATCCACCCACCTTGTACAATAGGCCAATCCCCGTTTTCAAGAACCAGAGGAAACGCTCAGCCCGAGCGCAAATTGCGTTGTTTCCACAAGCTTACATGTTTTTAGTAGTTTTTTCTATTATACATTTAATTTCATCATGAATTAAATACCGAGTCGTCCAACGCCTTTACCAGCGCTCATCGCAGACAGAAAGCAAGTACCAATAGATATCGTATACCAGGAATTATTCTCCGGACCTGGGGAAAAGGATTCTTCTTGGAGTGTGGCTGCAGGAGGACGCCAAACTAAGAATCACATGCTTTACAGAGTTGTACCTGCCAGCACAACTCCATCAGGTGAGTAGTTTTATACTATGAATATTGCTAACAACTCCATCAGGTGAGTAGTTTTATACTATGAATATTGCTACAATATCAAATTGATTGTATTACATCATAGAAGCACCCCTTTTTTTCTCCAAAAAACCTCTTTCTAGATAACCATGCAAAAATAAGGTTAACCTGACAGAAGCCAACCAATAGGAGGTGCAAAGTACTACTAGACAGTCTTATACTAGGGCAGATTTATCATCCAGCATCGCGGACTCTTGTCTAACTCTGCACTTTACGTCACTCTTCAGAAATGTGACCCTATATGCCTTTTTTTTAATTAAATATTTATTAATCAGTATGCAAAGTGTACATCAATATAAAAAGTGACAACAAGTATCAACAATTCTTACTTCCATTATTAAATACATAACAAATTTACAATTTCCATTTTTATTGCCCATATATTCCCTCCCCTTCCCACCGTTGGTGATTCACGACAACTTTTATCCATCCCATTAAGTATCTGCAACAATAAAAGGAACATCTAACACGCCCAGAACCGTCCAAATGTCCAATTCTATATTGCACCTTTCCCTTCTTTTAGTTTATATAAGCTCTTGTAAACCACTTTTTTCTTAATTTTTCCACTTCCGTTCCTTTACCTATTTTTT
The DNA here is from genome assembly GCA_019512145.1 of Engystomops pustulosus. Classification (NCBI taxonomy): domain Eukaryota; kingdom Metazoa; phylum Chordata; class Amphibia; order Anura; family Leptodactylidae; genus Engystomops; species Engystomops pustulosus. The sequence goes on from CM033649.1 coordinate 46,382,525, forward strand.
CTAACTGTTCTGCGTGGAGTAAAACATCCATTCTCTCTTCCCATTCTTGCAAGCTTGGAGATTTGTTCTTCTTCCAATTGAATAAGATTAGCTTTCTTGCTAATAACATGCCCTTCATCACATAAAGCACACTACCGGGGTACCCTATCACTCCTATTTTAGAACCCAAGATGCACACCACCTCTTCATCTGTAATGATGCAATTAAATAATGATGCCAATCTTCCCAGAAATTGATTCCAATACAGATGGATTTTAGGGCATCGCCGCAGCATATGTATTAGATCTACATCCACTAAATTACATTTTGGACATTTTTCATCTCTTGTGTTCCTAAATCTATTCAAACTTTTTGGGGTGTAATGAGCTTTATGGAAAATGAATACCTGGGAGATAATATGAGACAAATTTTTTGTAATTTTTTTATTCATTTTGAGTGCGTCTACCCATGCTTCCATGGATAGATCGAATCATTTTTTTCATTCGTCAAATCCCCTTTACTGGGGGGTCTCTGAATGGTTTTAATAATGGCTTTTGTTACCACTCTAACGATTATGTGCCTTTTGTAACTTACTAGGCAAGAAACCAGATTGAATAGGACTGATTTCTTATTGATTTTACGTTGTTTTCTAGTAAAAATCTTTAGGCAAACTAACTCTCACCTCCACCCCTTTCTTTAGTAACCAACCAGGCTAGGAATGGGTTGGCGACCCACCTTTGGCCTTCAGAACATGCCAATCCAATTCTTCGGGCATAGATTCAACAGGTGCCTGGAGCATTCCTCACGAGATTTTGGTCCATCTTGCAGATGGCATCACCAGTTGCCCGAGTTATTTGGGCTGCACATTCCATGATGCGAATTCCCGTTCCACCACATCCCAAAATGCGTCTATTGGATGGAGATCTAGGGACAGTGGAGGCCAATTTGAGTACGTGACCTCATCGGTCAATTTCAGAAACCAGTTCTGAGATGATTCCAGCCGTATATGCATGGCGCTAATATCCTGCTGAAAGTACCATCAGATGTTGGGTGCATTGTGGCATAAAGGGATGACATTGGTCACAACCAAGCTCAGTAGGCGGTATGCGTTGCAACGATGCTCAATTGACCAGTGGGCCCAAAGAGTGCCAAGAAAATAGTCCCCACCATGACACCACCACCCATCCTGAACCTGATACAGCAGCAGCTGATCCATGCTTCAATGGTTTGACGGCATTCTAATCCCAACCACCGAATGTCGCAGCAGAAATCGAGACTCATACACGCTAGGCAAACGTTTTCATCTTCTACGGTCCAATTTTCGATGAGGCTTGTGCAATTGTAGGCCTCAGTTCCTGTCTTAGCTGAAAGAGTGGCAACCTGGTGTGGTCTTCTTGCTGTGAGCCCGTCTGCCCTCAAAAGTTTCGACTACTGTGCGTTCATATGCTCTTCTGCCTACCTTGTTGTAACGGTGGGATTTGAGTCACTTGACTTTCTATCAGCTCGACCAGTCGGCCCATTCTCCTCTGACCTCTGCATCACCAACGCATTTCGCCCACAGGAACTAGCCGTCACTTTTTCTTGTGTTCCGACCAATTCTTTGACACCCATATAGATGTTGTGCGAGAAATCCAGTGAGATCAGCAGTTTGCTGAATACTACAACCAGCCCTTCTGGCACCAACAACCATCCACATTCACAGGCACTCAAATCACCTTTCTCCTATGATGCTCGGTTTGAACTGCAAGAGATTTGTCTTTACCATGTCCTACATGCCTAAATGCACTTGAGTTCCGCCATGTGATTGGCTATTAAAATTAAGGTTAACGCAGTTGACAGGTTGTACCTAATAAAGTGGCCGGTGATTGTAACTGCACGTAAAAATCCCGTCCTCTGCGCTAGGTTGGAATTCCTTGGATACCCTCAAAAGGCCTTTAGGCTCCATCATTTAATAGTTGATTGAAAAACACACTTCTTTCCCCCAACCAAATTTAAGAGTACTTCAGAGTTTTAGACTTCTATTTGTGTAACCCCACAGCAGTGGCAATCTAGATTCCTTTTTATGTAATTTGTCTTTAAGATTTGTCCCACACCCATCATTAAACCCCTTAACGCTGAAGCACTTTTCCCGTCCTGACCTACGGCCCCTTTTTTTAAAATCTGCCCTGTGGCCTATAATGGTTATAACTTCGAAACGCTTAACAGATCCCAATGATTTTGCAATTTTTTCTCGTGACACATTGTACTTCATGCTAGTTTAACAAAATTTTGGTGTTATGTTTTTTCATTATTATGCGAAACTCAGATATATGGGAAATTTGAAAACTTCTCAATTTTCGAAATTTCAAATGTCGACTTTTCCACACATGAAGTCATAACACCATAAAACAATAATACCCCCATCAGTCACCAATGTCTACTTTATACCTCCGTGTGTGTTTTATACATATCTTATTTTTGTAAGCTGTACATTTTTCACATAAAAAAAGCAAAAGCCACGCTATTTGAGGTACCTGCTCAAGGTTTTCAAGTCACTTTGAGAGCGCTAATAAAAGTAAAACCCCCCATAATTTACCCCATTATAAAAAAATATACCCCTAAACTACGTAAAACCTTTTATGAATTTTTTACCCATTAATATTGGTGTACAGGGTGAAACAAATCGGATAGCAATTTGAAATATTTTTTTTTTTTTTTTTACTAATAAGTGTTTTTTCATAAATTACAAATTCCATGGTAAAATACCAACCAACGCTCCCCAACATTTGATACCCAATTCTCCCGTGTATATATACCCCATATGTGTTGTAACCTGCTGTATGGGCACACAGCCAGGGCACTCCGAAGGGAGCTGCGCCATTCAGAGCATGATTAAATGCATTGTCACTGTTATAATGGCTATACAACTTATTTTTTGGCATTTGGAACATATAAGGGCTTATTTTTGGCGACATGAGATGCACTTTACCAATACTTCATTTTAGTGGGTCTGTGCTTTTTGATGAGAAGTTTAGTAACCCTTTAATATATGGAGAGAAAAGAAAATCGTCAATTTTGGTTCTTTTTTTGGTATTTTCGGGGCCGTCACCATCACAAAAATACCATACTATTTTTATTCTCTAGACACGACGATGACGGTTTTTATACTTTTTCAGAAAAAACGCATTAAAGAAAACTCATTTGTTTTTTTGCATCGCCATCTTTCAGATATAACTTTATATTTTTTTTTTGTTGACAGCTATTTTAGGGCTTATTTTTTACGTTTGGAGTTGCCTTTTTCAGTAGTAACCATTTTTGGCCATAACTTTTTTTTTGATCACGTTGTGGAACACTTGTAAGGTGATTTTAATGAATTTACATTTTTTGTTGAGTTTTCGCGTTTTAGTTTATAGGGCGTTCACCGTACGGGTCCATAATGGTCTGACTATTGTACAATTGTTACAGACTCGTGTCCAATAAGTGGGTATTGTTGGAATTTTAGGTTTTTTTTCACTTTAATTAGATGTGTATAGGGGAATGTTTGTGTTTAGGGAGACTTTTAACTTATTTTAAGTAATTAATTTTTATTCAAGTTTGTTTAGTTTTTTTTACCTTTTTTTCATACTGTTACAGGCTAGCTTGACAAGTAATCCATTAATCACTTATTCAGCTATCTTTTCACCTAATACAGTGTAAATACGATGTAGTCACTGTATTATGTGACACACTGAGCATGCTCCGTGTGTCCTCACACAGCGACGCCGGCAGAGATCGCGCCAGCCCTGGCCACCGGCAGTCCCGGGGCGGACGATCGTAGCACGTACCCCCCGGTAAGCGCTGTGGCGGTTAGGGGTTAGCGACCCGCGATCGGAGAAATCTCCGATCGCGTGTAAGCGGCAGGGGTCGGCTAGAAGATAATTCCACACTCCGCAGCTTCTGGCGCCGGCCCGTTCAGGAGCGGCGCCATAACTTGCGGACTATACTCTGCATTGGCAGACCGCTCCTCCCACCCATGCTTAAGTAATCGTACGTCAAATTCCGGGAAGGGTAAGACAAAAAACATATGGTTCTGTCTCTAATTCTTTTTTTTTTTAAATGCCTGTTCTAATAGTGAACACCATATTGTAATAGTCAGAATCCGATAAGTTCAAATGTTAGTGTGTTATTTTTCATAAAAAATGATGTGATCCAGCATATGTTGCCTGTGATGCTTTAAAAAACGAAGAGAAGTCTCGGTAAAGCAAGTCCTCTTCATCAATTGTCGAGTGTAGTTGCTAATTTTTACGACTGTTTTCCCTTCCATATAAATTCACTCAATCAAGTGTTTAATAATTCACTAATTTTATTGGATAGTGGACAAGGACTATGTGGTAGCTGAAGAGTAGCGGGGCAGCACCACATTAAACACACACCCACTCTGTGCCATGATGATATTTTTCCATTTGTAATCTTTCCAACTGAGTCTGCGTTTAAGGGAATATCCTTTACAGTTGTTACTAACTGATACCTAAGACCTCATTGAGTCCACCACGGAGTGATCACAAAATCAGATCTGGATGAACAGTTGATGTCCAATAGCAGCATGATGACTGCTCCAGTTATAACAATGCCCGACCACAGCGTTAATTCTAATCAAATCAAGAATTTCTTTATACATTATCACCGTAATTATTAATAAAAGCAGATGTTACTGCGTACTAACTGGAGATTAATTTCCTTGCCCCCCATTAAACCCAGATTATTATTGAGCTATTATATTTGGAACACCCTCTATATGCCTATTGATGATCTGCATCCATGATTTGTCATTACAAGGGGACGGAAAGCACACTGGAGATGCCATGGTTGAAATTTGAATCTGTGTGTAGAACCCTAATGTTGTGGAACACAAGGGTTTGGGGTTTTTTGATCAACTCATTATCCCAACCTCTTTTGCAGTCTCTCTCTCAGCATAAGTACAATATCTTCGATTTTGGGTTATGATATTCTAAGCTGGTTTTTTGTCTCAGCTTGCCTATTTAATCTATGGGCCTCATGTTTTTTTGTGAGCATTCATAGATCAATAGTACAGTAAGTGTGGAAAAGATCATCGGTCTATAATCAAATTTATATCCAGGATTTAACAAAGTTTTTCCAAAACCCCTTAAACCCAAATTTGTTATCTAGAAAGCTCTTTGAACACTGTACAAAGTACACCATAACAACTTCCTGGCAGAGAGTTCAACCGTTCTCACGCTCTACAGTAGGAAGCCTTTATTTTGGTGATATATTGAAAGGATCCCCCCAGTTGCCTAGACACAGGCTAGGTATAAAAAAGATCTTTGAAAAAAACCCTTAATGGTCCTTTAGATATTAATCATGAGAATTACTAGTCTCTCTGATACATTCACATAATTGTATTTGCTTTTTTGCAGTTGCCAACCTGAAGTCCCAACATTAGATGGTTGTCCGACTTAAAAAATATATAAATATCTATGGAATTTTTGCTCCCTATTACCCTAGCATTTTCTCACTAGACTTTATTAGCAATTGTCTACTACTGATTAATAGTTAAAAATCATCTCAAAAATGTACAACTCTACTGAATAAACCCTTAGAGGTCATAAGATATGAAAATTAAGGCATTCTGTTGTCTCTTTAGTGTTACTGTAAAGTATCTGTAATCTGGACACAATATAAATAATTTAGCATTTCAGTCACACGCATTCCTGCTGACCGTTTTTGTATCTCTTGCTTACTGTGATAACACCATGTCCCAAAAATATCACATGACCAAGTTTACATGGAGGTACAAGCAAACATCATTTATGCCAGCATCCCACTTTTTGTGGTTCTGCAAAATGGATGACATATGGATGACACACGATCATTTTACAGAAAGGAAGCAGAAAATAAATGTAAAAATTCCCTAAACAGAAAAATCTAGTGGAAAGGGGGGGGGCCTGGTCTGGTCAAATACATCAGCCACAATAGAGAAGTCACTTCCATCATGTGATTCATTACACAAGACTTCATCTTTTTTTCTTTAGATGGAATTTTATGTCATGAGTTATCCTGCTTACAGCGTACCCTCTCCTCCCATTGCTGTAATCATGTGCTCTGGGAACATATGGCCACTATGCCACAGAGTAACAGCGCTGGCTGGACGCCAGGAATTCCTATAAATCCAAAAAGATTCAGAGACACTCCGCACTGTGTAAAAAGTTTTCAAGCTTATTCTTCAAACATCAGTTGAATTCGTTAACATGATCGGAGTATAGCTGACAATGTCCGAGCCTTAAATTCCTGAGTCGTAGCAATTGTCCTTTTTTGGATTGATGTATGGTTATGGCTAAATCACATTTTTACTAAGTTGAGGGGGACAACCTGTAGGCATCATATGGCGATCCTCTACGTGGCCATCGAAGTTGATGTCATCCACAATACTCCGTCTCGCATGGCATCGCATTATTGTACAATTTCACTGCAATATTTATCAGCAATAACTGTCTCATGCCTTAATTAATCTGATACTATACTTTCTTAATAAACCTAACATTTGTGAATTATAAAAATCCAAAATGTCACTGCAGACCCAACAGACGCAGTTATGAGCAAGTTACAACTTTTTGGAAAGGTGAGTTCCTTCTAAGCAGCAAATATAACACTTAATAAAATATAGAATTAGTTCCTACTCTGTTTTTTCCATATCTAATGTCTATTCAGTATGTTCAGACTTCTGTTAGAACCTGGTGAGCTTCAGTTAAATCCATTTAAACGTCTGAATTCTACCACTTGTCTAACTTTTTAGCAATCATCACTATACATGTGCACCTTTTCTGGCTAACATTATCAGCAAAAGGAATGATGACTTTAAATGGATCAAAAAAATTAGAATTGCAATGATATGTTTCTTTAACTATCATTTTAATATGTACCAGATATTTTAAGAAAGAGTGTAAAATGTTTCGAAAAATTTAAAGCAAAACAAATGACTTGCAATCTTATCGTTATAAATACACAAAGAGTAAGACACCCCCCCCCCCCCCCCCACCCCCCCCCCCCCCCCCCCCTCCCCCCACTTTAACAATCTAAAAACATTGTACCATTTGATGCCTTGCACAGCTCTTGATTTTTTAGAAATGTTTACATTAGAGGGGTTTGCAATTACCATAAAAAACACATCCTGTTTAACTCCAACTGTTTGTAATATAGCTGGGAAACGATTAAAAGATGCGAGAGTGATTGTCCCATCTACTTAAAAGGCCCTTTCCTGCTGTGACAGGATGAGATCAGTCTGCAGGAGTCCTACAGGACTCCTTGATCTGGGCAATGCAAGTGTTTCTCTGACCAGTAAGTACCGGACACCCAAGCCAATAGACCCCAAGGGGACCTGTCAGCACGGTGTTTTAAAAGTTAATCGACTTGGCAGCAAAATTAATGGTTGGGGCAAAGCACGGCACATGTTTAGCTGTGAAGCTAACATGTTCTCGATGATGGATCAATTTCTACATCGGCAATTTGACACATTGAGGCAATGTAAGAATGCTACAGTGAGCATTTATCAAAAACAGCAACTGACTAGTAGTCACTTATAGTGTGAAGAATCGTGCCAGATGAATTGTGGATACTTTTCATGAACCTGGTGCCTCCTGCACTACAATTGTTTTTGGTGCCTTTGTCATGCGCAAATGGTGCACATGTGTCTGACTAAGCAGCTTTTGGTGCACAGTTTTTTCTGCCTTGTCAGACAATCACACCACAGTCGCCCTGTCACACCCGACATCACTAAATCTAAACACATGTGCAAGCCGTTTGCACTTCTTGCAAGTCAAAGTCAACAGAAATTGGTGCAACTCTATAATAATGTGGGCCAGTTTATCTAATAGTCATGCTAGCCAAGAGCATTACATGGAATCTTCCATACCGGACCAATAAACGTTTTATGGGAAAATAAGCTGTTTCCGCATAGTAATCCAAAATTATTTTACTAAAGATCCTGTAAAAAAATCAAGGACTATAAACACTATAAAGAGTAGTTGAACAGACAGTCTCAAAATTTAAATTAAGTCCGTAAAAAAGGAATAACATTGTGGATTAGTGCCATGGAAACCGCCAGGTCCAATACTCTCTCTCCTGCGGAGTTTTCAGTAGATCATTCATCTTTATTTTCTTCCTGTTTTGTGCGTTCTTCTTTGAGACATTTTGCATTGCATTGCAATTTTTGGCACCTGTTTGGGGGACATTTTGGAATTTCCGCCGAGACATTTGTTTTTTGTCAGTAAGACCACATTTATCTGCGATTCAGATGTGGCTAAATGTCAATAGTTGCATCATTGTTTTGGGCACAAAAAACCTCAGACGAACCACACTCAAGGAAAACTTCAAAATGGCAAAGACTACTTGAGACATTTGTTAACAATGTCTCAAAACAGATCGAAAAAAAAAATAATTGAAACACAAGAAAAGTGAGTTTGATACGTCAGTGTAAGCATTTGTGAGTTGAATGATGTGACATTGAACTGCTGTATAAGAGGAGGTCAGGTTTCCAGGCAGGTCGCCATTACAAGCGTAGCCTGAGCTTAGGTGAGAAGGTTTGCTGATATTGATCGGTCAGACCGGCAGCAACCTAGCACAGAAATGATTAGTAAGGAGAAGGAGGCTTCTATAATGGGGGTATGTAATGCATCGGAAATAATTTAACCTGTGTAGGCTGTTGTAGGGCTAACGTTTGTACTAGTTGTATTTCCAGCATTATAGTGCAATCTCTAAAGAGAAAGTTAATACTATGTTAACAGTTCTAGAGTTTTTACTGCACTAGCTTTAAGGAGCATGTCAGTACACTTTGTATTTCCACTCATCCTACAAAATCCCTTAAAGGAGCAGTGTTATGACTATTTGTATCTCCAGCACTCAACGTGTTAAGTTACCGCGTTTAATGACCGTCCCCGTTCCTGTTTTTTTTTCATTTCCTTTTTCACTCACCCATCTCAAATCTATAACTTTTTTATTTTTACACATAAGAGCTGTCTATCGCTTGTTTCGGCATAACAATTGGCACTAAGTAATGATGGTATTGAATATTCCATTCCAGGGACTGGAACATAAAAAAATTCCAATGCTTTGCCATCTCTGCCCTAATAACTTTTTTCCTTTGGTGGAACGGAGCTGTGGTGTTGTCATTTTTTGCAACATTTGATAAGCTTTCCATTGAAATCCATTTTAGGTCTGGATGACCTTTTGATCACTTTTTATAGATTGGGAAAAAAATTTTCAAAAGGGCCAGAAAATGCATTTTTCGACTTTTGGCGCTATTTCCTATATATTTTGATAGATGCGCACTTTTGGGACTGGAGATACAACGTGAGTTTTACTTATATCAGTTCTTAGAAACGGGGGTGATTTGAAATTTTTAGGGTTTTTTTATTATAATTTTTTTTACACTTTTTTTTTTTTTACTATTTTTCAACTTTCCTATGGTACCTAACCCAGGTTTCTGACTCGATCCTAATCATATACTGCCATAATACGTCTATGGTATTATTTGGTATTTTCCCATCACAACATTGTAATGAAGTGTTTTAAAACGAAACCTCTTCGGGTCTTCGAAGACCCGAGGCTGTCAGTCATGGCGATGGATTTCCACTCCTCCTTCTTCAAACGCAGCGATCGCTGTGATACCGGTAAGTCTTTGCTGCATATGACGTACCCGCGCGCCCCCCGCCGTGAATACACCGTCGCTAACCAGTTAAACTACCAGTCTAGAACTATTGCAGCAAGGTTAACATACTGTCTCTTAGTAAAAAATTTTTAACCTCTCCAATTCTGCATTGTTGGATACAAATTTAAACTAGACATTTTTCATCTCTTGTGTTCCTAAATCTATTCAAACTTTTTGGGATGTAATGAGCTTTATGGAAAATTTCCATTCGTCAAATCCCCCTTTAGCTGGGGGGGGTCTCTTGATTGTTTAATATGGCTTTGTTCACTCTAGACATTATTCCTTTTTTCTTTACTTTACTATCAAAAAGAAAATCCAATGGATGATAAAGAATATAGAAAAAGAGATAAATATCTAATAGAAATTAGATATTTATCTCTTTTTCTATATTCTTTATAGGCACACCTACACTCACCGGCCACTTTATTAGGTACACCATGCTAGTAACGGTTTGGACCCCCTTTTGCATTCAGAACTGCCTCAATTCTTCGTGGCATAGATTCAACAAGGTGCTGGAAGCATTCCTCAGAGATTTTGGTCCATATTGACATGATGGCATCACACAGTTCCCGCAGATTTGTCGGCTGCACATCCATGATGCGAATCTCCCGTTCCACCACATCCCAAAGATGCTCTATTGGATTGAGATCTGGTGACTGTGGAGGCCATTTGAGTACAGTGACCTCATTGTCATGTTCAAGAAACCAGTCTGAGATGATTCCAGCTTTATGACATGGCGCATTATCCTGCTGAAAGTAGCCATCAGATGTTGGGTACATTGTGATCATAAAGGGATGGACATGGTCAGCAACAATACTCAGGTAGGCTGTGGCGTTGCAACGATGCTCAATTGGTACCAAGGGGCCCAAAGAGTGCCAATCTGACGCACAGTACGTCGAAACTTTGAGGCAGAGGGCTCACAGCCAGCAGAAGACCCACGGTGCCACTCTTTTTCAGCTCAAGAACAGGAAACTAGAGGCTACAATTTGCACAAGCTCATGAAATTGGACAGTAGAAGAATGGAACAACGTTGCCTGGTCTCATGAGTCTCGATTCTGCTGCGACATTGGTGGTTAGGGTTAGAAGTTGACGTCACAAACATGAAAGGCATGGATCACCCTGCTGTATCACGGGTCAGGATGGTGTGGTGGTGTCCTGGTGTGGTGAATATTTTCTTGGCACTCTTTGGGCCCCTGGTTTACAATTGAGCATCGTTGCCAACGCATAGCCTACCTGAGCTTGTTGTGACCAATGTCATTCCCTTATGTCACATGCACCCAACATCTGATGGTACTTTCAGCAGGATTTAGCGCCAGTCATTACAGCTGGAATCATCCAGACTGGTTTCTGAACATTGACGATGAGGTCACGTATCAAATGGCCTCCACAGTCCTAGATCTCCATCCAATAGCGCATTTTGGGATGGGTGGGACCGGGGAATTCGCATCATGGATGTGCAGCCAATAAAATCTGCGGGAACTGGTGATGGCATCATGCAAGATGGACCAAACATCTCTGAGGAATGCTTCCAGCACCTTGTTGAATCTATGGCCACGAAGAAGGAGTGCAGTTCTTGAAGGCCAAAGGGGGTGCCAACCCATTCCTAGCCTGGTTTGGTTACTAATAAAGTGGGGTGAGGGTAGTTGTGCCTATAAAGAATATAGAAAAAGAGATAAATATCTAATAGAAACGCATTCCATTTGGATTTCTTTTGATAGTCAAGTTAAAGCCAAAAGGAATAATGTATAGAGTGAACAAAAGCCATTATTAAAACCATTCAGAGACCCCCCAGTAAAGGGGATTTGACGAATGAAAAAAATGAGTTTCCCGATCTATCCATGGAAGGGCGCTGGGTAGACGCACTCAAAATGAATAAAAAAATTACGAAAAATTTGTCTCATATTATCTGCCCAGGTATCATTTTCATAAAGTCATTCCACCCAAAAGTTTGAATAGATTAGGAACACAAGAGATGGAACCTGTCCACAATGAATTTAGTGGATGTAGAGCTAATCTATGCCGGCGGCGCTGCTCTAAAAATCCATCTGTATGGAATCCATTCTGGGAAGATTGGCATCATTATTGATTGCCTCATTACCCGATGAAGAGGGGTGGTGGGCATTGGGTTCTAAATAGTAGTGATAGGGGTACCCGGTAGTGTGCTTCTGTGATGAAGGCATGTTATTACAAGAAAGCTAATCTATCACTTGGAGAAGAACAAATCTCCAAGCGTGCAGAATGGGACAGAGAGAAGGGATGTTTTACTCCCCGCCCGAACCGTTAGAAAACATAGGTAATGGAAGGAAGTGGAAACAATTAAGAAAAAAGTGGTTACAAGAGTTATATAAAACTAAAGAAGGGAAGGTGCAATATAAGAATAGAATTGGCGGTTCTGGGCGCGTGTTTTTGTTAGGTCCTTTTATGTTGCAGATACTTAATGGGATGGATAAAAGTTGGTCGGGAATCACCAACGGTGGAAGGGGAGAATAATGGGCAATAAAAACGGTGAAAAATTGTTAAAGTTGGATGTATTTAATAAGGAAGTAAGAATGTGTTGATCTTGTTTGTCCCTTTAATTGATGTACATTGGATACTGATTCGTAAATATTAATAAAAAAAAAGTCCATAGGGGTCACATTTCTGAGAGTGAGTCAAGTGCAGAGTTAGACAAGAGTCCGCGATGCTGGATGATTAAAAATATGCCCTAGTATAAGACGTCTAGTAGAAACTTGCACCTCTATTGGTTGCTTCTGTAAGGTTAACCTATTTTGCATTGGCTATCTAGACAGAGGTTTTGGAGAAAAAAAGGGGTGCTTCTATGATGTACTACAATAATTTGATATTGTAGAGGATCATAGTATAAAAACTACTTCACCGGAGGAGTTGTGATGGCAGTACCACTCGTAAAGCAGTTGATTTTAGTTTGGATCCGCCTGCAGCCACACTCCAGAAGAATCTTTCCCCAGGTCCGGAGAATAATTCCTGGTATACGGTTATCTATTGGTACTTGTTTTCTGTCTGCATGAGCGCTGGTAACGGCGTGGGACGATCGGGTATTTAATTCATGATGAAATTTAAAATGTATAATAGAAACAAACTAATAAAAACTAGTAAGGTTGTGGAAAACAACGCAATTTGCGCTCGGGCCTTGCTGAGCGTTTTCCTGGTTCTTGAACAAGGGGAGGGGGATTAGGCCTATTGTACAAGGTGGGTGGATATACTATGGTCATACACGATACCAGCGGAGGCGGAAAGTAGCCATGAGTACAGGACTACAATGTACGAAGGCCCAATTGGATCCTTCTTACTTTTTTTGGGGTGAGTAATAATGTGTAAATATCACTTGAGAGTAGTGGTTTTTTGTTACAAATGTAACGGATTTAGTTGCCTTAGACACTTGGGGCCGTTTGAGGGCTTAAAAGCGTTTTGATAGAGGATTCTTATGTGTTTAGGTTGTTTAGGTAAAAATTCTAATGTATTAATGATTAGTACATGCTAGTGCTTTGTCTAGCTTTTCTTATTTATAAATGTCTCATTGTATCTATTCATGGAAGTGGTATTGAAATGAAAGTTGATTTGTATTAGTGGTGTCTCTTGTTCCCATAACCAACATGATTTTAGTAGTTTTTTTATTGAATACATGTGATTTATTCATGAATAAATTTCACATAAAACCATACCAACGTCATCACTTCCTCGCCTAGAACAGGGAAAACACGTACAATAGATTATTATTTTTGCCTGGGGCACGTTTGGCAAAAAGCTATGCCCCCTTTAGGCTATGTCCCTTTTTCTTGAGATGAATGCCAGAACAAGTCTAAAAACTATTTATAGATGTGTGGCATACAGTTTATCTTGACAAACTAATACAGAATTGTGCATAGACAGATTAAGAATCTCCTCATTGTGTTGTCTCTTAAAAATAAAATTTCACTTTGATATGACCAATGCGTGGGTTACGTGGCAGCACTATTGAGGTGCCCAACTCCTGGATTCGTATTCATAGAAAACAGGAACGGAGGGACATTGCGTTTGAGTAATGATCGATGTTTTCATTATGCAACGAAAATTGCTTCTTTCTACTTTCCAGCTGCAGTGGTTGTATCCAATGGACAGTTGTCCTTCTTTCTACGGGACCATATAACTATATTTATGGAAAATAACTTCACACAGATACTATTATTTTTCAAATAATTCCATTGAAAAATATTAAAATATGCGTATTTAATTAAATTAACTGTAAATATTCAGTTGAGAATAGACTGTACCATTGTACCACATATACAACAGCATATCTAGGTGATATATCAACTTGAAAGGAAATGTACCATCAAAAATCAAGCATGATAAACCAGGAAAACCAAACCCCCAAACTGGATGTGGTAAACTCATATTTGTTTTAAATAAACCTCCTCGTCTCAAATAAAAAGAATAATAAACTAATAATAATTAAAAATTAAAAGTTATAAACCGCCTCTAAGACAAGTAGAGATTCAAATGTTTTGCGGAGTTTACATTCTACTTATTTACAAGGTAAAGGATTTGTGTTTCTGCCCCAAGGTATTTGGTGTCAATGGGAGAGAGAAGGTTAAACTCTGTGTGGAGACTGAGGAAGCGGCAAACAAGTGGCAATATGCTGGGGCAGGACAAGGATGGACGTTGGTGATATTTATTTCTTTCGGAGTCAACTGTTTTGCGTTTATTTTTCTGACACATTGTATGGGTTATAACCCACTGGAAACATTTCACTATCACAATATTTGTACGAAATTTTCAGATGATTATAAATTCAAACGTTGATATGCAATTAAACAACTGCTATGGCTTCCATGCCATGGCGGTGAAATGCCTTAAAAGTTTATGGTCATTAATGATTGGTCGATTTCTCCAGATAAAGGAGTTACACTAAGTTGATGTGTAAAGGATGATTTTGAAGTTACGGTATACGTATAACATAATGGAACTGGTATTTTCTTTAAATATTACCAAAATTAGAAGAACAGAACAATTTTTTCTCTATTTTCATCCTTTTTTTCCATTTTAACTATATTACGTGAAGGGATCACATACTTCAAAATAGCAACAGTTCCTATATAAATGTTTCAACCAATTAAGCTCTTTCTTGCAAAATGCCTAACTCTGATCGTTACAAAAACGCCCAAAGAAATTTTTTCAATCTCAGACACTGACGGAACACAAGTCCCAGTGAGAACTTAGCTAATGAAATAGAGAAATAATGCTGAATCAATTCTGGGTTGTGAGCGGGAAACTCACAAAAAACCACACTAAACCAAATCCTTGGAAAATAATATGGAGCCCTCGTGGACTGCGGCTTTACAAATTCCCTACAAACTATTTACTCGAAGAATTTACTAAACAAGGTACAATATCGCATGACTGTTCTTTAAAATGATACCTCATAGTACAACATGAAGAGAAGAAGAAACCAAACTTCTGAACTCAATAAGCAAATAACACAGTGGAACAACATGGCTCAATACAATACCCACCCGGATTACAACAATTGATGTCCCGCATGAATCAAATGTCAAAAAATTTGAAACTATTATTACTACCACTAAAAAAAAACAAATTCCACAAGAGACTACGGGACTACCAAAACGGAACAAATCTACACTTGGCGAAGTCAGGCAATAGAATACAAAATCCATTTCGAAAAAACCGCCACAATGTGAATTACAAACCACATGTAACTTTCAGCCCTCCTCTGACTGTGAACCCAGACGTAACATGCCTTTTTGGCATGAATCCAACGATATACATCATTAGGGCATATTCTTCAGGACTTGCACCCCTTATGCTCGCTTTGCGATTATTTCCCCAATCCGCCACTTCAGCCCAGTGGGGCGCGGCCGGAGGGGAGTGGGCCGGCGCGTGGCGTTACTGTCCCAGCTCGCACCGCTGCTGCGGCCGACTTTATACGTGAAAGTTGCCGGCTGCGTTGTTTTCTAAAATGTGGCTGCTGGCAGCCAATACATCAAGAGAGGAATCGGGCTGCGAATTTGCAGCCCACAAGCGCCGCGTATGATAATTAATCCCCCAATGTTTCCCAATTATAACAAAAAATGGAATATAAAAAGAATGGATAACTCCATAAAGTCAAAAAGTAAAAAAAACTACAAAAAAAAAAACGACGAAACAGGTCAAATTGTCATTCCTTAATACTGACTAAAATGCACAATTACTATTAAAGATGTCAACAAAATTCATTCGTCTACTTCACTCAGAAGATTTTTATGAAGTAATGAAAATGATCCACAGTATGTCCAATCTCTCTTCGCCGTTCTAACAATAAGGCTTATCTATTTTTCCTTTGGATCAATCATTTCAAGATCATTCGGATTCTGCTACAAATTATTAATTGCTAAGAAGGACAATCTGATTCCAAACGATTCCCATACCAAAGGCTTATGAGTTTATCCAATCCTCCAATCCTTACTTTTACCTGTCAATGCCAGTGGAACCTGCCATGGAATCTTTTCAAACCTTGGTTTACCGGAACCTTGCTCTTTTACTATGCATCAAATACCTCACAATGTGCACAAGAACGCTAACCAAAGTTGAATTTCAGTCCATCAAGGACCTTCAAAAATACCCCAATATTATCATCGTGCTTCGGACAAGGGGGGCTTCCATCGTTGTACTGGATTAGAAAACTCTGTACTCCTTAGAAGCCTTTGTCTCGCTTATATGACGTTAAGTATATGTAAAGTTTGTTCAAATCCACATCTGGGGTTTAAGGAACCTTGCAAAAAGTCATTATGGAGGAGGGTTTCCCGGGGAGTGTTCAAAGACACTAATATGCATGATCTGATTCCTGATTTCCCAGTACCCTATTTTTATATGCTTCCCCAAAACCCACAAAAGGTCTTTCCCTCCCGTTTTAGACCTATTGTTGCAGGAAATAATTCTTGACTTGAGAAAATGGCATCTTGGGTCGATAATATACTCCTAAACCCTTGTAAGCGTACCCTTGGTTTTACCAAGACAGTTTTGAAGTCTTAAAAAGATTGCCAAACCATAGGGGACCCAAGAATGTACATGGTGGGTGTGCTGTTTCCTCCCTATTATACTGTCATACCTCATAAATTAAGCTATGAATAGCAGGGCCCAGTTTCCACCTAGCATATGTAAGTACGTTCCGTTTCCGATAACTTATTGTTTATGCTACAGATGTGTGTATTTTAATTTACTATAGAATTTTTTATTGTTGGTAACATGGTACTTTTTCCAATGCCCAGCGGTTGAACGTGGGGCTCAAAGTTCTCGCCAACTTTAGCAAATCTTTATATGCTGAGTCAGGAGATCCACATATTTGGCGATCGTGATCCCTACCGGATCACATTAAATACGGTACGGCGTTATATTGATGATG
Source organism: Engystomops pustulosus (assembly GCA_019512145.1). NCBI lineage: Eukaryota > Metazoa > Chordata > Amphibia > Anura > Leptodactylidae > Engystomops > Engystomops pustulosus. The sequence goes on from CM033649.1 coordinate 46,399,579, forward strand.
CGGTCTCATCTGACTGGACCCAAACTGAAGACCTTGTTCATTGAATACATACCTAAAGTCTAATCGCTCAATCTAAATGTCACTTTTCGCTGTCTACCACCTCTATTCCATTCGGATGTTGAATCATTGACGATACTGTTAGGGCCACATCCATTACCAATTTATATAGAAAACCTTACTCTGGAAATACCTTACTGTATGCAACACTCTGCCATCCCCCTCATATTATACATAACTTACCCCAGGGGAATACATTCGGCCTATACGAATTTGTTCCAATAATCGTTTATGAGGAGGAAATGGCAAACAAACACTTTCGAATAGAAGCTAGAGGTTTACCAAACTAAATCGCTTCTCCACATCCTAGCGGTTACATAAAAAAAAACAGAAGGAGGTGTTGTTGCCTTCTAAGTGGTAAAAATAACAATAACACTACACCTCCGGCCCAATCACGTTCAGTACCATACCCAACCCACAATCTAATGATGTTATTACCATAATACAAAAACACTACCTATCTGTCCAAGACAAATCATGTCGCGGTGTTAGACAAAGGAATACGTTAAGTTCAAGAAATGCCCCATCCTGGGTAAATAGTGGCTCCCAAGTCTGTTACATCTTGTATGCCAATTAAGTGGCCTTCAATATAAAGGCAGTGAGTACTACTGTGGACATATGTTGTAACTATGTGTAAATAACACTAAAACTTCATTTTATTCGTCTATTTACCCAAAAAAATCCTTCTCCATTAATATCACCTCCACTGCATAGTGATCATGTCGTTATATTTAGCGTCGCCTGCTCATCATGCAGCGTCCAACGCTAAAAAACGCATTGCTGACATAGGAGTGGTGCCACTAAACACAAAGTCCCGGTCCTCCGGTTTGTCGAGGCTTTCAAAAATTTCTTGAGATACACTATGGCGATGTCTCCACATATCTGATTTGTTGCACATCCGCTTTTCTCCTTTGTTTTTTAATCGTCTCCACACTATCTGTTATTACCAATAGACGTTACCAAGCCCCCGTGAGAGCGAGATTGGACCGACAGCGGCGACCGTGAGCCTTTGGACACCTCTCATCCCACCCGGATCCACATGTATCTTTCTTAATATATTATACCTCTGTGGTCCTTATTATGTCTTCTTGTTTTGTGATTCTTTACATGTTTTGTGTTTGACATTTTATAAGATGCCCACCAGTTGATATCATGGTGACCCTCACTCATGCTTAAATAGTCCTTGCATTTTCCATGTTAGGCTCTGGACTAAGGCGTTTTTTCGCCCGAACGCGTCAGTTATCTTTCAGGCCGTCCTATGATGGTTGTTTTTTATCTGCTATTTTCCTAAATAAAGTGGACTTTTATTCTTAATTTGGCTTTTTTGGAAGCTGGATACACCTTCTTTTTCTAGGGTATGCTGACAAAACATTGGGAAAAGGGAACTTTCATATAACAAATTATTCATTGGTCTGAAGTATCTCACAATAGTGCTTGTTCTTCATGAAAGGAATCACAGATGATAAATTTAACTTTTTTCCACAGATTATATTCTACACCAGCACAGATAAGTAAAAATGGGAACGACGGGTTTGGTTCGGGTCCAAAATGTCATGAGAGAGAGAAACGCTGCCTTCCAGCCTATGATGGGGGGTTGTCAGTGCTTGAGATTTTTGACACGGATTACATGGGGTAATAAGGGATTATTTTAGAATTCGTTGCCATGCTCCATTGAGGCTTTGATACAAATGACCTTCCTAACATATTGAAAGCTCAACAAATCACAATCTGTAAGCTGTCAATGATGCCCAGATCTGCTAGCAAGGACATGCATGCGGCCCCGCACCCCCCTACACTTAGACACTGGATCGGTTGGTCGCAACAATTCAGAGATATGGAAAAATATATTACGAAAGAACAGCCTCTCTGAAGTACTGGCAAGATTCTGGGGGTGGGGAGTGAAGTTTAGCTTTTCAGGTTTGTTTTTTTCTCCCCCTGGCAGAACGGGAAACATATCGGGATGGGTTACGGTTCGGTAGGTATAAATATAAGACTAATAATGCTAAGGTCTAGGGAAGGAAGAGATAAGAATTAATAAGCAGTGTACTAGAACTAATGTGTATGATGAATATCTTATGTCTTTCTCGGTTTGAAGAAAATATTGTCAGGTTCGCTCGGGGAGATGCGGGACTTGGTTCTGCTGGTGGTGCCGGCAGCGTTTCTCCGTACCCCGGCGAGTATCGCGCAACTCACTTCGTCCTGGGGCAGCGCTTGCTAAGCTCTCGCGCTGTCTAGGAGGGGGATGGGGACGTTGAACTTGCTGGGTGCATGGTTATTCTGCCCCGTGAGGGGTAATTCACCAGGCACTGTCCAGTCCTATCAGATTCTGGAGGTGGATTCTGGCGCATAAATTGCAGTGCACTAGTTCCCAGTGCCAGTGTTTGAAAATCCATTTCTACCTGGTTGCTTTGCTCGTTTTGTATTGATCAGTATCTGTATCTTATGTTGTAACTCGGCTAGTTTTTGCCTTGACACTTTGACTCTGCTTACTGAATGCCTTTGAGTCCCTCAGTTGTGACTAGGCTTGTTTTTAATATTTTATGTCTTATGTTTCAGGTCTGTTTGTGGTTTGCACTTATCCACACTATCGTATATTCCGAAGTATTCACGTAGTCGCCCCACGGTTTTTTTTGTTTAGCGTTGGGGGGGGCTATAGGAAGGGACAGAGGTTGGGGAAGCTCCGGCTCACCTTCCCCTGTTTGTGTGTACCTACCTAAACTGAAAAACACTGGCCACACATAGGTCTGCATCGATCCGACCTGCTACCTTTCTCCTTCCATGGAAGCCTTTGTCAGCTGTGGTTCGCTCAGGTCCAGACCCTAATCAGTTTGTTCAGGATCTTAGCTTCCCGTATCCAAATTCAGGAATCTATGCAGTTCCCGGCCAGACATCCGCAGGATCATGCACATACTGAACCTAAGGTCCTCTCCCTGAAGCTGTTTTTTGGTGACCGTACGCATTTTTTTTCATTTCGGGAGGGCTGTAACTTTACTTTTCTTGACGCCCTAGTTCACGGGGCACACAGAGATTCAAAGGGTGGGCGTGGGGATGGTTAAATTCCTGTTGCGTGGGGATCCGCAACATTGGGCTTTTCTTCCACTGACTCTTCATCCCGTTCTTCTCTTGACGCTTTTTTTTTGCTTTAGGCCAGAGTGATGACGAAAGACCGTCGAGCACTTGCAGTTTCCCCTTTGATCTCTGTGTCAGGGAAACGGACAGCCGAGCGTATTTGTGCCCAGTTCCGACAGTATGTGACGGATTCGAAATGAATGACTGCGCCCTAAAAGACCAAGTTATGTCCGGACTGGCAGGACCGATACAGGACTTAGTCTTAGCTATTGCCGGTCCAGACCGTCGATGATGCTATGACCTGTAATCCGGAGTGATGTCGCCTAGATCCAGGCGACCACTCGGGTGTCCTGGACTGTCAGCCAGCGGCCCAACAGTCGTCATCCGGGTAGTCAGAATGGAATCCAGGAGGCTGGATAGATCTCTCGTGACAGAGAGGAAGCAACGTCGAGGGACGCCATCTTTGTTTCTATGTGGAGTCCGATCATCAGATCAACACTTGTCCAAAGAGGCAGCAGCAGGAAAAATTCCGCTTCCTAAGCCAGTAGTCGGGGACTGCTTAGGAGATAGGTACTCCCTATTTGGCAGAATGTATTTCCTTGTACGGTTAGTTCAGTCTGTTTCCTGAACTGCGTCGCGCCTTTTTGGCATTCAGGATGCTGGACTAATAATCGATTATTAATTTTGTCTCTCAGTTTGGCGTCATTGATGATTTTGTCCACTCCTATCAGATGTGGGTGCGGATTGACCCCTCTACAGGCAGGGTTGTTGATCAAATTCAGAACCGCAGATGAAGCTTATGGTGGGAGTCTGCATGAAGAATGGTTATGTTCTTCCTAGTATGGGAAAACCTGTCTGAAACTGTATCTTGGTTTTACCCTGGGCTCCGGATCTAATCGGTAATTAATTGGGAACTCTGGAGGCTGGTTCATGGGGTCCACTAAGGAACACCTTTCAGAGTTTCATATGTACAGTAGTGACGGAGATCAGAGTCTTTCGTTTTCTTCTGAATATCAGATGTGTTTTCTCACACCTTGTCCCAGTCTTCCTCTCACAAGGGAGTTTGATTGTAAATTGCCCCTTCTTTCCGATGCTAGATTGCTAAGGGTCGTATAGATAACTTGTCGGTGCCAGAACGGGATTTGTTTTGGGCCTAAAGAGTATTATTGAGGGAGTGTGGCAACGGACTATTTGTTCCCTTGAGTCGCCACTGGGGCCGGGTTCTTTGTGTTGAGAAAAAAATGGTGTGGTTACGGGATGATTGATTATCGAGAATTAAATAATGATAACGGTTAAAAAACTCAGTACCCTCCCCTGTCCGGTCTCTTAAATCGGGTTCTGGGGCACAAGTTTTTCTAAAATTAGATCTCAGAGGGGCTTATAACCTGATTCGGGTCGAGAAGGGGTGCGTGAGTGGAAAAACCGATTTAATACACCTTTGGGGCACTTTGAAATACCTGGTTATGCTTTGGTTTGAGTAAGGCCCCCGCGGTTTTTAAGGTTTAGGAATACATCTTTCATGATTACATCGGACGTGTTATGGTGGTGTATTAAGACGATATTTTGATTTTTCTCTGATATGGTTTCACAGCACAAAAATCTTCCGCCAAAGTACTTCCCAGGTTGCGCAAAAAAAAACCACCCTCTGCGCTAAACGGGAAAAGTGTGTTTTTGCGTCCAAGAAGGTTTCCTCTTAGGTTGATGGTGTGAATCCCTCTGAGGGTACAGGATGGTCAGGGAAGGTTCAGCCTCACGGACTGGGTTCGCCTACAAAATCTGAAAGGCCCTTTTAACGATTTTAGTTCGCATACTATATCGGAACTAATAAAAGAACTGTTCTGTGATCGCACAACCCCCTCAGGATCTAAACCGTTAAGGGGGCTGATCCAAAAAACTGCTGGTCCCATGCGCTTGCCTCAGAGTTTGAAACTTTAAAAAGCGGATTCTAGTCAGCCACAGTTTGTTTTCAACCGGACCATCTCTCTACCGTTTGTTGTGAAGGTTGATGCTCATGGTAGGAGTAGAGCAGATGTTGTTAGGGTCGCCATCTCACCAGACTGAGGCCTGTGCCTATTCTTAGGAAAGTTTTCCTCTTGTGAGAGGATTCTGATATGGTAATCGAGGAGCTCATTGCCATAATTAAGTGGGACTTTGAAGTCTGGCTACACTTTTGGCGGGAGCCTCTTCATCCGATAACTGTGTGCTAAAAGAATCATAAGAACTTCGAATTTGGATACGGTACAGCGTTTGGAACTCACGTCAGGGAGGTGGGCCTTGTTTTTCTCGCTTTTATTTAATTTTGTGGTAACCTGACGAGGGTCAAAAATGTGAAGGCGGATGCCGTGTCCCGAGCCTTGGGCCTCCTGCGCTTCCAGCGACTACGGACCGTAATATTTTGTCTCCAGGTGTTGTGTGGCACTGTTCCTCCCACTCTCATCTCAAATATTGTAGTAGGACAAAATCTGCACCCAAAGAACGTCGGAGGCCACGTGTTGTTCCTATTTCTTGTCGTTTGAGAGTGTGGAGGAGACGATTGTCAGTTATGGCAGTAATCCGGGATGCGGAGTACCTTGGATCTCGTAAAGAGAAGTGAAGTACTGTGGCCTCCATGACTAAAGATGTGCCACACATTGTCAAGCCTGTCAGCCCCGCCCCACCCCCCCCCCCCCCCCCCCCCCCCCCCCTGGTCTGTGCGCGAGGAAAGAAATCCAGGAGGAGTCCTGAGGGGCCTCTTCTCCGATTCAGTTCCCCACGGCCATGGGTCTAAAGTGTCCATGGATTTTGTGCATGATCTGCCAGATCTCAAGGCTCTACAGTGATTTGGGTGGTGGAGTGGACCGTTCCTAAAAAGTTGGGACACCTTTGTTCCCATTAAAAAGTTACCCTCAGCTGAAGAATTGGTGAATTGGTTTATTACCGAATATGTACGCACCTCCATGGTATACCAGCTGATATTGTGTCGGATAGGGGGTTACGATTTGTTTCCAAATTTTGGAGAGCATTTGTCTAGACTGGAGGTAATCTGTCGTTCTCCTCTGCGTTTCATCTGAGTTCAATGGTCAGTAATAGCAGAGAAATGCTCAGGAGAGATCAATACCTGCGACTCTTGTCTTCGGACAGTCAGGACCCAGTGGGTGAAATTCTTCCGTTGGCGAATTTTGGCTATATAACAATGTAGTTCGTCACCCAGGTCTCTAAGTTTTTCTGCAAGTATTGTTTTCAATCCACGTTCTCTTGTATCGTGGCCGGTCTCTATATTCCTCGAGCGGAAGCTATTGCATCCAAGTACGCTCGTCGCTTGGTAACAAGGTCGGGGACGGCCGAGAGTATTCGGAGGGCACAGATTCCTCTGGTCCAAACCAGACTGAAAAAGAAGGGCACTAACTCTGGTTTCGTTTGTGGTGGGGGATAAAGTGTGGTTATCCACGACAAAAACCTAAATGAAGTCCCTCTTTGAAGTTGGCCTAGGTTTGTGGGTCGTTGTGCACTCATATGGTTAACCCGGTTCTTTAAGATTACCCTTTCCAGCGGGTGGCGGGTCATAACACCTGCCATAAAATATCTTAAGCGCTTATTTTGTGGAGCCTGTGTGCCTCTTCTGACCCTCCTTCTCCATCTATTGTGGTGGGAATCTGAATTTGCAGTGGAAATAGTGGGGAATTCCAGATGGGTAGTAACTCCCTGCAGTACCTGGTCCATTGGAAGGGTTTTGTCCTGAGGGAAGTCTTGGGTTCCGGCTAGGAGATGTTCATGGCCCAGGTTTTGATCAGGTGGTTTCATCAGGCAACCCCAGAAGCCATTTTAAGATTAGGGGTCCGAAGGCTCCCGTCAGGGGTGGGGGGGCTACGTCAGGTTCGCTAGGGAAGATGCTGGGACTTTGGTTCTTTGGTGTGGTTGTCAGCAGCGTTCTCCGTACCCCGGCGCGTATCCGCGCAAACTCCACTCTCGTCTGGGCAGCGGCTGCTAGATCTCGGCTTGTCTAGGAGGGCTGGGAAATTTGAACCTCTCGGTGGGTGCTGGTTATTTCTTGAAGTGGGGGGTTAATTCATCAAGGTACGTCCGCTACTATTCAGATTCTGGGGGTGGAGTATGGCTGCATAAATTGCCGCTTCACTAGTCTCCCAGTGCCAGTGTTTGAAAATCCTTCTCCCTGGTGCTGCTCGTTTGTCTGTTCAGTATCTGTATCTATATGTTGTTAACTCGGCTAGTTTTGGACGTTGATCTTGCTTTATGTTCGCTTGGACGTTCAACGCTAGGTGTGAAACCTCCGGCTTGTGTACTATCCTTATGTTCTATGTTTGTCAGTCTGGTTGTGTTTCCCTTATGCCACCATACTAAGTATATTCCGAGTCTTCACGTAGTCGCCCCACGGTTAGCGTGGGGGGGCTATCGGACGGGACGAGGTTGGGGTGGTCAGATCAGGGTGCACTTCCCCTGTTTGTGTGGACCCTTATCCTAACAAATGGTTAAATATTCTGTCATTTCCCTTTCACAATTCGTACATCTATAGTAGGGTTGAAGGTGAACTGATTGATCTGACCTTTTTTTAAGTTATTTGTTATGTTTTCTTTTTTTTTTAAATTTGAAAATAAATAAAATTTATATTAAAAAAATATACATATATTGGTTGATATAAGTCTGTATTTGTTGGCATGACTAATGTGTTAGATTCTCAATATTTACAAATGAAGCAATAGAAATGCATTAGCATTGAGAAATCAAAATGTAACAGGCAATAAAAAGAAGTGATAGAATACATGATATAAAGGCACCTGCCTAGCAATGTAATTCAGTTTGGTTTATATTTCTCAAGGGCAATATTTTACTGAATATCATCTTAAAGGAAATCAACCATTTGTTTTTCTGCATTGTGAACCAAACATACCTTGAGATTTCTGCAGCTACTCTGATTCAGAAACATCTTTTTTAATCCCGTCACCGAGTGGTTTTGCGCAAAAACTATTTTAAATGAGATAATAAGGCTCTGTTATAGATTTTACCCCATAGTATATGTGATGTCCCCTTTAAAAAACAAACAGATGGTGCCCATATTGGGCGGCTCGCCTATTTTTCCAATGTTTGTTCTGACTGCACGGGTTAAAAAATCTTTTCACCGAGGTGATTGGGGACGAGACCAATGTCGTTGCTATGGCCTCATACTGAGGCCCGTGACCTTGCCACAGATTGTCTGATGCCTTGTTTCTCTTTCAATGGTAATTACGCATTAAGGGGCATTCCTTACAACAATTAAGTATTGTTTGTGTAAGGAGAAAAAAGTTATTACAATTCTCCAATATGCTTTTGTCTACTTTCTAGGATCTCTGAATGCGGTCATGCCTATAGAAGCTTCTATGTTTCCTTCCAGTAGGACAAAAATTGTCACCACAGGTGCAGAGCGCGTTACGATCATTAAAAGAGGTAATCAGAGCTTGTTGTGTTAAACGAGCGTGCACGGTGTGACCATGGTAGTTTCTCTCCACTGACGTTAAAATAAAGTTTCATCGAAGGACAGGCAGCACAGATTTAAAAAATGGGGAAGAATTGATACAAAAAGGATTTGGACCATGTATAACTTTTGATATAATCCAAACAAGAACTTGAATTTGCTGTAATGGGAACCCCATGTAATCAGTAGTTTCCCACAATGAAATCCACTGAACATGCAAGTTCAATAAGATCTACGGTAGAAAACTAAAAGTGTTGGAAACACATTTCATCCAATGATTTCTCTGTATTTTCACAAAACATGAACTCATGGGAAGTATATGATTTAGTGTTAAAACAACTGAAAATATGTTTTATATCTCGGTTCTTCCAAGGTAGCCCATGTTACCGTGAGACTGCTTGCACATTTAGAATTATCTTGATGCGCTTCAAGTGGTCACTGAAAAGGTTTTCACATCACAGGTGCCGTGTAGGTTTTCATAAGTGGGATATTGCCTTACATGGGGTTGGGGCCATGAGTTGTGTTTTGGCCGAAGCCGGTGGATACACAGCTGAGAGTCCTACTAATTGACTGTTCGCTGCTTTTTTCTCGCCCCCATAATAGAACTTCTAAGTGAAGAACATGAGTGGCCATCAGTACTTTAAGAACTGACGGTCAGTGAGGCGTTTCAAAAATTGAAAGCATCCCCCCGGTGCAGTAGCAAAAGCATAAATGCTCAAAGACCCTGGCTCCCATGAGCCAGGAAAGGAAGGCCAAGAGTAAGGATACGTTCCTCCCCCGTCCCCAGGCCTCAAAATCGCGGTTCACAGTCCCGCTTCCGTTAGAGGACTAGGTTCAATGAAGAAGAGTTTTACAGAGTTTTAGAAGCCGCACCCTCTTCTCCAACAACTGGTTAAGTGGAGACTGTGTGCAGCAGTTTATGGTCAAATAGTGTCGGAAACCACTGCTAAGGACAGGAACAAGCAGAAGAAGCCTGTTTGGACTTAAGAAACGAGAATGGACATAGACCCAGTAAGAATCTGTGATGTGGTCTGCTGAATCCAAATTTGCAGATCTTTGGTTCCATTTTCTTTGGGCAAACACAGAAAAGGCGAACAAATGGACAGTTACATGCCTGGTTTCCCCCCATGAAGCATGGAGGTGGAGGTGGGAATTTTGTGGGGGGTGCTTTGATTTTGACACTGTTGGGATGTTATTCCAAATGAATGTATATTGCACAGTATGGTTACCATAGAGATGAGCCAAGTATACGGGCGATCTTGATGCGTTTGGTATTTTTTTTAACAGCGTACTGAACACGGCTCGTTGTTGGATGAGTATTACCCTGCTCGAAGATCGAGTTTTACTTAGACAGTGAACACGTGAAGATACAATGAAAACAGTGAACACGTGAAACACAGGAGCATTAAGTGAAGCACACCTCAGCTGTTCAGGTACATCCTGATTAGGGGTGGTGGGGAGGTTGAGCAAAACTTTAGTACCCCCCCCCAATCTCCTTAGGCGGTGCGAGATTTGGAAAACAAAATGTGCTGGGAGGGCACTAGGTGCTGAGAAGACCGAGAGAGGATCCTGCAGCGATTTTTTCTGGCCCGGGGTGTGGGAGGAGGTAAACCAGTATTGTAGTCCTGCCTGAGGGTCAACTCCTGGCCACGGTGTCCCACTTCCGAGTCTCTGGTCCCCATTTACACCAAATCATGTGGTGCCCGTTTGAACGGATTGCAATGGGCGTTGGTTGGCCCATAGTCAATCACAAAGGGGGGCACCCGTACATTCCTGGTCTCCTGGATACGCTACGTCGGTATCCAGGCCGATTCCATTAAGGACACCTCTCAAAAACATATGCTAGGAACTGTTCCAGGTATTCCCCGCACCGGCTCCCCAGGACCTCTTGACTGACAGGGTCTCCATTCATGTATGAAGTAAGAAGGCGATGTGTAAATTTACTGGGGTTAACCGCTTCTCTGACTATGTATATCAACCCCGGACCGCTTGGCGTGTGAGAGGTCGTAACCGCCTTGAAGGGGATTGTAAAGAGGGTGGTCAGCAACGATGGGAAGGACCGGGGATGTTTTGTTGCTTTATTGTGTTTGCCATTACGTGAGGTACCCCAGTCTTCCACAGGTTCTCACCTGGAGCTATTATATGGCGTTCCCCGTGTGGACTCCTGGACATAAGCTAAGGAGACTGGGCACCGGAAAGGACCCCACCGTGTTTGTGCTTTCGAAAACGTCTCCCCTGATGCTGGACGGCATGGCAGCCGTAATTGCCCTTGTAAATGAGCCATGACAAGGGCACTACGAGGCCCCCAAGTCTAGGGCTCTACACTCGATCAGCCAGACTCGGACCTGAACCCAGGGACAGAGTGTTAGTTTTCTTGGTGCCACCGTAGAGAGTAAGTCTTGCGAATGGCACGGTCCTATGAGGGTCATGGAGGGAAAGTAGGGAGGTTAATACAAAGGTATATCAGCCGGGGCGGGGAAACTTGCAGATCTACACGTGAAACATCCTTAACCGCATGGAGGGGAACAAGAGTCCTGATAGCCGTGGGAGTAGGAAAGTGTTGTCCCAAGGAAGGTGGACACCCGAGGTAGTGTACCCGATGCCAAGGTGCTAAAGATACGGATCTGGTAGTTCCCTCTCAGGGCCTCAGATTCCGGAAAGCGAAGGAGTTGGGTCGAAAACGTTTGATGTGGTTGTAAGTGACGGGTCGTCGTTTTTGTTTTTTGTTGTTTCCCCCCAGTCATCAAGAATACATTCAGAACCGAACCCCCCATTCGGGTTACACCCAAAAACCTACCGGGGCCTGAAGCGCGGCGAAAGCATATCCGACGACGTAGGCAGATGTTCGAACTGGGGGTTATCGAGAGTCTAAAAGTGACTGGTCGACGTCTATTGTGTTTATCCAGCCCACCATGCAGTAATAGTACGTCAAATGTCGGGAAGGGGTTAATACAAACATAGGGTGCTGTGCTCTAAATTCTTTTTTTTTTTAAATGCCTGTTTCTAATAGTGACCAAATATTGTAACTATTCAGAATCATATAATTCAAATTTAGTGTGTATTTTATCATAAAAATGTCGTGATCCAGCATATTTTGCCATTGTGCTGCTATAAAAAAAAAGAAGAGAAGTCTGGTAAAGCAAGTCTTCCTTCATCAATTTGTCAGTGTAGTTTGCTTAATTTTATACATGCAGTTTTCCCCTTCCATATAAATTCCCTCAATAAAGTGTTTAATATATTACTAATTTTAATTTGGATAGTGAAAGGACTATTTTGTAGCCTGAAGAGGACATTTTTCATCTCTTGTGTTCCTAAATCTATTCAAACTTTTTGGGGTGTAATGAGCTTTATGGAAAATTTCCATTCGTCAAATCCCCCTTTAGCTTGGGGGGGTCTCTTGATTGTTTAATATGGCTTTGTTCACTCTAGACATTATTCCTTTTTTCTTTACTTTACTATCAAAAAGAAAATCCAATGGATGATAAAGAATATAGAAAAAGAGATAAATATCTAATAGATAATATCTAATAGATAAATACCTCTTCATCTGTAATGATGCAATTAAATAATGATGCCAATCTTCCCAGAAATTGATTAAAATATAGATGGATTTTAGGGCATCGCCGCAGCATATGAATTAGATCTACATCCACTAAATTACATTTTGGACATTTTTCATCTCTTGCGTTCAGAGATGCTCTTCTGCCTACCTTGGTTGTAACGGGTGGCGGATTTGAGTCACTCTTGCCTTTCTATCAGCTCGAACCAGTCTGCCCATTCTCCTCTGAGAATGGTCTCCTTTTTCGGACCATTCTCTGTACACCCTAGAGATGGTTGTGCGTGAAAATCCCAGTAGATCAGCAGTTTCTGAAATACTCAGACCAGCCCTTCTGGCACCAACAACCATGCCACGTTCAAAGACACTCAAATCACCTTTCTTCCCCATACTGATGCTCGGTTTGAACTGCAGGAGATTGTCTTGACCATGTCTACATGCCTAAATGCACTGAGTTGCCGCCATGTGATTGGCTGATTAGAAATTAAGTGTTAACGAGCAGTTGGACAGGTGTACCTAATAAAGCGGTCGGTGATTGTAAGCTGCACATAAAAATACCAGTCTCTTCCAGCTAGGTTGAATTCCTTGGATAACTCCTCAAAAGGCTTTAGGCCTCCATCATTTAATATTTGATTGAAAAAACACACTTCTTTCCCAACCCAAAATTTAGAGTAATTCAAGAGTTTTAGACTTCTATTTGTGTAACCCCACATCAGTGAGCAATCTAGATATCCTTTATAGTGTAATTTGTCTTTAGATTTTTCCCAAACCCAATTAATTAATACAAACATAGGGTGCTGTGCTCTAAATTCTTTTTTTTTTAAATGCCTGTTTCTAATAGTGACCAAATATTGTAACTTGCTAGTTTAGGGCTTATTTTTTACGTGTTGAGTTGTCCTTTTCAGTGGTACCATTTTGGTGCCCATAACTTTTTTTTGATCACTTTTTGGAACATTTTTGTAAAGGGATTTTATGAAAATTTACATTTTTGGTGAGTTTTTCGCGTTTTGTTATTACGGCGTTCACCGTACGGGTCCAATAATGTTTCTGACTTATTGTACAGATTGTTACAGACTCGGTGATACCAAATATGTGGGGTATTTTGGAAATTTTCAGGTTTTTTCACTTTATTAGATGTGTATAGGGAATGTTTGTGTTTAGGGGGACTTTAACTTTATTTAATTAATTATTTTTATTCAAAAGTGTGTTATTAGTGTTTTTTTTTACCTTTTTTCTTTACTTTTACAGGTTAGCTTGAACAAGTGATCCATTAATCACTTATTCAAGCTATTCTTCACCTAATACAGTGTAATACAGATGTATTACACTGTATTATGTGACACACTGAGCATGCTCAGTGTGTCACAGCCGGCAGGAGGATCGCGCAGCCCTGGGCACCGGCAGTCCCGGGGCTGCGATCGGAGCAGCGGACCCCCCGGTAAGCGCTGTGGCGTGTTAGGGGTTAACACCCGCGATCGGAGAAATCTCCGATCGCGGGTGTAAGAGGCAGGTGTCGGCTATAATATATGGCCAACACCCGCAGCTTCTGGCGCCGGCTCCGTTCAGGAGCCGGCGCCAGAAGCTTGACGTACTATTACTGCATTTTGCAGGAACGCTCCTCCCACCATGCAGTAATAGTACGTCAAATGTCGGGAAGGGGTTAATACAAACATAGGGTGCTGTGCTCTAAATTCTTTTTTTTTTTAAATGCCTGTTTCTAATAGTGACCAAATATTGTAACTATTCAGAATCATATAATTCAAATTTAGTGTGTATTTTATCATAAAAATTGAGAGGGCAGTTGGCGGCGGCGCTGCGCTGCCCTGAGACGTGCAGCATATGGGCTGGATTTCCTGAAAATGCGAAAAGATGCGGCGCACTCGTGGCAAATCAACAGATTGGGGTAGTATTGAGGAACGTGAACTATCAGATTTTAACACATGGGCCGAATGGAAGCATGTGTCAGTCGCGAGTTGCAGCAGAGCCGCCACAAGGTTTACGGACCGTTTGTCACACACAAACTTCCCGGCTTGAGGTTAAGCGGTGTAACAGCCACAGATCAGTTGACGGAGGCCTGTATAGGCTCTTGGGCGGTGTGTGCATTTTGCGCCTAGGACTAAGCCAGTGTTGAGCACGCCTGCTGTCGCGTAGCGACGGCACTGCTGCTGTGGCCTAGAAGCTACCGACTGATGGCCGCATCGTGCCCCACGGATGGTAGTTCGGAGGAGGGGGAGGTGGAGAGGAGGGGGTGCGGAGGAGGAGGACGAAAGTAGGCCCTGAAAACCGGACCGAGGTAGGCCCCGCAATACTCGGCGTCGCAGTATATGAGAAGCCCAGGGTCAGACCGGCCCAGCCTCCACCCAAGTTAACCCAATGTGCCGTTCAGCGATATATAGTGGCCCTTGCCCGGCAGCACTCGTCCACGTGTCCGTGTGGTCAGGTGGGGACCTTGTCAGAAACGGGGGGCAGATTGGTACAGGGACGGATGATGTTGTCTGACACGTGTGGTGACAGCGGATGGGAAGGCACACGGGAAAAGTAGTGGCGGGCCGGGGGATATATTACGCATACCGAGGGGCGGCAGCCGCAATGAGGTGCGAAAGGCTCGGTCTTCTACTAGCCTATCGGGCAGCATCTCCAGGCTAAGAATTCGGAGATGTGAATGAGGGTAGGGGGAGAATGCTTGTGCGGGTGGGCTGCACTATATTTGCGGTCCGCTCCAGGTTCTGGTGTATGGAGCAGTGAACGCTGGTTGTGGTGGATGCTGTGGAGGATCGTGTGGAGGAGACGATGGGGTTTTGTGGGCAGGGTCATGGGCAGGGGGATGACTAGCAGCTGATGACAACAGGGGAAGGAAGCAGGGTGGGCACGGCCGGAGGTGGAACGGGATTGTTCCAATGGTGGGGTGCTTTAGCATTCATATGGCCTGCGGCATACTGGTGGTAGTTAAAGCTAGTGTGTGGGGACCCCTGCTGAGCTGTTGGCAAATGTTAGCAAACCACAGTTCCGTCGGTTCATCCGGGGTACTAAAGAACCTCCACACCTTCTGAGATCTAGCCCGCCCCGCAAGAGCCATCACACACGGGGAGCTTCACTAGTTGACAGTGGCGATGATTGCACCAGCTATGGCCATGCCTCTCCGTTCTGGCCCCACAACTGCTCTTACAACTGTTAAGGTCGAGGATATCCCTCCGTCTTCAGAAGCACTGGGTTCACCCGGCCCTCTCAACCAGCTTGGGTCTGTCACCTCATCATCCTCCGATCCCTTCAAGTCTGCTCCACCCTAGGACTTCCTGCCTGACAACAACTTCCCCACTGTCTGAAACCGTGTTCCTCATCGTCTGGGACACCTATTTACACACTACACTTACGTCAAGAAGGCATCATCACCCACAGACTGTGACTGGTGGAAAACCTTGGGCATCGGAAAATTGCCCTCAGCAGCAACGGGACAAAGTGGTTTGTGAAATGTGGGGGAAGGGTCAGAGAAAAACAGTTCCTCAGATATGCCGGTTGCACAAATGCCAAAATTTCTGGGAGGGGGCAGAAGACTACAAGATACTGGGGGGGAGGAGGATGAGGTGAGGAGCTGGAGGAGTGCGAATTGGGGTTTTTGACATGGGTGGACTGCGTGGAAGAATGACTGGTGGTGCGACAAATTCTCAAGCATTGTCAGCAATCCAAGCATTCACCGATGCACTGTTCTGGCCTCAACAGTGCTCGACCACGAGTTCACAGTGGAACTTCAGACATGAAACCTAGGTAGTGTAGATCTGCGGAGTTCCCCGGCTTCCCTCATCGCAGGTGGGGTCGAACCCGCCAAGGACCACGGCCGCTCTGACCCCTGCAGAGGTGGACGCCACGTCCCCGACCTCGTCATCACCCCCTAGCATCGGTGTTTAAAACATTTTTAAAACTGAGAGTTATAAACTTTTATTTGTTTTTTTTACTTGTTTTTGTTTTTGTTTTGTGTTTTTTTTTTTTTTTTGTTGTTTTTGTTTTTTTGGTTTTTTTTTTGATGTTTTAAAACCAAACAATGCTATACTATTGCTAGGCTATTTTCTAGCCAAGTATCAAAGGAAGCACAGTACTAGGCAGATGAGATGACATGAGTTCTTGCTAATAAAATCCAACCCCTACTGAATTTGCCATTCAGCTTTGCTATGGATATGCTGCGCCACTAAGAGAAGAACACAAGCGGTGCAAGTCCCACTACAAATGCTCAGAATTGGCAAGTAATGCACTGAAGGAAACTACAGTCACCAGCAGATCAACCCAGAAATCAATATA
Source organism: Engystomops pustulosus (assembly GCA_019512145.1). NCBI lineage: Eukaryota > Metazoa > Chordata > Amphibia > Anura > Leptodactylidae > Engystomops > Engystomops pustulosus. The sequence goes on from CM033649.1 coordinate 46,415,997, forward strand.
TAGAACGCTACGTAGGCTTCAAGAAAGATCGTTTGTTATTCTCCTATGGCTATTTTTAGCCAAGTATCAAGAAGCCACAGTAATATGCCAGATGAGATGACACTGCGTTGATATGCACTAAAGAATCCAACCCTAAGAGAATTTTGACCAATTCAGCCTTTGCTATGGATATGTGCGCCACTAACGCGCAGAACAGCAGGCGGTCGCAACGTCACCATACCAAATGTCCAGAATTGCAAGTACAGGCACTGCAGAAACTACAGGTCACCAGAGATCAACAGAAATACAAATATATAGCAACGCACTGTAGGTCTCAAGAAGATGTTGTATTCTCCATGGATATTTTGAAGCCAAGTATCAAAGGAAGCACAGTTACATGCCAGATGAGCTGACACTGAGTTATGCCCTAATAGAAAATCAAACAAAATCCACCCTACTGATATTTGACCACTTACAGCCTTTGCTATGGATTGTGCGCCACTAAGCGCAGAGAACAACAGCGCGAAGTCCATACTAAATGTGGTCACTCAGACAATTGGCAAGTTACATGCCGCCAGAAAAACTTACAGTCACCAGGCAGATCAACCAGAAATCAAATTATAGAACATATGTAGGCTCAAGAAGCTGTTGTATTCTCCTAGGCTATTTTCTAGCAAGTATCAAAGGAAGCACCAGGACTATGCCAGGATGAGATGACAGAGTTATTGCCTAATCGAAATCCAACCCTACTGAATTTAGCACTCAGCCTTGCTAGGGAATAGGTGCGCCACTAAGCGGCACAGAACAACAGCGGTGCGCAAAGTCCACTACAAATGCCTCAGAATGGCAGTAACAGCACTGCCAGAACTACAGTCACCAGCGATCAACCCGAAATCAATATATAGAACGCTATGTAGGCTCTCTAGAAGCTGTTGTATTTCCTATGGGCTATTGTTCTAGCCAAGTTATCAAAGGAAGCACAGTATAGTAGACTCGAGCGATGAGATGACACTGAGTTATATGCATCAATAGAAATCCAAACCCCTACTGAATTTTGCCATCAGCCTTTGACTATGGATATGTGCGCATAAGCGCAGACACACAATGCGGTCGCCAAGTCTCACTAACAAATTGCTCAGTATTGGCAAGTTACATGCACTGCGAGAAACTACGTCCACCAGCAGATCCAACAGAAATCAAATGATAGTAGAACGCTGACTGTAGGCTTCAAGAGAGTGTTGTCATTCTACCTATGGCTATTTTCTAGCCAAGTACAAAAGGTAAAGCACAGTACTATGCCAGATGAGATGACACTGGTTATTTGCCTAATTAGAAATCCAACCCCTACTGAATTTGCCACTTCAGCCTTTGTATGGATATGTGCGCCACTAAGACCAGAAACCACAGCGGTCGCACAGTCTCCCTACAAATTGCTCAGACTTGGCAAGTACATGCGGCTGCAGAAACTACAGTCACCAGCAGATCCACCAGAAATCAAATATAGAGAAACGCACTGTAGGGCTTCAAGAAGCGTTGTAGTTTTCTCCTATGGCTATTTTCTAGCCAGTATCAAAGGAAGCAAGTACTGCCAGATGAGATGACACTTGAGTATTGCTCCTAATAGCAACAAACACCTACTGAATTTGGCCACTTCAGCCTTTGCTAGTGGATATGTGCGCAACTAAGCGCAGAGAACACAGCGGTCGCAAGTCCCACTACCAAATTGCTCAGAATTGGCAAGTACATGCACTGCAGAAGAAACTACAGTCACCAGCAGATCAACAGAAATCAAAATATAGTAGAACGCTACTGTAGGCTTCAAGAAGCTGGTTGTATTCTCCTATGGTATTTTCTAGCCAAGTACAAAGGAAGCACAGTACTAGCCAGATGAGATGACACGAGTTATTGCTAATAGAAATCCAACCCCTCTGAATTTTGCACTTCAGCCTTTGCTATGGATATGTGCGCCACTAAGCGCAGAACACAGCGTCGCAAGTCCCACTACAAATTGCTCAGAATGGCAAGTACATGCACTGCAGAAACTACAGTCACCAGCAGATCAACCAGAAATCAAATATATAGAACGCTACTGTAGGCTTCAAGAAGCTGTTGTATTCTCCTATGGCTATTTCTAGACAAGTATCAAAGGAAGCACGAGTACTATGCAGATGAGATGACACTGAGTTATTGCCCTAATAGAAATCCAACCCTACTGAATTTTGCCACTTCAGCCTTTGCCTATGGATATGTGCGCCACAAGCGCAGAACACAGCGGTCGCAAGTCCACTACAAATTGCTCAGAATTGGCAAGTACATGCACTGCAGAAGAAAGTACAGTCACAGCAGATTCAACCGAAATCAAATATATAGAACGCTAATGTAGGCTTCAGAAAGCTGTTTGTTTCTCCTATGGCTATTTCTAGCCAAGAAGTATCAAGGAAGCACAGACTATGCCAGATGAGATGACACTGAGTTATTGCCTATAGAAATCCAACCCCTACTGAATTTGCCACTCAGCCTTTGCTATGGATATGGTGGCGCCACAAGCGCAGAACACAGCGTCGCAAGTCCACTACAAAATTGCTCAGAATTGGCAAGTACATGCACGCAGAAGAAACTACAGTCACAGCAGATCACCAGAAATCAAATATATAGAACGCTAACTTAGGCTTCAAGAAGCGTTTGGTATTCTCTATGGCTTTCTAGCCAAGTATCAAAGGAAAGCACAGTACTATGCCAGATGAGATGACACTGAGTTATTGCCTAATAGGAAATCCAACCCCTACTGAATTTTGCCACTTCAGCTTTGCTATGATATGTGCGCACTAAGCGCAGAACAACAGCGGGTAGCAAGTCACCACTACAAATTGCTCAGAATTGGATACATGCACTGCAGAAACTACAGGTCACCAGCAGATCAACCAGAAATCAAATATATAGAACGCTACTGTAGGCTTCAAGAAGCTGTTTGTATTCAGCTATGGCTATTTTCTAGCCAAGTATCAAAGGAAGCACAGAGACTATGCACAGTGAGATGACACTGAGTTATTGCCTAATAGAAATCCAAACCCTACTGAATTTTCCACTTCAGCCTTTGCTATGGAAGTGCGCCACTAAGCGCAGAAACACAGCGGGTCGCAAGTCCCAACAAATTGCCTCAGAATTGGCAAGGGACATGCACTGCAGAAAACTACAGTCACAGCAGATCAACCAGAAATCAAATATTAGAAAGCTAGGTAGGCTTCAGAAGTGTTTGTATTCTCTATGGCTATTTTCTAGCCAGATATCCAAAGGAAGCACAGTACTATGCCAGATGAGATGACACTGAGTTATTGCCTAATAGAAATCCAACCCCTACTGAATTTTGCCACTTAGCCTTTGCTATGGATATGTGCGCATAAGCGCAGAACACAGCGTCGCAAGTCCGACTACAATTGCTCAAATTGGCAAGACATTGCACTGCAGAATAAGTCACGCAGTCAGAATCTAGACCAAGATGACAATCAAGATCATGCAGAAATACAGATGAACAGCCAGCTAGACTAGTAGGCAATCCAGAAATCAAGAAGAAATAGTTAAGAACTCTTGTTTTCTGTTCAATACTGAAACGTACAGCCAAGACCGATGAAGTGCTATAAAAATTCAAGACCTCGGTAGCACTTCTAGAGAAAACTAAAATATGCACAGATACCGGTGGCACACGTAAGTATGACACTGGCAAGTAAGCAAGAAGAAACACATCACCAGCAGATAAACCAGAAACAAAGCACTTACGAAAAGGATCATAGCGGCGAGCTTTAGCGCAACATCAAGCAACGTTTCTCACCTGTGAAGGCGTGGGGAATACAGTTCATTCATGCGTACGAATAACTTAGGTCAGGCAAAAGCTTCGATTTTCCCTCTTTCTCACGGAAGAATGACAAGAGCAGAGCACTGATGCCTCTGCGTTCTCCTCGTAGGATCCGTGACACGGGAGGTAGGACTACAGAGAAAGAAAAACACAGCGGGGAACAACAACTATGAGTTATACTTTTTAGGAAGTACTGTGAGAAACCAAATCGCAGTACAAAGCCAAGAAATACAGAACAATATGCACCTTCTTCTTTCCAGAAGCCAGTTAAAGAATAAAACATCTGAATACCAGAAGGAAAGGACAGAACTTAAGAAGATGAAAGAAACAAAGAAACAACTATCCAGTCAACAGCAGTACTTGAAAGCCACGCAAACGAAATCTACTATGTGATTTTTCTCTGCGATGAATGCTGCACAAGGACTCGCACTGAAGACAGGGTGGTGGAAGATGACTGAGCAGCAAAAGAGAATAAATGCAGACCTCGAATACAGTATAAGAGTCGAAACAGTATGATCTTCCTATTACCTGCCTACTTTCGCCAGAGCTTGAGGAACAATGTAGAGTGTGATGAGATTATATGCCTAATAGAAAATCCACCCCTACTGAATTTTGCCAATCAGCCTTTGCTATGGATATGTGCGCCACTAAGCCGCCAGAACCAGCGGTCAGCAAGTCCCACTACAAAATTGTCAGAATTGGCAAGTACATGCCATGCAGAAGAAACTACAGTCACCAGGAATCAACAGAAATCAAATATATAGAACTCTACTGTTAGGCTTCAAAGAAGCTGTTTGTATTCTCCTAGGCTATTTTCTAGCCAAGTATCAAAGGAAAGCACAGTACTATGCCAGGTGAGATGACACTGAGTTATTGCCTAATAGAAATCCAACCCCTACTGAATTTTCCCACTTCGGTCTTTGATATGGATATTGTTGCCACTAAGAGCTAAACACAAAAACGGTAGCAAAGTCCCCTGCTAATTCCTCCACAAAATGGTAAAGATGCAAATTAAAATAAAAAAAGTAGAACGTTAGGTAGCCTAAGAAGGGCTTGGGGGTTCTTTGAGAATCATCCTGCCTAACAGTAAGCTAATAGAACACCCTAACGCTTTCCCTGAGCAGCAGCAGCTCTCTCCCTAGCGGCATCCAGAGACAGAATGATCCGAGCAGCGCGGCCCAGCGGCAGTCCTATCCCAGGGTCACCTGATCTGGCCAGCAACCACTGCTATCGACGTGTAAGGGTACCACGTCATGCTGGGTGGAAGTGCAGAGTCTCCTGGCTTGTGATTGCTCTGTTTTGGCCGCCAAAAAGCAAAACGGCGGGAGCTGCCATTTTCGAGCGGGCGAAGTATTCGTCCGCAGGGAGATAACGAGGCAGTTTCGAGTACCCTAATGTCGACCGAGCATCAAGCTCGGACGAGCATGTCGCTATCTCTAATCCAGGAAATCATTTTTTCCATTCATCAAATCCCCCTTTAGCTGGGGGGGGGGGGGGGTCTTTGATGGTTAATTGGCTTTGTTTCACTCTAGACATTATCCTTTTCTTTACATTACTATCAAAAAGAAATCCAATGGATGCTTTCTATTAGATATTATCTCTTTTTCTATATTCTATAGGCACACCTACACTCAACGCCACTTATTAGGTACACCATGAGAGTAACGGTTGGACCCCTTTTGCCTTCAGAACTGCCTCAATTTTCGTGGCATAGATTCAACAAGGTGCTGGAAGCATCCTCAGAGATTTGGTCCAATTGACATAATGGCATCACATCCATGATGCGAATCTCCGGTTCCACCACATCCCAAAGATGCTCTATTGGATGAGATCTGGTGACTGTGGAGGCCATTTGAGTACAGTGAACTCATGTCAGTTCAAGAAACCAGTCTGAGATGATTCCAGCTTTATGACATGGCGCATTATCCTGCTGAAAGTAGCCATCAGATGTTCGGTACATTGTGATCATAAAGGGATGGACATGGTCAGCAACAATACTCAGGTAGGCTGTGGGCGTTGCAACGATGCTCAAATGGTACCAAGGGGCCCAAAGAGTGCCAAGAAATATTCCCCACACCATGACACCACCAACACGCTGAACCGTTGATACAAGGCAGAATGGATCCATGCTTTCATTTGTGACGGCAAATTCTGACCCTACCATCCGAATGTCGCAGCAGAAATCGAGACTCATCAGACCAGGCACGTTTTCCAATTTCTACTGTCAATTCAGATGAGCTTGTGCAAATGTAGCCTAGTTTCCTGTCTTAGCTGAAAGGAGTGGCACCCGGTGTGGTCTTCTGCTGCTGTAGCCCATCTGCCTCAAAGTTCGAAGTACTGTGCATTCAGAGATGCTCTCTGCCTACCTTGGTTGTAACGGGTGTCAATTTGAGTCACTTGGGCTTTCTATCTGCTCAACCAGTCGCCCATTCTCCTCTGACCTCTGGCATCAACAAGGCATTTCAGCCCACAGAACTGCCGTCACTGGATGTTTTTTCTTTTACGGACCATTCTGTACACCCTAGAGATGGTTGTGCGTGAAAATCCCTGTAGATCAGCAGTTTCTGAAATACTCAGACCAGCCCTTCTGGCACCAACAACCATGCCACGTTCAAAGGCACTCAAATCATTCCTTCCCCATACTGAGCTCGGTTTGAACTGCAGGAGATTGTTGACCATGTCTACATGCCTAAATGCACTGAGTTGCCGCCATGGATTGGCTGATTAGAAATTAAGTGTAACGAGCAGTTGGACATGTGTGACCTAATAAAGTGGCCGGTGATTGTAAGCTGCACATAAAAATACAGTCTCTTCCAGCTAGGTTGAATTCCATGGATAACTCTGCAAAAGGTTAGGCCATCATTTAATATTGATTTGAAAAAAAAAACCACTCCTTTCCCCACCCAAAATTTAGAGTAATTCAAGAGTTTTAGATTTTATTTGTGTAACCCCACAGCAGTGGAGCAATCTAGATATCCTTATTAGTGTAATTGTCTTTAGATTTTTCCCAAAACCCAATTCATTAATAAAAACATATGGTCTGTGCTCTACAATCTTTTTTTTTAAATGCCTGTTTCTTAAAGTGACCATATTGTAACTATTCAGAATCCATAAATTCAAATTTGTGTGTATTTATCATAAAAAAATGTTGTGATCCAGCATATTTGCCATTGTGTGCTTTAAAAAAAGAAGAGAAGTCTGGTAAAGCAAGTCCCTCATCAATTTGTCAGTGTAGTTTGCTAATTTTTACATGACGTTTTCCCTTCCATATAAATTCCCTCAATAAAGTGTTTAATATATTCCTAATTTTAATTTGGATAGTGAAAGGACTATTTTGTAGCCTGAAGAGAATCTGGGGCAGCACCATCATTTTAAACACCACCACTCTGGCTGCCATTGATAGATTAATTTTTTTCCATTCTGTAATCTTTTTCCTTATATCTTGAATCAAGGGTCTGATGTTTAAGGGGAAATAATTCTTTAAGTTTTTACTAATGATTATCCCTAAGAACCTCATTTGATCCACCACTGGAAGTTGATCCAAAATCAGATCTGATTGAACAGTTGAGTCCAGAGGCAGGCATGATGACTTGCTCCAGTTAATACAAATGCCCGAAACTTAGCCATGTATTCTAATCAAATCAAGAATTTCTTTAATACTATCCTCGTAATTATTTTAAAAAAGCAGCATGTCATCTGCGTATAACTGGAGATTACATTCTCTTGCCCCCCACTTAAAACCCAATATTTTATTTGACGCTATTATATTGCACGCTCGGACCCTATATGCCTAGTTGATCTGCACCAATGATTTGTCAGTTACAAAGGGGAGTCGGAAAAGCAAACTGGAAGGATGCATGGCTGAATTTGAATCTGTGTGTACAGAACCCTAATGTTGTTGGAACAAAAGGGGTTTGGGGTTCTTTTAGATCAAACTCATTATCCCAACCTCTTTTGCAGTCTCTTCTCTCATGCATCTATTTACAGATATCTTCGATTTCGTGTTATTGATTTATTCCTAGAGCTGTGTTTTTGTCTCATGCTTGTCTATTTAAATCTATGGGCCTCATGTTTTTGTGCATTCATAGTATCATAGTACATAAAGTTGGAAGAAGATACATGTCTATCAAATCAAATTTATCATTCAGGATTAAACAAAAGTTTTTCCCATAACCCCTTAAAATTTTTAATCTCAAGAAAGGCCTCTCTTGAACATGTACACAGTATCCACCATAACAACTTCCTGTGGCAGAGAGTTCAACAGTCTCACAGCTCTCACAGTAAGGAATCCTTTATTTTGGTGATATATTTGAAAAGGATCCCCCCATTGCCCTAGCCACAGGCCTAGGTATAAAAAGATCTTTGAAAAAAACCCTGTAATGTCCTTTTAGATATTTATCATGAGAATCTAGTCCTCTCTTGATACATTCCATAATTTTATTTGCTTTATTAGCAGTTGCCAGAACCTGATCCCTAAAATTAGATGGGTTGTCCGACTTAAAAAATATATAAATATAATATATGGAATTTTTGTCTCCATATTACCTTACAATTTTCTACATTAGACTTTATTAGCAATTTCTATTACTACTTTATATAGGTTAAAATCATCTGCAAAAATGTAAACTCTACTGAATAAACCTTCTATGAGGTCATTAAAATATGAAAATTAAGGGAATTCTGTTGCTCTTTAGTGTTAACTTAAAGTATCAAAATGCATTGAAAAAATATAAATAAATTTGCATTCAGGTTCACGCATTCCTGCTGACCGTTTTTGTATTCTCTTGCTTACTTGTAACACACATGTCCACAAAATTATCACATGACCATGTTTAAATGGAGGTAACAAGCTAATTACATCATTTATGCCAGCATCCCACTTTTTGTGGTTCTGCAAAAATGGATGACATATGGATGACACACAGATCATTTTAACAGACAAGGAAGCAGATGTAAAATGTAAAATGTAAAAAATTATCCTAAAAAGGAAAAATATAAGTGTGAAAGGGGCCTTGGTCTGGTAAAATACATTAAGCACAATAGAGAAGTCATTCCACCATGTGATCATTACACAAGATTAATATTTTTCTCTTAGATGGATATTTTATGTCAGTGAGTTATCCCTGCTACAGCGTACCCCTCTCCTCCATTGCTGTAATCCATGTGCTCTTGGGAGACATCACACCACTATGCCAAGATAAAGCACTGGCTGGACTCCAGGATATCCATACATAAATCCAAAAAAGATTAAGACAATCCAGCACTGTGTAAAAAAGTTTTCAAGCTTAATTCTTCAAACATCAGTGAATTCTTAACATATAGCAGTTATGACTGACATGTTCCGAGCCATTAAATGTCCCTTAGTCGTAGCCTAATTGTCCTTTTTTGGATTGATGTATAGTTATGGCTGACATCACATTTTTAATAAGTTGAGACACCTGTAAGGCATCATATGCGATCCTACGTGGTCATGAAGTTCATGTCATCCACAATCTCCAGCCTCGCATGGCATCAGTGATTTTATCAATTCACTGCAAATTTATCAGAATAATGTCTCATTCCCTTAATTATTCTTTAATAACTTTCATTAATAACCTAAATTTGTGAATATAAAAATCCAAAAATGGTCCTGCAGACCCAAACAGACCAAGTTATTAAGAAGTTAAAAACTTTTTTGGAAATCGAGGTCCTTCTAGCAGCAAATATAACATTAATAAAAAATATGATTAGTTCCTACTCTGTTTTTTTTCCCATATCTATATGTCTATTCAGATTTATGTCTCAGAATTTCTTTGAGAAACATTTGAGTCTCAGTAAATCATTGAAACGTCTGTAAATTTCTTACACATTGTCTAACTTTGAGCAATATCAATCATACCTGTGCACCTTTTTCTGCTAACATTATTCAGCAAAAGGAATATTGACTTTAAATGGATTCATAAAAAATTATGAATTGCAAGTCATAATAGTTTCCTTTAACTATATATTTGAATCATGTACAGATATTTTTAAAGAAAGAGTGTAGAAATTGTTTTCGAAAAAATTTAAAGCAAACCACATGAGCTTGCAATGCTGGTAGAAATACACAAAAGAGTAAGCACACACATTAACAATCTAACAACATTGTACACATATTGATGCCTTGCACAGTCTTTGATTTTTTAGAAATGTTTACAATTAGAGGGGTTTGTCAATTACATAAAAAAACAGAATCCTGTCTTTATTACTCTCAACCAATGTTTGTAAAAATAGGCTGGAGAAATTATAAAGATGCGGAAGATGATTGTCCCATCTACTTACAAAGGCCCTTTCCTGCTGTGAAGGATGAAATCATGTCTGGCATAGACATCCTACAGGGACTCCTTGAATTCTGGCAAATGCAAGTGTTTCTCTGACCAAGTAAGTACCGGACCCCAACCAATAGCACCCAATGGCACCTGTCACAGGTGTTAAAAGTTTAAATGCTACGTTGGCAGCAACATTTAAATGGTTGGGGCAAAGCACTGGCACATGTTTAGCTGTGAAGCTAACATGTTCTCTGGAGTGATGGATCAATTTTCTACATCTGGCAATTTGACACATTTAGGGCCAATGTAGAGAATGCCTACAGTGACATTTATCAAAAACAATGCAAACTGCACTATGTGTGAAGAATGTGCCAGGTACATGAATTGTGGTATACATTCTTCATGAACCTGGTGCCTCCTGCACTACAATTGTTTTTGGTGCACTTTGTTCATGCTGCAGAATTGTGGCCTGGTCTGACTAAGCATCTTTTGGTGCACATTTTTTTCTGCTTTGTCAGACACAGTACACACACTAAATCTAAACACATGTGCAAGCAGTTTGCACTTTCTTTCAAGTGCAAAGTCAGACAGAAATTGGTGCAAACTCTATAATAAATGTGGGCCAGTTTATCTACAGTAGTCATGCTAGCCAAAGTAGCACTTATTCACTGAGAAATGCATTCCATGAACCAAGAGACAGACATAAAAACGTTTTATGAAGGAAAAAAACTAAGCTGTTTCCCAGCACTATGGTAAAATCCAAAATTTATTTACTAAAGATCCTGTAAAATCAAGGATAGATAAACGCTATAAAAGTAAGTTGAAATACATTCTCAAAATTTTAAATTAAGTCCTGTAAAAAAAGGAATAACATTTGGTTGACCGCCAGGTCCAATACTCTCTCTCCTGCGGAGTTTTACAGTAGATCATTCATCTTTATTTTTCTTCCTGTTTTTTCTTTCTTCTTTGAGACATTTTGCATTGCATTGCAATTTTTGCACCTTTTGGGGGACATTTTGGAATGTCCGCCGGACATTTGTTTTTTGTCAGTAAGACACATTTATCTTCTATTCCAGATGTGCTAAAACATGGTCTCATCACGATGTGTGTCCTGAGGATACACATCGTGATGAGAGGATGTTCTAGCGATCCCCCTACTGCACTCACCATTCAGTGCTCCCACGCAGCTCCCTCGTCTTCTCCAGCCAGAAGCCGCTCTGTGAAGGGACACAGGTCGGCACGTGGTGATGTCATCACGCCGACCTGTGTCCTGCAGAGCGGTGCGCACAGGCAGGATGTGCTGCACCGCTCTGCCTATAAATTACATCGCTGCCTTAAAGGCGGCGATGTAATTTATTTTACAGGTGGCACGGACCTGCCAGCCATTAGCAAGTCCGTGCTACCAGCGGCAAAATGCCGCTCTTAAATGTGGTCCGCTATCTGCTGCCTGAGGCGGGGACTTCACCTCGCCTCATGGCAGAAGCGGCCCTGATCACACACATTAACAATCTAACAACATTGTACACATATTGATGCCTTGCACGGTCTATGATTTTTTAGAAATGTTTACAATTAGAGGGGTTCGTCAATTACATAAAAAAACAGAATCCTGTCTTTATTACTCTCAACCAATGTTTGTAAAAATAGGCTGGAGAAATGATAAAGATGCAGAAGATGATTGTCCCATCTACTTACAAAGGCCCTTTCCTTCTGTGAAGGATGAAATTATGTCTGGCATGGACGTCCTACAGGGACTCCTTGAATTCTGGCAAAAGCAAGTGTTTCTCTGACCAAGTAAGTACCGGACCCCAACCAATAGCACCCAATGGCACCTGTCACAGGTGTTAAAAGTTTAAATGCTACGTTGGCAGCAACATTTAAATGGTTGGGGCAAAGTACTGGCACATGTTTAGCTGTGAAGCTAACATGTTCTCTGGAGTGATGGATCAATTTTCTACATCTGGCATTTTGACACATTTAGGGCTAATGTAGAGAATGGCATTCCATGAACCAAGAGACAGACATAAAAACGTTTTGTGAAGGAAAAAAACTAAGTTGTTTCCAGCACTATGGTAAAATCAAAAATTTATTTACTAAAGATCCTGTAAAATCAAGGATAGATAGATGCTATAAAAGTAATGCATTCTCAAAATTTTAAATTAAGTCCTGTAAAAAAAGGAATAACATTTGGTTGAGATTTGCTGCTCCCCATGGAATTGACCGCTAGGTCCAATACTCTCTCTCCTGTGGAGTTTTACAATAGATCATTCATCTTTATTTTTCTTCCTGTTTTTTCTTTCTTCTTTGAGACATTTTGCATTGCATTGCAATTTTTGCACCTTTTGGGGGACATTTTGGAATGTCCGCCGGACATTTGTTTTTTGTCAGTAAGACACATTTATCTTCTATTCCAGATGTGCTAAATGTCTAATAGTTGCATTATTTTTGGGCACAAAAAAAACCTCAGACGAAACCACACTCAAGGAAAACTTTCAAAATGGAAAGAAGTGACTTGAGACATTTGTAACAAATGTCTCAAAAAGAGATCTGAAAAAAAAAAAAATTTACACAAGGAAAAAAGTGAGTTTGATACGCAGTTTAAGCATAATTGTGATTTGATGAGGGGGACATGTGAGCCTGCTGTATAAGAGGCAAGGTCATTTTTCCAGGCGCCATTACAATCGGGAGACTGAGCTAGGAAGAGGTTGCTTATATTGATAGGGTCAGACCGGCAGCAACCTAGCAAAGAAGATGATTAGGTAAGGAGAGGAGGCTTCTATAATTAGGGGTATGTAGGAATCTGAAATAATTTACCTTTTTAAGGCATGTTGTAGGGCTAGCGTTTGTACAAGTTGTATTTCCAGCATAAATATTGCAATATCTTAAAGGAGAAATATTAATACTATTTACATTTCTAGCATTTTACTGCAATAGCTTTAAGGAGCAGTGTCAGTACAATTTGTATTTCCACCATCCTACAGAAATCCCTTAAAGGAGCAGTGTTATTACTATTTGTATCTCCAGCATCATACGGTGTTAAGTTAACCGGTTAATGACCGTCCCTTTCCTGTTTTTTCATTTCCATTTTTCACTCCCCACCTTCAAAAATCTATAACTTTTTTATTTTTACACATAAAGAGCTGTCTGATCGCTTGTTTTCTGCATAACAAATTGCACTTAATAATGATGGTATTGAATATTCCATTCCATGTACTGGGAAGCATGAAAAAATTCCAAATGATTTTGCCATCTTCTGGCACTAATAACTTTTTTATACTTTGGTGTACGGAGCTGTGGGTGGTGTCATTTTTTGCAACATTTGATAATATTTTCATTGATATCATTTTAGGTCTGGATGACCTTTTGATCACTTTTTATAGATTTTTAAAAAAATTTTCAAAAATGGCAAAAAAGTGCCATTTTCGACTTTGGGCGCTATTTTCCTAGTATATTTTGATAGATCGGGCATTTTTGGACGTGGAGATACCAAATGTGTTTATTTATATCAGTTCTTGGGAAAGGGGGGTGATTTGAATTTTTAGGGGTTTTTTTATTATAATTTTTTTTTAAACTTTTTTTTATTTTTACTATTTTTCAGACTTCCTAGGGTACTCTAACCCTAGGTTGTCTGATCGATCCTATCATATACTGCCATAATACAGTATGGTATTATTTGGGTATTTTCCTATCAGCACATTGTAATGAAGGGGTTAAAACGAAACAGCCTCGGGTCTTCGGAAGACCCGAGGCTGTCATGGCGATGGATTGCCACTCTCCTTCTTCAACGGCAGCGATCGCTGTGATACCGGTAAGTCTTTGCTGCAATATGACTTACCCGCCGCCCGCCGTGAATACACAGTCGCTAACCAGTTAAACTACCAGTCTTAGAACTATTTGCATCAGTGTTAACATACTGTACTCTTTTAACTCTCAAATTCTGCATTTGTTGGATAAAAAATTTAAACTATAAAAATTCTTCATTAACTTGATTCAAAAAGTAAACAGTCAGATTCCACATTAGCTGGATTCAAAATTTAAACTATAAAAAATATTCTGTATTTACTGGATGCAAAACTAAAATCTCTGAAAAACTGTAGCACTTAGATGGTAACCACAGTGGGCGGAGTGGTGACTGCTTTTCCAATTGCTTTCTTAATCTGCTATGACAACAACTGGGTCCTTCTGTGTCTGAACATCGCAAAAAGCCACAATAATGAGTAGTTGTGTTTCATCATGATAATCGGCATCTTCTGACAGTCTGAAGATGAGGGAAGTTAATCCCATGTAAGTTGATGCACTGTTTGCCATATAATTCACAAATGCCTAAACTTCTTGTGGCCTGTTGGGGTCTACCAGTAAATGGCGCCCACCCTGGCACCTACCTGCACCAAATGGAAAGGCACTATGCTCAAACACAGGCAGGAATAGGACCTGCTCTGAATTTTCTACAGTCACATGTGCATTAATCCCTTGAAATTAATGTATCATTGTGCCAAACTACAAAAAATAGGGATAGCACAAGAAACATTTGTGTGCATATAGCCGTAAGTGTTCAAGTTCTGTTTATTTCTCACCTGTTCACTGCTGCCATAGACTTCAAAAACCATAGCAAAAAAAAAGCTGGCAAGGTTAGGACATGCTGTATAAAAAAAAGTAGGCTGTACTCTGATTGCCTTCAGCAATAAGGGTTTAAAGTAGTCATCAAATATTTTTGACAGCTACTGTTGTCACAGCGTTCAGCAGGCAGTGTTCAGCAGGCAGACAGAGACGCCTTGCATTATATCACTATCCGTTTCCATCCTTTTCTGAGGTTTCCAGGTGTTTGGCCAAGCTTCCCTGTGCAGAGCCTTGGTCCCCTTGAAAAATGCTCGAGTCTCCCATTGACTTCAATGGGGCTCGTTATTCGAGACGAGCACTTGAGCATCGGGAAAAGTTCATCTCGAATAACGAGTACCCGAGCATTTTAGTGCTCGCTCATCTCTAGTTATAACACTTTTATTTATTAAAGCGATTTTGAGATTGTTTTTCATCACATGTTGTACTTGTGCTAAAAGCAGGAGCCCACGCCATACTAGTACATCACGAGGTTAAAGGGGTTTTCCAAAAACCTTACACATTTTATCCTCTTACTTTACAATTTTACTCAGTTCAAAAATGACTTCAAAAATGCACCTGATCTCTTATTTAACACAGTACGATACTATAGTGTTAAGAGATGAGAAAATCGACTTGTTGGATTATAGATTCAGCTTTGATCTAGAACTTTTCAGACACTAAAGGAAATCCCAATTTTCTCTGCTTTTCAGTGCTTTCAAAACATCTAACACATTGTATTGATGCTATGACTGTAGGAGCTGCAGAGTTCATGGTAACAACAGATGTCTGATGTTATCATTAGGAAATTTTCATTTACTTGTTATAATATTTGTATACAATATACAAATAACTCATAAAATCTGACCATTGAAATAAGCCTTTGGCATGTAATGATGTATTCGCATTAAACATAAATAAATAAGAAATACAGGCAATTTACATCTACATTTGCATGTCTGGGGGCTGATAAATCTGCACTATATAGCTAGCATCTTTGAATGCTAGTTTTGTAGAGTTAAAGGCATGAAAATGTTGCATTTCCTGGTGCGTGTTCAGTCTTTTAGTATATCGAGCTTGTTGTTCAATGGCAGGGAGTAATATTAAGGCATATGATGCACCAGTCTTAATACATTCTCTACATTTTGTTAAGGTTTGGGTACTATATTTATTTAGGTTTGATGCAAGGTGTATGTACATTTGGAATCTCAGAACTGAATGTCGCCATGCACAGATGACTGTCCATCTTGATGTCCATATATCTTTTGTTGCCTTGTTGTACAGTCCAGCATTTGGGGAACAGACTTTCCTGGACCCTGAAGAAGTAACCTAACAATTACTGGAAATGTGTCCATTAACCTTTCAACATGTTCAAAAAGCACATACCAGTTAACATACATGAAATGCAGAGAGAATGCACAGCCAGCAAACAAACCAGTAAGGAAAGCAATACTGTATATATAGTAAAGGTCAAGAGCCAGGTATATGAACTCCGATGGTGCACACAACAGCCTCATAGCAGCTGCCTTTCAGCCAATCATTGTGGACTACAGCAAATAGAAGACTGTAGACACTTGAAAGATAATCATTATGTGTTTAGCCTGTGAATTAAGCCGTTTCTGTGGTAGAGAAGTTTCTAGCCTCAGCCATCATATCTGAAAACTGCAATTTACTAGTGCTAGGAGTCGGAGACAGGGTTAGTAAAAGCTTAGAGACAGTTCAAAATCAGTAACTCAAATTGCAATCCCCTGGTGATGTTTACACACTCATTTTAACCCTTTACTTCACAATTTTACTCAGTTTTATTGATGTTTTAGCTCCTATCACTCAGTGATGGTCAGTGCAAAATTCCAGGGGGTAGGCGGGGACTCTCTAAGCAGACAAATATGTGCCTGCATCCCCCTTCCCCGGCTAACTTATCTGCCTTGCGTTTGTACTTTGCAACTTCTCTCTCCTCAATATGTGTTTGCTGGCAGGAAATGATGAGTATCTGTGAACTCCATGCTGGAGTGCAGGGGGGCAGGGCTACATGGAAGAGAGCAGAGAGACAGAAATCTCAGCAGCATGGTGTTACACAGAAATCCAAGATGGTGTCCCCGACCCTAAGGCAGAAGGTACAGGGCTGTGTCAAGAGGCAACTGAAATTACGTACATCAGAGACAGCTTGGACTTATATCTGTGAGATGGTGTATTTTTGTTAATTATAATGAATTAGAGAAAGTGTTATTTAATTATCCTGAGTACATATAAGAAACTTGTCTTCGTAGTGATAAAGCAGTTCAATATCAACCAGGCAGAGAGTAATTAATAAGATAATAAATTGGTCAAAAATAAAGTAGACACAGACAAATATAGTTGTACGTGAACTTTTATTTATACCCTTTTTAAGATAGGAGGGTTTATCCATTTACGTAAGTAACTCAAGACAGTATAATTAATGATATATAAAAAATGTGCAAAAAATATATAAAAAAGAATAGAACATAGACATGTGTTTCCCATTAAGACAATTATACAGATGTCATCATATTGTTTATCGAATCTTGGATTATACCCCTCCATATCCTTGTGGTCCTCCGCATCCGTCCAACATCCAAGCCAAAGGCCAACTATTGTGCAACCATCGTGCAAAAACAAAATTATATTCCTGTATCTCATGCTGTTAGTGTGTACAAAGTTCATCAAGGCATATAGTGAAGAAGTTGATAAGTTCATTGCTTTAACTAAGTAATTTAAACTTATTAAACTACTTTAACAGTAGGACTACCCATTTAAAGCCCCTACACCAGTTTTTTGTCTGCCTTTGCATGCTCTTTTCAGTGCAAATTGTTTGCACAAGTACTTATAAAGTGTCACAAAATTCTTCACTGAAAAGGGTGTTCTGGTGCACCGTGTGACACATTTATCGTGTAAAGTCCGACAGAATTATGCCGCTCACCATGTGTTAAAGGTGCACCAAAAATAAGTTGATGTGCTCTGTTGGAGTAGTGCAGGGAGTACCACATTCATGAATAACATGTGTCACAATTCATAAATTAGGCACACCTTGCACACCTCACAGGAAAACTGCCCTTTATCAGTTTCCACTGTTTTTGATAAACAGTATGTATGCATGTATGTACATAAAAATTCATACACGTTTCCTCAGAATGTACAGTACAATATATTATAAACATTATCTATTACACACATACATTTGCTTGGTATGCAGGATAACGGTACATTCACTGCCTGAAATTAGCAACTTTCTGTAGTTGTTAAGTAAGAGAAGGAGAAAGTGACTGCAGACAACCTCTATTCCCCTGGCTCTCTGTCCCGAGGATGTGAGGAATGATCATAGCCTTTGGAGCTTCCTGTACAGTGGAGCATTGGTGGAGGATTGGATGTACTACAATACCGTAGTAGAGAAAGCAGCACACAGCATGGCTGATGCTGCTAGTGAACGAATAGGTCTTCTGCTGGGGGCCCACTATCAAGGCTAAGGGCCCTATTTGCCCTTAGCGACCCCTAGCCCTGCCACAACACTAGACCCCCAGGGACATTGGCAGGAATATTATTATTAATCCCTTTACTACCACATTAGTAAATCTTTTCAAAACTTTTAAAATGTACTGTAAAAATTCATCCTGGCACAAATGATATTGAAAACACTGCCCAATACTTCCATCTCTTGTTCCTTTCATCAATCTCTTTTACACATACTGTCATATGAGACTGGTCTTATCCATTTACTTTGTGTATGGCAACATTATTTACTCACTTAATTTCTAAATATGAACAGGGCATTTTATAACTGCAGGACCAAACAAAACACAAATTGCATACATAGTTATAGGGGCCTATCTGTGCAAAATCTCCTTACATGACAAAAACATGACCAGTACCATATTTTCGGACTATAAGGCACACCAGATTATAAGCCGCACCATCAATAAATGCCTGCTAAAATGTCTAGGTTCATATATAAGGCATAACCAAAACACGATATGTCCTCTAGTATGTTTCAGGAGAATTCCCCCCTGTACTTCAATTAAACACCCAAACAAAGAGGGGAACTCAAAGTTAATAAGTTTAAAAATCTTATAAATTCTTTTATTTCATATCAAATAAAACCAATACAGACATTAACTTCAACAGGTTAAAAGATGGTCCCAAATTGATGGGGGAGACCTCAGCAATTCATCCTATATGTATTCGTTGTGCCTTTAAACATTATACTAGATGATAAAGTGCATTGTACTATGTAATAAAGTGCTAGGCAATAAAGTGCATTTTTCTCATTGCAATCAATGGTATGAGGGTTATTACCTTGCTATGGCTGTTTGTCTGCCCCGCGCCCCGACGCGCGTTTCGCTTACTGCTTCCTCAGGAGGCGTCATATATAAGGCACACCGGATAATAAGGCGCACCTGATTATAAGAATGAATGACACGATTCAAGGTAGCTGTTGTCTGTAAGTACAGTTCATATATAAGGCACACTGGACTATAAGGTGCACCTTTGATTTCTGAGAAAATCAAAGTATTTTTTGTGCACCTTATAGTCCAAAAAATACAGTAGGTCACAGGATGTATAATTCTTTCATTTGATGTATCATATTTTGTGTTTTGTACATATATCATAAATGTCAAGAGTATTTCTATTTTTTTCTTCATATTTACACTTAAAAAAATATAAGCAATAATTTAAATCTGGGCAATAAGAAAAATGTTTTCTTGTAGTAATTTAACTTGGTTTTCTAATACAATTTATTTAGAGCCTGAAATTTTCTAAAGGAAAAAACTGATTATACGAGTATGTCTCTAGATATACTATGTGCTGTGCTTTCTTGTACTGATTCACTCTGCTGGATTTAGTTATGGATTGAACAGGGGGGAGCATGGATCCCTGCTGCATTTCTATATAGCATCATAAGAAACCCACAAGTTAGACACTGATTTCTTTTTAACTCAGTAATAACCCCCCAGTGCTTTCAAAACATCTAACACATTGTATTGATGCTATGACTATAGGAGCTGCAGAGTTCATGGTAACAACAGATGTCTGATGTTATCATTAGGAAATTTTCATTTACTTGTTATAATATTTGTATGCAATATATAAATAACTCACAAAATCTGACCACTGAAATAAGCCTTTGGCATGTAATGATTTATTCGCATTAAACATAAATAAATAAGAAATACAGGCAATTTACATCTACATTTGCATGTCTGGGGGCCGATATTAAATCTGCACTATATAGCTAGCATCTTTCAATGCTAGTTTTGTAGAGTTAAAGGCATGAACAGGTTGCATTTCCTGGTGCGTGTTCAAAGTCTTTTAGTATATCGAGCTTGTTGTTCAATGGCAGGGGGTAATATTAAGGCATATGATGCACCAGTCTTAAAACATTCTCTACATTTTGTTAGGGTTTGGGTACTATATTTATTTAGGTTTGATGCAAGGTGTACCGGTATGTACATTTGGAATCTCAGAACTGAATGTCGCCATGCACAGATGACTGTCCATCTTGATGTCCATCTATCTTTTGTTGCCTTGTTTACGGTCCAGCATTTGGGGAACAGACTTTCCTGGACCCTGAAGAAGTAACCTAACAATTACTAGAAATGTGTCCATTAACCTTTCAACATGTTCAAAAAGCACACTTTAGGCCAGTACATGAAATGCAGAGAGAATGCACAGTAAGGAAAGCAATACTGTATATCCAGGAAAGGTCAAGAGCCAGGTATATGAACTCCGATGGTGCACACAACAGCCACATGCAGCAACTCGATAGCAAGAAAGATGGCGGCACTCACCAGTCTTTGTGCAAAATACTTAATTCAATGATGCTACACACAGGGAATAGGAAATGGCCTGTTGCAACAGTATGCAATTCCTATTGTGTATCATCATTGAATAAAGTATTTTGTATGGCTGGTGAGTACTGACAAATTTTTACCTATCGTGTTGTTACACATTAGGGCGTTACTGATAAAGACTCTTGATTTTGTCTGCATCCTTATGTTATATTATATGGGGACCCAAACTCTATGAATAGCCCGGGCCAGTGAGACACTCAGGCCCCTTTCACATGAATGGTTATTTTTTTCAGTCTGCAGAATCATGCTTGTCCACATTATGGATGTTTTTTTACTCTTTGTGTATCATCAATTTTTGTCACTGGCATCTAGACTCTATTTAAACTTGGGTATGTGAAGATTTTCTAGCCATGTGGTTTTATTTTTTGGCTGAACTCTGTTTGCCTTGATGCTGTTTTTGTGGGTTTGGCTTTTGTTTGGACTATCTATGAGGTAATTTGGATGATGACATTTTGGATTATTGCCATTTTGTCATGACAACATCTTTGCAGGATGATGTTCACCATTTTAGACGTTGTTATTGGGTTTAACCCATTGTGGGCCAGTGTCCATACAAGTGTCACTTTAGAAACCTTTTTGAAGTAATTTATCAGGAATTGTCTATAGTGATGGTGGAGCCCACATTGACTAGTTTTCCCAACTGTATTGGGGCCCCTTTGTGGTGCTGTTGGCCTTTGCTGACAGCAACCTCCAATTTGTATTTGTGGATATTGAGGCCCATGGGAGGTGCTCTGAAGCTAGCATTTTTAGAGCTTCCAGAATGGCTGAATGTCATTTGGTTAACCAACTTCTACTCTCTGAACACGTGTCCTGTTAGTTTGCCAGGTCCTCATGAACATTTTGTTATAGGAGGCAATGAGGATTTTGGTTTATCACCTCATGTTTTGCAGCCTTACCCTGGTCACAGCTCAGTCTGTACTCTGGCAGCTACTTGAATATTTTTTTTTTTTTTCTAATATTCAACATATTTATGGGCAAACATGTTATTGTTTTTTATGCGAGTGCAGGGACTCACAAGAAAAAGAGGACCCTTGATGAATGGGCAAACATGTTATTGTTTTTTATGCGAGTGCAGGGACTCACAAGAAAAAGAGGACCCTTAATGAAGATTGCAAGCTAATTTTGTTTGTTTAAAAAAAAAAAAACTTTTCTATTAATAAATGTTGTAAATTACTTCAGAGATGAAATTTTGATAATAATTACCACAAAGGAAATGTGACAAGCACTAACCATGGTCCTGAATGGCAAAAATGTTTGGAAATTTACCAAACTAAAATACTGTTTCAAATCCTGCAGTTTTCCCATGTTAAAAAAAGGCCTATGATAAAAATATTACACCAGTGAGTCATATTACCATAACCATATTAAAATAGAAACAGAAAACATCCAGTAAGCTTTGAAAACAAAAGCCTTATCATAAATTATGGCACAAAGAAAAAAAAAATAAATTTATAAATTCCACAAGTTAAAGCAGAAAGAATAGATTCTTATTGATATTGGGAACTGATAGGAACTTAGGTGCATTTCTTAACGCTTCGTAGGATATTGGGCCTGGGGCTCCGAATAATGTCCCATATGACCATTATAGAGAGGTGCTGGAGGAGGTTGTCTGCTTCTTCTTAAAGACATCCCCAGTGACAGAAAGCTGCTCAGTCCTTCATTGTGGGCATCTTGGAGATATTTAAAATACCCAATTATGATGTGGGGGATTATGTCCTGCAGATTGCCATCATTTGGTCTTCACAGACTGGTAAAGCTCCTAGCGATCATAATTGGGGTTCTTAAATATCTCTTAAACACCCTCAATGGAGGACTGACAAAGCAGTTTTTTTTCCACTGGGGATGTCTTTGAGATGAAGAACCATGCATGTCTTCCTGTGTGTCCAATCTGTGGTGACACATATGGTACAGCAGCTCAGATTGCATATAATGCAATTTTATAGCTAGTTTAACAGCAGGCAGGGGCTCCCTAGGTGAATCTGGGTGAATCTGGGCCAGCAGAAGGTGGATTCTAGCTGCTGCTAAGGGTCAAATAGACAAGGAGATTTATCATCTGGAGAACCTTTATGTGCTGGATAATTTTACAGGTTGTCAGAAGTCCTGAAGTAAAAAGCAATGAGAAAAAAATCAATAATTCATAGTAAAAATAAACAGAAAAATAAATAAATAAACCTGCACTCCTACATTCATGATACCACATTGGTAGTATGACCGGTGTGCTGCCCTAAAGACTGAAAGATAAATAAATGAAACAAAAAAGTAAGTTTTACTGAGATGACGTGGATTGTGCGTTTTTGGAACAAATTGTCCCCTTCATGAGGTCCAAATGCACTAAAAAATTGTAAAAATTAAAAATAGACAAACCATTGGTTTGAAAAATAAGAGGGTGTATGTGTGTGTGTGTATATATATATATATATATATATATATATATATATATATATATACTGTATATATATACACTGTATATAGAAAACAAATATATACATTTATATAAAACCATTGATGAATAGATTTTAAAAAGTATATATAGATCTTAAAAAATAGATAGACACATTATTACATAAAAACATACATATAAAACGGTTACGTATACCATAATTTCATAAACCTTAAGTATACATATCAAAAAATAGAGGTTGACTGTTTTAAATATATACTGCTAAGCACATCAGTGCATAAATGAATAAATTAATAAGCTTCTCGCAGCAAAGCACTATAAAACCAGTCACTTACAGTATAATGTAACCTGAATAACAGAAATGTCCCACACTGCTATCCTAAAAATTATTTATCCCCATAAACATATTGACCACACTGCCCATTATCAAATATACTCCCATAATAACACTACTCTGTGCCCCCATGCATATATCAAAAGTTACATTGTGCCCCCTATGTATTTCCCATGCTGCCCTCCCCATGCCTCTTCCCACTTGTAATTTCATTACTGGGTTAAACCCTACTGTTCCCACTGCATGTTCTGAACTCCCCACTTGGCCAATACTGGTCCCCCACTTTGCATTTTCCATCCTGCATCCCACATTTCCCCTGTATATTCCATACTGCCCCCCCCCCAGTGGGTTATCCTGTATTTTACACACTGGACCCTCCCCTGTCCTCCTCCCATCTGTATTTGCAATACTGTGACCCATCTTTGCCCTTGTATTTTTTATACAGCTCACCCCTGGTCCCCCAGCATTTTCTATACTACCCCACTCCACCCCAGCATTAAAAAAAATATATTTTAGATTGCATTGTGTATCACCGAAAACCAAGTATAAGTATATTGACTTAACAGAGATATGCATAAAAAAGGTTTTTTAATGATTCTTATTAGGTGCATACAATGGGCATTACAGCTGATGTTTCGGCCTATCTGGCTCCTTCATCAGACATTGAAAACATAAGACGACAAGATATGACAGAGAATATTTATCACATAATATACAGAAACAGTGGATCCATTTTTCTGTAGGAAATTCTCAGGTTCCATTACTATTATGGATCAGAAATCTACACTCACCGGCCACTTTATTAAGTACACCTGTCCAACTGCTCGTTAACACTTAATTTCTAATCAGCCAATCACATGGCGGCAACTCAGTGCATTTAGGCAGGTAGACATGGTCAAGACAATCTCCTGCAGTTCAAACCGAGCATCAGTATGGGGAAGAAAGGTGATTTGAGTGCCTTTGAACTTGGCATGGTTGTTGGTGCCAGAAGGGCTGGTCTGAGTATTTCAGAAACTGCTGATCTACTGGGATTTTCAAATGGGGTTCGTTATTCGAGACGAGCACTCGAGCATCGGGAAAAGTTCGTCTCGAATAACGAGTACCCGAGCATTTTAGTGTTCGCTCATCTCTAATCCTAAATGATCTGTGTACAAGCTAAATAGAAAAACATGACAGTGTAAATCAGAAATTGGTAATCAGAGTTGCTTTTGTACAGCAGGTCAAGATTTAAACATTCTGTATAGTTTTAGTAACTTTAGAGTAGTAATAAAATGCAATAAAAATAAGGAAGTAAATAATATTCATAAATAATTCATGGCAGTAAGCAACACAATCCAATGCTTTTCCTGTTAGACAAGCAATAAATAGATAATTTAATGTAGAATAATAAAAATTGTATTATGGTTTATAGCTTGTATGCCCCATTAGTATGCCTCCAGTACACATGCATCTGGGGTGTCTTTCCCCACGATCGCCCCCCCCCCCCCGAATCATTTTCGGGGCACCGATCATTGCTACGATATCACTGGGGTCCGATCTGGCAGAGTGCACCTATGCAAGTGCATAGGCTGAACGATAATGCCCTGCAATAACATAAGTATGCAGGGATATTTATTATGAACAAGCAATCAGATGATTGCTTGTTCCTTCCCATGGTGGAAAAAGTGAAAAGTAAAAAAAAAATATTCAATAAAAAAAAGTAATAAATCACCAAAAATGCCCAAAAGCCCCAAAACAATATAAAGAGCCATATAACTAAAAAAAAAGTCTAAATCAAAAACAAACCCCACATATATAGTTCACTGCGTCCGTAACAACCCGTAGAATCAAAAATAAATAATTATTGAACCCCACACGATGAAACGCCGTAAAAGAAAAATGTTATAAACCCTCCAAAAATTATGATTTTACCTATTCAATCCCACAAAAATGCTATAAAAAAGTGATCAAAAAAACATATGTACTCTAGAATGATACTGGTGCAAAAGTACAACGTTGTCCCGCAAAAAAACAAGCCATATCAAGCAGCTCCGTAGCCAAAAAAGTAACAAAGTTTATGCCACTGGAAGATGGCAATACAAAAATGATAGATTTTTCCCCACAATAGGGTTTTATTTTACAAATTTAGTAAAACGCAAGAAAAATATTAATGTCTGGTATCCCCGTTATACATATCGACCCCATAGAATGAAGATAATATGATTATTAGGTCATATACGGTGACACACCAAAAAAAAAAAGTAAAGAAACCAGTAGAGAATGATGCTTTTCTTCCTGCTCTCAAAAAAGAAGTTCCTAAAAATTTTCAACAATAGGTGATACCAATCCAAAATGGTAACATTGAAAAAGCATCTCATCCCGCACAAAAAAAATGCCACCCATTACCTAATAGCGCAAAGCGGAAAAATTTATAGCCTTCAAAAGAGGCCAATGAGGAAAGTAAAAATCAGGCAGCTGCAGGGTGCTCCTTCCCTTCTGCGCCTCACTGTGTGCCCATAAAACAAGTCACGGCCACATGTGGGGGGGTCTTGTACTCGGGGAGAATATGTAGAAACAAATTGTATGGTGGGTTTTGTATTTTTATCTTTTGGAAATGTGTAATTTTAGGGCTAAATGAAGTATAACCGGCACAATTTGACTATTCTAAATTGCCTCCATTTTAGATGTAATTACTATGATAGATCTCAAGGGGTTAACAATCTTCGTAAAATCTGTTTCTGATAGCTTGAGGGGTGCCAGATTTGAAATTGGAGTTGGTTATATGGGGGTTTTGATGCTAAATATGTAAAATTTTCATTCAAAACTGTATTTTCCCCAAAAAGTCAATTGAAAATCCGGGAAAAGCGCTATTCGATTTGTAAGCCGCGTACGGACATCAAATAATATCCAGACATTTCAAAATGATGAAAATGTAAAGTAAACATATGGGAAATGTTATTCAGCAATTTATTAGGTCGGTGACATCTCAGCTGCCTGAAAACAGCAATGATTTCCAATTTCAAAAATGGCAAATTTTTCAGAAACTTCATCATATTTTCTTTTTTTTTTTAAATTAAACGCAAAACTTATCAGCCAAAATTGTCCACTAAAATGAAATAACAAACATGTGGGTAAAAAACAATCTCAGAATCGTGTTTGATAAGTAACAGTGTTTAAAAGTTATAACCTATAAAGTGACGATGTTCAGAATCCAAAAAAAAATGTGCAGAGGCACCAGATTCATGATTTGTGTCTTCAAATGAATCTTGCGCCCCCTGCACTGCTTCAACAGAGTGACACCATTTTTTTATCTGGTGCACTTTAAACATAGGGCGTGCAACACATTTCTTTCGACCTTTGCATGTTAAATTTGTGCAAGGTCTGATGAGCACTGGAAAGCTCCCTTCAGTGCAGAGAATAGTTTCGCATGGAGAGTAGTGCAGTGTGCAACACAATTTTGTTGCATGTGCCAGAAATGTGTCTCAGACACTTAAATAACTGTGCAAATAGAGATCTGATAGAAGACTGGCGTACCGTTTTGATGCTGAAAAAACAAGAAAAATAGTTTCTTAACAGGCCAATTCTATTAGTCCCTGGATACATTGAAACCTGGAGCCCGCCCTGCCCAAAGTTCTCATTGCAGAACCAAAATACTGAAGCAACGTTTCCTCAAAGCAGAATAATTGGCTTCACTTAGGCCCGTTCCACACTTGCGAGTGTGATGCGATGAACTCGCATCACACACGCAACGCAAGCGGCCGGGAACGCACGGCCCGAACGCTGACACAACGGGAGTGAACTCAGCATGTCAGTTCACTCCCGGTGTGCAGCGTTCGGGGCAGTGCGTTCCCGGCAGCTGCTGTGCAGTGTGATGCGAGTTCATCGCAATCACACTCGAAGTGTGGAACGGGCATTAAGTTCTACTTAACTTACCCTTCCTTTAAAGCATGAGGCCCCCTAGCTGGTCCTGACAGGGTTAAACTCTTTTCTGCCAGCGACCCTCTCATGGATTAATTTTGTAGCTTGGTTTTTGGTTTTCTGCAGTTTACACATCATGAGTCTTTCAGGATATTGTTGAGGAGGCAACAACTAGAGTCTAATAAACAATGGGATGTAGACTTACTGAGTTACTGGAGTGGTTTGGCTTTGGGCAACAATATAATTATTGTAAATCCAAGGTAAATGAAATTGAGCTGCATGCAACTTTAGTAACACAATTGTGATTTTGCCAATAATATAGCATCTCCGGTATTCTAAAACAAGAAATTATATAAATAATACAAAGAAAAACTGTAAGGATAAAACATATACATTTTGGTATCAGAATACAATTTACAATACCTGTAAACTGTAAATTAAAAACCCCAAAAAGCGTTAGAATTTCATTTTATTCACAATTTATCCCACAAATAAAGATGACTACATATCTGTGAATAAATTATTTCTGACCCAAATAGTGCTACTAAAAAATCAGACTAAATAAGCTTGTATGTTGATATGATGAAAAATGATGAGATTTCTGATGCACATGTGTGATACCTGTCAGATTTACTATAGACAAGTCCTTAGGCCTCATGCACACGACTGTACGAGAAAGCGGCTGTATATACAACGCGAATACGGCCCCATGCATTCCAATGGGCAATACGGCGATCCATGTACATGACCGTATTGTCCACCGTACCATACCGTAATCGAGCCATATAAAAATATAGAGCATGTCCTATTTTCCACCATATTTTCGTTCAGTGCGGCTCATAGAATTCAATGGGAACGTATAAAATACAGGTTAAATAGGTGCTGCATACGGCTGTGGTCCATATGCTGCCGTATATACGTGCAGTATCCAGAACCAGTGGGAGGTGCATTCTGTCATCCAGCCAATAGTCAGCCATCCATCATTTACCAATACAGATACAGTGCCATATGGTGCAATACTGTATTGCCTGTATTTACGGCCAGAATACAGGCGAATAGAAAGAACAGAAAAGACCATACGGTCGTGTGCATGAGTCCTTAATGTATGAACATATCCTAAATTATCTGTGTACAAACTAAATAGAAAAACATGACAGTGTAAATCAGAAATTGGTAATCAGAGTTGCTTTTGTACAGCAGGTCAAGAGTTAAACATTCTGTATAGTTTTAGTAACTTTAGAGTAGTAATAAAATGCAATAAAAATAAGGAAGTAAATAATATTCATAAATAATTCATGGCAGTAAGCAACACAATCCAATGCTTTTCCTGTTAGACAAGCAATAAATAGATAATTTAATGTAGAATAATAAAAATTGTATTATGGTTTATAGCTTGTATGCCCCATTAGTATGCCTCCAGTACAGTGCCTCTAGTACAGTATAGATTATGCCTGATTATAAAGGTGATTACAATAACTTTCTACATAATCACTGTGAAAACATCTGTTTCTCTTGTGCCGGAACGTATACATAGAAGCTGTCACTAGTGGCATATTTACAGCATATTTCTATGTCATGGATATAAGCAGAGCCATACAGTGCAGCAATTATTATCCAATCTGTTTTATGCATCGCAAGATAATGGAAGGTTGCCTTCTATAAATATCTCCTCCACGGTACCTTTCCTATCTGTAGATGCATATAAAGTAGGACACAGTGCTTCTTCTTGTACTGTGAACAAAGCGCTATAAACCCTTAGGATTTCAGATTGATGCAAATATACAGTCTGAACACATAGAGCATTGAAAATGTCTTCAAAATTCTTTTATATAAACATGCCAATCAAATAACGCCACACGGCCACTCCTTTCAATATAGTTGACATTTATTTACTTATCCTTGCAAGTACAAAACATTTAACTAAAACCTGCTTGGAAACTTGTGCCCAAAAATGTACAGTATTACACTTCATACTATATAAATAATATTTTCTTCAATCTATATTACAAAGGGCTTATTCTTTATGTTTGTTCATGTTTGTGCATTCATAACATTCATTAACCCCTTCAGGACTCTTATTGTGTGTTTTTTTAGTGTTTTTTTGCATTTCGGTTTTTCACTCTGCTCCTAACACAATCAGCATCTTTTTGAGTTTCCTGTTTACAGAGCCCTATGTGGGCCTGTTATCCTTGAGAAAAATGTTACTTTCTCATGCCACTATTTAATATTCTGTGCCACGTACAAGTTGGTTTAAAACAATCCAAATACGGTGGAATTACCACACAAATACAGTTGGGCCATATTCTGATGCACTTTATTTTTACAACCTTAAACGTGCAGTCTAGAGGGCATTTCCCCTTGATTGTTTGGGTAAGTACGATAATAGAGATAACAAATTTATATATGTAAAAAAAAAAAAATATCCAAAAACCATTTTTTAAAAAAAGCCTTGGATTGCAATATTCTTCCATCCTTGAGTGTTTCATAATTTGGTTAAAGGAACTGGGCTATGTATCATTGTTTGCGAGATGAGAGGACATATCATTAATACCATGATTACAACTGTACAATCTTTTTATCACTTTTTACAAAGAATTTTTATGGGATGCAAAATGGTGAAAAAGTAGCTATGTCAGTAACTAAAGTAGACATCTTTGTAAATAGAAATCATCATCTTGATAGAATAGACACTTTGAAATGTGAGGATAACATGTTTATGATTTTATTTGTTCACGATATGTGATCAAGGGAAAGGGTATGATTTCATTTTTTTCATATTTTCATATTTTAAACTTTTTTTCTTTCTATTTCAGGCCGCCTTTGTTGATCACTTATGAAATAAACTGCACTGCAGTATATTGTGAATTTACTGCTTCTCTGTTACCAGAATGTGCCAAAGGATAGCAATGCCTGCCTTTAACAGGTTCCCAGCTTTAATGGCAGCTTATGAGGTCATGTTAAACCGATTGGCATTTAGAGATGGCATTGCTCATGTGCATAACTGGTTAACTACCGCAACTGGGGCCAGCATCAGTACCACTATTTTCAATCTACAATATTAGTGGGATTGTGTGCCATCTGTAGAGACATGTAAATATGGCATAAGGCACACTTATAATATAATATGTATAATAACTAATTTAAAAAATCTCTACTGTGGATTTTCTGCAGCTCTAGACAAATTTAACGCAAGGAGTTTATTTCAGTATTTAATTGCACAATACAAACATTTTTTTACAGAATGACTTTTTATTGAAACATTTAATAAACATTCAGATAGAACAATAAAACAGAAGGGAAGAAAGGCAGGTGGGACAAGGTAAATTAAAAAATATCTCATCTCAATACAAAGAATATACATGGATTGTTGGGTCTGTTCAAAGGGAGGGGTACATCTAATTAATCATAACTATATCATTCTCTTAGAGTGTGAATTACATAAAAAGGGAAGAGTGGGGATAAAAATGGGTTACGCAGCGTCTTCATGTGTATTAATCTAGCCTACACTGTACACTACATATCTGTGTATAACATCTATGAAAAGTACGACTGTTTTCATTGGTCTAGTATTTCTATAATTTTTTTCAATAAAAGTTTCCCATGCTAAGATTTTTCATATTAGTTCAAATTAAATTGTGCTATATATTTAGGTTTCTCAAAGCTACATACAGCTTTAATCTGCTTTAACCAGTCACAAATTTTGGGAGAATTTGGTTACAAATATGATTTTGTTATTTCGGTTTTAGTGGCCCCTAACAAATGAGGCAGTAATCCTTTTTTTTTAAATTATTTTGTGTCCTCAGTTTAATAGAACTAATCTTACAGATAACTGGAATGTGGAGTTAATGGAATTATTTAAAATATCCTGAATTATTTTCCAAAATAGTTGTAATGCTGCATACCTATAGAAAAAGTGTCATAGCTTTTTAAATATTTTAAATTTTACAAAAGTTTTTATTTTATTTGGGTACTTTTAGCTATGGTCATGGACTTCGAAAATGCACCTGATCACTTGTTTAACAGTGTGATACTACACTGTTAAGAAGTGAGAAAATCTACTCGTTGGTTTATAGATTCAGCATGGATCTACAATTTTTCAGACACTAAAGTAAATCCCAATCTTTTCTGCTTAACTTTTTGTAAAATGGCTGCTGGCATCATTTACTTTGAGGTTTGACTTAAGTCCCATGCACACGACAATAATAATAGTAAAATTAATAATAATAATAATATTATTAATAAACAAGGTCTATGACACTGTGACGCAAAATATAAGACATGTCCTACATGTGACCAGATTTCGAGCACAGGCTTTCTGTGAATAGGATAAGTGCTCACTCCTCCTCCCTTCTCCATCCGGCCTTGTGCTACACCCAAGTTCTGGCCCCAGTGGGGCTGGGGTATGCTTTGATTAGCTCATAGCAGCTGCCTTTCAGCCAATCATTGTGGACTACAGCAAGAAGAAGACTGTAGACACTTGAGAGATAATCATTATGTGTTTAGCCTTTGAATTAAACAGTTCTAGGAGCCTCAGCCATCACATCTGCAAACTGCAATTTACTAGTGCTAGGAGTCAGGGACAGGGGTAGTAGAAGCTAAGGGACAGTTCAAAATCTGTAACTCAAATTTCAATCCCCTAGTGATGTGTGCACGATCATTTTAACCCTTTACTTCACAATTTTACTCAGATTTATTAGCTCCTATCACTCAGTGATGGTCAGTGTAACATTCCCGGGTGTGGGCAGGGACTCTCTAAGCAGACACGTTATGATCCATTTAGTTCTATGGGCTGAAAATGTGGTTAGATTATCAGGGTACAGGTGTATTTAAACTTTCATTTACCTTCTGAACATTGTTCTAGATCTGACACATAGAAAGAAAGATAAAACAGATCAGAGATGATCTACTGCATCTCTCTTCTCACAGATATGTCCCTGCCCCCCCTTTCCCCCGTATAACTTATCTGCGTGTAGCTTACTTCTTCTCTCTCTTCACAATGTGCTGTTTGATGGCAGGAAGTGAGTGAGTAACTATGAGCTCAGTCCTGGACTGCAGGAAGGCCAGAGTGCAGGGAACAGAGAGACAGAAATCTCAACTGTCTCAAAGAATCTCCCATCACACAGAAATCCAAGATGGCGTCCCCAACCCCAAGTCAGAGTTTACAGGGTCGTGTCTAGGGGCAAATTAAGTCCAGGACTGAAAGAGGCAGGTTGGACTTACATCTGTGAAATTCTGTATTTTTTGTTAACAACATTGAATTAGAGAATGTGTTTTTTTTGTTATCCTGAGTACATTTAAGAAACTTGTATTTGTGGGAATAAGTGTTTCCTATCTGGGCAGTGTCTTAGCCTTGCATGGCAGATTGCACCATATATACATCTTAGAAAAGCTTAGTCCAATGCTGTTGTATTGGTTTATTTTCCAATTCAAATCGAAATTTTAGCATTTCTTGTGGTTCATTTATGAATTTTAGGAAGACATTTTTTAAGAGGAATAAATTTTAGGCACACACATGTCAAGAAACTCTGTCTTCATTCTGATAGTTAGCACTGTGGGTTTCTGGCCTTAATCTGTCTATGTAATAGAGCAATGTACAGGATACTCTGCAGTACTATGTACTTTGAACTCTATATAAAGTGAAGGCTGGTGACTGGGTCATGCAGCAGCACTATTTTTTTATTTTTTAAGTGTTCAACTGGGCAGGTTTGGCACCCATGACCCTTTGGATGTTGCAGCAAGTCGGTGTATTGACTGCTTGCAGCCCCTTAGCTACAAAAACCTTGCCCCAGTTTAAACACGGCTGTGCTTGGCTAAGTAGGACATGTGACCTTGCTGTATATGTCCCAGCACCATTAAAAAAACAGGACAGAGCTAGGGAAAGGCTGCTGACTGAGATCAGTCAGTCAGACAAGCATCAAATTAGTTAAAATGAATTCTCTCTTTACAGTACCAGTCTTAGTACATTTCAAACATACACTATTACCTTTAGAACTACACTATTACCTTTTGTACTAATTGCATTACACAGTGTTAACGTACAGTACCAGTCTTAGCACTAGTTACATCTCACCGTTCTATATTACAGTACCAGTCTTAGAACTATTTACAGCATAGAATGTCACCTTACAGTACCAGGCTTAATACGATTTGTATCATATTGTGTTACCTTACAGTAACGGTGTTAGTACTATTTGCATCATGAATTTCTATGTTACAGTTTCAGCCTTAGTGCTATGTGCATCATATAGTGTTAACTTATAGTACGAGTCTTAGTATTATTTGTGTCATACAGCTCTACAGTACAGTACCAGTCTCAGTACTATTTGAAATATTAACCCTTTAACAACTTGGCCTTTTTTAGTTTTTTCACTTCCATTTTTCACTCACCTCCTTCAAAAATCTATAACTTTTAAATTTTTCCACATAAAGAGCTGTGTGATGGCTTATTTTCTGCGTAACAAATTGCACTTCATAGGTGATGGCATTGAGTATTCCCTGCCGTGTACTGGGAAGTGGGAAAAAAATTCCAAATGCAGTGAAAATGGTGAAAAAACACATTTGCATTTCTTTTGGCCTTGGATTTTACAGCTTTCACTGTGCGCCGCAAATTACATGTCTACTTTATTCTCTGGGTCAGTACAATCACAGGGATATCAAATTTGTATAGGTTTTATAATGTTTTCATACATTTACAAAAATTAAAACCTCCTTTTTTGGGGGGATTTTGGCATTTTCTGGCACCAATAACTTTTTCATACTGTGGTATACGGAGCTCTGGGTGGTGTCATTTTTGAGACTTTAGATGGTGTTTTGATTGCTTTAATTTTTAGGACTGTACGACCTTTTGATCACTTTTTATTAATTTTTTTATATTTTTCAAAATGGCTTTTTTCCGTTACGGGGTTAAACGCAGTGAAAAAACGTTATTATATGTTGATAGATAGGGCATTTTAAGACACAGCTATACCTAATGTGTTTATGATTTTTACTGTTTATTAATATTTATATCATTTCTGGGAAAAAGGGGTGATTTGAATTCTTAGGTTTTTTATTATAATTTTTTTTTAAACTTTTTTTACTTTTACTATTTTTCAGACTCCCTAGGGTACTTTAACCCTAGGGAGTCTGATCGATCCTATCATATACTGCCATACAGCAGTATGGCAGTATATGGGGATTTTTCTCCTCATTCATTACAATGTGCAACTAGCACATTGTAATGAATGGGTTAAAACAAGACAGCTTCAGGCCTTCGTGAGACCCAAAGCTGTCGTGGCAATGGATCGCCGCTCCCCGTGACGATCCGTGACAAGATGGCCATCTTTTTCAAGCCGCCGGCGATCGACATGACAACACCCGCGATCAGTGCTAGCACCGATCACGGGTGTTACCGGTAAGCCTTTGCTGCAATATGCACAAAAGCTTACCGGCTATGGAGAGGGCTCAGCCCGCAAGTCCTCTCCATGCACAGGTACTAGTACGGGGCACGTTGGGAAGGGATTAAGTGTTACCTTACAGTACCAACTTGTGATGGAGGATTACATTGCATTGAATTATATTGAATTATTGAATTTATTAAAACCCAACTACTGTGACTTTCTTTGATGTGCAGACAAAGAAGGCGGGCAGCTATGAGGGCTTAGTGTTACAAGATGCCGGGGTGATGATGAGGTCCGAGACTTAACACGGATAAGGCAGTGATATTGTAGACAAAGAAGTGGTGGTCAGAAAGCCCAAGTCAGCCACGAAAATGTGTGAAAGGGTTGAAAAGCACAGCAGTCAAGCTATAATCATGACTTTGCCTGCTACAGCCCAGCACATCCAGGGACTCAACACACAAAGTGTGCATGAGATGCAGCAGATGAGGCTGCATCTGAGGCTTCCACTGCTACTTCAGTTGGGTCAGCCAGTTGCACCTCCTGATGAACAAGACCACATGTCTCCCCGCAAAAGAGGATGCGACTCCACCACCACTTCCCTCAACAGCAGCACTACTGTCATCATAACCAAGCCTATCCATACCATACTTTCAACTATTTATCCCCAAATAATAAAGATGGGCCATGTCATGCTCTAGTCTTGAATAAGAGAATTTCCAAATGTCTGGCCTTTAAATACATTCATTCAGGCTGGTGGAGAAAGACAGTTGTCCAACAGTATGTTATTCCAAGCCGCCACGGTTTTTTTCAGCAGGCCATCCCCAGAAAACAGGTGTGCACTGCACATTGCCATTAGTCCCAAGGTGCACCTCACAAATGACACATGGATGAGTAAACGTAGGCATCTCTTAACTGCCCACTGGGTTCATTTAGTGGCTACTCGGCCCAAAGCAAGAATAACTTTGACTTACTTTCTGCCACCACAGAGGATTGCCTTAAAACTGCCACCACATGAGACTTGATTCCTCATCCTACTCCGCTTCCTCAAATCATGCTTCCTCATCCATTTGGTGCAGCACCTGCGCCACACATTTTAGAAAAGCCATGGGAAAATGGCAGCAGGCCATGCTGAAACTCATCTGTTTTGGTAAAAGACCATACACTGCCCGTGGACTGCGATCTAGGAGCAGACAGATGAGTGGCTACTGCCACTGAACCTTTAGGGTGGTGTGGTACAATCTTGCAGCACCATTGGGCCTAAATAGGCTTATGCATATTACTCGTAGCTGGTGGTAAAAAGGTTCCTGACTAATTATGTTGACCTGCTCGAGCTGCTGCATAAAGTGTGTGTCGTATGTGAGCCTTTGGTCCTGTGTCCACTTTGCATATGCTGGAAAGAGTGGGTGGGCAGCATCAGCAATTCACCACCAATGACTGGGCCTCCACGATGGACAATTGTGCCATGCTACACTGCTTCCAATATGCCACCTATATGGTCAGCGCTGATAACCAGCTCTACCATCCCTGTCTTCTACCTACTCCAAAAAAACTCTTCAGGCCATGATGTTATGGTGGCTGGAGGAAGAAAAGGAGAGACAATATCATGCCAGTGCACACAAGGCTCACAGGGTAGATTGCTGGATGAGTAGTCAAGTGCTGAACTGTTTAGCTAGGAGAGAGATTTGTAAGAGAAGGATGAGGATGAGTTTTTCTACTAGCCAGGTGATACCCAAAGCTGCTCACAGGAATTACTGGAGTATGGCTGGCGATGCAGGGGAGAAAGAGACACCTCTTACCAAGAACAGATTGTCCTGGCCCACATGAGCCAACACATGCTGCAGTGCCTGCGCAAAGACGCCTGAATATACATGTTAATAATCTGTGATTCAAATATTGGATGACCACCCTGCTGTATGCATGCTACAAAAATAGCATAGCATGCTTTATTTAACCAGTAGAGCTTGGGTGAAAAATGAGGGACCACAAGTCCACTTTGGTGGATGTACTACTGGTTGAGTTCCAATCTGACACTGAGAGCTTAGTGGCAGCACAAGGAGGAGGAAGTCACCAACCCAGCATGGGCAATAGCACCACCTTGAATGAGAGAGTTATTATAGCCACATTGTGGAATACAATGTTTTACTTTTCTCAATTTCCACCACCAATAGATGAGGCACATAGTACCGGGAGGTGACATGGTGGAAGATTATCTGTTGACACCTCACAAAATGGATCCTCCCTGTTCAATTTCTTGGTGGGAAAATTGGACACAATGACCTCTATGCCTTGCAGGTGCTCTCCTGCCTGTGACAAATGTGCTCTCAGGGCACTGTTCAGCACTACCAAGTGGATCCGCCTTTCCACAGCCAATGTGGAGATCCTCATCTTCATGAAGAAGAACCAGGCCTGAATCTCACGTGACTTTGCTGTGCCACCACCTGAATGAGTGGTTAGACAGTTTAAGTAAAATTTGGCATTTGCATTCGTTGGTTTCAAATTTGAAATTGTCAATTACCACAGTAGCTGGATTTTAACCACAGTGAGGGTTTGTGGTTTTCCCAATGCTTATTTTACCACTATGAGTATAACTGGTCTTAAAACGCAGAATAGCTTTACAGGACATTTTTACAACAAATTGACTGATGGTAGACTCCTCTTACCGATGTGCTTGGTTTTCTCATACTGTGCCTATAATTAGTATTGTTATATCCTGGAATGGCCACATTTTGTAGAAATAGATGTTTGCCAAGGGCATTGTGGCTTACGTCTCCTGAGTGCCCATAGAACTTGCAGAGAGCATGTGATTTCCCTGACTCTCTGCAACCTCTACAGGTAGGACCAGGTGAGACTTTGACAGTGCAGGGAACAATGAATGAAAAGATGGCGGAGCCCAGAGGTGCTCCAGCGACATAAACCTGAGCTCCTCCCACAAATTAAAATTTTTTAAAACATCTATTTCTACAAAATGCTGCCGTTCGAGAAATTGGCCTAAAAAAAACACTACCAGTATATTTTTGATCAGTTAAATAGCTTCTACATCATGTTCCTCTCATACCTCAGTCTAATGGCATCATCTAGAAAATCAACTTTGAGGTGAGATGTAAGTTAGCTGTATAAAGTCAGGGAGGCGGAGAGTTTAACACTGAAGTCAAGCTCTCTCTGCCTCTGAACACCTCCTCATGTACCAGACTTCAGGAGATCAAACAAATGATTTTCATGGACACAGGACCATTAATTACAGTGACAGGGGTGTTCTAAAGAAGGGGAAAAACTCTGTTAAACTCTCCGCCTCCTTGACTCCATGAAATCAATTTACATCTCACTTCAAAGTAGTTTTTTTTTGGATGATTTCTCCATACCAGGCCATAAAAGCAACATCATCCAGATGCTGCTCAGCTGCTTGACAACATACTGCTAGTGGTCTATTAGGCCCATTTCTTTTATTATTTCTATGTTTCATTTTTTATGGTTATGTTATTACTTTTAATGGTTCATTTTTGTCACAGCAAATTCCCCATTTTTACCACCATTACTTCAGCCCTCTTCTACCTGAATGGCATTTGGGATCAAGTGCCGGTCCCTAACTAAATTTTTTCCATCCAAACCATATCATTACTTCTTATAATCTTTGATATCTTATGAAGAATGGATGGATCATTGTACAAACACACCCTCTTAGATAGTAAACTCTTTCAAGCAGGGTGTATTTCCTATGGTTGCTGCAGAATATGTTGAATAATAATAATAATTATTATTATTTTGTCTCCAATGTTAGTCTGAGAATTCTATTTACCTGCTTTCAAAAAACATTATTCCAGTAAAATTGCTATATACTGTAATACAGTAGTATTGAAGTATATAGTATGAGCAATCATATCCTGCAGGGTTTAATAGCAAATAAAAAAATATATATATTTTAAATATGAAAAAAAATTAAAATAGTTAGTTTAAATCATCCCCTTTCCTTAGAATACATATAAAAATAAACAGTAAAAATCATAAACATCCCAAAATACCAGTTCTATGAAAATATAAAAATGATTAATCCAGGCTGTGAACACATAATGGAAAATAGTGCCCAAATGCACTTTTTCATCATTTTTGCATCCATCAATATTTGAATAAAAAGTGGTCAAACAGTTATATACACTCACCGGCCACTTGTGAAGTTAGGATCTATTAGTGAAAATCACAGAGCTATCCAGACAAAGGTACTGTATAGACTATACTACTCTCCAGATGTGCTGTACAAGATGAAAGTGAAGAGCTCATCTAAATGCTTTAAATGTGAAATAGAGGAGGCTGACTTTCTCCATACAATTTGGGCGTGCCCCAGACTTAGGGGTTTCTGGGACGGGGTACACCTGCAGATAAACAAAATTCTAGAGCGGCCACTGACTCCCTCGATTGGTGTAGCAGTTTTGGGTACGTTTGGAACTAGCGATAAAATGATGCCAAAAGAGAAGTTACTGGTATTAAAGCTTATGACATTAGCAAAGGTTCTTATTGCTCGAGAATGGGGAAGTAGCAGGATACCCAATGTGGACCAATGGCTTGCTTTTACACAAAAAATTTAAAGATATGAACAAATCCATGCTGACAAATGTGGAACTGAAGGGAAATGGGCTGAGATTTGGAGTAAATGGAAATAGGTTGCCACCTTACTGCTGAGGAAGTGTTTTACTAGTTTGTCTTTTTTTTTTTTTTTTTTTTTTCTTCTTCTTTCTTTCTGCCAGTGGGTGGGAGGTGAAAAGGTGGGGGGAGGGGTTCTCCTTAGCTACGGTATATCAGGCCTACCAATGGGAAAAAAAGAAGAAAAAGCTTGGTGGAAGCTAAGTAGTATATGGCTCTGATATAAGGAGTATAATTTCGCGGGTTAAAGAAGGGGAGAGAGGGGTTATTACTGGGGTTTTGGTAGGTTGGACTATGTCTAGCATTATGTGGGTAACTTGGTTGTATGAATTTGTTAAAATGCTATATGGGTGAACACTGTTAAACTGCAATGTCTGACTTCTGTTTTTGTACTGTATATTTTTTGCTAAGAATAAAAAAAAAAAAAAGTATAGGTTGACCCGAGTATAAGCCAAGGCCCTACATTTTGCTGCAAATAATTTTCCACAAATATTGACTCCAGTATTAGCCTAGGGTGGGAAATGCATTGGTCACAGCCTCCCCCAGTAATGAAATGGCCAGCAGCCTCTCCCAGTAGTCACAGCCTCCCCCAGTAATGAAATGGCCAGCAGCCTCTCCCAGTAATGAAATGAACAATGCAGCCCCCATAATAAAACGCCCTGCAGCAGAGGCCCTAGTACTAAAATGCGCCCCCCCCCCACTGATGAAATGCCCTGCAGCCATCCCCCCTATTCATGAAATTCCCTACAACCAGCCCCCTTATTGATCAAGTGCCCTGCAGACCCTGAGTGTATAAAAGATAAACTTACATACTCATCTTCTGATGCTCCCCAATGCTCTACACAGCTCCTCTTCCCTCTTCTCATCATTTGTAACAAAGCGGGCAGAAATGCTTTGTTACACGTGAGGTGAAGAAAGAAAAGGTACAGCACAGAACATTTAGGAGAGTCGAAGGTGAGTATATAAGTTTATTTTTTGTATACACTTGTGTATAAGCCAAATTGGTTTTTTTCAGCACCGTTTTTGTGCTGAAAAACGTGGCTTATACTAGAGTATATACGGTAATCATTTAATATTTGCTTGTAAAATAACTTCAAAACCCTCTTTTTTCTTGTTGTATTTGGTTATTGACCTCTTAACGACCCATTAATGATCATGGCCATGGTTTCATTATGCAGGTATCAAGAGAATTTATAAGCAGAAAACAACTTGTTTCAGATTGGCATGTGTGCTCCACTTCCCTTACATATTTTTTGTGTGTAGTATGCATTGTGTCTTCCTTTTGCTTCTGTTTTGTGTCCGCATCCGCAAAAAAAACCTGAAGGTTTAACATTGCCAATGTAAAAACACTCACTGAAAGCAATGGCTTTATAAGGCATCCGTGGAAATCACTGAACAACAGAGAAACAGTGCCAATGTAAAAGAGCTCACCCACGGCAGAAAAAAATTCCAATCATCTGGATCTCCACTTTTTTGATATTCAAACATAAAAATTTCATTAACTCCTCTCGGAACGCCCGCTGACTTTAGATGTCGCTGCAGTTCTCCACTGCTCCCACGCTAGCTGTGGGAGCAGGACCCGGTTTCCGGGTGTCAGAGGCACCTTCACTTCACTTCAAAAAGCATCGTCATTGTCGCCTCATTTGCCAGAGACTATACATATTATATATTGAAACAAAATAAGGAATTCATTTGAATTTGAAAATTTTAATAAAGTACTATAAATGACAAAAAAAGCCTTTTTTCCACCTTTAACCCCAAATAAAAATAAAAAAAAAGTTTGAACTTTTATTACCTTTCTAAATAGCTCCAAGGGTCCCAAAAAAACACTGCAAAAAAATAAGTTATGGCCCTTAAACCGGCGTAGTCACTAAAAATGCCCGGTCACTAGAGCCTTTTTATGCCGCGTCACTAAGGGGTTAAAAAAACATAAAAAAGATAAAAAGATCATATAGTTACAGAAATTTAATAAACTGTAATGTCAGCTTACCCTGCAAAAAATTACACAGCTGCTTACGCAGAAGTATTATGTGATATCAGATTATTAAAAAAAAATTCTCAAAAGATGTAGATTTTTTTAAAACATGACAAAAACTATTTAAATTTAGAATCTACCTGATTATTTTGATTATTTTGACCCAAACAATAAAGAAGACATGTCATTTGGAATGCACACAATGGAAGCCACCAATACAA
Organism: Engystomops pustulosus; assembly: GCA_019512145.1. Taxonomy (NCBI): domain Eukaryota; kingdom Metazoa; phylum Chordata; class Amphibia; order Anura; family Leptodactylidae; genus Engystomops; species Engystomops pustulosus. Next base: position 46,457,409 of record CM033649.1, read on the forward strand.
AGCCTATCAGAAAATCATACAATTGCCCTTTTTGTTTTAATTGTATTGCATTTGGAATTAGATTCCAGCTTCTTGGCACAAATCAAAAATTCAAAACTGACATTAGAAAGGACAATTTATTTCCCAGTTAAATAAACTCCCATACCTATGCAGAAATGATTGAAGACTTCTTCACGTGATAATTTAGCCGACTAAAATTTAGTATTCAGAAGCGCCTAGATCATTCTGCAATACATGACGCAAGATAGGTTCAATTTATGTAGCTTGGATTAGTTACAGTCAATCCACAAGTTAATTCAGTAAACAAGCCGTTAATGATCTGACCCATGACTTCACATCTCCTTCCTTATGGAAGGAGATAATTAAATTCATTCTGGATATGGTTCAGCAGATAGAGGGTTAACATCCACATGAATCATCCGCAATACAAAAGTGGCAAGAGCTTATAATGGGCTTCACAGGTTAATTCTAGCAAGATAAAAGTTGATGTGCAGACACAGTCCTGATTTATACTGCTTTTACGGCAAAAACTAGTTGGAGCCTCTCCACATATTCTTCAGAAAGCAAATGGTTAATGTACCAGCTCAGAACTGAACCATATGCAGTTAGATAGTTAATATGCATCACATCATATAACAAATAGATTATCACCTTTTCATAGATATACCCCAAATATAAACCGTGTCTGCTATTAACTACATGTTTTTTGGAATAATTTTGTGAAGAACCTTAAATACCTCATCCAAGCCTTGGGTGGTAAATTGTGGTGTAATCCGTATGCTTTTGTATTTGTTACCTCTAGTCAGCCAAATTACGGGTGGAGAGACTTCAAGCATGAATAAAGACTGCAAACATTATATGACTTAGGACTGTGTTTGCATACTATTTCTTTGCCAAATTAACCTTTGGAGGACATTTGCAGAGCATCAACCTAGAATTGAGGTGAATAACCAAATGACAATTAAAAACTTTCTGATTATTTCATTAATCGGTTAAGAGGGTCATAAATTTGATTGTGAAGAGTGCTAAAAAATTGGGAAGATATGGGCAATACGTACAGTCTTCAGCCAGATCAGGATGCTGTAAAGCAGTGGTTGTCAACCTTTCTAATGCTATGACCCCGCAATACATTTTCCTCATGTTGCGGTGACCCCAAACCATGTACAGTAATAACGACTATAATACTGCCCACTATGTACAAGAATATAACTACTATAATACTGCGCCCCCTATGTACAATATATAATACTATAATACTGCCCCCTATGTACAATAATAAACTACTATAATACTGCCCCTATGTACAGGATATATACTACTATAATACTGATACTGCCCCCCCAAGTTCTAGTCCCCCCGTCCTGCCCCCAGTTCTATTCCCCCTGATGCCACCAGTTCTAGTTACCCCCCCCTCCTGCCCCCATTTCTAGTTCCCCCTCCTTCCCCCAGTTTTCATCCCCCCTCCTGTCCCCAGTTTTGTTCACCTTTCCTGCCCCCAGTTCAAGTTCCCCCTGCTGTGCCCAGTTCTAGTTCCCCCTCCTGCTGACCCCAGTTTTGCTGCCCCCCTCCTGCCCCCAGTTCTAGTGCCCCTCTTCCTGTCCCCAGTTCTAGTGCCCCCAGTCCTCTATGCCCCAGTTTTGGCCCCCCCTGCTTGCCAGTTCTAGTTCCCCCCTCCTGCTGACCCCATTTTTGCCCCCTCTCCTGCCCCAGTTCTAGTGCCCCTCTTCCTGTCCCAAGTTCTAGTCCCCCTCCTCAGCCCCATGTTGCCCCCCTCTGCCCAGTTCTAGTGCCCCCCCTTCCTGCCCCCAGTTCTAGTGCCCCCCTTCCTGCCCCCAGTTCTAGTGCCCCCTTCCTCCCCCAGTTCTAGTGCCCCCCTTCCTGCCCCCAGTTCTAGTGCCCCCTCCTGCCCCCAGTTCTATTGCCCCCTTCCTGCCCTCAGTTCTAGTGACCCCTTCCTGCCCTCAGTTCTAGTGCCCCCTTCCTGCCCCCAGTTCTAGTGCCCCCCTTCCTGCCCCCAGGTGTAGTGCTTCCCCTCCTGCCCCCAGGTCTAGTGACCCCCTTCCTGCCCCAGGTCTAGTGCCCCCTTCCGATCTAGTGCCCCCCTTCCTGCCCCCAGTTCTAGTGCCCCCCTTCCTGCCCCCAGGTCTATGCCCCCTTCCTCCCCGGCCCCAGTTTTTGGTGTCCCCCCTGCTGCTTCAAGTGTAGTTTCTACTCACGGTGAGCAGAGCAGTCTGTTCCACGGGAGCTGTATAGAGATGACATCACCACAGGTCATCGAGCTTCCCCTGATACAGCAGCCACAGGTCCTCAAGAAATGAGTGCTCATTGCACACATGTTTATATTCCTTTTCTGACGCGAATCTCGGGGAAGTGATATATCATTGCATATTGGTATGGCATGGCATTATCATGGCACAATCCAGACTTTTCATAAGCTACAAATAATTTGAGGGCCAAGTTTAGTGAAGTTAAGTGGAAACTACACTGACCCTGAATACAATACTCCGGCAAGGTTACGAGTAGTGTACCAGACAAAGTGATGATCTTTGAAAAAAAGGAACAAGATTAAAGATCAATGGACCAGATTTACCACCAGCTCGGGTCACCAGTGATGGGGAGCCTGAGTGCTTCCTCATATGCTAATTTGCTCCTGGGCTGGTGTTTTCGGAATGATCCTCCGGAAGGTATTGAATTTGTTGAATAGTTTTTTTTTGTTATACTCACAACATATTCATTTTTCTGGAGGGGTGGACCAGATGATTTCGCAGTTTGCGAACTCACTTAATCACAACCAGTGGGCTGTGGTTCACGTCGGAATAAAAGTTTACCCTTTCTGGACGTATTGATCATTGAAGTCATAGAAATAGTCGATTACATTCGTCCATTTATCGTAAACCTACAGCAATGAATTTGTTGCTAAGTGGATAGTCATCACCCACTCCCGCTGCTTACGGGTATCCCTAAAAGCCAGTACCTGTGGGTACGTTGAACTGTACTCAGAGCAGGAATTTCGCACTGCAAGCTACCCGATAGGATTCTTAGATAGGCTTACCAGAGCAGCTTGAATAGGAACCGAGATGATTTGTTACACAGTTCACCAAAAATGAATGAATAGACAGTAAACTGAGGGTCATAGCTACTTTCGATATGGGGTCAGGAGGCTCAAAAAATTCTGGAAAAATATTGGCCTGTCCTGATGATGAGATGAAGATCTGAAAATCTGGTCGGTACAAACCCCCTCAATAACCTTTCTAAAACTTGATTCATCAACGTTGTCCTCGTGAAACAATCATATGTAGCCCCTAAACTAAGGGCACATGCTGGAGAGGTGAACAGTTGGAGCTATAGATGTGGTGGGTGTATACGTGTCCACACATCCAGACTTAAAACATTTATAGCAACACCACAGGGGAGCAAGCACAACATCAAGACTACATAAATTGCAAAGCACGGGATCATCTACAAAACACACTGCAAATAGTGGTCTCGAATACATAGGGAAGACCTTTAGGAGTTACGTAGAAGAATCGGAGAACATCTGGGCGACATAACGCAAAAAGGGACAAACCTATACCTAACCACGGCGGATGCATCACAAAGGTAAATGCAGATGTATTGCGCGTCATGGGGATAGACACGGTCTCCTATCCAGAAGTGGGAATCTGGGATAAGATGATCCTTCAAGGAGGGCGAGATGGATTTATAAATTAGATACCATCTCGCCCAAGGACTCATGACCAACTGACCTTTGCAGCTTTCTTTAAAAGAATGCTCTGCCTATTTTCTTTATTGCCCTTGATAACACACCTACACCTGCGACTGAATGTTCTCCACCCACTGTAGTCAGATCATCTCGCATGACACCTCCTAATGGGCGGCTAACCTCTTAGTTTTTCATCCTGGCTATATAAACTGAGTACATCAGGATACCTTACTAACGCTTGGATCGGCTTCCCTGGGGGATTCATATCCATTTGGGACCCTGGTACGATGGACGCATGATTCTGTAATATCTCCCAGAAGGGGATGGGCTTACTGAACATTGTCTCTATGGAGACCCTCTAGCATGGTGTCCCCTTGCCACATCGACGCATGCGCACCTCCATCAGACCTGGATCCTGGAGTTTACATTGGGGTCCACCACAGGGCTGTTTCCACTGCGTCCATGCACATTACACATAGTATTCAAGGGGTAGATAAACTGATATTTGGCATGTAATTTGAGTTGAAATTTACAAATCTTCTTCCAGCTTTATCCAGTTTAGTTTTATTCCGTTAGCATCCTGCCTTGTCAGGCAATGTACCATTCTGTGTTTATCTTTGTTGATGTCAGTTTTTATAGTACTGGCATACTTACTATTATTGTAGGTTAACACTGTGGCAACAGAATTAATATTGCTTACATATATAACATAATTATATTGCTTACAGTGTGTTGTCACACAGACATATAGCACAAGTTTTAGGGTCAACACCATTATTTTAATTATTATTTTAAACTTTTTATACTCAATTTTACAATGAATTAAGATTGTGTTTAACATAATGTAGTAGTGCATATTTCTTCATTTTATCGAAAATTTTTATATGTTCTACAGCATAGACACACAGTATAAGTATTGCATATTTCCCGTGGAGTGGGTTTTCAACTTGTTTGGTGCTAGTTACATTTAATATTGAAAGTGAAGGTTATACATAGCCAGAGAAGGTAATATTGTACTAGAGTTGATATCTATCATAATAGTTAATAGTTATCATAACCACCTTTTTTCAACAACAACTTGAGTAGAGTAGAGTACACAAAATTATAATGGAATTAAGAACTGTCCTAAATATGGGTAGGCATTTTAATAAGGAGTTTTGTTGACTTTGCATAGATTGCATATAACTTAGGGGAAATCAGAGATAAGGAGGAGACCCTCAACACTTAACAGAGGTCGGGACGAGAACTGAGAATGGTATATTTATGGAGATCAAAAATAAAGGAAAAAGCTATTTAGTTATGTCAGAAACACATAAGGTAATGTTCCAATAAAATGGTGGAAATAAGTATTTGTTCCATTATGATCTTGCAAGTTTTCCCACCACCATGCACCGCTGGTAATGGATTTAGTGGTTGTAGAGAGAAAAAGCTCCAAATTAAGCTATTCCCCATCTTTCAGAAACCGAGGACCCACTGAAGTAGCATAATAATAAATAAATAATAAATTCCGTAAATGTTTAACTCACGACAGTCACGAGTGCGACATGCTGTGCCATAATATTGGTACACTAAAAAGCTGAGGCACTATAATTATCTGAGGAAGAGTGCAGATTCGTGCCAGAGGGGGGTCAGTGTATACAGCGACTAGCACACCCTCATGGGTGTTAGTAAACAGGCGCAGAAATACTGCTTGAGGACTGCACTAGCAGACTTTTCATGATAGGTTACATTGTTTGAACAAGATGTAAACAGGTTTAAACAACAATGGAATATATGAATAGGATTGGGTACAAAACTGTAATATTGAGGCAGAAGGTTTTGAGTGATGGGAAATGGAAGAGCAATTAGTACAATAAGACTAGAGCCCGAGTTGATGGTCGAGTCCAGCGGCATGTGGTTCGTTCACCCCCCCTCCAAGTGATATAGATCTGTGGATTCGATCATATGTCCGTCATGTTTCTCACACGTCAGATAATTGTACTAAAACATGATCATTGGATAGAGAGTCTTCACTAATACCCCTCGCATACACATTTTTCAGAACCGCGCATTACAGACAAGTGTATTAAGCCTCTACGGCCTCGTCTGTGCAACATACAGACTAAACCCTCAACGAAGGGAAGGACAAATACAGTAAACGCATGTAGTACAAATGCGAGTGCCATCTTACCGGGACGAGACTGCCCCGGCCATGGTAGTATGCCTGAAAGCAGGGAGTCCTAAAGCGGTATGCCAAGCACCTGGGTCGCAAGAAGCATAGTATCAGCTGTCCACTCTATTCATAGAGTGGAGGCTACCATGCCACACCCCCATGGCATGACTGACAGCCTGTATAATGATGTGAGGCTGATAATGATGTGCTTCCTGGTGCTGGTGGCAACGCCCCCTGCAGCCTGTTGTGCATGTGTGTGTGTGTTTAGGAGAGATACAGCAGCTCCAGGCAGCCATGTTAAGCAGAACATGTCAGTTCATGTGTAGCTGATGTCTGTGTCTCTCACCTGTATATTAGGAGATGAGCAGGTCGCAATGCAGCACTCACACTACCATGCTTACTATACATTACACACAGACATGAGCAGGGGGAGGAGAGGGGAGGGGTACAGGGGTGACATCACTGCCTCTGACCATGTGACCACCTCATTTACATAATAAGAAGATGATTTACATGATTAATGATGAAATAACTAGAATAAGGCTGGGATGGATCCTTGTGAGGCTTCTCCACAGGTAGTAGTGACAGGACCTGATGACAGGTGCCCTAATGCACAGATCTTTGCCTCAAATGTACAATAGAAGGAAGATTTGATCCACTGTTCTGGAGATGCCACAAATATTCAGGTATTGAAAGAAAATAGTGATTATTTAAAGGTATATTTAAGTCTTGGAGCCTGTGTCAATGCTAAATTATGTATCCTAGAATGTGATGAGGAGTTAAGACTGCAAATCATATGGCATTGTTTTTCTGCATGAAATTGAGTCTTAAGTGGCAGATTATGGAAGATCCCCCTGACAATGTGGAGATAGAGATGAAACAATTTGACAAAGGAATATTGGATGCAGGACTAGTTGTAAGCAGAAATGGTTGGATATGTGTGGAAGAGTTGGCTGAGAGTGGAGGAGATAAGAAGAGGGGGGGTGAAATGACTGGAGAATGGAAATCTACTTATATGCAGTGTGTTTATACATTTGTATCTGTTCCAGTGTTACACTGGAAGTATCGATGATATTAAGGGGTGGGTGATGAAGAAGGGAAAAAAGTAAGATAAATTGTTTGTGAATTACACACGTATGAATATTACTTGGGAATTTTTTATATTATAAAATAAAAAACGTTCACATGACGTTGATGTGCAGCCTCAATTGCGCATCATTATGTTTGTCTCTGTATGCATTTTGTTTTGTCTCTGTGTCCGCACAAAAACACATGAATGTTTAACATTGCTTTTTAAACATCCACACCTTTTTTCAGTCCATCAGTGAAAAAAACCCAGACGTTTCATCAGTTTATTTTGTGACCGATTCTGTATCCCCATCAGTGAAAAAAAAAGGACATGTTTCATAATTTTTTCCATGGACAGCGGATCAGTGGAAAAACCCATTAACATGGATTTTAGAGCCATCTGTGGGAATCACTAAACCATGGACGTGAAAAACACAAGCCAATGTGAAAGAGCCCAATAGGGTCTGCAATACTAAAGGTCAAAATTAAATAAATCAGTAATATACCATCAACTTAATGACAATTACAAAACCTTTACAAGTTGGACAAATATGATTCAGAGGATGGATCATTTATCAGTATAATAAACTGATTTAGCTTGTTGTTAAGTATAGAATGATTAATTTTATTAGTAGTCTATAACATGAGGGTAAAATTCAATTTATATTTTAAGGTTACATGTTATTACAAACCCAAATAAGATCTCATTAGATGCATTCCAGAAAAACACTGCTGTATCTGGATACAAAATGGGAAACTTGTCTGACAAAGCATAATTAATTACTGCTTAATTAGTCATGTAATGAGCTTATTAAATAGTGTGGATACTAGCCTACACTCAGATAAAGGCCCTTTTCTGCTTTATGTTGTTATTTGGCACTTCAACACATATTTGCATGATGAAAGATTTTTTAGCTGAATAAGATCGTTTTCTTGTTCATTTTAATAAAATTTGTATTTTTAAAATTTTTCTACTTTACTATTCCTTGTTGTATCATTGTACATTTTAATGAGATTTATACTCTGTCTCTGTGTTCTTTACAGATACCGTTCAGAACCATAGAGAAAGATGAATGTACTTGTGCTCAATCTCTTCACCAAAGTGCAGCATGTGACATTACATGTCTACAGCTAATCAATTGTGTTTGCACTTTCCCAAAGACTTACTGACAGCAGGACATTGTTTATTCAATTTTAATCATATACTGCAAGTCAGCATCATAAGGATCATTGGGCCTAAAACTGTGTCCATAAATGGGAAGTAATTGTATGCATGTAATACTTTTGATTACTAGAGAACATGGCAGAGACATATCTGGTGGCTCTTTGCCTGCACACACTTTGTGACTTTACAGTGTACACCAGCGAGTACACAAATTGTCTCTGCACTGGTAGAAGCCGCCAGAGATGGAGACTGAGTTTTATTTTTTATCGATGGTCTCATTTCATTAAAGGAGGCTGCTGCTGGACATTCTTTAGTCTTGGCGGCTGCTGGACCTTTCATGAGTGGAGCTGGTCATCTTATTAATGATGGGGGTTGCAGACAGTGGGGCACATTTTCTAGTGATTTGTGCCGCTTTGCGACACACCTAGTAGAACTGTTTCCAATCTCATGGCTTAAACAGCTGCACGGTATCTAAGTAGTGTGTGTCGCTGCATTTGTTGCGAATATGAACCTTTTGTGGTGCAGCACGCTAGTTTCCATGCAACACAAATTAGGGGACGTGTCATCAGACTGTCCGACTTATTGTACTGAGCGTGGTATTTAACATTCAAATTGTGTTGCACCCTTTGTAAAGGTGCACCACAAAAAGATGGTGAACTATGTCGGACCTGAGCAGGGAAGCACACTTTCACGATTTTAGCCACAATCTTAATGAATCGCCGCATGCCTGCAATTTCTGCAATTTCTGTGAACTCGAGTGACTGATGTGAAGTTAATGTGCCCCAGGTTCTCAATAAGTGCTGCTGACAATTATAAGGTGTATGAGTATAGGGTGAAAAAATTTCAGAAAGGACGATGGTGTGGACCTCCTACCCACTACCTAGGTAAGTCCAGTAAACAAGTACCAAAATAGGTGATATGACCGTATTAAAACATACTTTTAATTTATCAATAGCAAAAATAAAAAAATATATAACATTTTTTGTTGTTAAATTATTGCATTTGGAATTAGATTCCAGCTTCTTGGCACAAATCAAAAATTCTAAACTGACATTAGAAAGGACAATTTATTTCCCAGTTAATAAACTCCCATACCTTATAGCAGAAATGAATTGAAGATTCTTCACGTGAGAATTTAGCCGACTAAAATTTAGTATTCAGAAGCAGGCCTAGATCATTCTGCAATACATGACGCAAGATAGGTTCAATTTATGTAGCTTGGATTAGTTACAGTCAATCCACAAGTTAATTCAGCAAACAAGCCATTAATGATCTGACCCACGACTTCACATCTCCTTCCTTATGGAAGGAGATAATTAAATTCATTCTGGATATGGTTCAGCAGATAGAGGGGTTAACATCACATGAATCATCCAGCATACAAAAGTGGCAAGAGCTTATATGGGCTTCACAGGTTAATTCCTAGCAATGATAAAAGTTGATGTGCAGACACAGTCCGGTTTATACTGCTTTTAACGGCAAAAACTAGTTGGAGCGCCCTCTCCACATATTCTTCAGAAAGCAAATGGTTAATTACCAGCTCAGAACTGAACCATATGCAGTTAGATAGTTAATATGCATCACATCATATCAAAATAGATTATCACCTTTTCATAGATTACCCCAAATATAAACCGTGTCTGCTTATTAACACATGTTTTTTGGAATAATTTTTGAAGAACCTAAATACCTCATCCAAGCCTTGGGTGGTAAATTGTGGTGTAATCCGTATGCTTTTGTATTTGTTACCTCTAGTCAGCCAAATTAGCTGGTGGAGAGACTTCAAGCAGTGAATAAAGACTGCAAACTATTATATGACTTAGGACTGTGTTTGCATACTATTTCTTTGCCAAATTAACCTTTGGAGGACATTTGCAGAGCATCAACCTAGAATTGAGGTGAATAACCAAATGACAATAAAAAACTTTCTGATTATTTCATTAATCTGTTAAGAGGGTCATAAATTTGATTGTGAAGAGTCTAAAAAATTGGGAAGATATGGGCAATACGTACAGTCTTCAGCCAGATCAGGATGCTGTAAAGCAGTGGTTGTCAACCTTTCTAATGCTATGACCCCGCAATACATTTTCCTCATGTTGCGGTGACCCCAAACCATGTACAGAATTAACGACTATAATACTGCCCACTATGTACAAAATATAACTACATAATACTGCGCCCCCTATGTACAATACTATAATACTATAATACTGCCCCCTATGTACATAATAAACTACTATAATACTGCCCCTATGTACAGATATATACTACTATAATACTGATACTGCCCCCCCAAGTTCTAGTCCCCCCGTCCTGCCTCCAGTTCTATTCCCCCTGATGCCACCAAGATCTTATTTACCCCCCCCTCCTCCCCCATTTCTAGTTCCCCCTCCTTCCCCCAGTTTTCATCCCCCCGTCCTGTCCCCAGTTTGTCCACCTTTCCTGCCCCCAGTTCTATTTCCCCCTGCTGTGCCCAGTTCTAGTTCCCCCTCCTGCTGACCCCAGTTTTGTCGCCTCTCACTGCCCCCAGTTCTAGTGCCCCTCTTCCTGTCCCAGTTCTATGCCCCCAGCCTCTATGCCCCAGTTTTGGCCCCCCCTGCTGTGCCAGTTCTAGTTCCCCCCTCCTTGCTGCCCCCAGTTTTGCCCCCTCTCCTGCCCCACGTTCTAGTGCCCCTCTTCCTGTCCCAAGTTCTATCCCCCTCCTCAGGCCCATGTTGCCCCCCTGCTGCCAGTTTAGTGCCCCCCCTTCTCTGCCCCCAGTTTCTAGTGCCCCCCTTTCTGCCCCCATTTCTAGTGCCCCTTCCTCCCCCAGTTCTAGTGCCCCCCTTCCTGCCCCCATTCTAGTCCCTCTGCCCAGTTCTATGCCCCCTTCCTGCCCTCAGTTCTATGACCCCCTTCCTGCCCTCATTCTAGTGCCCCCTTCCTGCCCCCGTTCTAGTGCCCCCCTTCCTGCCCCCAGGTTAGTGCTTCCCCTCCTGCCCCCAGGTCTAGTGACCCCCTTCCTGCCCCAGGTCTAGTGCCCCCTTCCGGATCAGGCCCCCCTTCCTGCCCCCAGTTCTAGTGCCCACCTTCCTGCCCCCGTCTATGCCCCCTTCCTCCCGGCCCCAGTTTTGGGTGTCCCCCCTGCTGCTTCAAGTTGTAGTTTCTACTCACGTGAGCAGAGCAGTCTGTTCCACGGGAGCCTGTATAGAGATGACATCACCACAGTCATCGAGCTTCCCCTGATACAGCAGCCACAGGTCCTCAAGAAATGAGTGCTCATTGCACACATGTTTATTATTCCTTTTCTGACGCGAATCTCGGGGAAGTGATATATCATTGCATATATGGTATGTCATGGCATATATCATGGCACAATCCAGACTTTTCATAAGCTACAAATAATTTGAGGGCCAAGTTTAGTGAAGTTAAGTGGAAACTACACTGACCCTGAATACAATACTCCGGACAAGGTTACGAGTAGTGTACCAAGACAAAGTGATGATCTTTGAAAAAAGGAACAAGATTAAAGATCAATGGACCAGATTTACCACCAGCTCGGGTCACAGTGATGGGGAGCCTGAGTGCTTCTCATATGCTAATTTGCTCCTGGGCTGGTGTTTTCGGATGGATCCTCCGGAAGGTATTGAATTTGTTGAATAGTTTTTTTTTGTTATATCTCACAACATATTCATTTTTCTGGAGGGGTGGACCAGATGATTTCGACAGTTTGCGAACTCACTTAATCACAACCAGTGGGCTGTGGTTCACGTCGGAATAAAAGTTTACCCTTTCTGGACGTATTGATCATTGAAGTCATGAAATAGCGATCATTCGTCGATTTATCGTAAACCACAGCAATGAATTTGGTTGCTAAGTGGGATAGTCATCACCCACTCCCGCTGCTTACGGGTATCCCTAAAAGCCAGTACCTGTGGGTACGTTAGAACTGTACTCAGAGCAGGAATTTCGCACTGCAAGCTACCCGATAGGATTCTTAGATAGGCTTACCAGAGCAGCTTGAATAGGAACCGAGATGATTTGTTACACAGTTCACCAAAAATGAATGAAGTAGACAGTAAACTGAGGGTCATAGCTACTTTCGATAATGGGTCCAGGAGGCTCAAAAAATTCTGGAAAATATTGGCCTGTCCTGATGATGAGATGAAGATCTGAAAATCTGGTCGGTACAACACCCCCTCAATAACCTTTCTAAAACTTGATTCATCAACGTTGTCCTCGTGAACAATCATATGTAGCCCCTAAACCTAAGGGCACATGCTGAGAGGTGAACAGTTTGAGCTATAGATGTGGTGGGTGTATACGTCGTCCACACATCCAGACATTAAAACATTTAATAGCAACACCACAGGGAGCAAGCACAACATCAGAGACTACATAAATTGCAAAGCACGGGATCATCTACAAAACACACTGCAAATATGGTCTCGAATACATAGGGAAGACCTTTAGGAGTTACGTAGAAGAATCGGAGAACATCTGGGCGACATAACGCAAAAAGGGACAAACCTATACCTAACCACGGCGGATGCATCACAAAGGTAAATGCAGGTGTATTGCGCTCATGGGGATAGACACGGTCTCCTATCCAGAAGTGGGAATCTGGGATAAGATGATCCTTCAAGGAGGGCGAGATGGATTTATAAATTTAGATACCATCTCGCCCAAGAGACTCATGACCAACTGACCTTTGCGCTTTCTTTAAAAGAGAGCTCTGCTATTTTCTTATTGCCACTTGATACACCCTCACACGCTGCGACTGAAATGTTCTCCACCCACTGTAGTCCAGATGCATCTCGCATGACACCTCCTAATGGGCGGCTAACCTCTTAGGTTTTTCATCCTGGCTATATAAACTGAGTACATCAGGATACCTTACTAACGCTTGGATCGGCTTCCCTGGGGGATTCATATCAGCATTTGGACCCTGGTACGATGGACGCATGATTCTGTAATATCTCCCAAAGGGGATGGGCTTACTGAACATGTCTCTATGGAGACGCCTCTAGCATGGTGTCCCCTTGCCACATCGACGCATGCGCACCTCCATCAGACCTGGATCCTGGAGTTTACATTGGGGTCCCCACATGGGCTGTTTCCACTGCGTCCATGCACATTACACATAGTATTCAAGGGGTAGATTAAACTGATATTTGGCATGTAATATATAGTTGAAATTTACAAATCTTCTTCGCTTTATCCAGTTTAGTTTTATTCCGTTAGCATCCTGCCCTTGTCAGGCAATGTACCATTCTGTGTTTATCTTTGTTGATGTCAGTTTTTATAGTACTGGCATACTTACTATTATTGTAGGTTAACACTGTGGCAACAGAATTATATTGCTTACATATATACATAATTATATTGCTTACAGTGTGTTGTCACACAGACATATAGCACAAGTTGTTAGGGTCAACACCATTATTTTAATTAATTATTTTAAACTTTTTATACTCAATATTTACATGAATTAAGATTGTTTTAACATAATGTAGTAGTGCATATTTCTTCATTTTATCGAAAATTTTTATATGTTCTACAGCATAAGACACACAGTATAAGTATTGCATATTTCCCAGTGAGTGGGTTTTTCAACTTGTTTGGTGCTAGTTACATTAAATATTGAAAGTGAAGGTTATACATAGCCAGAGAAGGTAATATTGTACTAGAGTTGATATCTATCATAATAGTTAATAGTAATCATAACCACCTTTTTTCAACAACACATTGAGTAGAGTAGAGTACACAAAATTATAATGGAATTAAGAACTGTCCTAAATATGGGTAGCATTTTAATAAGGAGTTTTGTGTGACTTTGCATAATTGCATATAACTTAGGGGAAATCAGAGATAAGGAGGAGACCCTCAACACTTAACAGAGGTCGGGACAGAACTGAGAATGGGTATATTTATGGAGATGCAAAAATAAAGGAAAAAGCTATTTAGTTATGTCAGAAACACATAAGGTAATGTTCCAATAAAATGGTGGAAATAAGTATTTGTTCCATTATGATCTTGCAAGTTTTCCCACCACCATGCACCGCTGGTAATGGATTTAGTGGTTGTAGAGAGAAAAAGCTCCAAAAGCTATTCCCCCATCTGTTCAGAACCCTAGTACCCAGACTGAAATAGACTAGGTAATAAACATAAATAATCAATTCCTAAATGTACTATAGACTCACACAAACCGAGTGCTGACGATTGTGCCATCAGTATTGCAACTAAAAATGCTGAGGTCATAATAGAGGACGATGAACGTGCGAGCGGATAACAGTATTACGACGATCTTGAGCACGATCATGCGGTAAGTTAAACACGCAAAATACTGTTGGCACTTGCCTGAGATTCATGAAGTTACCATGTTGCGAACAAGATGTGAAACAGGTTTTAAACAAAAATGGGAATTAAAGGCAAAGGATGGGTACAAAAACTGTATATTAGAGGGCAAAGTTTATAGAGTGTGGGAATGGAACAGTCAATTTAGTACAATAAGTCACTATGACGCCTCGAATGATGGTCCGGTCCTTGCGCAGCTGCATGTAGGTTGTTCACCCCCTACCAGTGTATGATTGGTGGGATGTCGATCTATTAGCGATACTGTTTTGTCAGAAATGTACTACAAATATTTGGGGAAAGACTATTCTACATAACCTCTAGCAATAACATGTATCTCGACACATGCCATTACAAAAGAAGCTATAGCACTATCGCCTGTCGTGCAACATATCGATGACCTTTAAACCCTCAACGAAGGGAAGTACAAATACAGTAAACGCATGTAGTACAAATGCGAGTGCCATCTTACCGGGACGAGACTGCCCCGGCCATGGTAGTATGCCTGAAAGCAGGGAGTCCTAAAGCGGTATGCCAAGCACCTGGGTCGCAAGAAGCATAGTATCAGCTGTCCACTACTATTCATGAGTGGAGGCACAGCCACACCCCCATGGCATGAGCTGTACAGCCTGTATAATGATGTGAGGCTGATAATGATGTGCTTCCTGGTGCTGGTGGAACGCCCCCTGCAGCCTGTTTGTGCATGTGTGTGTGTGTTTAGGAGAGATACAGCAGCTCCAGGCAGCCATGTTAAGCAGAACATGTCAGATTCAGTGTGTATGATGTCTGGTCTCTCACCTGTATATTAGGAGGATGCATGCAGGTCGCAATGCAGCACTCACACTACCATGCTTTACTATACATTACACACAGACATGAGCAGGGGGAGGAGAGGGAGGGGTAACAGGGTGACATCACTGCCTCTGACCATGTGACCAGCCTCATTTACATAATAAGAAAGATGATTTTACATGATTAAGTGATGAAATAACTAGAATAAGGCTGGGATGGGATCTTGTGAGGCTCTCCACAGGTAGTAGTGACAGGACCTGATGACAGGTGCCCTTAATGCACAGATCTTTGCCTCAAATGTAACAATAGAAGGAAGATTTGATCCACTGTTCTGGAGTATGCCACAAATATTCAGGTATTGAAAGAAAATAGTGATTATTTAAAGTAGTATTTAAGTCTTGGAGCCTGTGTCAATGCTAAATTATGTATCCTAGAATGTGATGAGGAGTTAAGACTGCAAATATATGGCATTGTTTTTCTGCATGAAATTGAGTCTTAAGTGGCAGATTATGGAAGATCCCCCATGACAATGTGGAGATAGAGATGAAACAATTGACAAAGGAATATTGGATGCAGGACTAGTTGTAAGCAGAAATGGTTGGATATGTGTGGAAGAGTTGGCTGAGAGTGGAGGAGATAAGAAGAGGGGGGTGAAATGACTGAGAATGGATAATCTACTTATATGTCAGTGTGTTTATACATTTTATGCTGTTCCAGTGTTACACTGGAAGTATCGATGATATTAAGGGGTGGGTGATGAAGAAGGGAAAAAAGTAAGATAAATTGTTTGTGAATTACACACGTATGAATTATTACTTGGGAATTTTTTATATTATAAAATAAAAACGTTCACATGACGTTGATGTGCAGCCTCAATTGCGCACATTATGTTTTGTCTCTGTATGCATTTTGTTTTGTCTCTGTGTCCGCACAAAAACACATGAATGTTTAACATTGCTTTTTAAACATCCACACCTTTTTCAGTCTCATCAGTGAAAAAAACCCAGACGTTTCATCAGTTTATATTTGTGACCGATTCTGTATCCCCATCAGTGAAAAAAAAAGGACATGTTTCATAATTTTTTCCATGGACAGCGGATCAGTGGAAAAAACCCATTAACATGGATTTTAGAGCCATCTGTGGGAATCACTAAACCATGGACGTGAAAAACAAAGCCAATGTGAAAGAGCCCCAATAGGGCTGCAATACTAAGAGGTCAAAATTAAATAAATCAGTAATATACCATCAACTTAATGACAATTACAAAACCTTACAAGTTGGACAAATATGATTCAGAGGATGGATCATTTTATGCAGTATAATAAACTGATTTAGCTTGTTGTTAAGTATAGAATGATTAATTTTATTAGTAGTCTACTAACAATGAGGGTAAAATTCAATTTATATTTTAAGGTTACATGTTATTACAAACCCAAATAAGGATCTCATTAGATGCATTCCAGAAAAACACTGCTGTTATCTGGATACAAAATGGGAAACTTGTCTGACAAAGCATATTAATTACTGCTTAATTAGTCATGTAATGAGCTTTTAAATAGTGTGGATACTAGCCTACACTCAGATAAAGGCCCTTTTCTGCTTTATGTTGTTATTTGGCACTTCAACACATATTTGCATGATGAAAGATTTTTAGCTGAATAAGACTGTTTTCTTGTTCATTTTTAATAAAAAATTTGTATTTTTAAAATTTTTCTACTTTACTATTCTGCTTGTTGTATCATTGTACAATTTTAATGAGATTTATACTCTGTCTCTGTGTTCTTTACAGATACCGTTCAGAACCATAGAGAAAGATGAATGTACTTGTCTCAATTCTCTTCACCAAAGTGCAGCATGTGACATTACAGTGTCTACAGCTAATCAATGTGTTTGCACTTTCCCAAAGACTTACTGAACAGCAGGACATTGTTATTCAATTTTAATCATATACTTGCAGTCGCATCATAAGGATCATTGGGCCTAAACTGTTGTCCATAAATGGGAAGTAATTGTATGCATGTGAGATACTTTTGATTACTAGAGAACATGGCAGAGACATATCTGGTGCTCTTTGCCTGCACACACTTTGTGACTTTACAGTGTACACCACGAGTACACAGAATTGTCTCTGCACTGGTAGAGCCGCCAGAGCATGGAGACTGAGTTTTATTTTTTATCGATGGCTCATTTCATTAAAGGAGGCTGCTGCTGGACATTCTTTAGTCTTGGCGGTCTGCTGGACCTTTCATGAGTGGAGCTGGTCATCTTATTAATGATGGGGGTTGCAAGACAGTGGGGCACATTTTCTGTGCTTTGTGCCGCTTTGCGACACACCTAGTAGAACTGTTTCCAATCTCATGGCTTAAACAGCTTGCAGGTATCTAAGTAGTGTGTGCGCTGCATTTGTTGCGAATATGAACCTTTTGTGGTGCAGCACGCTAGTTTCCATGCAACACAAATTAGGGACGTGTCATCAGACTGTCCGACTTATTGTACTGAGCGTGGTATTTAACATTCAAATTGTGTGCCCCTTTGTTAAAGGTGCACCACAAATAAGATGGTGAACTATGTCGGACCTGAGCAGGGAAGCACACTTTCACGATTTTAGCACCACAATCTTAATGAATCGCCGCATGCCTGCAATTTCTGCAATTTCTGTGAACTCGAGTGACTGATGTGAAGTTAATGTGCCCCAGGTTCTCAATAAGTGCTGCTGACAATTATAAGGTGTATGAGTATAGGGTGAAAAAATTTCAGAAAGGACGATGGTGTGGACCTCCTACCCACTACCTAGGTAAGTCCAGTAAACAAGTACCAAAATAGGTGATATGACCGTATTAAAACATACTTTTAATTTATCAATAGCAAAAATAAAAAAATATATAACATTTTTTGTTGTTAAATTAGACTTCACATCTCCTTCCTTATGGAAGGAGATAATTAAATTCATTCTGGATATGGTTCAGCAGATAGAGGGTTAACATACACATGAATCATCCAGCAATACAAAAGTGGCAAGAGCTTATTAAGGGCTTCACAGGTTAATTCTAGCAGATAAAAAGTTGATGTGCAGACACAGTCCTGAATTATACTGCTTTTACGGCAAAAACTAGTTGGAGCTTCTCCACATATTGCTTCAGAAAGCAAATGGTTAATGTACCAGCTCAGAACTGAACCATATGGCAGTTAGATAGTTAATATGCATCACTATCATATAAATAGATTATCCCCTTTCATAGATTACCCAAATATAAACCGTGTCTGCTTATTAACTACATGGTTTTTGGAATAATTTTGTGAAGAAACCTTAAATATCCCAATCCAAGCCTTGTGTGGTAAATTGTGGTGTAATCCAGTATTGCTTTTGTATGTTAACCTCTAGTCAGCCAAATTAGCTGGTGTAGAGACTTCAAGCAGTGAATAAAGACTGCAAACTATTATATGACTCAGGACTGTGTTTGCATACTATTTCTTTGCCAAATTAACCCTTGGAGGACATTTGCAGGGGCATCAACCTAGAATTGAGGTGAATTACCAAATGACAATATAAAAACTTTCTGATTATTTCATTAATCTGTTAAGAGGGTCATAAATTTGATTGTGAAGAGTGCAAAAAAATTGGGAAGATATGGGCAATACGTACATTCACGAGCCAGATCAGGATGCTGTAAAGCAGTGGTTGTCAACCTTTCTAATGCTATGACCCCGCAATACAGTTCCTCATGTTGCGGTGACCCCAAACCATGTACAAGAATATAGCGACTATAATACTGCCCACTATGTACAAGAATATAACTACAATAATACCGCCCCCTATGTACAAGACTATAACTACTATAATACTGCCCCCTATGTACAATAATATAACTACTATAATACTGCCCCCTATGTACAATAATATAACTACTATAATACTGCCCCTATGTACAGGAATATAACTACTATAATACTGCCCCCAAGTTCTAGTCCCCCCGTCCTGCCCCCAGTTCTATTCCCCCTGATGCCACCAGATCTAGTTACCCCCCCCTCCTGCCCCCATTTCTAGTTCCCCCTGCATTTCCCAGTTTTCATCCCCCTCTGTCCCCAGTTTTGTTCACCTTTCCTGCCCCCAGTTCAAGTTCCCCCTGCTGTGCCCAGTTCTAGTTCCCCCTCCTGCTGACCCCAGTTTTGCCGCCCTCTCCTGCCCCCAGTTCTAGTGCCCCTCTTCCTGTCCCAAGTTCTAGTGCCCCCTCCTCATGCCCCAGTTTTGGCCCCCTGCTGCGCCCAGTTCTAGTTCCCCCTCCTGCTGACCCCAGTTTTGCCCCCTCTCCTGCCCCAGTTCTAGTGCCCCCTTCCTGCCCCCAGTTCTAGTGCCCCTCTTCCTGCTCCCAGTTCTAGTGCCCCCCTTCCTTCCCCCCAGTTCTAGTGCCCCCCTTTCTGCCCCCAGTTCTAGTGCCCCCCTCCTGCCCTCAGTTCTAGTGCCCCCCTTCCTGCCCTCAGTTCTAGTGACCCCCTTCCTGCCTCATTCTAGTGCCCCTCTTCCTGCCCCAGTTCTAGTGCCCCCCTCCTGCCCCCAGGTTAGTGCTTCCCCTCATGCCCCCAGGTCTAGATGACCACCCTCCGCCCCAGGTCTAGTGCCCCCCTTCCTGCCCCCAGGTCTAGGGCCTCCCTTCCTGCCCCCAGTTCTAGTGCCCACCTTCCTGCCCCCAGGTCTAGTGCCCCCCTTCCTGCCCCTAGTTTTGGTGTCCCCCCCTGCTGCTTCAAGTTGTAGTTTCTACTCACTGTGAGCAGAGCAGTCTGTTCCACGGGAGTCTGTATAGAGATGACATCACCACAGGTCATCGAGCTTCCCCTGTATACAGCAGCCACAGATCCTCAAGAAATGAGTGCTCATTGCACACGTTTTATTCCTTTTCTGCCGCGAATCGTTGGGAAGTGATATATCATTGCATATGATGGTATGGCATGGCATATATCATGGCACATCCAGACTTTTCATAAGCTACAAATAAGTTGAGGGCCAAGTTTAGTGAAGTTAAGTGGAAACTACACTGACCCTGGATACAATACTCCGGCAAGGTTACGAGTAGTGTACCAAGACAAAGTGATGATCTTTGAAAAAAAGGAACAAGATTAAAGATCAATGGACAGATTTACCACCAGCTCAGGGGCACAGTGATGGGGAGCCTGAGTGCTTCCTCATATGCTAATTTGCTCCTGGGCTGGTGTTTTCGGGAATGATCCTCCGGAAGGTATTGAATTTGTTGAATATTTTTTTTTTATATCGACAACATATTCATTTTCTGGAGGGGTGGACCAGATGATTTCGACAGGGCACAACCAGTTGGGACTGTGGTTCACGTCGGAATAAAAGTTTACCCTTTCTGGACGTATTGATCATGAAGTCAGAGAATAGTCTATTACATTCGTCCATTTATTGTAAACCTACAGCAATAAATTTGTTGCTGAAGTGGGATAGTCATCACCCACTCCCGCTGCATACGGGTATCCCTAAAAGCCAGTACCTGTGGGTATGTTGGAACTGTAGCTCAGAGAAGGAATTTCGACTGCAAGCTACCCAGATAGGATTCTTAGAGAGGCTTACCAGAGCAGCTTGAATAGGAACCGGGTTGATTTGTTACACAGCTCACCAAAAATGAATGAAGTAGACAGTAAACTGAGGGTCATAGCTACTTTCGATAATGGGTCCAGGGAGGCTCAAAAAATTCTGGAAAAATATTGGCCTGTCCTGATGATAGATGAAGATCTGAAAAATCTGGTCGGTACAACCCCCTCAATAACCTTTCGCAAAACTTGATTCATCAACGATTGTCTCGTGAACAATCATTATGTAGCCCCTAAACCTAAGGGCACATGGCTGGAGAGGTGAACAGTTGGGAGCTATAGATGTGGTGGGTGTATAGCGTGTCCACACATCCAGACAGGTAAAACATTTCTAAGCAACAACACAGGGGAGCAATACAACATCAGAGACTACATAAATTGCAAAATCACGGGAGTCATCTACAAAAACACCTGCAAATGTGGTCTCGTATACATAGGGAAGACCTTTAGGAGTTACGTAGAAGAATCGGAGAACATCTGGGCGACATAACGCACAAAAGGGACAAACCTATACCTAACCACGGCTGGATGCATCACAAAGGTAATGCAGATGTATTGCGCGTCATGGGGATAGACACGGTCTCCTATCCAGAATGTGGGGAATCTGGGATAAGATGATCCTTCAGAGGGAGGCGAGATGGATTTATAAATTAGATACCATCTCGCCCAAAGGACTCAATGACCAACTGACCTTTGCCGCTTTCTATTAAAAGGATGCTCTGCCTATTCATCTTTATTGCCCACTTGATACACACCTCACACTCTGCCGACTGAAATGTTACTCCACCCATGTAGTCGTGATGCATCTCGCATGACACCTCCCTAATGGGCGGCTAACCTCTTAGGTTTTCATCCTGGCTATATAAACTGAGTACATCAGGATACCTTACTACGCTTGTATCGGCTTCCCCGTGGGGGATTCATATATCAGCATTTTGGACCCTGGTACGATGAACGCATGATTCTGTAATATGCGCCCAGAAGGGGATGGGCTTACTGAACTCTATGGAGACGCCTCTAGCATGGTGTCCCTTGCCACATCGACGCATGCGCACCTCCATCAGACCTGGATACTTGGAGTTTACATTGGGGTCCACCACATGGGCTGTTTCCACTGCGGTCCATGCACATTACACATAGTATTCAAGGGGTATGAGTATACTGATATGTGGCATGTTAATTATGAGGTGAAATTTACAAATCTTCTTCAGCTTTATCCAGTTTAGTTTTATTCCGTTAACATCCTGGCCTTGTCAGGCAATTGTACCATTCTGTGTTTATCTTTGTTGATGTCAGTTTTTATAGTACTGGCATACTTACTATTATTGTAGGTTAACACTGGTGGCAACAGAAGTTATATTGCTTACATATATAACATAATTATATTGCTTACAGTGTGTTGTCACACAGACATATAGCACAAGTGTTTAGGGTCAACACCATGTATTTTAAATTATTTTTAACTTTTTATGCTCAATAATTTACAATGAATTAAGATTGGTTTAACATAATGTAGTAGTGCATATTTCTTCTCTTTATCGAAAATTTTTATATGTTCTACAGCAGTAGACACACAGTATAAGTATTGCATATTTCCCAGTGAGTGGGTTTTTCAACTTGTTTGGTGCTAGTTACATTTAAAATATTGAAAGAGAAGGTTATACATAGCCGGAGAAGGTATATTGTACTAGAGTTGATAATCTATACATAATAGTTAATGCATAACCACCTTTTTCAACAACATTGATCGTAGAGTACACAAAATTATAATGGAATATAAGAACTGTCCTAAAATATGGGTAGGCATTTTAATAAGGAGTTTTGTGACGATTTGCATAGATTGCATATAACTTAGGGGAAATCAGAGATAAGGAGGAGACACTCAACACTTAACAGGGTCGGGACAGAACTGAGAATGGGTATATTTATGGAGATGCAAAAATAAAGGAAAAAAGCTATTTAGTTGTGTCAAGAAACACATAAGGTAATGTTCCAAATAAAATGGTGGAAATAAGTATTTGATTCCATTATAATCTTGCAAGTTTTCCCACCACCATGCACCGCTGGTAATGGATTTAGAGGGTAAAGAGAAAAAAGCTTCCCCATCTTTCAGGCTAAACCCACTATAATTATAATAATAATAATAATAATAATGTATATAGCTCACACAGATTACACAGTGCTGCACAGAATTTGCCAGATCAGTTTTAAAAAATTGAGGAATTGAGGGATGAATTAGGGATGGATGTAAAAGACTATTTTAGGTATTAAAAGGTAGAAAATGCTGTTGGGCACTTGAATAAGCTAGATTTCACTGTAGTAAGTTACCCATTGTTTGAAAAAGATGTAAACATTTTAAAAAAAGAATGGCATTATGAATAGATTGGTAAAACTGTTAGTAAAGCGGGAAGAAGGTGATAAGAAAAGTATGGAAAAATGGGAAACAAATATTGGAATAAAAGGAAATATGAATAGGTTGGTGGTAAGTAAAAATATTAGCAGATGTGTGGTCAGGTATAGTAACACAATAACACATTTTTTTTATATTGCATAGATTGTATTTCACACCAGCAAGATTGTATAAAATGGGATTAAAGAGAACCCGTCATGCAAAATAACCCCCCTAAACTAAATATATTTTCATAAACTGCCATTAGAGAGCATTGCCTCTATCCCTTCATTGTCCCTCTACATGCCTGTAAACCTAAGCAATGAGGTCCTAAAGCTGTATGCAAATGACCTGTGAAATGTCCAATGAAGCATTAGCATATTCAAGCTGTCCACTCTATTCATGAGTGGGAGGCACAGCCACACCCCCAGTGCATGACTGACAGCCTGTATAATGATGTGAGGCTGTATAATGATGTGCTTCCTGGTGCTGGTGGCAACGCCCCCTGCAGCCTGTGTGTGCATGTGTGTGTGTGTTTAGGAGAGATACAGCAGCTCCAGGCAGCCATGTTACAGCAGAACATGTCAGATTCATGTGTAGCTGATGTCTGTGTCTCTCACCTGTATATTAGGAGGATGCAGCATGTCAGCAGATGCAGCACTCACACTAGCAATGCTTTACTATACATTACACACAGACATGAGCAGGGGGAGGAGAGGGGAGGGGTAACAGGGGTGACATCACTGCCTCTGACCATGTGACCAGCCTCATTTACATAATAAAGAATAGATGATTTTACAATGATTAATGTATGAAATAACTAGATAAAGGCTGGGATGGGATCCTTGTGAGCTGCTCCAACAGGTAGTAGTGACAGGACCTGATGACAGGTGCCCTTCAAATGCACAGATCTTTGCCTCAAATGTAAATCAGAGAAGGAAGATTTGATCCACTTGTTCTGGAGATGCCACAAATTATTCAGGTATTGGAAAGAAATAGTGATTATTTAAAAGTAGTATTTAAGTCTTGGAGCCTGTGCAATGCTAAATTATTTATCCTAGAATTTGATGAGGGAGTTAAGACTGCAAATAATATGGCATTGTTTTTCTGCATGAAAATTGAGTCTTAAGTGGCAGATTATGGGAAGATCCCCCATGACAATGTGGGAGATAGAGATGAAACAATTTTGACAAAGGAGTATATTGGATGCAGGACTAGTTGTAAGCAGAAATAGTTGGATAGTGTGTGGAAGAGTTGACTGGGAGTGGAGGAGATAAGAGAGAGGGTGGGGGAAATGACTGGAGAATGGAGAATCTAACTTATATGTCAGTGTGTTTATACATTTTTATACTGTTCCAGTGTTACACTGGAAGTATCGATGATATTAAGGGGTGGTGATGAAGAATAGGGAAAAAAGTAAAGATAAATTAGTATGTGAATTACACACTGTATGAATATTACTTGGGAATTTTTTAATATTATAAAATAAAAACGTTCACATTGACGTTGATGTGCAGCCTCAATTGCGCATCCATTATGTTTTGTCTCTGTGATGCATTTTGTTTTGTCTCTGTGTCCGCACAAAAACACATGAATGTTTAACATTGCTTTTTAAACATCACACCTTTTTTCAGTCTCATCAGTGAAAAAAACCCAGACGTTTCATCAGTTTATTTTGTGGACCGATTCTGTGATCCCCATCAGTGAAAAAAAAAGGACATGTTTCATAATTTTTTTCCATGGACAGCGGATCAGTGGAAAAACCCATTAAAACAATGGATTTTAGAGCCATCTGTGGGAATCACTAAACCATGGACGTGAAAAACAAAGCCAATGTGAAAGAGCCCTCAATAGGGCTGCAATACTAAGAGGTCAAAATTAAATAAATCAGTAATATACACATCAACTTAATGACAATTACAAAACCTTTAACAAGTTGGACAAATATGATTCAGAGGATGGATCATTTATGCAGTATAATAAACTGATTTGAGCTTGTTGTTAAGGTATAGAATGATTAATTTTATTAGTAGTCTACTAACAAGTGAGGGTAAAATTCAATTTATATTTTAAAGGTTACATGTTAATTACAAACCCAAATAAGGATCTCATTAGATGCATTCCAGAAAAACACTGCTGTTAATCTGGATACAAAATGGGAAACTTGTCTGACAAAGCATATTAATTACTGCTTAAGTAGTCATGTAATGAGCTTAAAACTAGTTTCAATCAGTAAGCCAATATCAATCATTGCTAAATAGTGTGGATACTAGCCTACACTCAGATAAAGGCCCTTTTCTGCTTTATGTTGTTATTGGCACTTCAACACATATTTGCATGATGAAAGATTTTTTAGCTGAATAAGACGTTTTCTTGTTCATTTTTAATAAAATTTGTATTTTTTAAATAATTTTCTACTTTACTATTCTGCTTTGTTGTATCATTGTACAATTTTAATGAGATTTATACTCTGTCTCTGTGTTCCTTACAGGTACCGTTCAGAAACCATAGAGAAAGATGAATGTACTTGTGCTCAATTCTCTTCACCAAAGTGCAGCATGTGACAATTACAGTATCTACAGCTAAGCAATTGTGTTTGCACTTTCCCAAAGACTTACTGAACAGCAGGATATTGTTATTCAATTTAATCATATACTTGCAGTCAGCATCATAAGGATCATTGGGCCTAAAAACTGTATGTCCATAACATGGGAAGATAATTGTATGCATGTGAGATTACTATTGATTACTAGAGAACATGGCAGAGACATATCTGTGTGCTCTTTGCCTGCACACACTTTGTGACTTTATACAGTGTACACCAGCAGAGTACACAGAATTGTCTCTGCCACTGGTAGAAGCCGCCAGAGTATGGGAGACTGAGTTTTATTTTTTATACGATGGCTCATTTCATTAAAGGGAGGCTGCTGCTGGACATTTCATTTAGTCTTGGCGGCTGCTGGACCTTTCATAGAGTGGAGCTGGTCATCTTATTAATGATGGGGGTTGCAAGACAGTGGGGCACACTTTTTAAGTGCTTTGTGCCGCTTTGCGACACACCTTAGTAGAACTGTTCCTAATCTTCATGGCTTAAACAGCTTGCACAGGTATCTAAGTAGTGTGTGCGCTGCATTTGTTGCGAATATGAACCTTTTGTGGTGCAGCTACGCTAGTTTCCATGCAACACAAATTAGGGGACGTGTCATCAGACTGTCCGACTTATTTGTACTGAGCGTGGTATTTAACATTCAAATTGTGTTGCACCCTTTGTTAAAGGTGCACCACAAAAAAGATGGTGAACTCTGTCGGACCTGAGCAGGGAAGCAACACTTTCACGATTTTAGGCACACAATCTTAATGAATCGCCGCATGCTGCAATATCTGCAATTTCTGTGAACTCGAGTGACTGATGTGAAGTTAATGTGCCCCAGGTTCTCAATAATGCTGCTGGACATTATAAGGTGTATGAGTATAAGGGTGTGAAAAAATTTACAGAAAGGACGATGGTGTGGACCTCCTACCCACTTCACCTAGGTAAGTCCAGTAAACAAGTACAAAATAGGTGAATGACCGTATTAAAACATTACTTTTAATTTATCAATAGCAAAAATAAAAAATATATATACAGTTTTGTTTTAAAATTATAGTCCCCAAAGGAGCAGCCATCCGGAGAGGGATAACTCAAAGAAATGCGTGTACAGTATAGGTCACTGTTAGTTTAATTTATGTCCTGCTCAGGATACCAATCAATATGGTCGGTCACATACCTGTCTCAATGCAGGATTGATCAATATGTCTCCAAGGTTGTGCTTCCTCAGCTTGGGAACTACAGGTATTGACCATCAATAGGACCATGTGCAAGAAAATCATGAAAAGTAGCCACCAGCTCTAACCAGCTGCCATCCCATCTGGAACCTAGCCATCTGCTCAGCCTTCAGACCCTACACTTGAAAAGGAGGAGGAGAGGTAAATAAATTCATATATTCATGTCATCTACATGTATGGATTGCTTCTGTGTTATATAGATCAGAAACATGTATCCTAACACCATAGTTAAGAGTTATGTGCATCGGTGATGAGTTACAAATGTGGTCACGACCCAACATGACGTGCTTCGCCTGAACACTGCAGGCTCATCAGGGGTACAATAGACCGCAACAACACCGTGCCTAGATGGAGATGATAAATGCAAGTGGTATAATAGGCACATCCAGCTTGCAAACCAGTGGAAAATATGGGCGGTTTAACCAGAAAGTCTCTCTATAAGGGGTTGTTAGTGTCCATATCATCTCAGGGTCCCTTCCGATCAGATGCTGGTTAGGACCGAGCGTCCAAGTAATCGGAAGCTGTGTGATGGCGTCCCTTTCAGCTGGATTACTCCAGTGAGTCCGTAAAGTCTGAACACACACACATAGTGATATAGGGGGCCACAATCTCAAGTTTGCATTGTGCCCACTGGTGTCTTGTTGCACCACTGCATACAAGATAGGTTATGTAGGTTTGTTGAATTTGTATATAAGTCAAAACAGATATATTTAGTAAGTAAATGCAAAAATAGAAAGAATTATTGACATCAGGCAAAGACAGCTAAAAATAGGAAAAAGTAATCCCAGCAAAAAAAAAATTAGATCCCTGTGACAATTGAGTTTTAAAAAATTTGAGTTGTTACAGAAACAAGTATTAATAATAAAGCTTTATTGCAGATACCTTACAGTGGATCCTGTTATCATATCAACTGTATATGTGTCTTTGTACATATACAAGCGTATTGTATGTGATTTGCCATCTGATAGATGCAGGCCATTTCTCTTCCAGGGTCAGTCATTACACCACTGTTCATTCTGATGTAACCCCTCTGTGGTGCCCTGGAGCAGAAAGGGTTAATGAATGTTGAGAGACATATCTAGCTAGTAATATTCCACAGCTATAGCCGTCTATTTGAAGGACAAAAACAAACTTCAAGTAGACAGCCTGAAAGGTTCTGTGTGGAAACTTGTTTACCTCTTTAGAAACTATGAACTCCCAAGCCTTTGGCCATGTTATCATCCTTTACAGAAAGAAAAGGATAGCTATTCCATGCCTTTCCCTTGTTGAAATCCTTCTTCTGGCGGGAAAGAGATCGGAAGCAGCCCCAACTGTTTACTGCAGACCCATTAGGGTCGACGCCTTACAACCCATTCCAGAAGGAAAACAACACATGGTGACTTCTCTTTGGTTCATGGCAGACCCAGCATTCAGGCTACCACTAAGTTGGACACTGTACTTCTCTCTTAGAATGAAACAGGAGGTGCAGGCAACAAACTGAAGGGCCAACAAAGTGTTACTGGGTGGGGTTATGTACTCTGCTCATTTCAATATTTGCCCAATATTTACTTCAATGTCAGGTCCTTCATGTCTGCATTTTCCTCTCTGCTGCTGCTCAGTTTAGTAAAGAATCTATAGTCTTCCATACGCCTTCGCTGCATTTAAACCCCTTTACTTTAGGCTTTGACAAGGCTATAGTGGGGTCAGTCAAGAGAAGAGAAGGGGGTAGGATCAGCACAGCAGTCTGATACATAGGCTGAAGACTATTTACTTCTGTGTGTGTTAGTTACCTCTTTGTGCTACCCCCCACTGTCATGGGACAGTGCTGAACACCCTTGCTGACACACACATCTTAACAGGTATTGTGTATAGTAGTCTGTATATGTAACAGTGTGCAACAACCCTGCCAACGCATAGGCAAGGTGGTAGTTGCAAATAGCGCCAAATCCATGTCTATAAGTACTGGATAACTTTGTAATTGCAGCTGTAGCCACTACCTGGTGAGGCAAGAGTCAACTATACCTAATTCTATTGTCTAATGATGTTATTTTAAAGCAAGCTGGAAGCTGAGTGGAGAAGTGTTAACACCTGTCCAAGGAAGTATATAAACCCCTGGTGGGCACATGGTCTTAGGTCTTAAGTCATGGTCTCCTGAGAGAACCAGACCTCATTGTCTGTCTGAGGAGCAAGCAAAGAAGTGAACAGCATATGTCAGTGCTGCCAAAGTCAGTGTCCTAATACCAGGAACCACAGGTGCCTCAGGCCATTACCTAGTACCCAATTCAGGAGACTTAAGCTCAAAGCCGAGATCCACCACATAGACCCAGCTCCATCTCTATCTGCCCACCTTGAAGCTACCACCTGGCTGCGTGTAACCTTCCTGCAGACCAGCTATCTCCCACCAGCTCACCAGCTTTCTGAAATCTACTTTTATGGTTAAGCCGTTGCCTGCTGTTGAATAAAGAACTGATTTGCACAACGTTGCCTCCATCTAATTCCTGGATTCAGGCTGCTTACCACAATGGGCTTCCTATCCATCTCCCAGGGATTCATCCTACAGAAACCTCAGGGGGTGTGCCAGGGAGAAACCATTGCATCACCTGCTGGAGACCTGCCAGACTGTAGGCCCATCCTCCAGTCCCCATACCAAGCACCGTGATGACAGCATTCCCAAGGCCACACTAGCCAGCCACTCTGGCCCCCGGCTGCATCTAGGCCACAAGCTGTATATGTATGAGTTTGTAATATAATCTATGTGTATAGGTCACTATTGAAGGTTAGTATGGATGTGAGGTTGTAAAACTGGTATTTAATTATTATCTATCAGACAAGGGTCTTGTCTATGTTATACAGTAATAATGCTGAGGAGACAATTTAGCATGAGATTATGTCCACATTGGCTGAACTGCTAGTGTTTGTATATCAGAGGAGAGCTCAGCTTTATGGGCTCAGCTTAGCTGATGTCACAACCAAGAAGCACCTACTTACTTCAGGAGAATTAGAAGATGATTTTAGAAGTAGGACTGATAGATATACCTTATTAACTTAAATGTTGGGGGGAGCAAGAGTGTAAAGTGGCAAGATTAAAATATACATTTTTATTACATTTTTTAAAATTGAAAAGATGTAACATACATCCATGAACAAATTTGCCAGAAGCATTCTATACTGTAGGTGTAGGAAAATATGAATTCTTTGCAACACAAATTTAAGGGAATGATGTTGTGTAGTGAAGAATTAATTTAACTTTTCTATTGTAATGATGGGATTAAATGAGTTGCATTTTCTGGGGAGCCATTTTCTGTCCCATGACAGGCCCAGCACAAAATCAGCACTTTATGCTGGACAAAGATTTCTTCTGTTCCAGCCAAGGCAAGGCTATATATGTGATAGAACCTTGAATCTTTATACTAAATCTGACGGCATGTTCAGTAGTGAGGTGGGGGCTTAGCAGGGGGAGGGGTTTCAACCCTGAACAAAGCAGGATATACGATAAATAGAACATGGGAAGATACAGCAATGACCACATGTCTTAAAATCCGTCTTACAATGCAGGTTGTTCACATAAAAATAGACTTTACAAATGTCAGCAGAGCAACGAAATAACAGAATTAGTCTATCCCATCTACACTCACTGGCCACTTTATTAGGTACACCTGTCCAACTGCTCGTTAACACTTAATTTCTAATCAGCCAATCACATGGCGGCAACTCAGTGCATTTAGGCATGTAGACATGGTCAAGACAATCTCCTGCAGTTCAAACCGAGCATCAGTATGGGGAAGAAAGGTGATTTGAGTGCCTTTGAACGTGGCATGGTTGTTGGTGCCAGAAGGGCTGGTCTGAGTATTTCAGAAACTGCTGATCTACTGGGATTTTCACGCAAAACCATCTCTAGGGTTTACAGAGAATGGTCCGAAAAAGAAAAAACATCCAGTGAGCGGCAGTTCTGTGGGCGGAAATGCCTTGTTGCTGCCAGAGGAGAATGAGCAGACTGGTTCGAGTTGATAGAAAGGCCACAGTGATTCAAATCGCCACCCGTTACAACCAAGGTAGGCAGAAGAGCATCTCTGAACGCACAGTACGTCGAACTTTGAGGCAGATGGGCTACAGCAGCAGAAGACCACACCGGGTGCCACTCCTTTCAGCTAAGAACAGGAAACTGAGGCTACAATTTGCACAAGCTCATCGAAATTGGACAGTAGAAGATTGGAAAAACGTTGCCTGGTCTGATGAGCCTTGATTTCTGCTGCGACATTCGGATGGTAGGGTCAGAATTTGGCGTCAACAACATGAAAGCATGGATCCATCCTGCCTTGTATCAACGGTTCAGGCTGGTGGTGGTGGTGTCATGGTGTGGGGAATATTTTCTTGGCACTCTTTGGGCCCCTTGGTATCAATTGAGCATCGTTGCAACGCCACAACCTACCTGAGTATTGTTGCTGACCATGTCCATCCCTTTATGACCACAATGTACCAAACATCTGATGGCTACTTTCAGCAGGATAATGCGCCATGTCATAAAGCTGGAATCATCTCAGACTGGTTTCTTGAACATGACAATGAGTTCACTGTACTCAAATGGCCTCAACAGTCACCAGATCTCAATCCAATAGAGCATCTTTGGGATGTGGTGGAACGGGAGATTCGCATCATGGATGTGCAGCCGACAAATCTGCGGCAACTGTGTGATGCCATCATGCCAATATGGACCAAAATCTCTGAGGAATTTTTCCAGCACCTTGTTGAATCTATGCCACAAAGAATTGAGGCAGTTCTGAAGGCAAAAGGGGGTCCAACCCGTTACTAGCATTGCGTACCTAATAAAGTGGCCGGTGAGTGTATATCACATTCATTCATCAGATTGACAAGACAATAACAGATCAAATATAAGTATTGTTTGAATTGACAAATGCTCTCTACAGCTGTTCTAAAACTATTTTACTTTTTAAAGTAAATCTATCAGCAGGATTTGCACCCCCTATCTTTTAATTCTATTATTGAGAGCTTAATACACACTTTACACTTTATGTTTCATAAAGCTAAAAGGAGCTACACTCCTTCAGATATTCAGTTTTATTTATATGCAAATGAGTACTGCAAGGCTCCAGCTACACTGCCATAATCCGTCCTTGAGCTAGTTAATCACTAGTAATGGGTAGACCCAAGAAAGTGTGATACTTTGGGGTGGATGTCCCCAAAATGGAGAAGCACAGCATCACAGCCTGCCACAGCAGTTGATTTAAAGAGTAATTGTAATGGTTTATTTTCACACATCAGTAGCTATTGGGATGTAAAACATTGTGTAATCTATATTCAGTAGTTTCTTTGCTATCCCCCCTTGGATTACCTCAGAGTTGCAATAGCTGCTTTCATTCCCTCTGCTGAGAAACCCTGGAGTCCATAGATTTGTTTATCTAATGTTTATCAGACGGTTTAATGGAAGGGGAGTAGTTGCTGCTCCCTGCTCAAAAGGGAGAAGGTCATGTGACAAAGCTCTATCTGTGTATGAAGCAGAGCTGGATGTGTAAATGCAGATGTCTCCAGAAGAGAATAGTTAGGTACAAGATCTCCCCTGTTCCCTATCAGTCCCTTCATCCCAATCTGTGATTCTACAGAACTATGTCTATCTCTCTGCACCTCATGCTGTTCCCCTCTCCCACCTTGTACTGGGAACTATTAGCTCTGTGCAGATAAGATGTTAACCCTTAGTGATCACATAGCACAGACTATAGGCTTCCTGTAACTGGTTTTACCTGGTATTACAGGTTAACTGCTTCTCCATGTCATGGAAGCTGACAGGCTAGGTACCATAAACATCCTCTATGTGCACTATTCAGTGTTCAGTGGATTTACTTGTGGGAAACTAAATTGATTCTAAATTACTTTGAGAGGGAACAGAAGGCATCATGGGATCTGTGAGCAAGCTAATTGGCCCCAGCTTGAGTACTTAGACAGATATTAGTCTCCGCCCACTTCACCTCTAGTAAGAAAGATTTTTGTCAAACAATTTTATAACAGAAAATGCAATAACTTTGGAAAGAAAAGGGTGAGCAGCACAAAGTAGACACAGTTCTATTTGCTTTCAAATGGGGAATCACATAAAATAATTTGGTAAAATCACTATCACTTTACAGTTACGCTTTAAATTCTCATGGAACCTTTGCCTCCTGCATTTATAGAGATAACACCTACAATCAGTTCCAGCATCTTGGGTGATACTGATGAGATGATTGAACTGAGCCCAGACCCAAACTTCTGACTGAATTTTCAGTCTGTTATTTTGAACCTTAACGTACAAAGTTAAGAACAGACCCAACCTTACAAGTTCTAGTCCGATAAACATTAAACAGTAAAAGTGGACCCATTAAATACATTTTTACTTTCAATAAAGTTTTTATTGAAGTTTTCAATTCTATAAAAATATACACAAAGGATAAAATACCAGTGCATGACACAAATTATCATCAATGTTGTGGGTATGTGGGTTTAGCTACTATAGAGGTACACAAGCATTGAGTTATGATATATATGCACACTTTAGAGAATATAAGTTCCATATAAAAGTACAATGAGGCAGATAGTTGGAACAAGGCAATGTTCATGAACATCAATCATAATGGAGGTAGGTATGCTATGAGTAGCATACTATGAGTTGGGGGTAGAGTAAGGTTAGGGTCAGTCATGCTGGCAAAGAACCAAGGTAACTTTGTATAGAACAATACAAATAACATGGGTGAGGCATCCAACCTGGATACATAAAGTTGTATTTTAACATATGCTATAGTTGGCCTTAGGTGGAGTCGGGGGCACCATGAGTACTAGTGAAGGGGGGTGGAGCAGGGCAAATCTACAATCCTGTTCACAGTGGTCAAAATCTGTTCAGGTGCATCTCAAACCATCTACACCAGTCTCTTTCATAAGATTTAAAAATGGGTTTTTTGAGCTTCCACATACGTTCGTATATGCAAGTTTGGTGCACTAGAGATAGGACTTATTCAAATTGTGGAGTATCTGCGGATTTCCAATATCTAGTGAGAAATAGCTTGTCCTCAACGAAGTTGAACAGACCAAAATAGGGAAAAGAATGATAATGTATATATTTTATCCTGTATTAGAATACTGTGATTTGTGTTCATCCCTATGTTCATCCCATATGGCTTGTTGGTGATTATAGATGAAACCCATTGTTCATCCTTTCAAAAGAAGGAAGAAAAAAATCACACAAAGTTGCACAAAGTTACACAAAACAGGTAGTGACAAAATATATATTTACTTTATTGTAGTGAAATGACAAATACTGGTTAAAAAATGATCCTGCCCCAGCGGGGACACAAGACAATGTTGCATACCAAACAACAGATCAGGTTAATGTAAATGTGTTTACAACATATAAATGTAGGTAAGGACACCATTGGCCATATCCACATATGTAGTACTAATGGGAAGCATTGACAAACGGTAATACATCAGAGAATAGTGATCAGAGGTGAAAAAAATAGCTTACCCATGTCAAACTGATCGTTGCCTGGAATTACAACTGCCTTGACGCGCGTTTCGGCTGGTTTGCAGCCCTTGATGAAGGCTTGTGTCCCCTCTGGTGCAGGATAATTTTTTAACCAGTATTTGTCCTTTCGCTACAATAAAGTAAATATGTCTTTATATTATTATGTTTTGTGTAAATTTGTACAACTTTGTCTTCCATGGCTGCAACTTCACGCCCTGGTCCTCAACTGGGAGACTGGGGAGGGTCCTGCAATGGGGATCAGAATACCACTCATGCTGCATAGTGACACCTCTACCTGTCCTGAATTCTTCTGTGTCTCCAAAGTCTCTGAGGGTCTGCCAGCATGCTACCCGGACTTTTTTTGAAAAAACATCTGCAAACAGGCAGAGACTTTGCCCCCGCATTGTCCCTATGATTGCCCAGTGGACCTGTTGCCTGGAACCTCGCCTCCTAGAGGCTGTGTCTACCCTCTCTCTGTTCCTGAGACAGCTGCCATGCCATGAGTACATCAAAGAGAACTTGCACAGAGGTTTCATATGCAAGTCCTCCTCTCCGGCTGGTGCAGGGTTCTTTTTTGGTCACCAAGAAGGACGGCTCTCTGTGTCCCCGCATAAACTATTGTGGGCTGAACAAGGTCACTGTCAAAAAACGCTACCCCCTGCCATTGATTACAGAGCTCTTCCACCGTCTGCACGGTTCTAAAGTGTTCTCTAAGCTGTACCTTCGTGGAGCCTACAACCTTGTTCAGATCCACAAGGGAGACAAATGGAAAACAGAGTTTAACGCCCGTGATGGACACTTTGAATATCTGGTGATGTCATTCAGACTCTGTATTGCTCCTGCTGTCTTTTAGGAGTGTGTGAATGATATTTTCAGAGACCTTCTGTACACATATGTCGTGGTCTACCTTGACAACA
Source organism: Engystomops pustulosus (assembly GCA_019512145.1). Lineage (NCBI taxonomy): Eukaryota > Metazoa > Chordata > Amphibia > Anura > Leptodactylidae > Engystomops > Engystomops pustulosus. The sequence goes on from CM033649.1 coordinate 46,492,844, forward strand.
TCCTGGTCTTCTCCCCAGACCTCGAGGCCCATCAGTCACACGTACGTCAAGTTCTTGGCCGCCTTCAGACTAACCGTTTGTATGCCAAGCAGGAGAAATGTCAGTTTCACCATTGCATCCTACTCAAAAGGCCTACAAGCCAAACAGAGTTTTCTGGGTTTTGCAAACTATTATCGTCAGTGTATTCAGCACTTTTCCACTCCGGTTTCTCCCATCGTGGCCCTTACCAAGAAAGGTGCCAATCCCTGTGCCTGGCCCCCTGTTCTCCAGGCGTTCTCCAGGTTGAAGTAGACTTTAGCCTTGGTTCCTGTTCTCACTAGACCTGACAAAGAGAAACCCTTTCATCTTGAGGTAGGTGCATCCTCCGTAGGAGCTGGAGCTGTGCTCTCCCAGAAAGGGCCTAAGGGCCGAACTCTCACATGCGGCTTCTTTTCTAGGATTTTTCTCCTGCAGAGAGAAATTATTCTATTGGTGACAGAGAACTGTTGGGCATCAAACTTGCTCTGGAGGAGTGTCGGCATCTACTGAAGGGAGCTATCCATCTCATTTGTGTGTACACAGACCACAAGAACCTTCTGTTCCCCCAGACAGCCCAGCGCCTAAATTCCAGACAAGCCCGTTGGTCGCTGTTTTTTTCTCACTTCAACCTGCTGATCCATTTCTGTCCTGCGGACAAGAATATCGAGGCTGATCCACTGTCCTGTGCTTTGGATGTAATTGGAGAGGAGCCTGTTCCTAGGCATATCTTCTCCCCTGAACAACTTGTTGTTGCAGCTCCGGTGGATCTTCAGCAGTTACCTCTTGGCAAGACATATGCCAGACCTGTTCTCCGGAAGATGATTCTGTCTTGGGGTCATTCTTTGCGAGTGGATGGGCACCCAGGGATGCAATGTTCCGTGGCTCTCATCTCCCACTACTACTGGTGGCCAGATCTGGTCAAATACATCTGGGATTCCATAGGATCCTGCTCCACCTTTGCCTGTAACAAAGCTTCTCATCTCAAACCGGCTGGACTGTTACTTCCGCTGCCGATACCCATTTGCCCGTGGCCCCTTTGTTTTAAGTTTATGTCAGATATTTACCATTATTAAAATTTGGTATGAGGAATCCGCCTCTCTCTCCTATCATATATTTATTTTATCCAAAAAACTGGTAGCATCACAAAGGTTATAAGGAACAAGTGGATGTATTACTCCATTACTGATGCATTTCTCAAGCAGTGACAAAAAGCCACAGGTGCCAAAGGAGGCACTCATAGCCCTTTCTGCACTCATACCAACACCCTAGGACGGAGTTCACCAAACAGGACCAAATCCACCAAATCTTTCTGCAGTCCCAGGAAACATAACAGATGATGCTCTTGGCTCTATTTTAAACCGACACTTCATTGGCTTTTTGGAACTGCAGAAAAAGTGAGTTGTTGACAGAACTGCATTATCTTTGAAGGTCATCTTGCTTTGGAGATCACCATTCTTCCTGTAAAGAAAAGCTACAATAATTGTCTCAAGGGGGCCGATAAGATTGAGAGATGTGGAAGAGCAGGTTGCAATAAGTTACTGCTTAAAATGCCATGTTGGCACTTCACGGTAAATAAGTGGATTTTGGTTGTAGTTTGGGCTCTCAGTCTCTACAAGGTTCACCATCAGTGACATAGAGGAACAGGAGAAACCCCTTGAAAACTACACACCTCAAGAAGTATAGTACTATTTTGGGGTGGCTATACACCATTGATTACATTTTATTAACTTTTTTTTGGCAGGAATGCAATAAAATAATTATTCTGATTTTTTACTTTGATTTTTGTTTTATTCACTGTATAGTAAAGTAATCATGATATTTATGTATGATTCCCATTTATATGTTTGAATAATTTTGCTGCATAAAAATGCATTTGGAGGGAAAAAAAATCACTTGCTTTTGCATCGCTATCTTCTGGGGTAAAATTTAGATTTTTTGTGATTGAACCGTAGTATTTTTTGCGTGATGAGTGGCTTAAATAGGACTTTTTGGTCACTTTTTATTGCTTTTTTCTATCATGTGACTTACGGTGCAACTGTATGGATTACAGTTCCAACACTCCAATGAATCCGCTGCCATCACTTATTGAATTCATACTGGGACCAATAAGGATCCCACTTCACATCCACTCTTGCCTCTCAAGTAAATTACGAAAAAATATTGGCCCTCATGTCACGGCAGGGATATAGGAGCAATAAGATGGTGTGGTGTAGTGAAGCTGCTCTAGGGTCCTTTCAGTGCCTTAAAAACTTACAATAACCTGGGACCAGGTAGTGATATACTCTTTAGATGGTGCCGTGTATACTTAGACCTCTGTACGTGAGCATATAGGTATCTTAAGCAGAGTGCTATGGTTTGGTATGTAATGGGATCATATCTGATCTCACACTACCGAACCTAATGTACTGGGTTTAAATGATAATAACCCTTTACATTATCGACTTTACTCGTTAGCCTTAGGCACCTGTGTTTTTAAAGTATTTTTTTCTCAAGTTGAGCAGTTAGTAGTGCTTCTACTGCCACTTTTACATTTAAACAATATTAAAAGTGCCGTTTTATGATTTCACTATCTGTCCGGATATGGGTATTTTTTCGCTGCCTTAGGTGGCTTTCTGTGTTAATTAATGCCTCTCAAGTAGACACCTTACCACACTACTAGATACTCTAGTACTCGGTACTCTAGGAATAAGCTAATCACACTTTAAAAGGCTATGAATTTGCAGAGAAAACAGGGGAAAAAATTAAGGTGGAAAGCTTCAATGCAAAAGGGAGTTCAGTGCTTTCAAAAAGCATGTTAAAAAGTTACAAAAATAAAATGACACAACACAGCAAAACAGTTATAAAATAAAAAGGGAAAAAACAGAAACCTACAAATTACAGTAAATCCTGAATCCCTGGTTGTGGGAGAAATATGGAACACTCCATAGAGTGAACTCTTTTAACCTGCATAAAACAATGTTTTATACATTTTCTATTTGGTTAAGGTTTCAGAACCTCCCATTGATTAACTAGTTGAAATTGTTTCTCATGATTGAACAAAGTGTTAATGAGGGGGAGTGTCCAGGAATATTTAAACAGTTTCTTTGTTTACAAGTCCTCACACAGTAAGGAGTAAGTATGGAGAAGAGTTGACCATGTGTCTTTTGAAGTCTGTACATAACAGTCTTCAGGTCAGGGTTTAGCAAGCTATAAAAACTCCAGGTTGTTGTAAAAACTGCCTGGAAACTTCAAAAGATGCCAATTGTCCTAAAGTTCAACATTCCCACTTAATATAAACCATTACAGGACCTTTTTCATTTTTGTGTTTCTGTTTTTTTACTTCCCTTCATTTTAAAAGCAACTTTTATTTTTACGTTTACAGAAATGCATTAGGGCTTATTATCTGCTTGACAAATTGTAGCTTTTAGTGGCGCCATTTAATATACCATGAATTGTACTGTAAAGATGGGGAAAAAAAGCAGGTACAGTTTGTGTTTTGTGTTTTTACAGGTTTTATTCTGCACTCCAAATAATACTCTCTCTTTATTTTTTGGCTCGGTACAATCACAGGGATATCAAATTTATATAGGTTTTATTAGGTTTTAATAGATTTGAAAAAGTGTAAATCTTTTGTACATAGAAAATATTTTCCATTTTGCCAATAACTACAGTGTATTTCACACTTTGTTGCACGGACCTATATAAGGTGTCATTTTTTGCTGTATGTGCTGATGTATTAAGTTATATCCATTTGGAATGACTGTTTGATCATTTTATATTTAAAAATTCATTGATGGAAAAATAGCAAAAAAGTGGCGGACATTTGGGCGCTATTTTCTGTTGCAGTGTTCTTGGCCGGGAATAGTATTTTTCATATTTTGATATAATTTCAGACCCTCCAGGGTACTTTAATGCTACAGAGTCTGTTTGCTAATATTTTATGCTGTAATAGTAGTGTATTGCAGTACAAAGCAAGTTTACTGCTGATCTCTAATAGCCTGCCAACTGCTGGCTATTAGAGATCATTACACATGGCAAGCCTACAGGTCCCAATGAGACTGTTGGCTGCCATGGAAACAGATCGACGCCTTCTAACATCACGGGGGTTGGCGATCGACCATTCAAGATAGCGCCCATGAAATAGTAAGTCGGATGCTGCTGTTGACAGTTGTCATGATGGATGGAAAATTCCCCCATACCTGGATGTGCATTTTGTCCGAGGACGTTAAAGAGTTAAGACAGCATGGGAGCCACCCTATCAAACATATTTACCATTAACCACTTAAGGAGGCAACATGATATAAATCATCAGTGGGCTAGTTGCCGCATGAGGACGATTTATGTAGTCTTTGGGATCGCGCTGGCACTGCCAGTGTGTCAGTGTAATGCACAGCAGGAGACTGACTGTTAAATACAGCCTGGTCCCTGCTGTGTCTGCTTGACATGGAGATTGCTCCATGGCTGGGAACTTAACTCTTTAACTGCCGTGATCAAGTATGAACACAGCAGCTAAGGAGACAGAGGGAACGGGGTTCCCTGTTTCACTCCCCAGGACCCCCACAGCATGATCGCAGTTTGCCGGGTGGTTGCCCTTGCAGCTGGAGGTCTGACAAAGACCTCCGTGTCTGCCATGTACGGTGGCCCATTAGATCCAGTTAAAGACTGGATCTAATAGATGAACTGTCAGTAAATCACTGACAGATACAATACATTGCAGTACAGAAGTCCCCTAATAGGACAGTTAAAACAAATTGAAGTAAATACATTAATTCACGGTGCAAGACAGGAAAGGAATGGCTCTCACCAAAATCTTGCTGGTATCCGAGTACTCTTTATTTGTTACAAAACAATACTCACACATAGGAAAAAGTAGGGAGGGAGTGTATGTGTGATGCAGATACAAAGGCAACGGCTGTTTTGCGCAACCTAAGCTTCTTCCTGCATGGTGATTAAACAGTGTGATAGGTTTTTATACTAATAGGTAAAGTATCACTCCTCAAAAGCCCCGCTCTGCCTATGTACACACCGCAATAAAGATTCATCTGCACGTTACTGGTGAGTGCCGCTGTATTCTGGTTTTATTGATCGATGTATATGTACTGCTCAAGATGAGCACCACCACTTCTATCCGTGCAACGAGGTAAACCTCACCTGCCAAGACGCGTACCGGACGCCACTGGTGAAGGAACTGTTAATGGTCGGATGGTTCCGGGACACTGCTCTCTTTGATGTTGACGTCATAATGTAACTCCTAACAATAAGTCAGGTAAAGCAGCAATCATTGAAAACGATATACCAACGGATACTGCACATAGGATAAAACTCAGTCACTATCGCTCCTCCTCCAAACTCCACTGCACAAGTGTCACCTGTGTTGGCGGTCTCAGTCCGGTGTCCGAACGCTGTCCCCGCCTCTCACAGTTTACGTTGCCAGGGCAGCGTAAACTGGGGAAGGAGAGAGGTGAGCCTATACTGTGACAGGACGATACGAAGCCTATACATTGTGCACATTCATTTCTATATCATGGACAGCATTACAGGCAAAACACTCAGTTTGTATTTCTGCCTGAATGACAAAAAAAACTTTTTTACATTAAAAACATAAGGCAGAGAAAAAAATGGTTCTCCTACTCAATCACCCAAATTATGCAATGCAACTATATTCATACTGTTGATATGTCTGGATATTAATTTAAATAGGCTCTATAGAAATACCCCAAAGTCCATTCTATCATTGAGACCCACGGATCCCATTGCATTTGTGCGCAGAATCCATCTGCTCTATGCTTGCAGGAGTTGGCATTGCCTTCCCCTCCCTCCTTTCCTGGTATTCTTTACGACTTCAAGACCCGCAAATTTTAGTGTTTCTATGTTCCCTCTTTGATGTTCTTGCATATGTTATATAAGGCGCAGGGCCCTACACCCGTCTCAACTGATTTCAAATGTTCTTTTACTCTCCTGTATAAGCTCCTAATCGTCTTTCCAATGTAATATCGATTACAAGCACACATAAGGACATACACCACAAAACTGGTTTTACAGTTTATAAAGCTTTTGACCTCCACCCTTTGACCTCCAAACTCAATCACTTTTTTGGCTAAGTGCAGACAGCATCTACAGCTCCCGTACTTAAAATTTCCCTTCAATGTGCTTCTTCCTAGACAATTTTGATCCTCCTTTGACTCATACGAGCTTCTGACTAACTCCAATCTAATGGATCTTCCCCTTCTAAAGCTCATACATGGACCCACATTTGCTATAACTGCGAGGTCTGGATCATTTTCTGTCACGTGCCAGTTGTATTTAAAAGCTTTTCTCATCAGGTCTGCCATGGGGGTGAAGTTAAAGGTAAAGGAACTTCTCTTTTTTCCCCTCCTTCTTTCTGTTTCTCTTTAGTAGATTCTGTTGGTTCCTACTGCTAGCCTCATCATATGCTCTGTCTACTAATTTCTCGGGGTACCCTCTACTTATCAGTCTTTCTTTCAATTTTCCTGCCTGTCTCTCAAAACCCTCTCTGGTATTGTTAACATGTCTTAGTCTGAGGAATTGGCCATAGGGGATAGCTGGCTTTACATGCACTGAGTGGTAGCTATCAAAACGAAGGAGGGCATTTGTGACCGTCTCCTTCCTTTCTATGGACGTACAGATCCTATTTTCATGTAGCTCAACCAGAACATCCAAAAACTCCAATATACACTCATTGATGAGGTCATATAACGAGTGCAGAAGAGTCATTAGGGGCCTGAAGTACTATAGGGTTTGAAGATAATACACGTCACTCTTAGAGTATAGTTTCTTGGGTGCTCGAGTAGGTTACTAAACCATCGGCAATTTTTAAGAATACTTGACACTCCTTGTTCGTTTCATTTGAAAATAGTGAATTTTATTATAAACGAAAATCAGAATGGCAATCCAATTAAACATGCAATGTTTCGGTCTATAAACAGACCTTCATCAGACACTGTTCAAGAACAAAATATACTGTTTAGAAGAAATCAAAACCTACATTAACAAAGTACAATGGTACTATGGTACAGAACGAAAGATAAATAATGACACATATACATAATATATAGCAGGAGACGTGGGTGTCATGTTATTGCCATCAGCTCTATCCCTGGGGTTGAAATGTGGTGGCATAGTGATCCCTAAGAAATCATCAGGATCAGTGAGTAGAGACGAGAGTATCTGTGTGATAATGGAGACAAAGGATCGAAATGTCCTAAATGAAATAGAATATCTATCATAGCTGGAGTAACTATCTGGACATGCTGATATGATGTATGTGTTGTATATCATGAGTAAGAGACATTGAGTATAATAAAGAATGTGACCATTGTTAGTGTGATAGCATACAAGGTCTCGAAGATGTAAACAAATTGTGCAAGCAAGGAGTATAAATGTATGACAGTAAAACAAATGACCCAAGCTGTTGGGTACAACAGGTAGCTAAGTCATGTACTCAACGGATTGCATGGTATATGAAGAGATACAAGTACGTATGCGGTGCTGTGACCGCTATAGCGCTGGGGAGAGTAACAGCAGATAGGAGACCCTATGCAAAAACATTTAAAGCAACTTAGAACTTTCCTGAAGTTGAAAAAGGCAAATTATCCAAAAAGATGGCAGAGAAGTATTACCCCCTTCCCCAAAAAACTGGATTGGTATTTTCTGCCCAAGGTCCACAAAAGTCTGGTTACTCCCCCCGGACGGCCAATTGTAGCAGGGGTCGGCTCCATTACGGCGCCCCTGTCACAATATATTGATTGGATATTAAGACCTATATTGAAGGACATCCCCTCGTACTTAAAAGACACAAATGACTTCCTTATTGCCCTTAATGAACATACATGGCAGGAGGGATGGCTGATGCCTTTATACCCGTATACCCCATAGTAAGGGCATACAAGCAGTGAGGGAGGTGGTACAGAACACACAAAAAGGAAAGGACTATACCAATTTAATCTGCACTGCACTCCACTTTATTTTGAGTCATAATGCCTTTGTTGTGCGAGAGCGATGGGCACTCCCGTCTCCTGCACATACGCCAATATCTTCCTCGCGTTTTTTGAAATTATATACATCTACAAAGAAAAAAAAAACTATATAAGATACATACGAATGTACAGAAGATATGTGGATGACGTGTTCATTCTGTGGTCTGGGACAAAGGAATTGTTCAAAGAAATGGTGGACTTTTTGAATGAGAGAAATGATATGAACATGTGTGTATATTGGAGTTTTTGGATGTTCCGGTTGAGCTACAGGATAATAGGATCTGTACGTCCTTACATAGGAAGAAGACAGCCACATATGTCCTCCTTTATTTTGATAGCTACCACCCAGCGCATGTAAAGAGAGATATCCCCTATGGCCAATTCCTCAGACTAAGACGCGTTAACAATACCAGGGAGGGTTTTGAGAGACAGGCAGGAGGATTGAAAGAAAGACTGGTAAGTAGAGGGTACCCCGAGAAATTAGTAGATAGAGCATATGATAAGGCTAGCAGTAGGAACCAACAGGATGTGCTCAAGAGAAACAGAAAGAAGGAGGGGAAAAAAAGAGAAGTTCTCCTTTACCTTTAACTTCATCCATGCTTTCATGTTGTTTTTGACGCCAAATTCTGACCCTACCATCCGAATGTCGCAGCAGAAATCTAGACTCATCAGACCAGGCAACGTTTTTCCAATCTTCTACTGTCCAATTTTGATGAGCTTGTGCAAATTGTAGCCTCAGTTTCCTGTTCTTATTTGAAAGGAATGGCACCCGGTGTGGTCTTCTGCTGCTGTAGCCCATCTGCCTCAAAGTTCGACATACTGTGCGTTCATAGATGCTCTTCTGCCTACCTTGGTTATAACGGGTGGCGATTTGAGTCACTGTTGCTGAAGAAAATGCAAGCAGCACACGTGGCAATCGGTAATGGTGGGTGCCTAGCCCCGGCCGTCAACTTCCGGTCCGGTCTCTCCCTCACTTCCGCTCACCTAGCGCTTTTACACGCGGCATTTACGCAGCCCGTGTGTCTCATGTGTTGGCGCTCAAACATTTCCCGACCCCGGAGCCCAACCACTAAATCCCCTTCCATATTGTACTTGAAGAAGGGCAGTTTGCCCGAAACGCGTTTACTTTGGAAATAATAAACCTGTTACCCTACGTGAAGACTACCCTTTCAATAGCGCCGTACCAGTTTTTTCCGTTGGTTTCCCAACCATACTTTGCACTTAACTATACCGGTGAACCGTTCCCCCAGACGGACTACACCGGCTACCTGATGGGCAGCTATTGATGTAATTCTATGCGCTTTTTTAGCGCACTAAGGTGAGCATAACATATAAGGGGGGTGTTGTTTACACCCTCCCACAGAACGACTTTGACGCCTATTGATATTTCCTCCTACCCCACAATAATACACGAGGCGCCGTCCTCTTGTTTTGCCTTCTTCTCCCCCCCTTTTTCTGTCTGTTGTTTTAGCACTAATACCTGTATTGTCAGGTGTATAAAAATAAAAAACAAAAAATTGCCATTTTAGTGTTCCGTACCTCCCAAAAACATGTAGTATAAGGGATCAAAAAGTCATATATACCCTAGAATATTACCAATCTAACCACTAACTTTTCCTGCAATAAACAAACCCTCTTTTGATTGAGGAATAAAAAAGACATAGCTCTTAGAATATGGCGACACTTAAGCTATTGCGGTTTCCATAAAATGAAGTTTTTATTTGCTAGTAAAATATATGAAGACCTGTAATTATATCATGTTTATTATACTGTGAACAGAGTAAATGTTTAAATAAAAAAAAACAATTGGCAAAACAGGGTTTTTTCTGTACGGTTGCACGGAAGCGTTAATAAATATGAATCCTCATGCTATTTTTAGCACAAAATAAACCAATTGGAAAATACAAATCTTCTTGCAAAAAACAAATTCTTAGGCCCTTCCACACTTGCCTTGCAGATCACGTCAGAATCAGGGTGCGATCAGGGTTTGGTCAGTGAAAAAGTGACATGTTGCATCAGAGTTCAATCAGTTTTCAGTCAGAGTTTGTTAAGTGTCTCAGTTTTTCACGTGCGTTTTCAATGCATCTTCAATGCAATTTCAATGTGTTTTTCACGCACAGATAATGTGTGTGAAAAGGACTCAGGACTGCGCTCTATCTTTTCAATGGCAATTGATGGGTGAAAAACGTATTGGACTTGCATTGGACTTGTATGTGTCTCAGAGTGCAATGTTTTTTTTTTTGCATTTCCATAGACTTGTATGGTGTGTTTTTCACGCGCGCGACTTGCAAAGGTACAGTATCCTGAGATTTAAACGTGCATTTGTGTGTGAAAAAAAATGCAAATCTGAAAAAGCCCATTGATTACAATGGGTCAGAGTGCAATGCAAGTTCTACGCGTCAAAAGCACACGCAGAACACGCACATTAAAAGTGCAAGTGTAGAAGGGGGCTTATATACCCATTTCAGACAAAAAATAAAAAAAGTTATGTTTTGAAATTTTAGCAGGAAGAAAACTTAAAAGGTCTATGTCCTAAAGGCCATTTTAGGCCGTGTCCTTAAGTTGTGGAACAAAAGCACTGGCTTTTTTCATTTTGAAGTAAATAAAGCCTAAAGGATTATAATAATTGCACTGTTATTTGGAAAAAATTCAAAATATCACATAAGAACCATTAAACAAAAAACATTCTTTATTCAAATATTTTGCATTTTAATAATTTGATCTCCCACACTGAGACTGTTTGATTGTACTGTTTCTTGTTAAAAAAAAACTTGAATTCATCCGCTATGGACTTGGTATTATTTGTTCTTGTTATATCCTGTCTAGCTCATGATTTGATGTTTTTTCTCTGTTTGTGAATTAGCTAGGACATCATCCTTTTCCCTTTATCCCCATGAGCATAATATAGAAATTTAGAATACATATAGATTTTATCTGCATTAGTTGCTTCCTTAAAGGAAACCTACCATTTAATTTGATGCATTAAGAAGCAAACATGCCTTGAGACTGCTGTAGCTACACTGATTCAGGACCATATCTTGTTAAATCCCTGTGCTGAATGGTTTTTCTGATAAAACAATTATAAAATTATGATAATTAAGCTGTCTCGCTACTGTGACTGGGCTCGGCGCTTTTATTATTCACTGGACCAGAGGATGATGTAATCGCTGGGTTGTGCCTGAAGGCAGAATAATTAATTGCTGCACTATACCCCAGCTGTTGTGTATGAGTGATCCAGCTCAGGTTGATTAGTCATGTCTGGACCAAGCACCATGTAATACAATTTCTGTGTATCTTGTGCTATTATGCAATCCAGTTTACCCAAGGTCCTGAATGTGATAATTGTGTTTTCAGCAAAACCACTCTACTTTGATAAACCAAGATATGATCCTGCATAAGTGTAGCTACAGCATTCTCAAGATATGTTTGGTTCATAATGCATTATATTCTTTATTTTGGTCTTATGCTTGTATCACTATTACTCTGCATTTCTGGGTTGCCATATACAGTGTACAGTAGATAACTTGCATTGCACAGAAATTTTGTATACAGGGCAACTACATGTGCACAATGTAGAACTTACTTTGTATTCAACAAAGTGATGAGGGGGCTCCTTCTTGACTAGCTCCCACATTTAACTTAGCTTATTAGCTCTTTAAAATGTTTTTAATCTTCTGCATTGTCCCCTTCCTTTCTGTTTTCAATACTTGTGTAAAATCATTGTATGTGGATTTATTATTTTGGAATAAAATGTGATTGTTTATCAATTTCAAGCAAATGTGTAAGATCCCTGCCAACTGTGCTAGCTATATACAGTATACAGTATATTATGTTGCTAGCTATATACAGTGTATCTGAAAATTAGTTGTCTTTTTAGTTCTTCTTATTTTTCTGCCAGTTGTACACCACCAAATGTTAGATACCGCATATACTCGAGTATAAGCCTACCTGAGTATAAGCCGAGACCCCTAATTTCAACACAAAAAACTGGGAAAACCTATTGACTCGAGTAACTGTCGTGTATATATAGTGACTGTTGCATATATCCTGCCTATCTCCTGTAGCATACAGCCTGCCCAGCCCCTGTAGTATACAGCCTGCCCAGCCCCTATAGTATACAGCCTGCCCAGCCTCTGTAGTATACAGCCTGCCCAGCCCCTGTAATAGGAAAAATAATAACACTGTATTCACCTTTCTGACGTCCCCCGTAGGTCCTCTTCTGTCTCCGATGCTCCGGTGCCGCCTCGGGTCCTTTGGTCCTCTTTAGATTCTTCCGCTCATTTTCGGGTGTCCATGCTCGGCCCGGAAAACAGAATGACATCAGCCGCTTGCAGAAGTCATTGTTTGTGAGCTGCTGGCATCGTGAGGGGAGCCGAAGAGGATCTGAAGGACCCGAGGTGGCACTGGAGCATCGTAGACATCAGAGGACCTACGGGTGACGTCAGAAAGGTGAGTATTGACTTTATTTTTTAGTTGACTTGAGTATAAGCCGAGTTAGTTTTTTTAGCACAAATTTTGTGCTGAAAAACTAGGCTTATACTCAAGTATATGTGTATCTTTTGTGTTGGAAAAGGGGAACATAATAGAGGGAAAAAGACGGCAGTAAAATATAACTTTTATTTTGTTTCTTTTAAAAAATATATGAAATATACACTGTATACACATACGAATTAATGTATGCAATCACCTGTGTGATGAAGGATGTAGGAGACCCTCCTGACCAACCAAGAGCAGCATCTGCAATTCGCGTCAGAGAGGCGCGACTGCGCATGTCAGCGTTATCGTAAAGAGCACAATAGGAAAAAAAAAGTAGGCGCGTGCGCACAAATGGATGTAAATCCGGAAGATTTCCAGAAAGGCGGTGCAGTAGTGAGTTCAAGGCGTAGAGGTACGTGTTAACACTAGCATAAAAGACCAGAGGTGGTGTCACTTATTTATTTAGCCCATACTCTGTGACTACTTAGTTTTCTTTCAAGGTGCCATACCTGACACCACCTCTGGCCTTTTATGCTGCCAATTACAGACTATAGTGTACAGTCTCTATCTCATGCAGTAATTACTACATCTAAGATGGCCGCTTTGTACTTTATTGAGCTTGTGCGCACGCGCCACGTATGTGTCGCAGCCCGGACACACAATGGCGCTTCCGGATTTACATCCATTTGTGCGCACGCACCTACTTTTTTTTTACTATTGTGCTCTTTACGATAACACTGACATGAGCAGTCGCGCCTCTCTGACGCGAATTGCTGATGCTGCTCTTGGTTGGTGAGGTGAGTCTCCTACATCCTTCATCACACAGGTGATTGCATACATTAATTAGTATGTGTACACGGTTTTGCACTTTTCTTCACTATTTATGTCCTATTATGTACATACAATTGTTATTATGTGATATTGATGTTTTTGAATATATGTATTAATATATTTCTCTAAGTGATTCTATATATTTTTGTACTAATATGCTAATGGACCACTGATGATGTCACTACATTGTGGCTTTATATGCTTGTTTGTAACACTGCACATGATGCTTGACAAAGGCTGGGATACAGCTGAAACGTTGCATAGGATGGAATAAACACCCTTTTCTTCACACAAATGGAGTGCTGCCAGTTTCTGTTTTCTATATATATATGACTAGATAATAGATGGATAGATAGATAGATAGAAAGAAAGGATATGCATAGATAGATATGAGATAGAAAACTAGATAGATAGAAGATAGATATGGTGTCATTGGTCAGCAGCATGCGCTTGTGATGCGGTGACAGGAGGCAGTTCCCGCCCCTCCTTCTTGCTGATTGTAGTTTTTTTTTGAGAGCTGGAAACCCTGGTTGCTTTGGCCAAAAGAGGTACTAAATGAGGACCAAGAGGCAAAATACTTTGAGGAATGATCCCCAGAGACACCTGGACCAGAATTATGTATTTTAGGTTTTTTTGCTCAGAATGACGGTTACACTTTGAGCTCATTATTTTGGATTTTAGAGAAGCATGTCTTAAGTGTACAGAGACAAGGGCAAATCTATTTATTGCATTGTTTTTAGGAACTTATGGAAACTAGCAAAACAACATATACGGTAGGTTATGCATTGGGAAAAGGTATTGAGATAGATGTATGGAGAAGAGTTTTTTACTATTATGAAAAGAAGATAAGTAAACAAAAAGAACTGATAAACTTGTTGATATTGGCAGGGAAGAAAGTATTACTTGAAATTGGATATCTACGCATCTAACAGCTATCATACTAATAAGTAAAAAAATTGAATGAATTTGTATATTTTCAATGGCTGGGAAAAACATACTATATTAACACCTTGCCGACCGAGGACGAACTATATCGAGGAGGATCTAAAATAATGGTAAAAAAATTTTCAATAAATAAAAATAAATATGAAAAAAATAGTAAAAAAATTAAAAGTTTAAATCACCCCCCTTTCCCTAGAACTGATAAACAGTAAAAATCATAAACACATGATGTATCATCGCGTCCCAAAATGTCCGTTCTATCAAAATATTTTAGCAATTTTTCCCAGCGTTTAACCCCGTAATGGAAATTGGCTCTCAAAGTCCAAAATACCACTTTTTTGCCATTTTGAAAAATATAAAAAATTCTATCAAAAGTGATCAAAAGCCCATACAGTCCTAATAAAGAAAGCATTAAAAACGTCAACAAAAGTTGCAAAAAATTACACCACCACAGCTCCATACACTGAAGTATGAAAAAGTTATTAGTGCCAAATTGAAGAATTTTTTTTTGTACAGAAGGTTTTAATTTTTTTAAATGTATGAAAACATTATAAAACCTATACAAATTTTGTATCCTCGTGATTGTACCGAGCCAAAAAATAAAAATAGACATGTGAGTTAAGGCTCTCATTGAAAGCTGTAAAATCCAAGCCCACAAGAAAACTGCGAAATGCATTTTTTCATCATTTTCACTGCATTCTGAATTTTTTTTCCCGCTTCCCAGTACATGACATGGAATAATAAATACCACCACTATGAAGTTCAATTTGTTACGCAGAAAACAAAAAAGTTACTGATTTTTGAAGGTGGGAAGTGAAAAATGAAAATGCAAAAACGAAAAAGGGCCACTTCCCTAAGGGGTTAAAGAGACAACATAGTTAGTTGGAATTTTTGCCAAATTTTGTTTCTTTTCATAACTAAACGCAAAAGATTTCATCCAAATTTTTAAACTAATTTGAAGTACAATATGTCACGAGAAAACAATCTCAAAATCCCCCGGATTTTGGGGGGATCTGAAAAATGGGGCCGCGTCCTTAAGGCCAAAAGAGGCTGAGTCCCATAGGGGTTAAAACCATGTTATTAAAATTAAACATTTTAGGCATAGTAATTACTTAAAAGCAGGGATGCACAACCCAAAGCCCTCCGGCCCTCAGGTTGCGCCCTGCCCTGTTGCCTGCAGTTTCCAGTGCGGCAGCAGGGCTGCAGTTTTATTGCATTTTTACCGCAATTTGAGGAAAAAAATGGTATGAATCATGTGCAAAAAGCAGACAGAGCTTCAGGACCTTCCCTCTACAGCCGGGCAGCTCAAGGACCTGTGAGGATGTCATTATCACATGATCCTCCAACTTCTCCTCTATGCAGCAGCCAGAGAACTGCTGACACTAAGGACAGGGAACTAGACCTTGTACACAGGGGACAGTATTATAGTAGTTATATTCCTGTACATAGGGGGCAGTATTATAGTAGTTATATTCTTGTACATAGGGGGCAGTATTATAGTAGTTATATTCTTGTACATTGGGGGCAGTATTATAGTAGTTATATACCTGTACATAGGGGGCAGTATTATAGTAGATATATTCTTGTACATAGGGAGCAGTATTATAGTAGTTTGAATACACGCAGTGTGTTCAAATAATAGAGCACTCACGGTGTGCACCACCTATTAACGTAATCTCAGAAAAGAAGAAGGGAAGGGGAATATGTAGGAGAAAGAAAAAGTTGTGAGTGTATTAAAAATTAACTTTTATTGTTGTTTTTAAAATTAGTTGTGAGTGTATTAAAAATTAACTTTTATTGTTGTTTTTAAAATTTAGAGTCTGTACTCTTTATTAATATAAATAGTCTAACAAACGTGGCAAAATTATCGTTGCCCCGCTGTTGCCCCAGCCACAAGTTATGCAGAGTGGCTCCTAGGGATAAAGATACAGGTGGGAGTCCCCTTATGATTTCTTTAATCCCTCCTGTGAAATAGCTGGATCCCACTTCTATTTGGTAGTGGGGATCTAGGACAGTGCTATGTGGTTCTATCTTAATGAAAGATCCCGAGGGACCTTAGTTGCTGCCCAGCGCGACACCGCTGTGTGCATGTGTCCGCTGTGAAGTATGAGGGGATCGTGGTGGAGCGCCACACCGCGCCTCCTCTCCTCTAGCTCTGCGCAGCTTGTCTAGTCTCAGGTACCGTGCTGCACGATACCGAGGCTGACAAAAGGTCCTATTGTGATCTTAAACGGCGATCTAACTGTATGTCAGTATCGCTACTGCATCTGTCCCTCTATTATTAAGTATTCGTCCGAGCAACGAGCAGTTTCGAGTACGCTAATGCTCGAACGAGCATCAAGCTCGGACGAGCATGTTCGCTCATCTCTAATTATAATGTATTAATATATATAAGTGGTTAAGTAATTACATGTTAGAGTTAATAGTATCAGAGTTTATACAGTTGAAAAAAGACACATGTCCACAAAGTTCAGCCAAAGAAGAGAAGGGATTGTATGGGGAAGGGATTTAGGGGTAAATTCTATAGAACATAACTGGCAATGTCATTTAGGTGAAAAAGGGCATCTAGATCCTTATTGAAGCTCTCTGCTGTCCCTTCTGTGACCAGCGGCTAAGGTAGTCTATTCGACAGATTGACAGTCCTCACAGTAAAGAAGCCTTGTAAACTCTGGTGATTAAACATTGTTTTCCCCAGACGGAGAAAGTGCCCCCTTGTCTTTTGATTTTATTTAAAGGGGTATTCCAATCTTGGCATTTACATTTAATTAAATTCATTGGCCATATGTAAACATTTATTCAATTGGATGTTATTAAAAAAAATGTTTCCATGTGAAGATAATTTCTCATAAATGTAGTGATATGGTCCCTTAGAAACGAGATGGCTTCCCCGGATATGACCACATCACACTCTGGCAGCGGTGGCCAGACACGCTCTATTGAGTCCTGCCGGACCACCAGGATTCAGAAATCATAACCACAGGATGGCTGTGGGACATGTAGTAACTCCTCGGACATATACAAAAACAATTTGTTTCTTTGTGCAATCCATCCAGCAGAGGTGGCCTAAGGGACAACATGGCTACATTTATGAGAAATTATCTTCACACAGGAACAGTTTTTTTAATAACATATAATTGAAGAAATGTTTACATATGGCAGATTAGTGAAACTGAATGTGAGTGCCCAGATGAGAATACCCCTTTAATCTGGAACAACTTTCTACCATATTTTTGTATGGAACATTCTTTTATTTATAAAAATTTATTATGTCCCCTCTTAGTCATCTGACTAAGATTTATTATGTCCCCTCTTAGTCGAAAACTTCCAGATGGTAATTGTATCCAGTCTGAATTCCTGTTATTCACCTTAATGGTCCAAAGAGGTTTCTGCATCCAAGAGATTGGTATATAGATGAGGTTCTACAAGTGGTGCACTTTGAATAAGTCAGCAATAATGCGGAGCAGCCCCGGCCGGTGGCTGCAACCCACTAGACAGTTCCTTAGGAGTGACGCCACTCAATCTACGGTTCGTCCAAGGGAACACTTCTCCTTGACGCGTTTCGAAAGTCACGGCTTTCTTCGTCAGGAATGAGAGGTATGTGTGCCACACCATGACGATCCTCTATAAGATTTGGCAACTGCAAACATTGTTGTTATCCATCGTGTACATTAGGGAGACTCCCTGAGCAAAAACTCATCTGATGCCCTCAACAATATAAAAAGTTTGTATTTATCTAAATAAATACCCTGCAGGACAGGAACAAATATAGATGGGAAAATTGAAGCCATGGAAATGCCATTTATTGTACAATATACAAATGATTGGGGAGCTTTTAAACAAATTATACATAAATATTGGTATATTTTGACCGAAGACAAGATAATTGGTGATCTTATACCAAAAAAAACCTAAATTCATCTTTAGAAGAGCACAGAACCTTGGGAACTTAGTGGTCTCCACAATACAAGGAAATAGAGTAACTGATGCACAGGTGAATAAGAATTTTCTACATCATCCAGGCAACAACCTATTTTAGATTTTAGTAAGGAAGGTTTGACAGGATCACGGTATAAAATTAAACAACACATAAATTGCCACACAAAGCGCATTATATACTGCATTTAATGTGTCCATGTGGCAAATTATATATAGGAAGAACTATACGGTCTTTTATGAAACGTTTGAAAGAACATATTTACAATATTGAGAGAGGGTTTGAAGGACACCCTCTCTCTAGACACTATAAAGTTAAGCACCAGAATAAAATTACTGGTTCAATAGCATTTGGTTTAGAAAAAAATAAAAAGAATTGGAGAGGAGGAGATTTTATCCACCAAATGTTGCGGACTGAAAGCCGATGGATTTTTAATTTAGAAACATAGGGGTGCACCCCAGGGGTCTCACCACTCTACCCTTAAAGGGGCCCCCACCAAATGGGGGCGATTCAGGCGGTCACATGACCACCTGAAGCGCCCACAGTGTATTTGGGTGCGGGCTCCCTGGGCCACAACCCTTAGATGTGCCCCGAATACAGTCTATGGCAGAGTAAAATAACAATAAGTTCCCTCCCAAAACGAACAGAGGTACAACAAGATGGTGGCGCCCAGTTGCAGGGCGTGGCCGTCTTGGTACACCTCCGGTATCCACTAGTATCCTGACACAGCAAGAGAAGGAAAGGAGGTCGGTGATCATCGAGTGAATGATGAAAGGTGAGTACAACTTTATTATGTTACCTAAAATGATTGCTGGGGGAGCTGTATATAGTGATTATTGGGGAGCTGTATACTGTGATTGCTGGGGGCTGTATGTAATGGTTGCAAGGGGAGCTGTATATAGTGATTATTTGGGGCTGTATATAGTGAATTCTGGGCTCTGTATATAGTGAATACTGGGCACTGTATATAGTGATTTACATAGTTATTGCTGGGGAGCAGTATATAGCGATTACTGTTCCCTGTCTGTACTACATTTAATGGGGGCCCCCACCAACCTTGTTCCAGCCCTGCTTTTGATACATGGCGAGGTCTTGCTGGTAGCTGATTGACATTACATGCTGTTATTTAATTTATGATCTACTAATACACTTAGATGCTTCTCAATAAGGGGCTCTCCCAGATTTACTCCCCCAAGCTGCATGTAGATTATTATCCCCCAGATGCATAACCTTACATTTATCCACATTGCCTCAATATCCTCATTTGCCAAGCGGATGACAAAACACTTCTCATGGGTGCTCCTATGACCCATGTCCTGGGTTGCAGGTGCACCCACATGCCTCCCTGTGCCCCTGAAGCCCATTTGCAGCGTCAACCTTTCCCCGCTCCGGCACGTGTGTCCCCACCTCCTAGGGTGCATGCACTAGCTCTTTAAAATTGAAAGGCCCACTGCACCGGCTGCGTGCTTTGATGAATTTGTGGGACCTTCCTGTGTCCCCTGCCAGTTACAAATGCAGAGTGTGCATTTACTTCTGCAAATCTGCAAACTGTAAGCTAATTCTTTCCTGCAGCCCCTTCTACATTCTGCCATCAGCTGACAGGCTGGAGGGGAGCAAATTTCTAACAATTATATCTCCTGAACAGGAGACACAATTCTGGAGAATCTCCCCCTTTAATATGAGTTAAGGATTGTGTATGGGTGCTTCACAGAACCGGAGATATCCACTCTACAGCAATTTTGTTTGTCAGTTCCAGGGTTTAGGAGATATAGCTGTTTGATGTTTGTCACTTTTATGACAATTATAAATGTCCTTTCTGCACTGGGCATATAAGACATATATAGCCGTATAGCAGTCGTGAATGGGTTGAAGTTCTTCATGAGGAAACTTCACCGTAGTCCATCTCATGGGATTATGGTAAAGAATAGCATAATGTAACAGTTGAAATGTTGGCCATTTTTCAACATGACAACACCAGACATTATATTGCTTATGCTATTTTAAGCAGCTTGTGTGGCATAGATGTGATACCATAGCCTGCAGCATCTCCTTGTCTTTTCTCTCTCTAAAATCTGCCAGCAGCAAATTTGTGTTCGAATTTCAATACCTAAACCTAGACTCCAACCAGTAACACAGTCAATTGTTGCTGGTACCAATCATGGGTGTTAACAGTTTAAATGTAGCATTTAAATTGCTACAGCCACGTGTAATGGCCCACATTTATTAAAGCCTTTGCACCAGTTTTTGGTCAGACTTTGCACTAGAAAGAACGTGAAGAATGCTTGCCGAAGTACTCAATAAGTGTCAATGACACACTGCACTATTTATAGCCTCCTCATGGTTATTTAATTTACAGAACCCCTGATGGGTATTTTCCTTCATCCCCTATGGATTTACTAGATACAGCCCCTCCCCTAGTGGTTTCCTTATGTACAGCCTTGTGTGGGGCTCCCAGCAGCTCTGGGCCTGATACTTGCCCAGGTATACCCAGTTCTGGCACCAGCCCTTTTCAACACCCCTGCCACTCATGAGGCGCTGGAGCCTCCAGCGAGCCCACGGCAAGTCCCGGCTGTTGATCCACCAATGGAAGCTGCTGCCCGGCACCTGCAAGGCCCAGGCCTGCATGCCCAGCCCCTCAGCAGCCATGTAGCCATGGTGAGACCCTTCGAAGGAGCCTGCAAGTTGCAATAGGCTGGGAGACCCAACGCTTCCTGGCTGGTTGATCCACCAAGGGTGCCTGGGTGCATTGGGATTGTACAACGGGATAAGTATGGGCCTTCAACATAAAGAAGGGGTTTGGGTTCGCCACCGAGGACTATACTGGGCGGGAGGTGTTCATCACCCACCGCTCCATCAAGTGACTCCACGATATCAAGTCAGAAGAGCTGACAACAGTGTGTCCTAGGCTGCACAAGCTAGCCACTCTGGTATTCTGGGCCCTGGCTGCCTCGAGTGGGGAATGTTCCACCTGTGTGCAAGGTACTATAAAATAGTCCTCTACCAAGTGTGGGTCCAGTTCCAAATTGGCCTCATTTACCAAAAATGGCTAAGAGCAAAACTGTTCCAGTTGCTCATTGCAACAAATCAGAGCACAGCTTTAATTTTATAAACTGCTGTGGGCAATTAAAGCTGAGCTCTGAATGGTTGTCATTAGCAACTAGGACAGTTTTGCTTTCAGGCACATGATAAATGTTACCCAATGTTTTCATTTTTTCAGTTAATATCATATTTATACTTTTTCAAGATGTAATGGGAAAATATGCTTAAAACTATGTATCCAACTTTAAACATGACCATCTAGCAGACAAATTGGTAGATTATTGGTAGTAAAATTATATACTGAAATACTTGCCTGTGAATTGTTTGTTTAACTTGAGCACTTGGAAGGTCACTTTGACTGTGGTGGCCATATCTTTGCAGAAGTATGATAAATCTCCTCACAAATAATATCAATGTAATCCGGCCTTTACTGGGGATGTATTGAAGGAAAAATTATTCACAAAGAAATAGGATGCAAAAGATTACATTTAAAAAAGTACTCAATATTGAAATTTTTATTTATCATATTAAAGTTAAGTCATATCTCCCATTTAGTTTAATGGAGAATGACCTCTCATATACACAGACTACTCCACTGTAGGAAATGAAAAAATAAGTTAATTAGAAACTAAATTTGTTCATAAACATCCTTGAATCCTTATCCTGCAGACATATTCCCTTTAATCTAACCCTTAGGCTACATTCACACTACAGTATGGGGGACGTATATACGGCCAATATACGTCCCCCATACACTTCTATGGGCTCACGGCCCTGTACGGGAGCGGTACGGTGCAGCACACGTGCGGCACCGTACCGCTCCGTAGCCCGGGGAAAGATAGGACATGTCCTATCTTTCCCCGTATTACGGCGCCGTGCGCCATTAATTCCTATGGAGAGGGGCGGGGGTGAGCTGCGCTCACCTCCTCCTCCTCTCCCCGCGCTGCCGTGTGCCCGCCGTGCTACGGTGCGGTGGGCTCACGGCAGTGTGAATTTAGCCTTACTCCTTTCTTGCATGAATTTCTTACATATGCCACAATTACTATTTACAGACATTGGTGGAAATTTATCTGTGATCCTGGCAACAATGTTCTCATCATTCGATAATCTTTACTAGAGTACTAATTTTTAAATATAGTACATAAGTTTGGAGATGCAGGGTTTAGTCCAACAAATAAAATTAATTAAATGTTTTTCTACCATAACCAATGATATTTTTGTTCTTCACTCCTTAGTGACGTGGCCTGGAAAGGCTCTAGTGACAGGGCATTTTCAGCTAATTTTTATATTTGAGTGAGCCGGTTTAAGGGCCATAACTTTTTTTTTTGCATGCTACCTTAAAAACATTTTTTTGCATTCATTTTTCGGGACAAATGGAGCTAGTTATAAAGGTAATAAAAGTTTTTTGTAATTTATAGTACTTTTTTATTTTCAAATGAACTAAAAATGAATAAAGACATCACTGCAGACTCTGGACCTGCGCCGCTGACGTCTGAAGTATAGAGTAAGAGAGGCATCCACTCCTCTTTTGAACATGTTCAAAGTATCTGCAATAACAACCTCCTGCATCAGAGAGTTCTATAGTTTTACTGCTTTTGCAGTAAAGAATCTCTTCGGATTGTAGTAGAGAACCTCTCTGTGCAGAGTTTTCTCTAAAGATGTCTTTTTCTAAGCGGAATAAACACAATTGTAGTAATCTATCTTTCTATTTTAGTACCCTCACTCCCTTAATAATCTTGGTTAATTTCCTCTGCATCCATTAGAGTTCTACTATGTCCCTTTATACATTGATGCACAACACTGTACACAATATACTATGTGTTGCTCTGACCAATGACTTGGGCAAATCAATGTCCTTATCATGAACATCTATGCCTCTCTTGATACAACACAATTACACTAAAGCAGGATATCTATAATGCATAAACGTTAAGATTTATTTAAATCCAATAAAAACCAAAAATGTATTAGCATCCCCCATATCAAAAACAATGCCAATATCTTAATAACAAGATATATGTCAATAATAAATCACTAAATAACCCTTTGAGAAGAGAGGGAAACAATAGACAGGGAACAACAGGCTCAGATAAACAAAACTGTAAATCTATAAGGTGTCAAGGGATTCTTGAGTTCTCAATGGTTCCAAGAGTCCCTAACCTCAGTCAATTGACTCTCATTCTAACAAGAGCAATCCCCACTTTTTCCCTGTACAAACTGTTGTGCCCTAGCAACAGCAGAAGGGCCCTAAGCATTTCATGTGCCATTAGGGTACATTGATCAGGGGAACAATATATTCAGATTTGCAGCAGAGCATTACAAGTGGCTCAGGTAGTCTGCATTGATATAAGCATTGCGGCACAGACAGGTTTCTTGCTGAGGTTAGGCATTGGCACTTACGTGACCAAAGATGCAGGGGCAGGTCCTACAACATTAATTTTATTTGGTGTATTAGAAGCTGCCTTTCACTGGTCACTAAAACTAAGTTTACCATCCAGCTTTTCCCAAATAATTGACTGTTTAGAACATAATTATACTTTTTGTTTCCTTGGCCCAAGTGTATAACCTTACATTTATCTACATATAACTTCATCAGTTATCCCTCGGAAATCCATTCTGATGCTGGATTCTAAGTACAGTGAGATACATAAGTTTAATAAGCATACTTAACATACCTAATGAAACGTCCAGCAGTCAACCCTCACTAATGAAATGCCCAGCAGCCAACCCTCACTAATGAAATGCCCAGCAGTCAACCCTCACTAATGAAATGCTCAGCAGCCTCCCACCACTTTGCCCTGCATCAACCTCCCCCACAGGACCCTTTGTTATATGATATCTGAAGCAGTATCATGATACTCAATGCTGATACATTATTTCCAAGAGAAGAAAACGTATTATTTGAAACATTTAAGGTAGAGTCACATGGACATTGTGTTTAGAAATGCAATGCAACATTTTGCGAGTAGAGCTGTAGTTTATGACAGTTTATTGTATTTATTATAAATGTTGTCCTGGCTCAATTAATGCTAAATATGTAATGTATATAATAAGTCAACTTAATTGCATGAATTATATGCTTTTAAAAAAGGATAATGTATTCATATGAAGAGAGGTCTCTGATAAGATAGATCTCTATATACTAGTGCATTAAGATTGTGTAACATTGTAACTCTATGGAAGCTCTGTTGAAGCTCTCAGTTCCATTGATAGTAGATAGTTGCATACGCTAGTGGTTAAGATCATTGTATTTTTATGGCATGCTGGAGAGTGGAGATAGTAGGTTCAAATTGTGTCAGGCCCAAAAAAATATTTATTGAACAATATTAAATAGCTTAGCATTTATCAGGGCTTCTATGCAATAAATGGAGAGGAGTTTTGTGGCTAGGTGGATTTGGCTCGCATATGATCAATTCCTCTCCTTGTTTCAGTGGAAGCCCTCAAAGATGTAGAAATACTATAAATACCATATATAGACATGTGTTCACCCAATTATGTTGGTTCCTTTTCTGATGACAGCCTAAATATCTGTTAAAAGGGTTCCTCCCTCTCCTTTGAGAGGAACCCATTCTGAGCTTTAAAGTACCGAGGTACATTGTGCATCCTGTAACCCAACTGAAATATGAGGAGAGTGGGGTGTTTTTAGCCTGAAAAGTGTGCTGAGAAACCCTGTTTCTACTCAATGATATATCAAGATTCTGTGGCTGTACTATATATAGCCCCTTGCAGATTAGTATTGATTTTTCTTGTCATTTTATTCCCTGCTATTATAATTATATTGTGATATGGGCAGGAAACATCAAGTTGCTATTATAAAATCCTCAATATATTTTTTCTTCAATGTTATTCACAGTATACCTTCCAAGAGAAATGTCTTCTGATCCATGAGTGCCCACAGGAGATTTTTAACCTTTGGATTTTGACATTGTAAGCTTATTTCTCTAGTTAAGTAAATTATTTAACTATCTGTCTCATCATGGATGTTGAAGTTGAAAGAAAGAAGGATATGTTTTGAAATACTAATCTACTAAGATATAAAAGAGTTAGTTGCAGTAGCTGCTTCAGGTGCTTTAGAATCCCTGGATTTGATCTTTTAATATCAGTTTAGAGATGTTGAAGCTGTTGGGTACTAGTGTGGCTGTTATGACCCTCTGGTGGCAGGATTGAGAACACCCAGCTTTCCATCATCTCTGGAAAGCTGGGTTGCTGGTGATTTGATTAGGGCTGTTCAAGCTACTGTGGGTGTGACCTGGGTCTGCTAAAAGGCTGGGAATCTGGTGTCTCAGGGCAGATCGTTATTGACTATATCTGTTTTGGCATATGGACTTTGGATGTGAGTATCTCGCCAGTGACCACGGAACCCGACATCCTGCCTCACTGCCAGCGGCCCTGGAATCCAGCATCCTACCTTTCTGCCAAAGTCCCTGGAACCTGGCATTCTCCCATCTTGCCAGTGATGCTGGAACCTGATATCCTGCCTTCCTGCCAGTGGCCCTGGAACCAGCCATACTGCCAGCAACGCTGGAACCCAGCATCCTGTCAACCCACCAGCAGGCCTGAAACTTTACATCCAGCTATCGTGCCAGCCTGTCCTGGAGCCCAGATATTCTGCCCGTCTGCCTTGGAGCACCACCTGTCTTTCCAGCTTACCCTGGGTTTTTTTCAGTTTTATGTTTCTGCTATTCTGACTTTGGTTTTTGTTGCAGCCCTCAGACGGATAAAGGTTGTACACCCCTGATCTAGATTAATGTTAAAGATATAAAAGATTAATAATACCAAATGATGATCATTTATCATTTCTTTACTTTATTTGTATAACTTCAGTGCTATACAGATCATGGGGAACATGTACTAATAAAATAAGACATTAAAGAGTATAAACACAGATGTATTGAATAATAGCCGGTTGGGTAGTAATGAATATCTACCCAGGTTTACGAGTAAGTATTAAGAAGAGACAGTAGACAGGTTATTCACATATTGACTTTACCCCCATAAAAATGCATCTAATGGCTCCTAGTCTTATGGTGTAGTGGTTAGTTTTTGTCAGAGTGGCACCCACTAGTCGTTCTAAATGTTGTTATGTTCTTTTACACTGCTTTAAATGTTACTGTGGTCATGGAGAAATGCACGACTGCTCCTGTAGCCCAACACATTATCCAAAAACAACTTACATTGTAAGGCTTAATAGTACTTTTAAGAGGTCAATGTTGTGGAAGGAAGCTGGCCAACAAAAAGCAGATATTATCTGTGCCCCAAGAGACCCACTGGTTGGGCACACATCTCCCAAATATATACCACAACAAATATCCTACAATTATTTTCTCCTCCTGCATCAAGGAAGAGAGGGAAGTTCTTATTGAGTTCAACTCCTCACTAGCAGTCCATGTAGACAAACAGATTATTGATCTAGAGAGCTAGTCTCCCCTATACGGTTGCAACTATTTATGCCCCAAATAAGAAACAGGAAACCTTCATGAGTAAAATTTTTAAACTGATTGATACAGAAAGAAAGGGTTTCTTCTGATTATAGTATGCAGTATGTGACCTTATTAGACATGGGCAAATCAATTTGAAGTGGAATTCGTTTAGAATTTGAGAAAAACTTTGGTTCTGCAAGATTACAAAGTTTACAGTGGTTCGTGAGAACACATTTTTTTTTTCCTCTTTATTAGCAAAATGGCCCTGAGCTAGAGATGAGCGATGGAATTGAAGAGTGAAGCGATTATAATATCGGCGGCTGTTATGTGCCTGTCATACTAAAACATAGCATTGTTTGAAGACCAAACCCTTTGCATAAGATGAACGCACATACAGCCGCCGATATTATAATCGCTTCACTCTTCAATTCCATGTGCACTTAAGGGACCATGCAGCCTGAACAACGTAGCATCTGTGGCCAGCTCAAAAGCACTGAGCTGAAGGCCAAGATCCCACTATAACATCAAAGAGTATACTATGTTGATTTGACATGGATTTCTTGATATCAACTTTAGCAACAAAAAAATTATTGAAATTTGGGGTATACAAAACCCCAAAAATGGACACCCTGGACATTGAGGAAAAATCATTCCAGCAGCTATGTTTAATTTAACACGGATTTCTTGATATCAACTGTAACAACAAAAAAAATTTTTTAATTTAGGGTATACTCCATCAGCTACTGAGAACAAGCAGCCAGTCGCTAGAGACAGCACGTGCAGTGTGATATAACGGGATTGCAAATGGCCATCTGTTTCTATAGGGCTGTGACATTGCATAAGCCTGTCAGTCGCTGGTTGACTTGCATGTCTGCACATGTGATAGAGGGTGTTCCTTTCTTCTTCCCAGAGTTCTCTGCTCCATGTAACACGTTGTGCTCAGGTAGTATGAGCGCGCACTAGAATGCTCGAGTGCTATTTACTCGAGGTCGAAACTTTTCCGATCTTGAGTGCTCGTTCTATAACGAACCCATTGAAGTCATGGAGATTCAAAGCATTTTTCAACGGGACCAATAAAATGTGTCATTTTATTGAGAAATAAGGAAGTCAGTATGTTCCTTGTTTTTTAATCAATGAATTCGTGGAAATTCAAAAGGAGAGGGACCGTGTTAAACATCTGCAATGTGTTCTTCACGATACTGTTCTTCACATACTAATGTGAAGAAACACTTTTCTGTACTAAGTCTTGTGATAAGTTGCCAGATGTACAAAACATCTGACATGTGTTCTTCACTGTGTCTTCACTTAAATGATCCGTGTGTACTCTTGCTCACCACTGTGTTTCATTAAATGAAAAGCTCATTCTCGAGTAGGCAAAATACTCGTAGTCCGAGCAAAAAATGAGCCGTTTCGAGTATGCTAATAACTCGAACGAGCATCAAGCCTTCAGAGACGAGTATGCTCGCTCATCTCTAGCTCAGGGCCATTTTGCTAATAAAGAGGGAAAAAAAATGTGTTCTCACGAACCACTGTAAACTTTGTAATCTTGCAGAAACCAAAGTTTTCTAAATTCTAACGAATTCCCTTCAAATTGATTTGCCCATGGTCTAATAAGGTCACCATACTGCATACTATAATCAGAGAAACCCTTTCTTCTGTATCAATCAGTTGAAAATTTTTACTCATGAAGGTTTCCTGTTTCTTATTTGGGGCATAAATAGTTGCAACGTTAGGAGGAGACTGGCTCTCTAGATCAATAATCTGTTTGTCTACATGGACTGCTAGTGGGAGTTGAACGCAATAAGAACTTCCCTCTCTTCCTTGATGCAGGAGGAGAAAATAATTGTGGATATTGTTGTGGTATATTTGTGGAGATGTGTGCCCGACCAGTGGGTCTCTTGGGGCACAGAGAATATCTGCTTTTTGTTGGCCAGCTTCCTTCCCACAACATTGACCTTTTAAAAGTACATTAAGCCTTACAATGTAAGTTGTTTTGGATTGATGTGTTGGGCTATAGGAGCAGTCGGCATTTCTCCATGACCCAGTAACATTTAAAGCGTGTAAAAGACATAGAAGGACTAGTGGGTGCCACTCTGACAAAAACTAACCACTACCAACCATAAGAGTAAGAGCCATTTAGATGCATTTTTATGGGGGTAAAGCAATATGTGAATAACCTGTCTACTGTCTCTTCTTAATACTTACGTAAGACCTGGGTAGATTCTTTCCCACGAGTACTATCTTTCCCACCCCCCATCCGGCTACTTATTTTGCCCTTTCTAAACATCCTGTGTTTAACTCTCTCTAATGTCTGTTATTACTTTATTTTAGTACATGTTACCCACTCAGATAGTATAGCACTGAATATACAAATAAAGTAAAAGAATGATAAATGATCATCATTTGTATAGTAATCTTTTTATCTTTAACATAATCTAGACAGGGGTGTCAACACTTATCCGTCTGAGGCGCACAAAAACAAGTCAAATAGCAAGAACATAAAACTTAAAAAGCTGGAAAGATAGGTGGTGCTCCAGGGCAGACGGGCAAATATCTGGGCTCCAGACAGGCTGTGGCACGATAGCGTGGATGTAAAGTTTCAGGCTGCGTGGTGGGTTGACAGGATGCTGGGTCTCAGCGTTGTGGCAGTATGGCTGGTTCCAGGCCACTGGACAGGAAGGCAGATATCAGGTTCCAGCATCACTGACAAATGGGAGTGAAATGCCAGGTTCCAGGGACTTTGGCAGAAAGGTAGGATGCTGGATTCCAGGGCCGCTGGTAGTGAGCAGGATGTGTCGGGTTCCGGGTCACTGGCGAGTACTCACATGCAAAATCCAAATGCCAAAAACAGATATAGTCAATAACGATCTGCCCTGAGACACCAGATTCCCAGCCTGTCTTACTTTTGCAGTCCCAGGTCACACCCCAGTAGCTGAACAGCCCTAATCAAATCACCAGCAACCCAGCTTTCCAGAGATGATGGAAACTGGGTGTTCTCAATCCTGCACCAGAGGGTCATAACAGCCCACACTAGTACCCAACAGCTTCAACATCTCAAACTGATATTAAAAGATCAAATCCAGGGATTCTAAAGCACCTGAAGCGCTACTGCAAACTAACTCTTTTTATATCTTAGTAGATTAGTATTTCAAAACTTCATCATGATGAGACAGATAGTTAAATAATTTACTTAACTAGAGAAATAAGCTTTACAACGTCAAAATCCAAGGTTAAAATCTCCTGTGGGCACATCATGGATCAGAAGACATTTGCCTTGGAAGGTATACTGTGAATAACATTGAGAGAAAAAATATATTTGAGGATTTTATAATAGCAACTTGATGTTTCCTGCCCATATCACAATATATATATTATAATAGGCAGGAGAATAAAATACGAAGAAAAATCAATACAATCTGCAAGGCGGGCTATATATTAGTGCAGGCCACAGAATCTTGGTATATCATTGTAGAAACAGGGTTTCTCAGCACACTTTTCAGCCTAAACACCCCACTCTCCTCATATTTTCAGTTGGTTACAGGATGCACAATTTACCTCGGTAACTTTAAAGCTCAGAAGGTTCCTCTCAAAGGAGAGGGGAGGAACCCTTTTAATAGATGTTGTAGGCTGTCATCAGAGAAGGAACCAACATAATTGGGTGAACACATGTCTATTATTGGTATTTATAGTATTTCTACATCTTTGAGGCTTCACTGAAACAAAGGGGAGGAATATGATGATCATATGCGAGCCAAATCACACCTAGCCACAAACTCATCTCCATTATTGCATAGAAGCCCTGATAAATGCTAAGCTATTTATATTGTTCAATAAAGATTTTTTTGGGCCAGACAAATTTGAACCTACTATATCCACTCTCCAAGCATGCCATAAAAATACAATGATCTTAACCACTAGCGTATGCAGCTATCTACTATCAATGGACACTGAGAGCTTAAACAGAGCTCCATAGAGTTACAATGTTACACAATCTTAATGCACTAGTATATAGAGATCTATCTTCTCAGAGACCTCTCTTCATATGAATACATTATCCTTTTTTAAAAGCATATAATTCATGCAATTAAGTTGACTATTATATACATACAATTTAGCATTAATTGAGCCAGGACAACATTTATAATAAAACAATAAACTGTCATAAAACTACAGCTCTACTCGAAAATGTTGCACTGCATTTCACAACACAATGTAAATGTCCATTGTGACTCTACCTTAAATGTTTCAAATATACGTTTTTTCTCTTGAAATAATTATAGCATTGAGTATCATATACTGCTTCAGAGATCATATAACAAGGGTCCTGTGGGGAGGTTGATGCAGGGCAAAGTGGTGGGAGGCTGCTGAGATATTATTAGTGAGGGTTGACTGCGGGCATTTCATTAGTGAGGGTTGGCTGCTGGGCATATCATTAGGGAGGGGTTGACTGCTGGGCGTTTCATTAGGTATGTTAAGTATGCTTATTAAACTTATGTTTCTCATGTACTTAGAATCCAGCATCGAATGGATTTCCAGAGGGATAACTGATGACGTTATTATGTAGATAAATGTAAGGTTTACACTTGGGCCAAGGAACAAACAAGTAATTATGTTTTAAACAGTCAATTTTTGGGAAAACTTGGATGGTAACTTAGTTTAGGTGACCAGTGAAGGCAGCTTTAATACACCAAATAAAATTATGGTGCACGCCACAATGTTGTAGGACCTGCCCCTGATCTTTGGTCACGTAAGTGCCAATGCCTAACCTCAGCAAGAAACCTGTCTTGCCGCAATGCTTATATCAATGCAGACTACCTGAGCCACTTGTAATGCTCTGCTGCAAAATGAATATATGGTTCCCTGATCAATGTACAATGACATGTGAATGCTTAGGGCCCTTCTGCGTTGTTGCTAGTTGCTAGTTTGTACAGGGAAAAATTGGGGGATTGCCCTTGTTAGAATGAGAGTCAATTGACTGAGGTTAGGGACTCTTGGAACCATGAGAACTCAAGAATCCCTGACACATCCTTTAGATTTACAGTTTTGTTTATCTGAGCCTGTTGTTCCCTGTATATGTTTCCCTCGCTTCTCAAAGGGTTATTTAGTGATTTATATTGACATATATCTTGTTATTCGATACTGGCATTGTTTTGATATGGGGGATGCTAATACATTTTTGGTTTTATGGATTTAATAAATCTTAACGTTTAGCATTATGATATCCTGCTTAGTGTAATTGTGGTGATCAAGAGAGCATAGATGTTATGATAAGGACATTGATTTGCCCAGTCATTGGTCAGAGCAACACGTAGTAGTTATTGTGTACAGTGTTTGGGCATCAATGTATAAAGGGACATAGTAGAACTCTTAACGGATGCAGAGGAAATCAACCAAGATTATTAGGGTGAGGGTTACTAAAATAGAAAGATAGATTTACAATTTGTTTATTCCGCTTAGAAAAAGAGAAGAGAAAAACTCTGCACAGAGAGGTTCTCTACTACAATCTGAAGAGATTCTTACTGACAAAAGAGTAAAACTATAGAATCTTGATGCAGGAGGTTATTATTGCAGATACTTTGAATGTCCAAAAGAGGAGTGGGATGCTCTCT
Source organism: Engystomops pustulosus (assembly GCA_019512145.1). NCBI lineage: Eukaryota > Metazoa > Chordata > Amphibia > Anura > Leptodactylidae > Engystomops > Engystomops pustulosus. The sequence goes on from CM033649.1 coordinate 46,525,089, forward strand.
TACTCTATACTTCAGACGTCAGCAGCGCAGTCCAGAGTGCATGTGATGTGTCTTTATTCATTTTTAGTTCATTTGAAAATAAGTACTCTAAATTACAAAAAACTGTTATTACCTTTATAACTAGCTCATTTGTCCCGAAAATCAATGCAAATTATTTTTTTAAGGTAGCATGCAAAAAAAAAGTTATGGCCCTTAAAAACGGCTCAAAAAAAATTTGCTCAAAATGCCCGGTCACTAGAGCCTCTCCAGGCCGCGTCACTAAGAGTGAAGAACAAAAATATAATGGTTATGGTAGAAAAAATTAATAATTTTATTGGTGGACTTAACCCTGCATTCTCAAACTATGTACTATATTTAAAATTTATTCGTTAGATTATGAATGATGAGAACATTTGCCAGGATCACAGATAAATTTCCACCAATGTCTGTAATAGTGATTGTGGCATATGTAAGAAATTCATGCAAATAAGGAGTAGTGACTAAATTCACACTGCCGTGAGGCCCGCCGCACCGTAGACACGGCGGGCACACGGCAGAGCGGGGAGAGGAGGAGGAGGTGAGCGCAGCTCACCCCCGCCCCTCTCCATAGGAATTAATGGCGCACGGGCCGTAATACGCGGGAAAGTAGGACATGTCCTATCTTTCCCGGGCTACGGAGCGGTGCGGTGCGCAGTGGGGCTGCACCGTACCGCTCCCGCACAGGGCCGTAAGCCCATAGAAGTGTATGGGGACGTATATCGGCGTATATACGTCCCCATACTGTAGTGTGAATGTTGCCTAGGGTTAGATTAAAGGAATATGTCTGCAGGATAAGGATTCAGGATGTTTATGAACAAATTAGTTCTAATACTATTTTTTTTCATTTCTACAGTGGAGTAGTCTGTGTATATGAGAGGTCATTCTCCATTAAACAAAATGGGAGATATGACTTAACTTTAATATGAAAATAAAATTTCATATTTAGTACTTTTTTAAATGTAATCTTTTGCATCCTATTTCGTTGTGAATAATTTTTCCTTCATACAATCCCCAGTAAGGCAGGTACTTGATATAGTTGTGAGGAGATTTATCATACTTCTGCAAAGATATGGCCACCACAGTCAAGTGACCTTCCAAGTGCTCAAGTTAAACAAACAATTCAAGGCAAGTATTTCAGTAATAATTTACTACAATAATCTAGCTATTTGTCTGCTAGATGGCATGTTAAAGTTGGATACATAGTTTTAAGCATATTTCCCATTACATCTTGAAAGGTATAAAATGATATTAATTGAAAAAATGAAACAGGGTAACATTTACATGTGCCTGAAAGCAAAACTGGTCCTAGTTGCTAATGACAACCATCAGAGCTCAGCTTTTATTGCCCACAGCAGTTTATAAAAATTAAAGCTGCTCTCTGATTGTTGCAATGAGCACTGGAACATTTTGCTCTTAGCCATTTTTAGTAATGAGGCAATTGTGTTAAAAATACCATTATAGATATAAATTTGGAATGGACCCACACTTGGTAGAGGACTATTTATAGTACCTTCACACAGGTGGAACATCCCCACTCGGGCAGCCGGGGCCCAGAATACCAGAGTGGCTAGCTTGTGCAGCCTAGGACACACGTGTTGTCAGCTATTCTGACTTGATATTGTGGAGTCACTTGATGGAGCGGTGGGTGATGAAACACCCCCCGCCCAGTATAGTCCCGGTGGCGACCCCAAACCCCTTCTTTATGTTGAAGGCCCATACTTGTCCCGTTGTACATCCCAATGCACCCAGGCACCCTGGTGGATCAACCAGCCGGAAGCGTTGGGTCTCCAGCCCTAGCCGACGCTGGATTGCAACTTGCAGGCTCCTTCAAAGGGTCCTCACCATGGCTACTGCGCTGAGGGGCTGGGTCCATGCAGGCCTGGCCTTGAAGGTGCCGGGCAGTAGATCCATTGGTGGATCGACAGCCGGGACTTGCCCGTGGGCTCGCCGCGGGCTCCAGCCCTCATGAGTGGCAGGGGGTTTGAAAGGGCTGGTGCCAGAACTGGTTATACCTGGGCAAGTGTCAGCCCATAGCTGCTGGGAGGCCCACAAGGCTGTACATAAGGAAACCACTAGGGAGGGGTGCTATCTAATAAATCCATAGGGGATGAAGGAGGTTATTAAAATACCCATCAGGGGTCTGAAATTAAATAACCATGAGGAGGCTATAAATAGTGCAGTGTGTCATGGACACTTATTGAGTACATCGGCAAGCATTCTTCACGTTCTTTCTAGTGCAAAGTCTGACCAAAAACGGTGTGCAAAGGCTTTAATAATGTGGCCATTACACGTGCTGTAGCAATTTAAATGCTACATTTAAACTGTTACACCCATGATGGATCCCCAACACAGAACAATTGACTGTGTTACTGGGTTGGAGTCTAGGTTTAGGTATGAAATCGAACACAAACATTTGCTGCTTGGCCGCAGGATCTGAGAGAGAAAAGACAAATGCATGTGCAGGCTATTGGTATCACATTTATTGCCACACAAGCGCCTTAAAATGAAAAGCAATATAATTTGCGGGTGTTGTCATGTTGAAAAATGGCCAACATTTCAACTGTTAACATTATGCTTATTCTGTTACCATAATCACATGCAGATGGACTACGGTGAAGTTTCCTCATGAAGAACTTCAACCCATTCACGACTGCTATACGGCGATATAGTCTATTATGGCCCAGTGCAGAAAGGACTTTTATTTAAAAAAAAAAAAAAACTTTATTGTCATAAAAGTGACAAACATCCAAAGCTATATCTCCTAAACCCATGGAAACTGAAAACAAATTGTGTGGGTGGATATCTCCGGTTCGTGAAGCACCCATACACAATCCTAGTATATTAAAGGGGGAGATTCCTCCAGAATTGTGATCTCCTGTTCAGGAGATATAATTGTTAGAAATTTGCTCCCCTCCAGCCTGTCCGCTGAATGGCAGAATGTTAGACGGGGCTGCAGGAAAGAATTAGGCTTACATTTTGCAGATTTGCAGAAGTAAATGCACACTCGGCATTTGTAACGGCAGGGACCAGGGATAATTGGTCCCACAAATCATCAAAGACACAGCCGGTGCAGGGGCCTTTCAATTTAAGAGCTTAGCAATGCAACCCTAGGATGTGGGGAACACCGCGCCAGGCATGGGAAGGTTGACGCTTGCAAATGGGCTCCAGGGGCACAGTGGAGCATATTGGTGCCCTGCAAACCACAGGACATGGGTCATAGGAGCACCCTGACAAGTGTTTTTGCATTCCGCTTGGCAAATGAAGGATAGTGATGGCAAATGTAGATCAATGTAAGGGTTGCATGGGGGATGAATAATCTACATGCACTTATGCCTGGGGGAAGTAAATCTGGGGAAGAGCCCCTTATTGAGTAACCATCTAGGTGTACTAGTAGATCCTAATATAATAACAGCATGTAAGGTCAATCAGCTACCAGCAAGACCTCGCCATGTACAAAAGAAGGGCGGAACAAGGTTGGTGGGGGCCCCCATTAAATGCTAGTACGAAGTGGAACAGTAATCGCTATAGTACTGCTCCCAGCAATAACTATGTAAAGCTCCCATAATCACATATTACAGTGCCCGTAGATATTCACTTAATACAGAGCCCAGAATTCACTATATACAGCCCCAATAATAACTATATACCAGCGCCCGTTGCAACCATTACATACAGCCCGCCCAGATCACAGGACAGCTCCCCCATAATCCTATATCACACTCCCCCCAGCAATCTTTTGAGTAACATAATAAGTTGTACTCACCTTTCATTCATCATCGATGATCACCCGACCTCTTCCTTCTCTTGTGTGTCAGGACTACGTACAACAGGGTCGCACGCTTGTTGACCTACGCCCTTCGTTTGGAGAGGAACTATTGTTATTTTACTCTGCCTAGACTGGTATTTGGGGCACATCTCAGGTTGTGGTCCAGGGAGCCCGCTCCCCAAATACACTTGTTGGCGCTTCAGGTGTCGTGACCGCCCGATCGCCCCCATTGGTGGGGGGCCCCTTTGAAGGGTTATAGTGGTGATAGGTGGTAGCACCCTATGTTTTTAAATAAAATCCATCGGGCTTTCAGTCGCGGAATTTGGGATAAAATCTCCTCCTCTCAATTCTTTTTATTTTTTTCTAACCAAATGCTATTGAACCAGTAATTTATCTGGTGCTTAAACTTTATAGTGTCTAGACGAGATGGGTGTCCTTCAACCCTCCCCCACGCCTCTCAATATGGAAATATGTTCTTTCAAAGTTTCACATAAAAGACCGTTAGTTCTTCCTAATATAATTTGCCCATGGGACACATTAATGCAGGATATATGCCCTTTGGTGGCAATTTATATGTTGTTTTAGTTTTTAACGGTGATCCTGTAAAACACTTTCCTCTTACTAAAATCTAACAAGGTTGTTGCCTGGATGATGTAAGAAAATTTCTTATTCACCTGTGCCATCATTTAATTCTATTCCTTGTATTTGGAGACCACTAAGTTCCCAAGTTCGTGCCTTCAAAGATGAATTTAGTTTTTTTGGTATAAGATGCACCAATTATCCTTGTCTCAAGTCCAAATATACATATATTTTATGTAAGTTTGTTTAAAGCCCCCCATCATTTGTATATTGTACAAGAAATGGCATTTCCATGATGCTTTTATTTTCTCCATCTAATATTGTTTCCTGTCCGCAGGGGTTAATTGTCCTTCTTCTGGAATCTGTATTTTAGTAGTAATTCACTTCTAGGAATATTGCTATTTTGTTTTATACTTTGGAATAGGTTTGTCTATGTTTAAATTTATTTGTAAGACCCTTGCCTCTTATTATGTAGTTCTATTCAGTAGAAAATACGTCGGTGTCTTTAAATTGGCTTTTAGGAAATTATTTAGCCTATCGGTAGATGACGCTGTTTTTTGAGGTATCAGGCTGTTACTATCAGTGGGTTGCTATAAGTCTGTTTTTTTAGCAGATTGTCCTTCCCAACAAAATGGTAGAGTCTAGGAAAATTTACTGTAGTGAACTGAAATAGTTGAGTGAATTCTAGTAAAAAATTGTTCTGGTTTAAGTTGGAAAAAAAAAGGAGTTCCCCCACTCCCTCACTCCCCTTCCAAATAAAGACCACATTGTCAATAAATTGCGCCAGAGGCACCAGGTCCCGCCACCAGTGATCAGTCACCACAAAAATGTCGTTGGGATTCCCAATATCCTACATAAAATTGGCATAAACGGGTGCTCCCCATGGCTGTCCCCATGTTTGGACATAAAATTATTTATCATACATAAAGTATTGTGGTTTGAAAGTGAAGGTATTGCATTCGATAAGTAGTTATTGGGTGTGGAATATTCTTCTCCTGCTTGCTAAAAAAGGTGATAACTGCTTCACCTCCGATTTTTTTCTCTATTACTGTGCATAGAAGAAGTGACACAAGTGTCCCCATATATGGAAATGGGGCTCCCATTTAACCTTTCTAGTAAAATGTAAAATATGTTATACTATTCAGGTAAGTGAGTATTCTGAACATATTTTTGAAGTTGATGGTCAAGTATATTCAGAAAGGTTCAGCTGTTAAACAAGCCTATCCCGGGCGGAACCTAGGTTACTGGTGGAGTGAAATGACTATGGGATTTTGGGTAGTAATAAATCCCTCTGCAATCTCGGGTCTCTGATTTATATATATATAAGTGATTCTTTTGTTTTATTCAAAGTACCTTGCGTTTTTTCCTTTTACTTAACTAGAAGGGGAATGAATGGATGAGAGAACAAGGTTGGTGAGTTGTATAAAATGAACTTTTATATTGTTTTTATAAACTTTCGAGTCTGACTCTTTATTATTACATATAGGCATAACAACGTGCAAAGTTCATGTTGCCTCCGCTGTGTGCCCCAGCCAAAAGTTATGAGAGTGGCCTCCTAGGGATAAAGATTAACAGTGGGAGTCCCTTATGATTTTTAATCCACTCACGGAAATAGCTGGAGCCCACTTCTATTGGTAGGCACCGTATCCGAAAGGGCCCCCTAGAAGAAGCCAGGGGAGGAGACTCGGCGAAACACGTGTCGGACACAATCAATGCCCGCAGCACAACTTAGGGAAAGGAATAAGAGGGACAGAGCAAATAGCGATACTGACATATACAGTTAGAAATCGCCGTTTAAGATCCAATAGGACTTTTGTCAGCCTCGGTTCGTGCAGCACTGTACTGAGAAGACAAGCTTCGCAGAGCTAGAGGGAGGAGGCGGGTGTGGCGCTCCACCGCGATCCCTCCTACTTCACGCGGACAAATGCCACAGCGTGTCGCGCTGGGAGCAACTAAGGTCCCTCGTGATACTTTCATTAAGATAGAACCACATAGCACTGTCCTAGATCCCCACTAACCAATAGAATTGGGATCCGCTATTTCACATGAGGGAATTAAAGACATCATAAGGGGACTCCCACCTGTATCTTATCCCAGGAGCCACTCTGCTAAAAAACTGTGTGGCTGGGGCAACAGCGGGGCAACGATGACCTTGGCCACGTTTGTTAGAACTATTTAATTAATAAAGGTACAGACTCGAAATTTTAAAAACAATAATAAAAGTATGTTTAATACACTCACAACTTTTTCTCTTTTCTCTCTACTATTCCTTCCCTTCTTCTTTTCGAGATTACTTATAGGTGGTGCACACCGTGAGTGCTCTATTATTTGAAAACACGTGCGTGTATTCTTAATACAATTGTCAAAATTAAACGATGTGTAAAAAAAGAAAAAAAATTTTTTGCCCATTTGACGCTAAGAACTTTTTCTACTTTGTGCGCACGGAAATGTGTGAGGTAGGGTCATTTTTTTGCGAAATGAGGCGACGTTGTTCATTGCTACCATTTTGGGGTCTGTGCACATTTTGTCCATTTTTTATTTCATTTTATGTTATGTAAAAAAGTGTAAAGTCGCAATTTCGGACATTGGGCGCCCATTCCGCCTCGGAGGTCACCTGGCCGGCCGTAACCGTTTTTAATTTTGTGATAGATCGGGCAATCATTTTTTGGACGCGGCGATACCTAAAGATGTCTGTGATTTTTACTGTTTGTTATGTTTGTATATCCGTTTAGGGCAAGGGGGGGATTTGAACTTTAATATTTTAGTTAAATTTTTTTATTTTTTAAACTTTGTTTTTTTCGTTTTTTTTTTCACATTTTTTAGACCATCTAGGGTACATGAACCCTAGAGTGATATCAGATACGTCCTACATATACTGCAATCCTACAGTATTGCAATATATGGCGTTTGTTGCGCGGTATTACATTACAATGAGCACATGGCTCATTGTAACGAACCTGATAAACCATGGAGCCTCGTGTCAAGAAGACCCAGGCTACCTGGTAACGATCGCCGCCCCACCCGATGACGTTCGGGGGGCGTGGCTACTCGAAAAAGGAACGGCGGCCGAGCGTAAGGGGTTAATGCTCAAGTCTGATGCAATCCATTATGTACATTGTATTCACCACTTACCATCAGCATTTACAATTCAGGATAAATAAAAAAATAGTTCAAGTCGTCTATACCCATGTCAGTCCATAAACAAGATTTTCATTCATACGCAGACCTCCAGGAGATTACCCCTAGGGGACTCAGCATCTTTGTGCCTAAAGGGACAGCGGCCCCATTTTTTCAATCGGCCTGGTCAGGCTTTGAAGTGGTTATGAGCGGGGGAAGCTGGAGAATGCACCGGGGATGGGGGAGAGGGTTTTCTGCGGACAGATTGGGCCTGCAAATGTATGTAAAGTTGGATGAAATCTTTGGTTGCGTGATGTAGAAAAAACTCAAATTTGGCAATAAATATTGACAAATATCTTATTTCAGTTCTAACTTCCTACTTGTGAGGCAGATAGTCAACGCACCCAAATATAATTCATAACTTACAATTTTCCAAATGTACTGCTTTATGTTGGCATGGTTTTTTTAAGATGCCACATATTTTACTAGAATGTATGAGGCTCAGAAGTTAGTGGGCCATTTTCCCATTTTGTAAAAGCGCAAACCCCTTACTAGAGGACGCTAACTTATGACACTGAGAGGCCTAAATATAGCGAGACTCTAAATACCGATGTGGGAAAACGACAACCTCCCCGTATTGAAAACTACAATTACAGACGTGAACCTTTTAGACGGGTTTTAAAACAAAGGAGGTGAGTCTGAAATTGTACATTCATACCCAGTGCGTGGAAAATAAACCATTTAAAATGGAAATTAAAAAAGGGCACCAGTTGCTCTGATTACAGGAACCTTGGTGTGGAAGGTATGGGGAGCAGCGAAGGGAAGGGGCCATCAGATGCCTGACATGTAAGAAAAGAGGGACATAGGGGTATAGCAGCGAGAAATGGGCATCCGTAATTGGTGAATCACAAATTGTTGGGAGGGAATGAATCAAGCGAAAAGGTTTTGGGAACCCCCCCCCTCCTCCTTCTCTTCCTCCCTCTTTCCCCCTTTCTCCCTCTCTTTTCCCCTCCCCCCCTTCCCCTCCCCCTTTGCATTGCATTTCTAATTGATTAGGTGAATTTTATTAAATTCATGACATATTCAACTCTATTACTGAGATGATCATCTTATCATCACTAATGGTTACACCAGTTGAAAACTTCCAGAATTTTGTGATGATGTAACATACTGTAGCAAAAGTGGCTTAATGTATTTTTTTAAATATAGAAATGTAATAATAATAAAGAGTATTATCCAAGAATAGTTTTATTTCTGTTCTAACATAGATTTATCAACAATATATTTAAACATGAAATAATATGAGACAAGTATACTAATACCAGTGCTGCTCTTCAGTTATGGCTTTGCCAGACGTGCCAGAAATATTAAGTTCTGATCTATTACCAACCATCCCTTGCATACTAGGATTGAGTTTCCAGGCCCAGTTCTCCCTGTTTGCTTTGTTTACCACCTTGATCTGTTCAGTTTTCAAAAATGTGAAAAGGTTATATAGTTAATTAAACAACTCGTGATATGGCTTTGGCCTTCCTCTGGACAACCTGCTGCCTGGGGATTTAAGTCACTTTGAAAGGGCACATCATTTTTGCAAAGTCAGTGAAAACTGGAAAGTTAGGCTTCCAGTTAAACAGGTTTTTTTTTTGGTATGTAATACCCTGGAGCTACAATATTTTGGACCAGCCCTACAGATGTTATGTGAAGCTATCAGTTGTTATGTTTTCACATGTTCCCAAAACAAACCTGCAACATTAAAAGAAAGTATTATTATTAACATATACTATACATTTAGTGTTTTACACCTCTTAGACTTCATAGATCTCTAGATCTGTCAAAGTTAGTTCTCACACCTCAATTGAAGGATTTCCTCTCCCTCACAAACAAGTGAAGTTTGTATTTAACATTATAGTTACATTATTGTGCCATAGGGGATTGCAGAAATTACAATATGGTAATTGATTTATCTTTTTAGAATCTCTGTGTGAAATCTTTCTGATAAGTAAGCAAGAGAACTAAAGTACATTTGATTAGTCATCATCAAACTCATAGAAGTTTATGACAGTCTTTCTCTGAAGAACCAAAGGCAAACATAAATGTTATAAATGGAGATATGAAATACAGATGTCCATGGAAAATATAGTGAATATGATGTTGTCATGTTCTATTTCTAGGGTTGTGCCTGCATATAAACAATACATTATATAATAATAAACTGTAAGAAAACATGAAATCCCAAACTAGCTTTTAGCCTGAAGTTTATTTTAAATGTATTTACAGTACTTTACATATATTACTTTCATATATTATAAATAAAATAGAACATGTATATACTTTGCCAAGCATCAAAAAGTAACATCATTGGGGGGCCTTCATTACTGCTATTTTTTTGAAAAACATATGGTGAATACAAATACAAACAGCGCAAGTGCAAAGTTTCCCTCACTGACACCGTGATACACACCAAGTGAAGTACTGTAGACAAAAATAAAGAAATAAATATGTTATCCCAATGAATGTTATGTGCCCAAGGGGCAAATATAGACGCCTAAACTAAATTAAAATAAAGATCAGAGCATAACATAATAGTATATAACAGGTTCTAACTAAACTATCTTGTATGCCACCACTAAACTGTAATGATATTTTACTGCAAGTTTATGTACTGTTTTATGTAATAAAGGTGATTGGTTTTATTGTTCATCATAACTAAAGCAACGGCTACATAAGGGCAAAGGACAATAAAGACTGAGGGGGAAAATATGTTCTTTAAAGGCTTCACTAATGGTTGATGATTAGCATTCACCTCCAAACCTCATCCCCCTGTGCTGGAATATTAGTTTGTTCTAATCTGGAATGGCCACATTTTTAAGAAAATCACTTTTATATAATATCCTAATTATTTAACCAAAAAAACCTGAATAAGTAAAGTAACCAATACTTCATATGGTACAAATAATTAATATTTATTAATCACATCAGTCATACACAATTACCAGACAGTGTGATAATATCTGGACTGGGAGTTATCATATATCAAATCTGTAACAAGGTCCTGGTAACACATGATAAACATCACAACAGCAATTAAACATTTTAGGGGAACACAGAAGGTTAAATACACAAAGTCTAGTCTAATACTCTAAATCACCCCAAATTATTCTAAGCCAGTTATGACACAATCATAATACCAACCAGAGTCCATACTCCAAAAGTCCAGTACCACACTGTCCGAACACCCCGACATACGTTTCGCACCCTGCTTCATCAGGGGGTGCCGAAACAATGTGCTACAGAACCATTTAACCCCTTCCCGACGCGCGCCGTACTAGTACGGTGCGCGCCGGGTCCCGGTGCATGGAGAGGGCTCGCGGGCCGAGCCCTCTCCATAGACGGTAAGTCTTTGCTGCATATTTCACGGCGATCGCCGCCGGCAATGCTGCCGGAGGCTCCTAAAAGATGACGTCACGGGGAGCGGTGATCCGTTGCCATGACAGCTTCGGGTCTCACGAAGGCCCGAAGCAGTCTCGTTTTAACCCATTCAATACAATGTGCTATCAGCACATTGTAATGAATGAGGAGTAAAATCCCCATATACTGCCATATTGCAGTATGGCAGTATATGGTAGGATCGATCAGACAACCTAGGGTTAAAGTACCCTAGGGAGTCTGAAAAATAGTAAAAGTAAAAGTAAAAAATTAGGGGAACACAGAAGGTTAAATACACAAAGTCTAGTCTAATACTCTAAATCACCCGAAATTATTCTAAGCCAGCTATGACACAACCATAGTACCAACCAGAGTCCATACTCCAAAAGTCCAGTACCCCACTGTCCGAACACCCCGACATACATCATCAGGGGGTGCCGAAACAATGTGCTACACAACCATTTAAAGACCATATACAGGTGGAGATAATTACCAGAAAGGGTGTGTTTTGTTGCGGCGCATGTCAGGAAGTGTCCACAACACCTCAGAATCCAACCGCCAGAGTCACAGATCCAGCACCGCCTTCCAAACGATGCAGGAGCCGCTAAGCACGCCCACCGGAAGTGAGGTAGGGATCAAATTCCCTATACTTCCCTATCTATACTTTCCAACTGTCATGTGCACAAACACCCCAAACATCATGGTGGCCATCATGGAAGTGGGCAAAATTGCCCTATCCTCTTAGATTACCCTTTAAATATATCCTTTATACCACACACGATTAATTTCTTTTAACAAGGTAAAAAAATGCTTGAATCTCCATGACTTCAATGGGTTCGTTTATCGAACGAGCAATCAAGAGCGGAAAAAGGTTCGACTCGAGTAAGAGCACTCGAGCATTATAGTGCCGCTTCATATACCTGAGCAAACGTGTTACATGGAGAGAGAACTCTGGGAAGAAGAAAGGCACACACCCTCTATCACATGTGCAGACAGCAAGCAACCAGCAAACTGACAGGCTTAGCGATGTCACAGCCCTATAGAACAGACGGCCATTTGCAAATCCCGTTATTTCACACTGCACGTGCTGTCTCTAGCGACTGGCTGCTTGTTCTCAGTAGCTGATGGAGTATACCCCAAATTAATTTTTTTTTTTTGTTGTTACCAGTTGATATCAAGAAACCGGTTAAATTAACATAGTTGCTGGAATGATTTTTCCCAATGTCCAGGGTGTCCATTTTTGGGATTTGTTTGCCCCAATCTTCAATTATTTTTGTTGCTAAAGTTGATATCAAGAAATCCATGTCAAATCAACATAGTTATACTCTTGATGTTATAGTGGGATCTTGGCCTTCGCTCCAGTGCTTTTGAGCTGGCCACAGGGATAACGTTGTCAGGCTGCATGGTCCCGTAAGTGCCATGGAATTGAAGAGTGAAGCGATTATAATATCGGCGGCTGGTTATGTCGGTGTCAATCTAACCCATGCATGTTTGAAGACCAAACCCTTTGCATATTTGTACATGGCAAAACATTCTACAACACTCTTACTGGCTCTTTGCAGAAGGAAATACCTATTTTTTAACATGATTCACCATGATTCGATTGGGTCGATAAAATTTATCAGAAAATTCTCAGAACTCGGCGATTGATTTTTGAAATTGTCTAGAACCTCTCTACATAGCACACTACTTCATTTCTCACACAAGGTCTTTTTACACTTGAGTCTTTCATATAGTCATACAAATTATTGACTATGGCAACTGCAAACAGTAATGAAAGGAAAAATCCTTTTTCTCAATAGGCACAAAAAAAACGGTTCAAGTTAATTCACTTATATGTGGATAAAACATTAAAACATTATACAGTCATTTCACAGTGCCACTAAGTCCTCCGTGGCAGCAAGGCAAAGTACATAGACATTAGGCAGAATCATAGTCAGGGACAGGCAGGAGGTCAGGACGGGCCAACTGGTATCAATGTCGGGGAGGCAGGTAGAGGAGTATAGTCAGGGACAGAACCGGGTTAACAAATGAAAATCACAATAACAGCGCAGACAAGAGACAAAGCTTTCTCTAGGCACAAGGCACGATAATCCTTCAGGGGACACAGGAAGGGTGGGTATTTATCAAGGAAAGCTGGCGGTCAGCGGCAATTATCTGCCCGTAAATCTTAGCGAGCCGGCGCTGGTGCCCCCTAGAGTCTGGGACAACACCAGAACGGGGAGCCTTGGAGACAACAATGGAGTTGGGAGAGGTGAGGGACCTTGCAGGCAAGAACTGGAGGTAACAGGAGGAACACGGGTGCGCCAGAAATTTTTAAAAGGATGCTAAATCTGCGATGTATGTTTAAAAAGTCCACGTATGCACCACATGAGTAATGATGCATGGGGCTCCTGTGCCCACCCAGAATGGTCTGGAAATGTACTTAAATTTCCCCAATGACCACATGTACATGTTGTTTCTTTGGATTTATCCCATTGGTAACCTGTTATGATTATCTCACGGATAACTACCCTTTCAAAATATGTGAATATATATATGAACCTACCCCACCGTTTACCCTGTCGGAAAAAATTCAAACCAGTATTTGGGGCCTGACAGGTAACAGGCCTGCAATACAAAAGCTTTTCTGTGATGTTTTGCTATAGTATTGCAGTAATATTCTTGCTTCCTTTGTATTGTAATCCCTGTTAATTCAATAAAATTGAATAAAAAAAAACACAGAAAGAGTCTGACATCAACTGTTAAGTGTTCAAAGTTATAACTGCATATCGTGATAAGGCAATTTAAAATATTGGGGTGTGTCTAAAGGGAATATGAGCTGTATCCTTAAGGGAAACCTACCATTTTATTTGATGCATTATGAACTAAACTACCCTGAGACCTTCGGTCGCTACAACTGATGAAGATCATATCTTTGTTAATCCCGTGCTGAGTGGAATTTGCTGAAAAAGGCAATGATCGCCAATTTAGGACCGTGGGAAAGCTGGGACAGACAAGCGGGACACGACTGGCTGGGACAGGACATGGGAGCTTGGAGTCTAAAATGGCTGTGTACGTAAATCTGACTAGTCTAGCCACTAATCAACTTGAGCTGGATAACTCATACACCAGCAGCTGTGGGGGTGGTGACAGCAATTGATCATTCTGCCTCAACACAAGCCAGATGATGTCATTCGTTTCTGCAGCACATGTAACAAGATTGCTGAAGGGAGGAGAAAGCTTCATTATCAGAATGCGTTTGTACACATTGGGATAAAGTTACCAGTACATTTATTTGTGTTGTTGTGCTTTTTAAAACAATCAAAAAATACAAAACTATCAAATTAAATAACTGCAAATATTGTTAAAGAACATAACTTAAGTTAAATAAGTAGTATTATTATATGTTTTTATTAATTAATAACTAATAATAATCTTATTTATATACACCAAATTTCCGTATGTCGCTTTAAAATCACAGAGGATATAAACATATACGAGTACATTACAAATACAAACATGGAACAATAGGAGTGGGGCCCTCCTCACAAGACTACGTCTCTGAGGTTGAGGTGGTTTGACACAAGAGGTAAAAGAGATTGTATAATGGTCCAGTCATTCTTTTAAGGAACAATATACAAAATTTGATAAATAATTTAATAACGTACAAATTCTGCTGCCTGAACCATCCATCAGCCGCCATCTTTTTCACAGGGTCCAACATGAAAAGAATTCGAGAAGCATGGAATTGGTATATTCTGCGAGTTTTCGGATAACAGACTGGCATAGGACTAGATGGATAAGTAAAAGGAGATGACGTTTCATGAGTTCGCGAGTTGATAGCTGCCCTAACGAGAGGGTGATTTAGAGCAGCAACAAAAAATTTCGTGGTGGTTGCACCTTCCCTCTTTTAGAGCTGTCCTACCGGTCCCCCTAGATGGATCGCAAACATCCACTATTCATAAGTCAGTAAAGAACTCTCTTGTGACCGGAGCTCAAAACTAAAAAAGACATCCTGCAGGTTTTCCTTTAATTGTGCACCAAACACAAGGGATTCACTTAGCAGCACGTGTGAAATCAAGTGGGTGGCATATTAGTCTAAGAGTAAAGGTAAGGCATTCCAGAAGTGAAAGCAACTAGAGAAGTCACTGGAGTATGTGCATGAGAGTGTTCGAATTAGGTAGAGATTAATTCTAATATCCTGCCGATCGAAGCAGCAACGGGAAGGGCGTAGGGATGAGATGAAGAAGAGAGATAGGAGGGTGCAGCATTATTCAGAGCTGTTATGGATGATGGTGATTATTTTAAAGTGAAAACGTGAAGGAGGATAGGCAACGATTGTCAGGTGAGGCACAAACTGCGGCATTGTGGTAGCCTTTTGGTCTGAAAAGACGAGCCTGGCTGCTGGCATGAGAATAGATTTGAGAGGAGGATCTTCTAGTGAGTGCAAGACCGATTAGTAGGGGGTTACCGAGTCAAGTAAAATGTTTCAAAATTGTTACTAATACTTAACACAGAAAGAAACCAGATACATTCATTACAACGTGGAGACTCTCATTGTTAACTGAGCTGCTTTTGAGGGCTTTTTTTCTTTCTTAAATATAAAAATACATTAAAAAGATATCATCTTTTAGTACTCAACAGAATAACTTCAAATGACCCAAAGGACTGAGACGTGTAGTACAAGTGTTGTACTACTGTTCACTGGCATCCCAGTGTTGGAACAGTTGTTCGTGCAGAGACTTAGAGCCACATAGTGTTATGTATGGAATGGGATTGCATAACAACTGCTTTCAATGACACTCAACTAGGTCACATCTAAAACCGAATGTTTTGCCACTGAGTAAAATTATTCCTGGTAAGCTTAGATGGCCACTCAAACTCAATCTGCAAAAGAACATTGAGTGACCTTGTTACAGTTAAATGTCTTCTCTATTTCTACATCTTGTTCACCTGCCAATATAACTTTGCAGCATTCTAATGATGTGAATTTTAGTTAAATCATAACATATTCAACTCTATTACTAAGATGGATATCGTTCCTCACTAATGGTTACACCAGCTGAAAACTTCCAGAATTTTGTGAAGAGTGCACACATACGTAGCAAAAGTGGCTTAATTTATTTTTTTAAATATAGAAACTGTAATAATAAAAAGAGTATTTCCAATAATAGTTTTATTTTCGTTCTAACATAGATTTATCAACAACTATTTAAACTTGAAGAAATAAGACAAGTATCTAATACAGTGCTGCTTTCGGTTTATGGCTTGCCAGACGTGCACCGAAATATTAAGTTTTGATCTAATTACCAACCATCCCCTTGCATATAGGATTGAGTTCCTGGCTAGAAATCTGGAGGCCCAGTTTTTCTCCCTGTTGCTTTGTTTACCCACCTGATGCCGTTCAGTTTCAAAATTTTAAAAGGTTATATAGTTATTAAACAACTCGTTGATATGGCTGTTGGCCTCCTCTGGACACCTGCTGCCTGGGGTATTTAGTTCACTTGAATGGCACATCATTTTTGCAAAAGTCAGTTGAAAACTGAAGTTAGGCTTACCAGTTAAACAGTTTTATCAGATAACTGTGGAAACTAGATGCCAAATTAAACACAAAATTGCAGGTATTTGAAGTGTCTTCTAAGTCTTTACCAGTTTTCTTGACAATCTACTCATTTACATTTTATTTTTTTTCTTTAGAAATATACAATTTTGAAAAATATATGTCACATACAGACTACACAATGACTTTACATGTAAGAAAGTAAGTCTCTAATTTTTTGGTATGTATACCCTGAGCTCAATTATTGTTGGCCGCCCTAAAATGTTATGTAAGCTTTCAGTTGTTATGTTTCAATGTTCCCATCAACTCTGCAACATAGAAAGTATTCTTTCACATTAGACTATACATTTCGTGGTTGTAATCCTCTTAGACTTCATAGATCTTTAGATCTGTCATAGTTAGTTCTCACATCAATTGAAAGGATTCTCCTCTCCCTCACAAACAAGTGAACGTTTGTATAATGTACACATTATAGTTACATTATTGTGCCATAGGGGGATTGCATAAACTACAATGGTATTGATTTAGTCTTTTTAGATCTCGAGTAAAATCTTTCTGATAAGATAGCAAGAGAACTAAAGTAATTTCATAGTCATCATCAAAACTCATGGAGTTTATGACGTCTTTTCTGAAGAACCAAGGCAACATAAACTGTTATAATGGAGATAGACAATACAGATGTCCATGTGAAGAATATAGTGAAATGATGTTGTCATGTTCTATTCTACGGGTTGCATTTGAAACAATAAATTATAATAAAATGTAAGAAACATGAATCCCGAACTAGCGTTCAGCCTGAAGTTTCTTTTAATGTATTTACGTCTTTACCTATATACTTTCATTATTTAAATCAAAATAGAACATGTATATTCTTTGCCAAGCAGAAAAAGTTACTCATGGGTGTGGCCTTCATTAATGGCTATATTTTTTTGAAAACATTGTGGTGAATACAAACTAAAAGCGCAGTGCAAAGTTGTCCATCATGACACCGGATACACTAAGTTGAAGTACTGTAGCCAACAAATAAAGAAATAAATTTTATCCCAATAAATGTTGATGTGCCCAAGGGGCAATATAACGTCCTAACAAATTTAAAATAAATCGAGGCATAACATAATAGTATATAAGTCTAACTAACTATCTTGATCAGCACCACTAAACTGTCAATGATATTTTACGTGCAAGTTTATGTACTGTTTATGTAATAAAGGTGATTGGTTTTTTGTTCTCATAACTAAGCAACGGCTACATAAGGGCAGCTGAACCAATAAAGACGGAGGGGAAAATATGTTCTTAAATGCTTCCCTAAGTGATGATTAGCATTCACCTCCAAACTCCATCCCCTGTGCTGGAATATTAGTTTGTTAATCTGGATGGCCACATTTTTATGAAAATCATTTTAATACATATCCTAATTATTTAATCCATAAAAAACCTGAAGTAACCAATATTCATATGGTACAATATTATATTTCTGTAATCAATCAGGCTCATTACACAATGACCAGAAAAAAAGTATTTAAAAACACCCAGTAAAAGAGATACACATAAAAAAACAACAGAAGTGATATTCTGGACTGGGAGTATCATATATCAAATCTGTACAAGGTCTGGAACAATGTAAACATCACAGCAGCAATAAACATTTACAGGGGAACACAGAAGGTTAAACTCCAAAAGTCTAGTCTATACTCTAAATCACCCGAAATTATTCAAGGCCAGCTATGAACAACCATAGTACCAAACAGGAGTCCATACTCAAAAGTCCAGTACCCCACTGTCGAACACCCCGACATACATCATCAGTGGGTCGCCGAAAAAATGTGCTACACAACATTTAAAGACATTACAGGTGGTTATTGATAAATTACCGAAAGGGTGTGATTTTGTTGCGGCGCATGTCAGGAATTTTTTTGTTGCTAAAGTTGATATCAAGAAATCCATGTCAAATCAACATAGTATACTCTTTGATGTTATAGTGGAATCTTGGCCTTCAGCTCAGTCCTTTTGAGCTGGCACAGATGCTACGTTGTCAGGCTGCATGGTCCCTGTAAGTGCACATGGAATTGAAGAGTGAAGCGATTATAATATCGGCGGCTGTTATGTGCGTGTCATACTAAAACATAGCATTGTTTGAAGACCAAACCCTTTGCATATTTGTACATGGCAAAACATTCTACAACACCTTACTGGCTCTTTGCAGCCAGGAAATACCTATTTTCAACATGATTCACCATGATTCGATTCGGGTCGAATCAAATTTTATCAGAAAATTCTGAGAACTCGGCGAATTGAATTTTTGAAATTCTCTAGACCCCTCTCTATATACCACACTACTTCCATTTCTTCATACAGGTCTTTTACACTTGAGTCTTTCATATAGTCATACAAATTATTTGACTATGGCAACTGCAACACAGTAATGAAAGGGACAAATCCTTTTTCTCAAATAGGCACAAAACGTGTTCAAGTTTAATTCACTTATATGTGGATAAAACATTACTAGATAGGGTAATTAATGCTCACATTGGAGATATCAGGTGATCCAACCACTCTATATCATAGAGCTTTCTGATGATCTATCCTTTCAAAGTATTTATGTCTGGAGGGCACAACGGTTATTGCCCATGACAAGTATGAAGTGTGACTAAAAAGGTTCTTAATAAATACTTTAAAATTTAATACTATCTAGAAATGAAGCCCCTTCTCAGTATTGATTGCTCATAAGGCCTTTATACAGAGAGAGCTTTCCAAACTTCATATCATATCTATAAAAAGGGAGAGAAAGAGAAATTGCTTCTATTAATCACTGTCAGGCTCCAGGGATAGTGGACCCACTGGACCACCATGGACGATGACGTAAGGCGACACCTGGGACCAAAATCTAAGTGGCACCTGCCGCAAAGCGTGTTGGACTTGCTGTGGCGTGGTACCACCAGGTCATTTCACAGTGCCACTAAGTCCTCCGTGGCAGCCAAGGCAAAGTACATAGACATTAGGCAGAATCATAGTCAGGGACAGGCAGGAGGTCAGGACGGGCAAGCTGGTATCAATGTCGGGGAGTCAGTAGAGGAGTATAGTCAGGGACATAACCGGGGTAACAACTGAAAATCACAATAACAGCGCAGGACAAGAGACAAAGCTTTCTCTAAGGCACAAGGCACGATAATCCTTCAGGGGACACGGGAAGGGGCTGAGAATTTATCAAGGAAAGCTGGCGGTCAGCGGCAATTATCTGCCCTGTAAATCTTAGCGAGCCGGCGCTGGTGCACCCTAGAGGCTGGGACACGCACCAGAACGCGGGAGCCTCGGAGACCACCACTGGAGTTGGGAGAGGTGAGGTACCTTGCAGGCAGGAACTGGAGGTACCAGGAGGAACACGGGTGCGCCAGAAATTTTAAAAGGATGCAAAATCTTGCGATGTATGTTTAACAAGTCCACTATGCACCACATTAGTAATGATGCATGGGCTCCTGTAGCCCACCCAGAATGGTTTGGAAATGTACTTAAATTTCTCCAATGACCACATGTACATGTTGTTCGTTTGGATTTATCCCATTGGTAACCTGTTATGATTATCTCACGGATTAACTACCCTTTCCAAAATATGTTAATATATATATGAACCTACCCCACCTGTTACCTGTCGGAAAAATCTCAACCCAGATATTTGGGGCCTGTCAGGTGGACAGGCCTGCAATACAAAAGCTTTTCTGTGATGTTTTTGTATAGTATTGCAGTAATTATTCTTGCTTCCCTTTGTATTGTAATCCCTGTTAATTCAATAAAATTGAATAAAAAAAAAACACCAAAAGAGTCTGAAAATAAACTTGGTAAGTGTTCCAAAGTTATAACTGTATATCGTGATACAGGCAGATTTAAAAGATTGGGGTGTGTCCTAAAGGTGAATATGAGCTGTGTCCTTAAAGGAAACCTACCATTTGATTTGATGCATTATGAACTAAACATACCCTGAGACTTCTGTAGCTACACTGATGCAGGATCATATCTTTGTTAATCCCTGTGCTGAGTGGATTTGCTGAAAAAGCAATGATACCATTTAGGACCTTGGGAAAGCTGGGACAGACTGGCTGGGACAGACATGGGAGCTTGGAGCTAAAATGGCTGTTACGTAAATCATGACTAGTCTAGCACTAATCAACCTGAGCTGGATAACTCATACACAGCAGCTGGGAGGTGGTGCAGCAATTGATTATTCTGCCTCAACACAAGCCAGATGATGTCATTCTCTCCTGCAGTCACATGCTAGACAAGTGCTGAAGGGAGGAGAAAGCTTCATTATCAGAATGTCATCTGATAACATTGGGATAAAGTGTACCAATACATTTAGTTTGTGTTGTCGTGTTTTAAAACAATCAAAAAATACAAAATATCAAATTAAATAATTGCAGAGAATTGTTAAAGAACATAACTTAAAGTTGAAATAAGTATTATTATTATTATTATGTTTTATTTAATAATAATAATCTTTATTTATATAGCACCAAATTCCGTAGCGCTTTACAAATCACAGAGGATATATACACATATAATAGTACATTACAAAGTACAAACATGGAACAATAGGATTGAGGGCCCTCCTCAAAAGAACTTACAGTCTCTGCGGTTGAGGTGGTTGACACAAGAGGTAAAAGAGATTGTATAATGGTCCAGTCATTCTTTATAAGGGAACAATATAAAATAATTTGATAAATAATTTAATAAGTAAAAATTCTGCTGCTTGAACCAGCCATCAGCCGCCATCTTATTTACAGGGTCCAACATGAAAAAGACTTCAGAGAAGCCTGGAACTTGGTATATATCTGCTGTTTTCCGGATAACAGACGGCAGATAGGACATAGGATGGATAAGTAAAGGGAGAGTTGAAGTTTCATGCAGTTAGCGAGTGTGATAGGCTGCCTAAAGAGATGGGTGTTTAGAGCACGTTTGAAACTCAAGTGGGTGGATATTAGTCGAGAGTAAAGGTAAGGGCATTCCAGAGAGTTGAAGCAACTCAGAGAAGTCCTGGAGATGTGCATGTGAGGTTCGAATTAAGGTAGAGATTATTCTAATATCACTGGCAGGTCGAAGAGCACGGGAAGGGCGATAGACTGAGATGAGAGAAGAAAGATAGGGAGGAGCAGCATTATTCAGAGCTTTATGGATGAGGGTTATTATTTTAAAGTGAATACGGAAGGAGATAGGCAACGATTGCAGGGATAGGCACAAACTGGAGGCATCTGTGTAGCTTTTGGTCTGAAAGACGAGCCTGGCTGCTGCATTGAGAATAGATTGGAGAGGAGAGATCTTAGTGAGTGGAAGACCGATTAGTAGGGAGTTACAGTAGTCAAGTAAAATGTTTAAAATTTTATAATAATATTAACACAGAAAAAAACATTGTTAACTGACTGCATCTTTTGAGTGTTCCTTAAATATAAAAATACATTTAAAAAGATTAATATTTTATAGTACATCAACAGAATAAACTTCAAATGACTCAAAGGACTTTGAGACGTGTAGTACAAGTGTTGTACTACTGTTCACTGGCATCACCAGTTGGGAACATGTTGTTCTGCAGAGACTTAGAGCACATAGGTTAATGTATGGAATTGGGATTGTATAACAACTGCTTTCAATGACACTCAACTTAGGTCACATCTAAAACCAGAAATGTTTTGCCACCTGAGAAAATTATTCCTGGTAAAGCTGAGATGCATCAAACTCAATACTGCAAAAGAACATTGAGTGACCTTGTTACAGTTAAATGTCTTCTCTATTTCCTACATCTTGTTCAACTGACCAATTATAACTTTGCATTGCATTTCTAATTGATTAGGTGAATTTTATTAAATTCATAACATATTCAACTCTATTACTAAGATGATCATCTTATCATCACTAATGGTTACACCAGCTGAAAACTTCCAGAATTTTGTGATGATGTAACATACTGTAGCAAAAGTGGCTTAATGTATTTTTTTAAATATAGAAATGTAATAATAATAAAGAGTATTATCCAAGAATAGTTTTATTTCTGTTCTAACATAGATTTATCAACAACATATTTAAACTTGAAATAATATGAGACAAGTATACTAATACCAGTGCTGCTCTTCGGTTATGGCTTTGCCAGACGTGCCAGAAATATTAAGTTCTGATCTATTACCAACCATCCCTTGCACACTAGGATTGAGTTTCCTGGCTAGAAATCTGGCAGGCCCAGTTCTCCCTGTTTGCTTTGTTTACCACCTTGATCTGTTCAGTTTTCAAAAATTTGAAAAGGTTATATAGTTAATTAAACAACTCGTGATATGGCTTTGGCCTTCCTCTGGACAACCTGCTGCCTGGGGATTTAAGTCACTTTGAAAGGGCACATCATTTTTGCAAAGTCAGTGAAAACTGGAAAGTTAGGCTTCCAGTTAAACAGGTTTTGATGAGGCGAGCATCCTCGTTTGAGCTGATGCTCGTTCGAGCTATTAGCATACTCGAAAAAGGCTCGTGCTCTGACGAGTATTTTGACCCTACTCGAGAATGAGCTTGCATTAAGAAAACACAGTAGTGAACACAGGATATTTAAGTGAAGAACACAGTGAAGAACACATTGGCAGGAGTTTTGTACATCTGCTAAATATCAGAAAGAATTAGTACAGAAAAGTGTTCTTCACAATGTATTGTGAAGAAACAAGATGTGGAAGAACACATTGAAGATGTTTAACGGTTAAGGAACGTGCCATTCCCGTTTTTCATTCATTTTCACTCCCCACCTTCAAAAAATCTATTAACTTTTTTATGTTACACGTTAAAAGCTTATTGTGATGGGCTGTTTTTTGCGGAACAAATAGCCGTCATAGTGATGGTATAAATTTCCATATGCCATGTACGGGGAAGCAGTCAAAAATTCCCAATGCAGTGAAAATGGTGAAAACAAACGCATTTGTGTCGTATTATTGTGGGCTTGAATATTACAGGCTTTCAATTCATGCCCAAATGAACATCTAATTATCTTTGGGTCAGTACGATTACAGGGATACCAAATTGTATAGGTTTTATAATGTTTTCATACTTACAAATTTTTTTTTGGTTTTGCAGTTATTCTGTGCTTATAACTTTTCAACTTTGGTGTATGGAGTTGAGGGTGGTGTCATCTATTTTGCAAAAACTTTTGCCATTTGATCTTTGTGATGTTTTCAATGAGATTATTTTTAGGACTGTACACCCTTTTGATCATTTTTTATAGAATTGTAATTTTTTTTTTTAAATGGCAAAAAAAAAAGTGCCCGTTTTGACTTGGGCTGCGATTGCCGTTACGGTGGGTAAACGCAGTGGAAAAAGCGCATATTATATTGATAGATTCAGCCTTTCGACGCGGCGGGGCGATTACCTAAAGTGTTATGATTTTTACGTTTTTTATATTATATTCAGTTTTAGGGAAGGGGAAGTGAGGCTGATTTGAATTTTTAGGCTTTTATATATTTTTTTTTATTTTTAAACTTTTTTAATTTTATTGGTACTATTTTTCGAATCCCTAGGTACTTAAACCTAGGTTGTATGATCGATCCAACATATATGCAACAACAGTTATGGCAGTATATGGGGATTTACTCCTCAACATTACAATGTCTGATACACTTGTTAAGATGGGGTTAACCCGAATAGCTTGGGTCTCCGAGAGAACTTCTTGAAGTCCACGATATTCCATTGAATTAAAAAAACAAAAGAAACAGGACTGGACGACCTATTTCAATTTAAAAGGACACAATTTTATTGTGTACCTGGTCCATTGAAAAATGCTTGAATCTCCATGATTCAGGGGGTTAGTTATTCGAAACGGAGCACTCGAGCAGGGGAAAAAAGTTCGACTCGAGTAAAATGAGCACTTCAAGCATTTTAGTGCTCGCCTCATCTTCTCCCCTGAGCACAACGTGTACATGGAGCAGAGAACTTGGGAGAAGAAAGGAAACACCTCTATCACATGTGAAGAATGAAGTAACCAAGACTGACAGGCTATATGCAATGTCACAGGCCGATAGAAACAGATGGCCATTCCATCCCGTTAATCACACTGCACGTGCGTCTTAGCGACTGGTGCGTTCTCAGTGAGCGGATGATGTATAACTAAATTAGATTTTTTGTTTTTTTACAGTTGATATCAGAAATCCGTGTTAAATTAAACATAGCGGCTGGAATGATATTTGTCATTCAATGTCCGGTTCGGCTACTTTTACACTCTTAGCTAACCCCTTTTCACCCTCCGTATCATTATTTCTCTCCCCTTTCTTTTTTTGCCGTCTTCTTTATCTTTCTCTCCCCCCGCCGTCTCCTTCTTCTTGTCTGTCGCCCCTACCACCATCCTTTTCTTCTTCGCTTCTGCTTCTTCTTGAAGCTGAACACGCCATTCACAGACAGTCCGCTATACCTGAAAGGACTCGACTCTTCAGATTGCCTGACACCCTCTATCCCCCGTGACGCTGATCAACCGCCACGAATACCCTACCTAACAGAAGGTTCACCTACCCACCCTTCGCGCGCAGTCGCGCGCCCGGTACCAAAGGCACTGACCGAACCGTGGGACGAGCCGGAAGGGGGGCGGACTCCCTTTCTGTCTCGATGTCACCTAGTCAGCGGCATCGGGCCAAATAAGCTCCGTCTCGACTGTGCTACACCATCCGGTGCTGGAGACTGGGACCCCGCACAAACTGAACCACTCAATCAATCGCCTTCTCTTGATCTTAGTAGAGCCTTGTCTTGTTCGTGAGGTGGGTAATCCATGCATCCTTTCGTACTTCTTCTTTGTTTTCTTTTCTTCCATTTTTGGGGTTTTGTATACCCCAAATTCAATATTTTTTGTTGCTAAAGTTGAGATCAGAAATCCATGTCAAATCAACATGAGTGATACTCTTTGATGTTATAGTGGCTCTTGGCCTTCAGCTCACGTGCTTTTGAGCTGGCACAGAGGCTACGTGTCAGGCTGCATGTCCCTGTAAGTGCCATGGCATGGAATGAGAAGAGTGAAGCGGATTATAATATCGCGGGTTATGTTTGCTGTCATACTAAACATAGCATGTGTTTTTGAAGACCAAACCCTTTGCATATTTGTACATGGCAAAACATTCTACAAACACCTTACTGGCTCTTTGCGGCCAGGAAATACCTATTTTTTAACATGATTCACCATGATTCGATTCGGGTCGAATCAAATTTTATCAGAAAATTCTGCAACTCGTCGAATTGATATTTGAAATTCGTCTGACCCCTCTTTACATTACGCACACTACTTCCAATTTCTTCCTAACAGTCTTTTACACATTGAGTCTTTCAATAGTCATACAAGTATTTGACTATGAACTGCAAACACCAGTAATGAAATGGACAAATCTTTTTCTCAAATAGCACAAAACGTGTTCAAGTTTCATTCTATTTAACTTACTAATAGGGATTAATGTCATTGGGATATCAGGGATCAAATTTTCATAACTTTGAATATCCTTTTCGAAAAATTACGGAGTGATCCACTTATTGTGGCATTGGTTAACAGTCATTCACAGTGCCACTAAGTCCTCCGTGGCAGCCAAGGCAAAGTACATAGACATTAGGCAGAGAATAGTCAGGGACAGGCAGGAGGTCAGGACGGGCAACTGGTATCAATGTCGGGGAGGCAGAGTAGAGGAGTATAGTCCGGGACAGAACCGGGTGGGGTAACAACTGAAAATCACAATAACAGCGCAGGACAAGAGACAAAGCTTCTCTAAGGCACAAGGCACGATAATCCTTCGGGGAACGGAAGGGGCGGAGTTATCAAGGAAAGCTGGCGGTCAGCGGCAATTATCTGCCCTGAAATCTTAGCGAGCCGGCGCTGGTGCCACCCTAGGGTCTGGGACACGCCCAGAAGCCGGGGCCTGGAGACCAACACTGGAGTTGGGAGAGGTGAGGGTACCTGCAGGCAGAAACTGAGGTACCGGAGAACACGGGTGCGCCAGAAATTTTAAAAGGTGGAGCTAAATCTTGCGAGTGTTGTAACAAGTCCACTTGCACCACATGAGTATGATGCATGGGGCTCTGTAGCCCACCCAGAATGGTCTGGAAATGTTACTTAATTTCTCCAATGACCACATGTACATGTTTTCTTTGGATTTATCCCATTGGGAACCTGTTATGATATCTCACGAGTAACTACCCTTTCCAAATATGTGAATATATATATGAACCTACCCCACCTGTACCTGTCAGAAAAATCTCAAACCAGAATATGGGGCTGTCAGGGGACAGGCCTGCAATACAAAAGCTTTTCTGTGATGTTTTTGCTATAGTATGCAGTAATATTCTTGCTTCCTTTGTATTGTAATCCTGTGTAATTCAATAAAATTGAATAAAAAAAAACACAAAGAGTCTGAAATAAACTTGTTAAGTGTTCCAAGTTATAACTGTATCGTGATACAGCGAGATTTAAAAGATTGGGGTGTGTCCTAAAGGTGAATATGAGCGGTTCCTTAAAGGAAACCTCCATTTGATTTGATGCATTATGAACTAAAACCCTGAGACTTCGTAGCTACTGATGCAAGATATATCTTTGTTAATCCTGTGTGAGTGGATTTGCTGAAAAAGCAATGATACCATTTAGGACCTTGGGAACAGCTGGGACAGAGATGGCTGGACAGACATGGGCTGGAGCTCAAATGGCGTGTACGTAAATCATGACTAGTCTAGCACTAATCAACTGAGCGGATAACTCATACACAGCAGCTGGGGGTGGTGCAGCAATGATTATTCTGCTCAACACAAGCCGATGATGTCATTCTTTACTGCAATCATGTAGAAAGCACGCTGAAGGGAGGAGAAAGCTCATTATCAGAATGTTTCTGTTAACATTGGGATAAAGTGTTACCAAACAGTTAGTTTGTGTTGTGTGTTTTAAAACAATCAAAAAATACAAATATCAAATTAAAATAACTGCAGAGAATTGTTAAGAACATAACTTAAAGTAAATAAGTAGTATTATTATGTTTTATATACTTAATAATAATAATAATATCTTATTTATATAGCACCAAATCGTAGCGCTTTACAAATCACAGAGGATATATAAACTATAGTACATTACAAAGTAAAAACATGGAACAATAGGATGAGGGGCCCTCCTCACAAGACTTACAGTCTTGGGTTGAGGTGGTTGACCACAGAGGTAAAAGAGATTGTATAATGGTCCAGTATTCTTTATAAGGGAACAATATAAAATAATTTGATAAATAATTTAATAAGTACAAATTCTGTGCTGAACCAGCCCTCAGCCGCCTCTTATTTACGGGTCCAACATGAAAAAAGACTTCAGAGAAGCCGGAACTTGGTAAAATCTGCAGTTTTCGGATAACAGACGGCGAGCAGATAGGACATAGATGGATAAGTAAAGGAGATTGACGTTTCATGCAGTGCGAGTGGATAGGATGCCTAAAGAGATGGGTGTTTAGAGCACAACAAAAAATGCGTGGTGTTGCACCTTCCCTCTTAGAGCTGTCCTTACCGTCCTAGATGGATCCAGCAACATCACTATTCATAATCCAGTAGAAGAACTCTCTTGTGACCGGAGCTCAAAACTAAAAAAAAGACATCCATGCAGGTTTTCCTCCTTTGTTTTGTGCACCAAACACAAGGGATCATTTAGAGCACGTTTGAAACTCAAGTGGGTGGATATTAGTAGAGTAAAGGTAAGGGCATTCCGAGAGTTGATGAAGCAACTCAGAGAAGTCCTGGAGAGTGCATGAGAGGTTCGAATAAGGTAGAGATGTTATTCTAATATCACTGGCAGATCCAAGCGCACGGAGGGCGTAGACTGAGATGAGAGAGAGAAGAGAATAGGGAGGTGCAGCATTATTCAGAGCTTTATGGATGAGGTTATATTTTAAAGTGAAAAAGGAAGGAGATAGGCCAACGATTGCAGGGTAGGCACAAACTGGAGGCATCTGTGTAGCTTTTGGTCTGAAAGACGAGCCTGGCTGTGCATTGAGAATAGATTGGAGAGGAGAGATCTTAGTGAGTGGTAAAGACCGATTAGTAGGGTTACAGTAGTCAAGTAAATGTTTAAAATTTTATAATATACAGAACACAGAGATATCAAAAACTCTCATTGTTAATGACGCATCTTGAGGGTTCCTAAATATAAAAATACATTAAAAAGATTAATATTTTATAGTACACAACAGAATAAACTTCAAATGACCAAAGGACTTGAGACGTGTAGTACAAGTGTTGTAATACTGTTCACTGGCATCACCACGTTGGGAACATGTTGTTCTGCAGAGACTTAGAGTCACATAGGTAATGTATGGATTGGGATGTATAACAACTGCTTTCATGACCTCAACTTAGGTCACCAAAACCGAAATGTTTGCCACCTGGAGAAATTATTCTGGTAAGCTGAGATGCATCTCAACTCAATACTGCAAAAGAACATTGAGTGACCTTGTTACAGTTAAATGGTCTTCTCTATTCCTACATCTGTCACTGACCAATATAACTTTGCATTGCATTTCTAATGATTAGGGTGAATTTATTAATCATAACATATTCAACTCTATTACTAAGTGATCATCTTATCCATCACTAATGGTTACACCAGCTGAAAACTTCCAGAATTTGTGATGAGGACACATACTGTAGCAAAAGTGGCTTAATGTATTTTTTAATATGAAATGTAATAATAAAAAGAGTATTTCCAAGAAAGTTTTATTTCGTTCTAACATAGATTTACAACAACATATTTAAACTTGAATAAATATGAGAAAAGTATACTATACCAGTGCTGCTCTTCGGTTATGGCTTTGCCCGACGTGCCAGAAATATTAAGTTTTGATCTTTACCCACCATCCCTTGCAACTAGGATTGAGTTTCCTGGCTAGAAAAAATTGGCAGGCCCAGGTCTCCCTGTTTGCTTTTTGTTACCACCTTGATCGTTCAGTTTCAAAATTTTAAAAGGTTATATAGTTAATTAAACAACTCGTGATATGGCTTTGGCTTCCTCTGGACACCTGCTGCCTGGGGATTTAAGTCACTTTGAAAGGGCACATCATTTTTGCAAAGTCAGTGAGAAACTGGAAAGTTAGGTTCCAGTTTTAACAGGTTTTATCCGATAATTAGGAAAATTAGATGCCAAATTAAAACAATAACTTGCAGGTATTGAAAGTGTTCTCTAATCTTGTCAAGTTTTCTTGACAATTATCTCATTTACATTTTATTTTTTTCTTTAGAATATATACAATTTATGAAATAAATATATTCACATAAGACTACACAATGACTTTGACATTAAGAAAATAGTTCTCTAATTTTTTTGGTATGTAATACTGGATCTACAGATTATTGTTGGACCAGCCCTACAGATGTTATGTGAAGCTTCAGTTGTTATGTTTCAATGTTCCAATCAAACCTGCAACATAGAAAGTATATTTTATCACATATAATATACATTAGTGTTGTACCTCTTAGACTTCATAGACTCTTAGATCTGTCATAGTTAGTTCTCAACCCTCAATTGAAGGATTTCCCTCTCCTCACAAACAAGTGAAGTTTGTATTTACACATTATAGTTACTATTGTGCCATAGGGGATTGCAATAAATACATATGGTATTGATTTATCTTTTTAGAATCTCTGAGTAAATCTTTCTGATAAGTAGCAAGAGAACTAAAGTACATTCTTTTAGTCATCACAAACTCATGGAGTTTATGACAGTCTTTCTGAAGAACCAAAGGCAACATAAACTGTTATAATGGAGATATGCATACAGAGTCCATGGAAAATATAGTGAATATGATGTTGTCATGTTCTATTTCTAGGGTGGTGTCTGCATATAAACAATACATTATATAATAATAAACTGTAAGAAAACATGAAATCCCGAACTAGCTGTTAGCCTGAAGTTTATTTAATGTATTTACGTTACTTACATATATTACTTTCATATATTATCAAAAAATAGAACATGTATATTCTTTGCCAAGCGCAAAAAAGTAACATCTGGGGGGCCTTCATTACTGCTATTTTTTTTGAAAAAACAGTGGTGAAACAATACAAACAGCGCAGTGCAAAGTTTCCCTCATGACCCCGTGATACCGACCAAGTGAAGTACTGTAGACAAAAATAAAGAAATAAATATTTATCCCAATAAATGTTATGTGCCCAAGGGGCAAATATAGACGCCTAACTAAATTAAAATAAGATCAGAGCATAAATCATAGTATATAGGTCTAACTAAACTATCTTGTAGACACCACTAAACTGTAATGATATTTTACTGCAAGTTTATGTACTGTTTTATGTAATAAAGGTGATTGGTTTTATTGTTCATCATAACTAAAGCAACGGTACATAAGGGCAAAGGACATAAAGACGAGGGGGAAAATATGTCTTTCTTAAAGCTTCATAAGTTGATGATGAATTCACCTCCAAACTCATCCCCTGTGCTGGAATATTAGTTTGTTCTAATCTGGAATGGCCACATTTTAGAAAATCACTTTTATATAATATCCTAATTATTTAACCAAAAAAACCTGAAGTAACCATATTCTGATATGGTACAATAATTTACTTTCATGTAATCCATCAGGCTCATTACACAATGACCGAAAAAAAGTATTTAAAAACCACCCAGTAAAGAGATACACTAACAAAACAACAGAAGGTGATATTTGACTGGGTTATCATTATATCAAAATCTGTCACAAGGTCCTGGAACACATGTAAACATCACAGCAGGCAATTAAACATTTCAGGGGAACACAGAAGGTTAAATCACACAAAGTTTAGTCTAATACTCTAAATCACCGAAATTATCAGCCAGCTATGAAAAAACACACATAGTACCAAACAGGAGTCCATTACTCCAAAAGTCCAGTACCCCACTGTTCCGAACACCCCGACAAATCATCAGTGGGGTCGCCGAAAAAAATGATGCCTACACAACCATTTAAAGACAGAACAGGTGGTATTGATAAATTACCAGAAAGGGTGTGTTTTGTGCGGCGCATGTCA
This sequence comes from Engystomops pustulosus, assembly GCA_019512145.1. Taxonomy (NCBI): domain Eukaryota; kingdom Metazoa; phylum Chordata; class Amphibia; order Anura; family Leptodactylidae; genus Engystomops; species Engystomops pustulosus. The sequence goes on from CM033649.1 coordinate 46,556,555, forward strand.
GGAAGTGTCCACAAAAACCTCAGTATCCAACCGCAGCGTCACAGATCCGCACGCCTTCAAACGATGCAGGGAGCCGATTAAGCCCCGCCCACCACCCGGAGTGAGGTAGGGGAATCAACTTACCTAGACTTCCCTATCTAACTTTCAAATGTCATGTGCACAAACACCCAAACCTATGGGGCCATCATCGGAGTGGGAAAATTGCCTATATCATAGATTACCTTAAGATATCCTTTATACCACACACGATTAATTTCTTTTAAACAAGGGGTAAATGAGGGTGACTCTTGTTGATGCAAGACATTATAGCTGAAACCATTAGAATTTCACTCTGGTGAAGGTTCATTTTTATAGCACCATTTCAAGATATATGCTGCAAACAGTAAATAAAGGATAGACAAGAAGGTGTAAAAATATTAAGGAAAGTGTAGAGCCTTAAAGTGCATGTGCCCCCCAAGAAAAAAAAAAAGATACGTAGACAAGATATATCCGCCACAGTAATTTAATAGAAAGCACCACTCACAAACAATGATACAAATATCACCACAATGATCTACTTTACCTAGAAGCATTTGATGCACATTAACTGTATGGTTTTTATTCTGAGGAACCATAAGCTATAGAATATTCAAAGGTTTTATACCAATTTAATTGTATCATGGGGTTTATTCAAGACCTTTCCACTAAGTGATTTGATTTATTGTGCAAATCACTACCTAGAGTATTCACCACTCTCTGATACCTGCTAAAAAAAATAGAAGGGACAACAGATGTTTCTTTAGTTGTCAAATAATCACAAAAGAAATTATTACTGAGACAAAGTGGTCATTATCCTGAAATTAACAGACTTGTCAGAGCCATATATTGCATGCAGAAATTGGCTGTGCGATAGGTCATAATGACACTGTCAGTGGGGGGTCCTGTATATTATGGATGTTTAACCCCTTTAAGGACGGAGGGTTTTTCGGCTATTTCTCGCTCTTCCAACTTCAAAAAATCCATAAACTTTCATTTTAGTGTTACAGACCGTGTGAGGCTTAGTTGTGCGTAAACAAATTTTAAGTTCCCGTAAGTGATTTATTTACAGTTGCCGTGTACTGAGAAGCTGAAAAAAAATTCAAAGTGGAAACATTGAAAAAAAATACCGCACCGTTTGCGTCACGTTCTTGTGGGCTCAGTTTTTACGGACTTTCACTTCGCTCCAAATAAACATGCCTACTTTATTCTTTGTCGGTGCGATCGCGGTGATTACCAAATTTATAAGTTTATTGGTTTCATACCTTTTCAAAAATTAAACGCATGTGTACAAAAACGAAAAAAAATTTTTTGCATCTTCTGACGCTAATAACTTTTTCATTATTTGGCGCACGGAATGTGTGAGGGGTCATTTTTGACGAAAATGAGGCGACGTTTTCAATGCTACATTTTGAGGTCGGGCAACATTTTGATCATTTTGTATTTAATGTTTATGTTAATGCTAACTAAGGTGAAAAGTAGCATTCGGACATTGGGCGCCATTTCCGCCTAGGAAGGTCACGCCGGCCGTAACCGTTTTCTATTTTGACGATCGGGCCATTGGACGCAGGAGATAACCTAATTATGTCTGTGATTTTACGGTTGGTTCTGTGTTAGATCAGTTCAAGGAAAGGGGGGTGGTGGATTTGAACTTTTAATTATTGTATAATTTTTGTATTTGTAAACGTGTTTTTTTTCTTTTTTTTTTCACTATTTTTTAGACATCTAGGGTACATAACCTAGATGATCAGATCGCTCTCTACCATATACTGCAATACTACAGTATTGCAATATATGGCGTTTTCTGCAGGTCTTACATTACAAGAGCCAACTGGCTCATTGTAACGAACCTGCATAAACCAGGTAGGATGTGTCAAGAGAAGACCCGAAGGATACCATGGTAACGCTCGCCGCCCCCGAGGACGTCGGGGGCGTGGCGATCGAAAAAAAAGATGGCGGCGCCCGCGCGCGCCCGTCTTTTTTTTTTTTTAAAGCCGCCCGCCCGGACTTTGCAGGCGGAGTTTAGGGGTACATAGCCGCGGATCGGTGCAGCACAGACCGCGGTTATTAGCGGTGGGGTTTTGTGCAAAATGCAAAAAACCCCCGCTGTATGAAGAGGACCAGCCCGGGAGCCCTCTCATACATCCTTATACCTCTGGGGCGTAGAGCTACGGCCGAAGAGCGTTAAGGGGTTACTGCTCAAGGCTGATGCCACGCCAGTATGTACATGTAATTCACACTTACATTACAGCATTTACAATTTCATTGATTAATAAATAACAATTAAGTCTTACTACCATTCAGTCCATAACAAGATGTCATTCATACGCAACTCAGGAGATTAACCCTAGGGGACACAGCATCTTTTGGCCTCAAGGACGCGGACCATGTTTTCAAATCTGGCCTGTGTCACTATAAGTGGTTACTAGCGTGGGAAAGCTAGCGAGGAGATTCCAGGGGATGTTGAGAGATTGTTTTCTCGTGACATATTGTACTTCAAATTGTTTAAAAATTTGGAGAAATCTTTGCGTTTGAGTTATGAAAAAAAAGAACAAAATTGGCAAAAATTTTGGAAAAAATTCTTATTTCAAGTTCTAAATTTCTCTACTGTGATGCAGTAGGTCAAAGCACCCAAATAAAAGTCATTAATTACATTTCCAAATGTCCTGCTTTTGTTGCATGGTTTTTTTTAAGATTCCACATATTTTACTAGAAGGTTATGAGGCTCAGGAATTTAGGTGCCATTTTTCCACATTTTTTGTAAAATCGCCAAAACCCGAACTTAGAGTGGACCTGCTCAATTCTATGACCCTGGAGGCCTAAATAAAAATAGCGAGACTCATAAATTTACACCGATTGTGGAAACTCAACACACACCTCAACGTGAATGAAAAACTACTTTAGAAGTTTGTTACCTTTATAATGTTTTATAGGGTTAAAACAAACACGGAGGTGGAGTTGCAAATTGTAATATTTTTTCCACATATACACTCATTTTGGGTGGAAGGAAAATTAAACATTTAAAAAATGGATTAAATAAAAAAAAAGGCTCGACAAAGTTTGATACCCAATTTCTCCGGAGTACACGGAACCTATATGTGCTTGTAACCTGCATGTATGGGCGCCGGCCAGCATAGAAGGGAAGGAGGACGCCATTCCAAAATCAGATTTGCCTAGTCCACATTGTTACAGGCTATATTTTTTATTTTTTTAGATGTGGACTAGGGGCTTTTTATTTTTGCCACATGAGATGCACTTTTATGGTATGTAATTTGGGCATCTACGCTAATTGGTGAGTTTAATTAAACTCTTTGTTGGGGAGGAAATGAAAATCATCAATTTTTAGGAAATTTTTTGTGTTTTTTTTTGGCCCCGTTAACTCATACCCTAAAAATATGTATATGATGTTTATTCTATGGGTCGCCAGAGTATAAAAATACTCATACTTATTATTTTATTTGTTTATTCCATTTTACTGAATAAAAAAGTATTTGCAAAATGTTGTAATTTTAGACTCATCAGTCTGTTCATATGTATAACTTTTTATATTTTCACCTAACAATTGTTCTACAGGTGGCTTATTGTTTGAAAGAAGGATAGCTCTTTTTAGTGGTCTATTTTTAGATGTGGTGTAACTTTTAAAAATCAATTTTTTAAGAGCATTTTATAAGGCATTAATAAAATATCTCTTTTTCGAGAGAGTTTTTTTAGGTTGTTTTTAAGGGGTTCCACTTTGCGGATCTAATAACATTCCTGTTTTATTATACAGATTGTACGGACGCAGGATACCAATATGTGGGGGTTTTGTTACTTTTATTCATTTACTGGATAAAAGAACTAATTTGGAGAAATCTTATTCATTTTAGCTCACCATTTGTTATATGCATAATTGTTTTTTTGGCTGACAATCTGTTGGGGCTTATTTTTTAGAGTGTGAGACCTTGTTCTTTTTAGTTGGCTTATTTAGAGTGCATATAAATTTTTTAAATCATTTTTAAGCATTTGTTATAGGGTACGGAAAATTATCTTTTTTCGGAGGTTTTTTGCGGTTTTGTTCCTCCGGTGTTTACCCTTGCAGCAGGTCTCATAAAATTCTGTTGTATTATGCAGATTGCGTGCGGACGTGGGCAATACCAAATATGCGGGGGGGGTTTTTTGTTGTTTTATGTTTTATACTTTATTAGTTTTTTATGGGGAGAAAGGGACAGTTTAGGGGCTTAGATTTTATGTATTTATTTTTTATTTATTAGAAGGTGTCGTGTTTTTCATTTTTTACTTATACCTACTTGAACTTAACCAGTGATGCATATGATCACTGGTTTGTTTAAGTCCAATACACTGCGTCTACAATACTATTTTATGTAGAGCAGTGTAAACTGTCTGAGCAAGCTTGCGCATGCTCAGCAGTTTGCAGTTTCAGGACCGGAGGGGTCTGAGTGGCTGCCAATGGAGAACGGGCAGCTCCGGGGCAAATGCCAGTCTCGGAGCTGCCCGGGGGGATCCGATCCACAGCAGGAAAACCCTACACGCCGCGGTCATGTTGGACGCGGCGTGTTAAGGGGGTAACACCCGATCGGAGTCGGCTCCGATCGCGGGTTTTGTTACAGAGCGTGGGGCAGCTGTGAAGACAGGACAGCCGCTGCTTCTGGTACGGCTCCGTTCGTGCGCCGGTCCAGACGACTGGACGTTTATAATACGTCCGGTGCGCTAAGAATCTAGCCCCGGGGACGTAGTAGTATAAACGTCGTGGTGCGCCTAGCGGTAAGCAAGTGCAAATTTTACCATGCATTTTTAAAATAAAATACATCTTTCTTTAAGCAGCTTACCTTTTACTAGTGCATCATGTTCCATGGAAAGTCAAACGAGGAATTATCGGAAGCCTTATAAGAATTCTGTCCAGAAAACTGGCTTATAAGCACTCTGCGACAAGTACAACTTAGGGGGCCCCACTTGATAAAAGAGAGCATGAACCACATCTTACCTGTATGTGAAAATTTGCATTCACATTAGTTTCTTCCTCATTTGATGATGATCCACAGTGTCAAACTTTGTTTGGAAAAGCAAGTACTTCAAAGTGTACTTGGTTTAAGTTTTTCATTTTTGTGACATTTCTTCTGGGGGTGTAGTAAGCCATTATTAGTAAGTAAAAAACAGTCTAGTGGCAGTGGTGGCGAAACCTATGCACGGGTTGCCAGAGGTGGACACTCAAAGGCCCGCTCTGGAGGAACCCAGGCCACTGTCGCCCAACAAGTCACCAGACATGACTCCAAAGAATTCACTGCGGTCACAAGGCAATGTAGATGGCGCGATCAGGCATGTTTTTTAAAACAAACACAGCCTGGCTTCTTCAGACTGTAGGAAAGAGTGAAATGAGAAGGATGGGCAGGGCGTTATCGATGGCGGCCCTTCTTCTGTTGAATGTTTGTGGTAGAACAGAGAGCAATAAGTCCTGCTGAATTGCTGTGGTTGGCACTTGCAATAATAAATGGGTTTTTAGTTTGCCATCATTGGTCTATGGGCCTTTATGACATGACCATATATGGAGGCCGTGAGAATCCACATCAACTTTGGCCTTCAAGTATGTTGTGCAGGCTGACACAGTGAAACAAGGCTGGACGGCTGTGCTGAAAATGAAGAGCAGGTATATTTTGACAGTGCTGCGGAGAGCCTCTCAGTCCTATGGAAAGTGTCCACTGTGCAATGGTGTCAACATGAACGGGTACAGGGGCCAGAAGATTGTTTTTATTTACCATCATACAAAAACTTTAATAAATCCTGCAAATATAGGAACGGCAGACTTACTTTTAAATTTTCTTTTGATAAATTTCCATGCTTGTGTACACGTCTCTGTGTGATAATTACATTTCCAAGGGATGGTTAGATATACTGAAGGAATTTATAAAAATCATGATTTGACCTTAAAATAGAAACATAACTGCTTAACAGATTGTTGTGCAATATTCATTTAGCAAATTGTGGACTGTGTGTTGGTTTGTGGCGATCGTTGTCACTTTATTGTTACTCAGTTGCACTACTCAAACAAACTGCAGATAAACATTCTTTGGCACTGATTTTCAGGGTGGAAAAATAAGAAATTAGTTCTCACGTGGACGAAAAATCTGGGTCTCATAGGTCAGCTGTAATAATGCTGTGTGACTCCATTTGGTGAAACCAGATTTTTAACCCGCGTGTGGATTTATGTTTTCAGGGTTTTCGATTTAAAATTGTGTTGTATGACTCCAGCATTTGGAAGGGCAAGGATGTGGGGAGGATGCCTACACAAACATGAATGTGCAAGAACCACTTTATGGAGATTTTTCAAAGACTGTTGAATGATAATGGTCAGATTGCAGACATGAGGACATAAGAGCTTGAATTGTATAAAATTCATTGGACGAGGCGGTAACATCGAAAAGTTGCATTTGACTGTGACTACAGGTCGCATACAAGTCTATGGGAATCCTTAGTTAGCGGGCGATTTTGCAATAGGTTGAGTCAGGTCTGTCAATGTGAAGATAAAATGGCTTAGTTTTTATTGTGGTTACATTTTCTGTAAATGTCAAATGTACGTGATCACACCTCAACTTGATGTTTAATTATCAATTTAATATTTGCTTGGTAGTTTTTATCATTAAATTTCCAGCTGTTAAGGTTATCCTTCCTTTTTGGTAAAGGCATTTTCATACAGGCTGCTCAGAACATTCGAGGTGGTGACCACAAAGTTGTAATAATCATTTTTAGTACCAAGAGTTTAACCAGAATATCTTATTTCATGATGCAGGTTTAAAGGAATCACCTATTCCCTCCGTCGCAGATACCATGCGCCCCCCTGCATATATATAAAGCTTCCGCCATTTAGCTGTTATCAGTAAATTTCAGAAGTTGTGGCTTGTCCGGCGTGCTCTGCCTTGCAATGATTTGCTTGTCCATGACAACAAGTTACATTTGGCAGACCGCCGACAGCAGCATTATATCATCAATTGTTGCAGGTTGCTGCAACAACTAAAGATAAAGTAGCTTGATCAGCTATGCAAGGCATTGCTACTATACATGAATTAGCAGCCTTGTCTGAGAGATGATTATCATAAACATTTCGAAGCACGTTTTCTTTTAATAAACTCTTTATTAGAGTTGTACACATAGTAGCATTCTATTACTTCTATACATATTCTTACCACAACAGACGAAAGTACTTCGTTTCTGGGAAAAAAAAACAAGTGAAAAGTATCAACTCTGTGTTTGATTGTCTGTATGGTGGCAGTTATTGACATTTTATTGAAAGATTCTTATATGATCATATGATACCATATCAAGGCAGCCATGTGTTAAAGGGGTTTTAAGTTATTACATGGTTTGCATGTACAAAGGGACCTTGCTCCCAGTTTTCTGTCATTGACTTTGCTTGTTCTTTTCGGCAAACTGCTTGCAACAGGATTCTAAGAAGTGCACATGATACAAATTAGTGCAGTTCGCACGACTCTTAGTAAATGTGGCCCAAGACTTATCTGTCTGTAGCTTGTTAGAGTAAACTCTGCACCTCTAGTGCGGGTCCAAAAAGTGCCTGAGCTAAACCGGTAACTACAGGGTGGAGCCAGTGGAGGCAATAGAACAGCATCGTGCAGACAAGCGAACCTATTAGAGCGAAGGAATCCCACCATAGTCAGAAGTTTACGGTTGTATCAGGGACAACAAAATTGTAAACAGTGGTCTGATAGAGACAGGTTGAAAAATTGTTCTGTGAATGTGCGGTATAGTTGTAACAGTGAAGTAGAGAATGTGTTATTTGTGGTATCCCGAGTTTATTTAAGAAATATTGCCCTTCAGGGAAGACCCCATGTAATATTAATATCTTTCAACAGGTATCTAAAGGCAATCTATCATCAAAATCAAGCATGTAAACCCAGGCACTGGGACTGTGAATCTATTTATTTCAGCTGCAAAAATTATGCTAATGAGCCAGAAAGACTAGGGACATGTTATTCAGAGGCCCTTCTGTGCTTGCCAAATTCACTGGTTGTTTCATTATGAAGGAGCAAATTCCCCTCCCCATTGCTCCGGTGTCATGGGTGCAGTCATAAGGGAGAAGTGCTGTGTGCAAGCGTTTGTAACGTTGTGAAGCAGCGCAACGAGGGCTTTCTGTAATACACCCACAGACCTTCAGTGGTTCCTTATCATCATTTTAAACATTTAATTTGTGAAGAAGGGGGAGGGCAGAAGGAATATTCCATCTAAGAAGATTACCAGCTCACAAGTGTTGCATCTATGCGTAAGTGTCCTGGTTAGGTATGCTTGATTTTATGGTAGGATTCCTTTAACCCATTTTCCTTAACATGAAGGCCACTTTTCACATTCCGGACCTTCAATGAAATAAATGGAACATTATGTGGCAAAAATTTTGAAAATTAAACTAGTTTCAAATCAAAAAATTTTCTACTTTTGGGACCTGTATGTGAAGTTGGCATATCACTAAAAAATTACTGGGCTTTTCATTTGTACTCACATAAACATTTCCATATGTCTGTTTAACTTTGAATCATTTTTCAAAAACTTTTGCCTGTACCCCTTTAGGATTAGGAGGGCGCTCCATTTTTCAGATGTCACAAAAATCATCAAAACCTAATTTTGGAGGGTCACATTAGGTAGAAGTGGCTATAAGGCCACATGACAGGAAATACCACCACACCAAATGACACCATTTAGAAACTACACATCAAACTATTCAAAAACCAACCTGGGGAATTTTGTCTTATCTCTATGAGTGTTTCATGAGGGGTGAAAAACAAATGAAAGTGAATTACAGAATGTAATGTTATCGTACATAGATTGTCATTGAACACGAAAATTTACACCTTCACAATGGGTTAAAAAGGAAAATGCATCTTTACAATGTTAGTGCAAGTTCCTCCTGAGTATGCCAGACCCATTTTGTCCACTTACCATGCGTACGGGCAAAGGGGGGCACTTGAAGGCGAAAAGGAGCGTTCCCCCATGTTTTCGTTTTTGACGGGCACCATGGTGAAAAAGTTTTGCATGTGTCAGGATTGCGTTTGGAGAGCCACCTACCACCTCCAATAATCCCTCGGTCACCACCATACCCCAACCAGTGCCGAATGACCCCCCCTTCCAAACATGTAGCCACACTTTTTTCCTCTTTATTAGCAAAATGGCCCTGAGCTAGAGATGAGCGATCATACTCGTCTGAGCTTGATGCTCGTTCGAGTATTAGCATACTCGAAATGGCTCGTTGCTCGGACGAGTATTTTGCCTACTCGAGAATGAGCTTTCATTTAAGGAAACACAGTGGTGAACACAGTGAACACAGGATCATTTAAGTGAAGAACACAGTGAAGAACACATTGCAGATGTTTCTGTACATCTGATAACTTATCAGAAGACATTAGTACAGAAAAGTGTTCTTCACAATAGTATGTGAAGAACAATATGTGTGAAGAACACATTGCAGATGTTTAACACGGGTCACTCTCCTTTTTGAAGTTCCACGAATATTCCATTGAATTATAAAAACAAAGAAACAGGACTGACTTCCTTATTTCTCAATAAAATGACACATTTTATTGGTCCCCTTGGTCCCCTTAATATATCCTTTATACCACACACGATTAATTTCTTTTAACAAGGTAAATCAGGGTGACTCTTTTGTTGATGCAAGACACTTATAGCTGAAACCATATAATTTCACTATGTGAAGGTTCATATTATTATATCACCATTTCAAGAATATATGCTGCAAACAGTAAATAAATGATATACAAGAAGGTGTAAAAATATTAAGAAAGTGTTATGAGCCTAAAGTGCATTGTGCAAAGAAAAGAAAAAAAGATATATCCGCACAGTCCTTTCACTAGACAAGCCCACTCACAAACAATGATACAATATCACCACAATTATCTACTTTACCTAGAAGCATTTTGATGCACATTTATATGTATGTGTTTATATAGGAACCATAAGCTATAGAATATTCTAAAGGTTTTATACCAATTTACTGTGTATCCTGGTGGTTTATTCAATACCTTTCCACTAAGTGATTTGATTTATTGTGCAAATCACTTACCTAGAGTATTCACCACTTTCTGTACCCTGCTGAAAAAATAGAAGGGACAACAGATGTTTCTTTTAGTTGTCAAATCAATTCACAGAAATTATTACTTAGACAAAGTGGTCATTATCCTGAAATTAACAGAATTTGTCAGAGCCATTCTATTGCCTGCAGATTTGCTGTGCTATAGGTCATAATGACACTGTCAGTGGGGGTCCTGTATATTATAGATGTTTAATGCTCAAGTCTGATGCAATCCATTATGTACATTGTAATTCACACTTAACACACAGCATTTACAATTTCATTGATAAATAAATAAAATAGTTCAAGTCTCTACTACCATTCAGTCCATAACAAGATATTTCATTCATACGCAACCTCCAGGAGATTAAGCAAGTGCCAAATTTTACCATGCATTTTTTAAATTAAAATACATCTTTTTTTAAGCTACCTTTTTAATAGTGCATCATGTTCCCTGGACAGTCAAAACTGAAGAATTATCGGAATCCTTATAAGAGATTCTGTCCAGAAAACTGGCTTCTAAGCACTCTTGCGACAAGTACAACTTAGGGGCCCCACTTGATATAAGAGAGCATAGCTACCACATCTACCTTGTAATGTGAAAATTGCATTCACATTAGTTTTCTTCCTCATTCTGATGATGATCCACATTGTCAACCTTTTTATGGGAAAAGCAAAGTACTTCAAATACTTTGGTAATGTTTTTCATTTTTGTGACATTCTTCTGGGGTGTAGTAAGCCAATTATTAGGAAGTACAAAACAGTCTATGGCAGTGGTGGCGAACCTATGGCACGGGTGCCAGAGGTGGCACTCAAAGCCCTCTCTGTGGGCACCCAGGCCACATTGCCCCAACAAGTTCACCAGACATGACTCAAAGAATTCACCTGCAGTCACAGGCAATGTAGATGGCGCTCTCAGCATTATTTTAAAACAACACATCCTTGGCTTCTTCAGACTGTAGAAAGAGTGAGAAGGTATGGGCAGGGGCTGTTTATCGATGGAGGCCCTTCTTCTGTTGAATTTGTGGTAGAACAGAGAGCAATAAGTTACTGCTTGAATTGCTGTGTTGGCACTTTGCAATAAATAAATGGGTTTTGGTTTGCCATCATTGGTCTATGGCCTTATGCACATGACCATATATGGAGGCCAGGAGCTATCCACATAAACTATGGCTTCAAGGTCTGTTGTGCAGGCCATGCACAGTGAACAAGCTGGACGGCTGTGCTGCAAAATGAAGAGCAGGTTATATTTCTGACAGTGCTGCGGCCGAGCCTCTCAGTTCCTATGGAAGTGTCCACCTGTGCAATGGTGTCCACATGAACGGGTACATGGGGCCCTAGACAGATTGTTTTTATTTACCATCATACACTTTAATAAATCCTGCAAATATAGGACTGTCTAGACTTACTTTAAGATTTTCTTTTGATAAATCTTCCCTGCTGTGTACACGTCTCTGTGATAATTACATTTTCCAGGGATTGGTTCATAAATACTGAAGAATGTTATAAACAATCAATGATGTGGACTTAAAATAGAAACATAACTGCTTACAGATTTTGTGCAATAATTCATTTAGCAAATTTGTGATTGTGTGTGGTATTGTGGCACACGTTGTCACTTTATTGTTACTCAGTTGCAATACTCAAACAAACTGCAGATAAATTTGGCACTGATTCAGGGAAAAATAAGAAATTATTTCTCAACGTGGACAATCTGGGTCTCATCAGGTCAGCTGTAATAATGCCTGTGCTACTCCATGGTTGAACCAGATTTTTAACCAGCAGTGTGAATTTATGTTTCAGGGTTTTCGCTTTTAACATTTTGTGATTCCAGCATTTGGAAGGATTTTGGGAGGATGCCTCAAACAAAATGAATTGCTGAATACATTTTATGGAGATTTTTTAAATACTGTTGTAAATGATAAATGGTCAGATTGCAGACATGAGACATAAGAGTTGCATTTGTATTAAAATTAATTTGAGGTCTTTAACAGAAAAGTTGTATTTGACTTTGATACAGGTCGCATTACAAGTCTATGGGGAATCCTTAGGTTATTAGATTTTGCAATAGGTTGAGTCATGTGTCAAATGTCTTAATCTAAATGCTTAGTTTTTATGTGGCTACATTTTATCTGTAAATGTCAAATGGTCTATGATATTTTCAACTTGATGTTTAATTATCAATTTAATTATTGGCTTTGGTTAGTTTTCTAATCATTAAATTTCAGCTGTTAAAGTCTATCCTTCCTTTTATCTTGTAAATGCATTTCATACAGGCTGCTCATGAACATTTGAGGTGGTGCACAAAGTTGTAATTAATCATTAGTACCCCAAGAGTTTAACAGAATCATTCTTGATTTCCATTGATGCAGGTTGAAAGGAATCACCTGTCATATATAAAAAGCTTCCGCCATTTAGCTGCTTACAATTAATTTCATAAGTTGATGGCTTGTCAGCGTGCTCTGCATTGCAATGATTTGCTTGTCCTATGACAAGTAACATTTGCAGACAGCCGACATCAGCATTATGTCATCAATTTGTTTTGCAGGTGCTGCAAAATAAAGATAAAGCTAGCTTATTAGCTATGCAAGGCATTTACTATACAATGAATTAGCCAGCCTTCTGAGAGATGATTATTCATAAACATTTCGAAGCAAGTTTTCTTTTAATAAACTCTCTTATTAGAGTTGCAACATATTAGCATCTATACATATCTATATATTCTTTAACATTTTAGAAAGTACTTTAGTATTCTGGAAAAAAAACAAGTGAAAAGTTATCAATATGATGTTTTGATTCTGTATTGGTTTCAGTTATTACATTTATTGAAATGTCTTATATGATCATATGATACCAAATCAAAGGCAGCATGTTAAAGGGGTTTTAAGGCTTATTACATGGGTTTGCCCATGAAAGAAAGTTCTTAAGTGTTAATCCCCTTAGTGATCTTTACACGATAAAGATAATCTTTGACCCCTTAATATAAACAGGTCAATCTGTGCTATGAGATGCTATGTGCTGACAATGTCCTTAGATTATCAGGGTACAGGGTTTATCGACAATTTTATTTAGCTTCTGAACATTCTACTAGTATCTGACACACAGAAAAAGAGAGATTCGAGATCAGAGTCATGAGATGGATTCAAGACACAATGGCCCACATTTACAAAGGACCTTGCTCCAGTTTTCTGTCAGACTTTGCTTGTTCTTTTCAGTGCAAACTGCTTGCACATGTATTTAAGAAGTGCACATGATACAAATTAGTGCAGTTTGCACTACTCTTAGTAAATGTGGCCCCAAGACCTTATCTTGTCTGTAGCTTGTAGAGTAAACTCTGCACTCTACGTGCCGGGCAAAAAGTGCCTGAGCTAAACTTGTAATACAGGGTGGAGCCAGAGGAGGCAAATAGCACAGCATCGTGCAGACAAGAGAACCTATTAATGAGAAGAATCCAACCATAGTCAGAAGATTTACGGTTGTATCCAGGGACAACCAAAATTGTAAATCAGTAGGTCTGATAGAGACAGGTTGAAATTGTATCTGTGAATGTGCTGTATATTTGTAACAGTGAATTAGAGAATGTGTTATTTTTTTATCCCGAGTTTATTTAAGAATCTTGCCTTCATGGGAATACCCTATTTAATATTAATGATCTTTCAACAGGTCATCAAAGGAAATCTATCATCAAAATCAAGCATGATAAACCCAGGCACTGGGACTGTGAATCTATTTTTTATCAATAGCCTCCTTCCTTCAAAATTCAGCTTTCAAAATTATGCTAATGAGCCAGAAAGACTATGGACATGTTATCAGAGTCCCTCTGTGCTGCAAATTCATTCTGAAGGAGCATTTCCCCCCTCCCATTGTGTGCTCATGGGTGCAGTCATTACAGGAGACGTGCTGCTGCAGTGTAACAGCTTGTGAAGCCAGAGCACAGAGGGCTTCTGTAATACACCCACAGACCTGTTGGGAGGCCAGAGTGCCCCTAGTAGTTACTTATAGCCCACAACTGGAGATCCACGTCACATTGCCAAGGAACTCCAACCGATTCTGCATAAAGACACAAGATTAAAAGAAATCTTTCCAGTCCCTCCTCTCCTGTCCTTCCGGCAACCACCAAACCTGAAACAAATGGTTATCCGGAGTGCCCTGAGACCCCCATCAGAAAATGGTATCTCACCCTGCCTGCAAAGCAGGTGTAAAACGTGCTAGCACATTTGCACAGGTGACCAGGTACCTGTACCTCAATCACAGCAGGTACATCAGATCAAGGGGACCTTTTCCTGCAGGTCCTCTAATGTGGTCTATCTTATTATGTGTCAGCAGTGTCCAACCACAGGCCTTTATGTTGGAGAAACAGGCCAGAGACTCCATCAACGTATGAACTCGCACAGAGCTGATATTAAAAATGAAAGGAAAGATCTGCCAGTGGCTGCACATTTCTCCAGAGAGGACCACACTATGGAAGACTTGCAGATTACTATTTTAATGGGACATTTTAAGACACAGAGGGAAAGGAAAGAATGGGAGTATAAATTAATGAGGAGATTCAACACCTTACAAAGTGGTCTTAACATTCATGCCAGCTTCATGACTGAGTTGCCGCCATGTGATTGGCTGATTAGAAATTAAGTGTTAACAAGCAGTTGGACAGGTGTACCTAATAAAGTTGCCGGTGAGTCTATAAAGTTAAACAGTACAAAATCCAAATGTAGCTCTACAAGTACCAACAGTTCAGTAAGTTAGTTACCTTGTGTGTGGGTCTAATGGAACCTTAAAGTCCACACCTTAAGATCTTCCTCTGCACTTGATGGTAAATGGGTTCCCAGACAAAAGACAAGGAGCATCAGAGGTGTCTGATTATATCAGGTGCAGACACACCTCTGGGTCATGGATCCCACCTACCTGGTATTAGGTCCAGAACCTTGGAGAAGTCACAGCTTCTCAAGGGCAAATCGTAGGGTCAGTGTTCTGGTATCATTGGATCTGGGTGAATCCCTGGATTGCTTTGATACCAAACCTGACCCATTTGCTGTGGTCTGGAGATATTTATATCTCTGGACCCAAGGATGCTAGAGCCTTGGGAATTGGGCCTCTGTGATCCCCTGACGATAGAAATCCAAAAATGTAGTTGCCTTTAGGCTGAGATGAACTATAACTCCATAAATGTCCCTAATTCACGTATTGGTTTAAGAATTTCATGACTCATTGTCTCCTGTTTGAAAATGGGAGGAAAATCAGCTCAACCTTTTGGAGATACCTTGGCTGCACAGGGGGTTAATTAATAGCTACCCCCTGCAGAGTCAGAGTTTCTCTGCAGGTTTTGTAGTGTTAGCTAGCTCTATTAGGCTAATTGGGAATAGGCTGAAGGGAAGTGGGAGAATTGAGTAGTATATGGCCCCCCTCCCCCTGGCCATATTAACACAGACACGTCTTATTTCTCCTTTCTGGAATTTTGTGCAACAGCAGCTAGTAGACTTTTATTGTTTTGTTCCTTGATATTGCTGTTTCAAATTCTGCCCCTTCTCTCACTGACCCTGCTTGAAGTGAACTGGAAGCTGTAGGGGAAGCTGCTCTTATATCTGCTGTTTTACTAAGTGTCACCTTGATCTATCTCTGTGCTGGGCCCTCTGATGCTGAGGGCCCCATAGCAGCTGCTGTGGCTGCTACTGTTGTTATTTCCCTTCTGCCTCTCTTAATCATCATTTGAGTTTGTACATAACACTTTAAAAATGGAAAAAGAGAAACCAAACATAAAATGATGTTTTATTCTTAATTACTAGAAAAAATTGCAATTTCTATAAACTAATGTGTTTGTCCTTCAAGAAATTTGAATTGCTATGTTAAGTTCATAAAATGCATCACTTCAGGTAATCTTTGAAAGACAGATACTAAAGTCATCCTATTGTAGTCAACCATGTGATTAATAAAGTAAAAGGAGGAAACCTTTCATAGGATAAAATTAATTAACTCATCATCTCTAATGAACTGGAAGGAAATGTGACCTTATCAAGTCTGCACAGGCTCGTCAATCACAAGAAATGTAACCTGGAAAATATTATGTATGACAGACTGAAAAATGAGTGACATTATATGGAACATGCAGGTCTTGTGTAGGAGTGTGTTAATCTAATAGACATGCTGTGTAGGTAGAATTTTCTTCCTGTAGTTACATTAATGGATTAGTGGGAGGAAAGCACAAAATAAATTGATAGAAAAATACTTTGATATGAATATAATTTCATATCAATAATAGTGTGTAAAATAATGCTCTGTTACATTGATTTAAGATAAATGGGCTCTTGAAATAAATACTGAAGGTTCTGCTAATGTAAGCCTACCGTTATAATAACATTGGTAGATGTTGCACACAGAGAGCATTTTCCATAAAATATTCACATCTGTTTAAACCGTTTTTAAAACAGTAACACAGTAGTAGTAAATAACCTGCTGATTTCAATTTTTTTAACCCATTTCCATAGTTGCCCTTTTTACCAATTTTGTTTTCCAGTTTTTTTTATCTATTCTTTTAAGAATGTATATCAAGTTATTTTTCCATTTACACAGCTGTATGATGGCTTGTATTCTGTGTAGCAAATTGTACTTCCTTGTTTCAGCATTTATTATCCAATACAGTGTACAGTACTGGGATACTGGAACAATGTGAAAATGAAGTGATATTGAAGAAAAACACATTTGTGCCATCTTCTTGTTGGTTCTGTTTTTACTGCTTACACTGTTTGGTCCAAATGATACATCCTTTTTATTTTTGATAATTACGGTTATGGATATACTAACTTACATAGCTCATACTTTAATAGATTTAAAATAATTTAAATCTTTCGTAGAAAAAAAAACTTAATTCGGCCTTCTAACTTTTTAAGAATTTGTTGTATGGGCCTTTAAAATATGTAATTTTTGGGAGGCAAGATTACGTTCTCATTGTTAGCATTTTGAGGACTGATCACTTGCTCACTTTTTATTAAACATTTCGGTACAGTGTTCACCGCCAGGGATATAATTTTTATATTTTTATAGACAAGGTATTTCAGAATGCAGGGATACTACACATGCATATGTTTATGTTTGATTTTTATGTTTTTGAGGTAGGCAAAGGGATGGTGAAAGGGATGTGAACACTTCAAAACAAGATGGTGATACGCATGAGAATGGTGGTGCGAATTTTCTGAAGTCAAGAACATTCTGGACTAAAGAAAAATAGGGGACAAACAGCAATAGTGTATTATAATATAGGTAGTTTGGGCAGCATCCTCGGGCCTAGCATACAAGGGGGTCTATGGGCACCCAAACCACCCACCAAATTTTAAATTTAGAAGGACCTTTACCCATGAAATCCTCACACATCCGTTCATGATTTTAAAGCACATGTAGGCAAGAATAATTTCAAAACCTTTGAAAATCTTCTATAGGTTTCAAAACTTCAGATTCAAAGCAGCCAAAAAAGATACACCCTCCATTCCTGTAGAAGCGAGTTCCTAGCACCACATGTTGTAAGTGAATTTCAGATTTTTATGGGCAACAATATTCTTGCAGCACAGGGTCCACGGCCTTAATCTGCCTCTGGACAAATATTTTACTTACAAGGCTGCAAAATATTTGGATCCAAAGAAAGATCTTAAAGACTTGCAAATGATATATGGGGTTTTGTATTGACATCCTTTGCACACGTGGCGTGTTGCTACAGTTACACCTGATGTATGGATTGGGTTATCTGCAGCCCACTAGTAACTCTAAACCTCTTGTGTGGCACACTTATGGGAAGGAATGTACACTCTTCCTTTGTGGCAGCAGGTCTGCCACAGGTTGAATTAATTTCAACATAATAGATACATCTACAGACATTAATGTGACCTATGTTTGATGGTCATCAATGGATGTGCAACCTAAAAGGGCATGTGCCTTGACTGACTAAAGGGATATCATGTAAATAATTTGGGAGACAATGTATTGTGCATCGGGGTTCTGGAGTTCCACATATGTTTATATGATAGCAGCAGGACATTTAAGAAGAAATGAGTCCAGTAGCCCATCTGTTCTTTAAGACAATTTTTGGTAACAGGCACAAAAATGCCCTTAAAAATATTAGGGGCAATTACTCATATATCCAGGCACTGTGACTATGTTAATCTTACTATATGTGTTATCCATGGCCCCATTATTCTAAAATAAACTTTTAACATAATGCTAATGTGTCCAGAACCCCTCAGTGATATCTTTTTACTGGTTGTTACAACAAGCAGGGGTGGGCTGGCCATTTAACCATGGAGACGGTTCCTAGTGGGGCGGTAGGGGTCAGGGCTAACTGGGGCTGGTCCGGTCGACTGGAGAGCAACATGATAGTGACACAACTTGTCACAATGACGCACGGTACGCAACCTCAGTCTGCAGCAAGCGGCTGCATCTCGGTCTGAGAGATTGCAGCTGCTGCTACTCTGTTCATACGCTGCTCTGCAGAGGCTGCCCAATGACGTCATAGCACAGCCTGAGCAGGGGAAGGTGGAGACAGAGCTGTCCCGCCTTGCACAGACGTGACCTGTGCTGCACCTGCACGGAGCTATCTACCTTACAGGAGCTGAAGCGGCCCAAAGAGGAATAATGGAGGCTCGAGGCATCATGGGAGTTAGTACAAGCATTAATCCACTACTCAGGGCTGGGTCTGTCTAATAATATTAATAATTGGTGAGTTGAGATCTGCTAGTCTGGGCTGCGATGTGCACTGCTTTAGGAGGGACCTTATTGAGGTGCACTTCTCAGGACACAAATGTCCTCAATACTAATTATATGGTACACTGCTTTATTATTTATTGGGGGTTCTTAATTCATTGAGCACTGCAGCTTCTGCCTCTGCCTAAGGGGTTAGACAGAGAGGGTTATTGTGCACTGCTTTTGGGGGCGATGGTGCACAGTTTGAGGGGGGGGGGCTGGCTTTTTTAGCTTTTGCATTTCTGTTTTTTACTCCACGCATTTCAAAAGTGATTACTTTTTTATTTTTACATGTACAGAGATGTGAAAGAGCTTGTTATGTGTGGAACAAAATGAACTTTTTAGTTGCGCCATTAAATCCATAGCATGTGCTGGAAAGTTGAAAAAAAATTCCAACTGCAGTGTAATTGACAAAAAAAAAATCACATTTGGGGCCGTAAAGTAGATCACATTGGTCTTGGACTTCATGTTGCACACTGTCAGCCATTTTAAAGACTCGACATTCATTTCACATAACCTGCCTATTGATTCTTCTCTTAGTTTCACTAGTGCTTAAAAGTTTGGATGGGGTTTCTATTCAAATTAAGTAAGGTAAAAAACACAAATACTTAGAGCTCGCTATCACCACCTAGCGGAAAGTATTCAGGGGAGCACCTGGACGTTTTCTGTGTGTGAACACAGCTAGTAGGCACCAACCACGGCATTAACAAGAGGGTGTCAGCTGTATCGTATGAAGAGAGCTCAACCTGTGACTTTTTATTATTTTCTATAGCTTAACCCCTGAGTTTAAATACTTTAATATATTTTGATGCTAATTGCCTGCAGTGGCTACTGCACCATGCTACTGCGTTCGCAGGTGGCATGAAAGTGCAGGCTAGTGGCTCTGCAAAAGCTACTCAGGGTGTGGAGAAGCCTTATCTCTAAAAGTTTATAGAGGCAACTTCAAGCCATAGTAGCCTCTGCAGGTAATTGACATTAACAATAATAATTAACATTAAATATAATAAAGCATTAACACGCAGGGGTTAGGTTTTAGGAAATAATAAAAGTGTTAGAGGATTACTGGCATTCTCCAACTTACAGACACCCAAATAGCAACACTAACTAATTACAGACAGACCTCTCTGCCCCTTGTCACCTCTGGTGACCTCTCTCGATGCTTTATTTTAGTCCAGGCTGTAATGATCACTTCTAAGGTGTCTGTGATGAAGATTTATTGATGATCATTGTTCCTCTGACAGCACAAATTTTGAAAATCCAATTGTCAATTTATTGACAATCCTTGTTCCACTGACAACACAAATTTGCCAGGTCAAGTGCACAAGACACATTCATGTCACCCACCGTCAACAGAACTTAGAATATACAGAGTCCTGTCTTCCAGTGGATAGAGTGGGGCTATGCAGTCATTAAAGGGTTTTCCCACAAATTAAAGTTAGGCCATATCCACAGGATAGGGCCTAATTTGCTGATCATTGGGTGTCTCAGTGATGAGACCCCCACAAAAACCGAAAATGAGTCAGTCAGACCCCTCATCGCTCCCGGAGAGTAATGTAGCAGACGGCTGCGCATGACCGTTTTGCTCCATACATCTCAATGGAGCTGACGGAAATTGACGGAAATTCTGATGAGTGCTGAATATTCTAAAGTGATTAGTTGATTGTATATTATAATGTATCATGTGATCAAGCTCCTTAAGTAAGTGGGTTACTTTATGGATAAAATTCATGGTGCATTGTATATTGATCATTTGGATGGGCATTTTATTTAGATATGTTCTAGATTTCTGTATTTCCTCGGGGTAATTGGTTGTTGTTTTTTTGTCTATGGTTTGCATTATTCTGGCACAGTTGTGGTACAAATGCTGTTTTGCAATTTTCCATTTCACCCAATAAACATAGGACAGTGCAAAGTCCTTGTGACATAGACTCTGCTTGTACCAAATTCATTATTTGTATAGACTAGTTTTCACAATATGACTGACTTAATTCATGATTTGCAATTTGGCACAAATTTCCCTGCAGGCGCAAGTTTTGGCACAACTTTATTCTAGTCCCCACCCTGGTCTATGTTGTGACCTTTGATGGGGTTGTTTTGTGACTTTTCATGCAACTGTTGCATTAAGGCGAAGATGTCTGATCTAAACATCCCTTTATTGAACTGCTATGCTATTTTATCTTGTGTTGTGTTGTCATCCAGGGTTAACCAAGATAAGTTAACTGAGTTAAGCCAGTCCCCTCCCCCCTGCACTTCCTGCTGCTTCATTATACCGTGAAAGGGATGAGGGTGGGAAACTGTTCTGCTTATTGTAACAGCCTGTGAATCTGCAGCACTGAAGGGCTCTTGATACACTCACCAGAGCTCTGTGGGCTCATTAGCATAATTTTAGAAGTTTATTTTAGAAAGAAAGACGTTATGGATAACAAGTATAAGAAGATTACCACAGTCACAGTGTCCCTGGTTTATCCATTATTGATTTTGATGGTGGGTTTCCTTTACGTATGTTACAAGTTTCTGAATGTGGCCCATAAGTTTTGTTAATATTTCTCTACAGAAATTTGTTATGAGTTTGTGTACCGAATGGCTATTATAATATGATTACAGACATTAAGCTTTACAACAAGAAATCAATTCCAACCAGAAGAATCCTCATAGAATTCTGAAGATTTGCATATCGGTCTATGTGATTGAACATGTAGCTTGTAATCTAATCGGTAATTTTTCTGTTATGGTGTGTTTTTATTTCTTAATGTGCGAAGTATACAAAACATGGCCTTTGTCCATTTTGTATTTCTGTTTGAAGATGCTTTAAATACTTTCTGAACTATTAGCTCTTATCTATAAGCAATTATTCTCTACTAACACTGTTGTGCACCTATACTACCAAATTGGGCTATCGTTTAGAGCAAAATAAAGATGAAGAACTTAACTTCTGTTGGTAATGGATGCTTTTATACGCAGGTATGTTTCACATTTTCCCAGTGCACCAAAGATTTAATTCAGTTTTTCTGTAGTACTGCTCAAATGAGTCAGTTCCCCTGCTGCTTTAAAACAGTACAAATATTCATTGAATCAGCAGACTTTTTAAAAGAATATTGTATTTTTGCAGACCTGAAATGATTGCTATTAGACACGCTGCTCAATGCTTTTGTCACGGCACATTAAGCAACGAAAAGAAACATACCAATCAAATGAAAATGCTTTTCATGGTTTCCAAAGTCATTGGGTTTCCTTTGTAATAGGAAGTTATATATTCAAACTGGTTCCTGATATAAAGTGTTTGTCTGCATTGTAATTGATTGTAATTTACTGTCACAAGGAAAAAATACACTTGCACAATATTAATATTACATGATGAAATGACAGTAATGGAAAAAAATAAACTTTGCCTGTAACCAAAGTCAGTCTGACCATCCCCAGGTCACATCTCTTATTAAGAAAGTAAATTGGGAGCTTTCATAAAGTAGACTTGAAACTGCTGGATCCAGGTTGACATGCTGCTATTCTTGGGAAATAGTGATGAGCGGCCCTGTTAAAGTTTGGGCTTAGGTGAGTTTGTATGAACCTGAACTTAACAATTCTGTTTAGTCTGGGTATGCATATAGAACCCAACCCTGGACCTGTACCGCCATCAGTAATATCTGCAATTTTTGTGAGCTTTGCTGACAGCAATGCATTGGTACTGCCATTCTGCTATGTGTCAGGGCATTTAAAGCATTAACGCTCGCAACTGGTACCAAGCAGGGAGGGGGTTGAGCCGAATCCACACCCAAACATCTAACCAAAGTCCAGTTTCTGGTCTGCACAATGCTTTTATGAGTGATAAGGTTTTGGTTTATTTTGTAAACCAATTCGGTCTTGAATTTCCACTAAATTTGGGTTTTAATGTACCTAGAACTTTTGTGGAACCATTTCAGGCAAATCAGCAAAATTTCCTGGTATTACATGAAGCTAGGGAGAATGAATAACATGGTTGATGCAGGTAGACATAATTCATTGCAGACATCGTTCAGCCAACCCAGAAGGGCTTCAGCAGTGATGTTAGTGATAACTTTTAAATGAGCAGACAGGGGGTAAAAAAATCTGCTAAGGCAAAAACCACACCTCTGTTCATCCTTTCTAAAGGAAGCAAAGATATTTTCTTTTGCAGGTCCTGAATAATCCGTTAAAGAAAAAAAAAAAAAAACAAGAAAAGAAGATTCATTGAGGGATAGACTTATGGGGCTACAAGACTGTGTCACTTAAATTCAATGTATGACAGGCAGCCGATATGGAATATGTATTGAATTATAGGAAATGAACTATATTTAGCACGTAGCGGATAAGCTTGAGCACATTGTAATGAATGAGGAGGAAAATCCCCATATACTGCCATGCTCCTGTATGGCAGTATATGATAGGATCAATCAGACAACCTAGGATTAAAGTACCCTAGGGAATCTAAAAAATAGTAAAAATAAAAATTTTAAAAAGTTAGAAAAAAATTATAATAAAAAAACCTAAAAATTCTAATCACTCCCCTTTCCCTAGCACTGATATAAATAAAGAGTAAAAATCATAAACACATAAGATATTGCTGCATCTGAAAATGCCCCATCTATCAAGTTTTAATAACGGTTTTTCACTGTGTTTAACCCTGTAATCGAAAATAGAGCCCAAAGTAAAAAAAAATGCACTTTTGTGCCATTTTTAAAAACACATAAAAATCTATAAAAAGTGATCAAAAGATTGTACAGTCCTAAAAATTATACCATTGAAAATGTCATCAAAAGTCACAAAAAACACCACACCAACCACGGCTGAGTAAACCAAAGTATGATAAAGTTATTGGCGCCAGAAGAAGATGGCAAAAGAAAAAAAAATTGTACAGGAGGTTTTAATTTTTGTCAATGTATGAAAACATTATAAAATCTATACAAATTTGGTATCCTACCAGTGAAAGCCAAGCCCATAAGAAAATGGCGCAAATGCGTTCTTTCACCATTTTTACTGCATTTGGAATGTTTTTCCGGCTTCCCAGTACACGGCATGGAATATTACATACAGTCACTGTAAGTGCAATTTGTTACGCAGAAAACAAGCCCTCACACAGCTCTTTATGTATAAAAATAAAAAAAGTTATATATTTGTGAAGGTGGGGAGTAAAAAATAGAAATTAATAAAACAAAAAAAGGACAGGTCGTTAAGGGGTTAATGCTGCAATCATATGTTGTGTAAATTTCCGATTGGATAATGTATTCTTGATTCAATGTACAATTTTTGCATATAACCTGTATGTTTCATGGCTTAAATTTCGTTCTGACCTGTTGTACAGAGCTTATGCATTTCTCATAAACTGTCCTTTCCTTAAAGACCAGTTTGTCAGTGATCTATAGGAGACTGAGAAGTTTTTTTTCCATATGATTTGATATTTCTTCCCAGTTCTTCAAGATGTCTTCTGGATGAGATGTTTACTGACCAAACAGTGGACTTACTGGTGAGATTATTACTCCCTGCTTATCCTCCACCTTACCTGTCAGTAACTGCTTAAACCCATTTAATGAAATGTCGTCTAAGGAGATTCCATTTTTAATATATATTGTGATCCACTCTCCGATAAAATCTGTTTATATAGAGCTCTAAATTAAATTGTTATCACATGGAAGTATGATATTGTTGTATATGGTACATTTTTTTATACAGGTGCATATTATTGATACTTTTTTGTCACAGCAGTGCTGTGGAGATAGACATAATAGCGTGCTAACTTATTATTTGTGTCGGAATATCTCTCCTAATAAGGAGTGTTTATCTGGAATAAGTACACCTAGCTCAGACGTTCCAACTGAACTTTTTCCGCCTTACGGTTATCTCTCAGGGATAATATTCAGAGATAGTTGGGAATGGTTTGGTAGAGTAGGGAATATTAAAATGAACGCCTTCTTTTTCCCTTCCAGGCCTTGCCAGTCAGGATCCCTTCTTTCTTCCTCACCTCAGTATAGAGCAGTGATGGTGAACCTTTTAGAGACTGAGTGCCCACACTACAACCAAAATCCACTTATTTACTGTGAAGTGCCAACATGCCATTTTAAGCAGTAACTTACTGCAACGTGTTCTTCCACATCTTTCAATTGTATCGGCCGCCTAATGCCACTAATACAGTTGAAAGAGGGCAAATAGCTTCTCTCCAGGGTCTCTCTGTACAGGAAGAACGGTAGGTCTTGGGGGGAGACCTCCAAAGATAATGCAGCCCTGTCCACACCTTCTCACTTTTCCCGCAGTTCTAAACAGTCAATGAAGTGTTACTTTAAAATAGCGCTGAGTGCAGCATCTCTTAAGTTGCCTGCGACTGCAGAAAGATTTGGTGGATTTGTCCCTATTTGGTGAACTCTGTCCTGCAGTGATGGCCTGAGTGCCCACAGAAAGGGCTCCGTGTGCCACCTCTGGCACCCGTGCCATAGGTTCGCCACCACTAGTATAGAGGATTTTTTCTGCCTTTGTCTGGTCCACTAAACCTCCAAGACTTAAACGGAAGATTTTACACTACCCTAAGATTGTGATAAACAATTAAGAAAGGATGGCAACCCAGGCATAAGCTTGCCTATATTTGGTCTAAGTTTGCTGTGCAACAGACTTAAGTAACCTGCACTCAAACTACAAAAGAGTGAAAAAGGAAAAATGATACGAGTCTGGCACCAAAAAACATGGACTATTTCACATTTATTAGTCATGATTTTACAAAAATAAACATATTAAAAAAATGAATTCAATTATACTATATTGATTATAAATAGACATTATAGATAGTAAAATATTACATTGGCACTATAACCTCTATTTGAGTTAAAAAATTTAAATTGTCCAAATATGATACTCCAAAAAAATTGAGGAAAAAAAGTCTACCTTTTTCACTTTTGTTATTACACCATTGACATATTTTAATTTCTTCAATATGATCGTATGTACTACTGAAAGATAAGAATACAAGATCGATTATTGTTAACCTCTAGTTTTCTTTTACAGTTTTAATCACATTTGTTGGCTAAAATTGTGGGTCATCTTACTTTAGATACATGTATTATTTAGATGTGTCGAAGAAGAGCAGGGTTAATTCATCATGGCTTAAACTTAACTGGCCTAAAAACTCACAAGCCATGCAAAAATGTTTAAATTCTAAAGCAATATGTGAAAATTATTTTTTTGTTTTTTGTGCCTTGATTTTGTGACACAATTTGAAAGTTAAATCCTGCCCTCTTAATCAATCGGATCGTCTGACAGCAATCCCCAGTTAACTACCTGTCCTAGCGGCGCAAATCCCGAAAAATTCAGAAACAACGATTAAAGTGCGTCCGAGGACCCTTAGCAAATAAGCCCCATTGTCTCAATCACTTCACTACGTGATTTAATCATAATTTAATCATAATGACTGTTTTACATGTATCGGGTAGTAAGCTTCAGATATATATTAAGCAGAGCCGTAACTAGAGGGTCCCATAGCACGGAGTCCCTTCCTGCTTAAAAATAAACCTATTACACTCCTATTACAAATCTATTACATATATAGACACACATTTATATACTTATTTACATAAACAAAGTTCTTTGCTTAAACACACATTTATACACTCACACACGCACACATAGAGCATGTACACATCACATATATACACACGTACAGTGCCATATACAGACATACAGCATATAAACACAAATACAGTATATACATACAACATATACACATCACAGATTTACACACATATACAGCATATTTACATCAAATATATGTTATATGCATGTTTTGCTTTACAATGTGCAGCATCATATGTGCGCATTTCTTTGTGTCAGGTCAGAAAATGGGGCCCCTGACACTGTAGGTCCCATTGTGGCTGCTATATGGCTACCACTGTAGTTAGGCCTTTGGTATCAAAATGTTGTTAAGATTTAAATACTTTTTATTAAAGTATATACATACATTAACGGATGTTAGCTGTAAAGATTATAGATTAATTGGAGGATTCTTGTATGACTTTCTTTAGATTGCTTAGTGGTTTCTTTAAATATTCATTATCACTAAACCTAAAGTTTAAAATATGTAGAAGCATATTCTGGGATTTCAATGTCAAATGAGATTGCAATTTCTGGTTTTGGCAGACTCTAGTTAATGCATGAGAGATCCTTTCTATATGCTTCATAAGATTGTCTGACTTTAGTACTTTTCACCTCCTTTGATGTAAATTTTTTCTGGGATATCCAAGCTGAATACATATATAGTATTTTTTCCCCTCTTCTACTGTATGAATGAATATTTATCAGCTCAATCCAAGAGTGTATCCACTTCAAGACACACAGAAAAAATGTTTATGCCTGAAAGGTAAAATATTTGTATTGATGTTCATCAAAATACCTTATTCACTGCACATCCCGATCCTGTCTGTTTGGAAATGTACAAGAGTGATTATTCTGTGACAGTAGGTTAAAAGCTTTTAAAGCCTGGAAACTAAGATTTAATGTGAAACCAGCTATGTGTCCTAGATACGGAAAATTGCTAAATGTATGAAATCATAAGGAACGGACATATGACGTGTTTAAGTCAAAAGGGAGATTTTGACTTCTCCATCTCTTTCCCACAAGGGATTGCAAACCAGACTCAGATCAAGGCCTTTAAATGAAGGCAAGTGTTCCTAGCGTGAAGCCACAGCATCTATTCCAAGGAAGAATCAACCGTGGTTTCAATGTATGATTCCCACAGGTTTCTGCCGCTCGTCAGAACTGTTCTGAAATATAACATGCTGGATTAAGACTATGAAAGTATCTATTGCCAGGGGATTCCAATCGTTCTTCCGTAGCGGCTGTGTTTGTCAGAGGCGTCAGTTGTATAGGAAAGGTGACAACTGCTTGTCATGAGTGCTACATGTCAGGGGTTTAGTAATACATAAGGGAATAAAACCCTCACACAGATAACCCTTGAAATCTTACTGAAAGTCATTTGCTATATTTTACTTGTGGACTTGTTTAACTTTCCAGGATGAACGTCACAATTTAATTGTCCATTTTAATACAAATTTTGTTGTGTTGATTTGAGTTCAAAGGTTTTAAAAGGTAACACAGTAAAACTATTGCCTTTATAACTCATTTAGCAAAGAAGTACAAAATATATACAGAATGTTATTTTAAAGGAAGCCTGGGAGACGGGAAAAAATAATAAAGTCATCTCAGTACCTTCCAGTACCCCTCAGTCCTACCTTATAATGGATGATTGTTCTTTATTTTTTTTTTACGGTTTTGCCTAATATACAGAGTGTAATGGGGGCTTAGTAGGCCTAGATGAGCTCTGTGTTCAGTCCTCCCTTCTGACCACAGTTTACCGTCACCCCTAACATTTTTACAGACAGTCTGACAGTCAGACTTGCTGGCTGCAATGTTTCTTTAAAGAGAACCCGTCATATAACCCCCTAAACTAAATATATTTTCATGAACTGCCATTAGAGAGCATTGCCTCTATCCCTTCATTGTCCCTCTACATGCCTGTAAACCTAAGCAATGAGGTCATAAAGCTGTATGCAAATGACCTGTGAAATGTCCATTGAGTCATTATCATATTCAAGCTGTCCAGCTTATTCATGAGTGGGAGGTACAGTCACACCCCTAGTGCTTGATTGACAGCTGCTCCATGTAATGGCTGCTCCATGTGCTTGCTGGTGGCCACGCCTCCTACAGCCTCTGTGTGTGTGTATGTGAAAGATATAACAGCTCCAGGCAGCCATGTTATAGGAGAACATGTCAGGTACTTGTGAAGCTGATGTTTGTGTCTCTGCGGCTTATCCCCACACTGAATCTGCATTCCTGTAACATGGAATCTTTTTCATTTTGTGATGGAAATTGTGGTTTTATCTATATGTATTGTATTATATCTATGCTATTCTATACTATAAAGTTTTGGGGTACATTTCACCTACAGGAACCCTTATGGCATCACATTCTAAATTCTTATGCATTATGAACTTAAAATCAACATTATAGCCAAAACAGCACAGTGCTTAAGAGAAAGATTATTTCAAGATGTGTAACATGCTTGGGGAAATTTCATATGCAATTTAATTAAGAAAAGCAAAAGTGAGGTAGAACCCTGATGTTTGACCAGTCCAGGCTTACAATCTCCGCTAGGGGTTCCTCTGTGACATGTTGGTTAGTTCTCCCCTATTTGATGGTATTTACAATGGATTACAATAACAGTAGCCATTTTGAAGTATGCAGAAGAATGGGGAGTCTGGAGGGGCTATAATATCAATTGACATGGTAACAGTCTTAGTCCATATGGTGTAGTCCAAAATTTTATTAGTCTTGGCATATTTTGTATTTAGCCCAAACTTCAGACTGTAAACTGTTTTTCTGCACTGGGAGGTTTAGATAAAAATCCATGTAATGGGTCTATTACTGGGCAATTAAAAATAGCACTAGCATTCACTTCATGGACTGCTTTCTTGCATCATCCATGGTCTCACCTACCTTGCTTGGGTTGAGAAGTTTTGCAGGCTTATTTAAAAAAAAACTCCTTTCATTTCCTCCCTCACTCCTTGCAGATGCTCCACTCCTCCATATGAATCTGCACTGGTGGGAGAAAAGGTTGTACTTGACGAACCTGTATTATTACATTTATTGATGTTAATTTATTATGATACTATGACCTCCCTTCCATTACTCTGTCCTGTCCATGTGGTGCATCTCATGGATAACAAGTTCTGGTCCATTCTGTTCTGCTTCTTCTCTTTGACCTCCTACTTACTGATTTCTCTTCAGATCCAACCAACAACTATTCTTCAACTCTATAGACAACAGATGGACTGGAGACATCAGAAAGAAGAAACCACTGAGGAGCCATCACTCATGGCACTGGGGAAGGCTTGTGCATGCAACCCTCCATCACTGCATTGGAAGTGCATCTATCCCACGCTTTTTACCTGCTTAGTATGTCGTAGTCATCAAAGAATAAGAAGTTAAATAGAAAGTAGAAACCGAAAATGCCTTCTAAATGTGATGCCTTCTACTAAATATGTTTACCTGACATATTTGTTTTAAACACAAATTTAATGTTCAATGATAAATAATATTTAATTTATGTTGGACACAAAACCCAAATTTGAGCATTTAGATTTATAGTTAAGAGTCCCTGCTGTACATTCAATTTTTTTGACCTCCCTGAGAAGGGGAAAAAAATCTCATGAATTATGTCACTTCTACGATGACCTTTTGAAAGTGGGTATTGAAATGTCAACTAATTAATCGGTTTTAGATTTCTAATTCAAGGTGTACATAGAAAAAAAAGATGTTAGGATATTCTGCACATGTTCTTTATTATCGTCGCAGGCCCTTACTGAATAATGTTTAGTTTGTATTCTTCATAAATTTCTAATTAGTCTTCAAATGCACGAGGATAAAGGCCACTGAGGACAATATACAAACCACCCTAAGTGCATATGGTTATGCCTTCAGGGAATTTTCAGAGCTGGCTGGCAGCTTAATGATGCTTTTTAATGATCTATATTTGTTGCCAGGGCAGAGATCAGGGCAAGGAGGATAAGTCATATCAAATAAAATTGAGACAGAGTCTGATGAATCTTTTAAAAATATTTCAGAAATAATGAGAGGTTACAACTTCTAGACACAGAACCCTGTTGAAACATCTGACAAATTAAAAACATTGCAATTACTTAGTTTAAAAGGTTGATTTCTATCAAAACAGACTACATTAATGTTAGTTGATTGTTCATTCTTAGTTTATATATTTATAAATTGTTAAAAGTGGTGATTTTAACACACTGGGTGTTGGATACTGAGAAAAACTGAGGATATAATAGCTAGTGTGCAGCAAAGCCAAGGTAAAGATGGACACTTTTCACTGTTGGAAAAGGCAACATGTGTATACTGTCCATAACAGTATCTATAATGTTGCATCCATAAAATGGATGGATATATATTGTACATCTTTTGCATTAGTCAACAGAATTAAATAAAGTACATTTTATCAATATATTTCTTACAGGTATAGGTGGTTATCAATGTTTGTTTAGTCAGGCACACAGGAGTTTTACTATAGTGTCTCGTTTATGGTACAATTACTTGTTGCATTCATGGCACAATCATGAAATAATTCTTTATTAATATAGTGCTTACTGATTACAAAGCATTTCAAATTAGTCCATGTCCCCATGGGGCTCACAATCTAAACAACCTACCAGTATGTTTTTTTGGAGTGTGGTAGGAAACTGGAGTGGGAATTGAACCCAGGACTCCAGCGCTGCAAGGCAGAAGTGCTAAACACTCAGCCACCGCACTGCCCATGAAGTTATGAAGTATACTATGATGTGATCATAGTGCAGCAGAGAATAGATAGCAAATACATTGTATTTATTCTTTACAAACTGAGTGGTTTTTTTTCTTTGTGTTCCAGGTTAGCACCAGCTTGGTTTTGTAGGTTATAAAACAATTGTTAACTAGAAACACTACACACATATTAACAGCATCATAGATGTATCATTACCATACCACGACACATTGTTGTGTAGTTTTCTATGAAGCTGTAATCATGGGAAAATCTAGCCTCCCTGCGGCGAACAATAGAAAAACACATCCTACCCCCTGTGGTTCAATAATTATAATGTGATGAAATTGTTAAAAAAAAACATATTTGCGCCAATTTCATTTGGACACAGTTTTTACTGCTTTTACTTTTCGCTCCGAATGACACCTTAAATTTACCGTATATATTTGAGTATAAGCCGAACCGAGTATAAGCCGAGACCTCTAATTTTACCACAAAAACTGGGAAAACCTATTTACTCGACTATAAGCCGAGGGTGGGAAATGCATTGGTCACAGCCTCCCAGTATACAGCCAGCGAGCCCCCAGTAGTATATAGCCAGCCAGCCCCCATTGTATATAGCCAGACAGCCTCCAGTAGTATACAGCAATCCTGCCCCATGTAGCATACAGCTAGCCTGCCCCATGTAGCATACAGCCAGCCTGCCCCATGTAGCATACAGCCAGCCTGCCCCATGTAGCATACAGCCAGCCTGCCCCATGTAGTATACAGCCAGCCCAGCCTGCCCCAGTAGTATACAGCCAACCAAGCCTGCCCCAGTAGTATATAGCCAGCTCAGCTTGCTCCCAATAGTATACAGCCAGCCTTGCCTGCCCCCTGTAGTATACATCCTGCCCCCTGTAGTATACAGCCTGCCCCAATAGTATATAGCCTGCCCCAATAGTATACAGCCAGCCCAGCCTTCCCCCAATAGTATGCAGCCAGCCCACCCTTATAATAAAAAAATGAACGTATATACTCACCCTCCAGCGGCCCTGATGCTCCACTTCTTTCTTCCTTGTGGCTCCTCTTCAATCTTCCGTCTTCTTTAAAAGCCTGCAGGGCGCGGCCATGACTTCTTTCCGCCGCGGAAGAAGTCATCATAGTATGCGCCTGCCGTCCGTAAAGAAGACGGAAGATTGAAAAGGAGCCACGAGGAAGAAAGAAGGGGAGCTGCGCAGGCATCGGGGCCGCCGGAGGGTGAGTATATAATTTTATTTTTTTTATTGACTCATGTATAAGCTGAAGTGAATGCATTTTTATATGTTACCGTGCGTTTAGCTGGTTTGAAAGTGATTTTACTCATTGCTGGAAGTGTAAGCAGCTGTTAAAATGTTAATAGAGGTTTTTACATTTCTAACAATGAAGAGAAACACTTTCAAACCAGCTAAACGCATGGTAACATGAAAAAATATCCAAAACATAGGAGAAAGTTCAGCTGCCACAATCCGTGCTAACACACTGCTTCCAGAGCAGGCACATTGTATCAATCAGGCAAACCATACATAAACACCTTAGGTCACATAAGAGTATACAAATAGAATTGCGTCACTCACCAAAGTAAAAGTAAAAGTAGATTCTTTATTGTCAGTGATCCATGCAGGGAGGGTACAATCTGCGGCAATGGGGCCATTTCACATGCATGTTTCAGACTCATGCATTAATGGGATGCATTTAAAAATGCATCCAAAAAAGTGCACCCTAATTGTCTAAGGACCACTATACTCAACTCAGGAAGAGTATACATATTACATTGGTATCAAGCAGAGCGCACATAGTACATTGGTATCAAGCAGAGCGCACATAGTACATCACTATGAGAAAAAGCGCACATAGTACATCGCTATTAGGCAGAGTGCACATAGTGGCAATTTTTTTACCCACGGAAGCCACACCCTAGCCACGCCCCTAACCACTCCATGGCCACGCCCCTAACCTCACCCTGGCCAAGCCACTGCTCATACCTCCAACGCATCCACTGACACCAATGTATATATAGCAGCATTATACACTCACCGGCCACTTTATTAGGTACACCATGCTAGTAACGGGTTGGACCCCCTTTTGCCTTCAGAACTGCCTCAATTCTTCGTGGCATAGATTCAATAAGGTGCTGGAAGCATTCCTCAGAGATTTTGGTCCATATTGACATGATGGCATCACACAGTTGTTGCAGATTTGTCAGCTGCACATCCATGATGCATATTGGATTGAGATCTGGTGACTGTGGAGGCCATTTGAGTACAGTGAACTCATTGTCATGTTCAAGAAACCAGTCTGAGATGATTCCAGCTTTATGACATGGCGCTTTATCCTGCTGAAAGTAGCCAGAGGGGCGGAGCCTGACTGAGCTGCATGGAGGACGCTCTCTGCTGAGCTCCCGCGACACAAGTACAGCTACACAGAATTCTAGCGGCTATACTCACCCAAAATGGGCAAAAATAACAAAGAGAAGCCTACTGAACGATGCGGCACGCCGAGATCCAGGAGAGGACAAGGCGACATCGATAAATTCTTAAGAAAACGGCTTCAATCTCCGCAGGAACGAAGCTCCAAGATGGCGCCGGAGATGCAGCCCGAGTCAGACGCGCCGGAAGACTCTGATTTAGAAAGCGCAACGGAGCAAGAAGAACTAGCAGAACCTACTGAGACAGCTCCGCTCTCGAGATCCTTTCTAAAGAAGGTACTTTCTCAAGCACTAGCACCAGTGATGAAAGAGCTTACCGCGATCCACGCTGAAGTAAGGGCCACGAGACAGAGAGTGGAGACGCTGGAGGCCGCGCAGGCCGCCATTATAGAACACAGCTCGGCGCTAGCGCATAACATGTCCACGCAGGCGGATGGCATAAATATGGCTTTATTACAGATAGAAGACCAAGAAAACAGGAGTCGGAGGAAAAATGTGAGGATAAAAGGTCTCCCTGAACAAATAACACATGACAAGCTTGAAGAAAAAGCCAGGGCAATATTTTCTGAACTGCTCACAGAAGAAAGGGGGCAATCTATCATAATAGAAAGAATCCATAGAGCCCTGCGCCCACCCCCGTCTCAAGGCGACCCCCCCAGAGATGTGATCTGCGGGCTATTAAGCTACAGAGATACTGCAGATATCCTGAAAGCTGCAAGAGAAAAAAGAGGGGTTGAAATTGAAGGTAACCAAATAGCCTTTTTTCAAGATCTAGCCCCTTCTACACTCTACAAAAGGAAGCTATTGAGACCATTAACAGACTGCCTGAGAGAACAGGGAATCCTCTTTAGATGGCTATATCCTTTTGGTATCTCCTTCATGAAAAATGGCAAAAGATGCACCATCAAAACGCCTGGAGATTTAAATAAAGCTTGGGACATGCTAGAAATGGCACCATTGGATATTCCCTCTTGGTTGCCAGTCACGGAGCAACATCTGGAACTACCAGCTCTACCCAACGTAGGAAAATGGGAAGTAGTCCGCAAATTCAAGTCTCCTAGAATGAAGAAGAAGATCTCACCCTTGACCTAAGGTCAACAGGAACAATGCTGCAGTGCTGACGAGGTTTACCTTCCAAGTTACTCAGTATTATGTTTTCTTTTCTTTTTACCTCTCTTTATATTTTTTCGGCCTCTTTTCTCTCCGGCCCCTGGAATCAGTAATGATTTACATGCTCATTGGGAATGAGTTAGCTGTAAAACCTTTTGGTTAAGTATAGAAAAGTGTAGTTGTAGTGTGTCCAATCCAGTCAGGAACACAACACATTACCTACGCCCCTTTCACCCCAGTTCTTCCACGACTAATGAATTTCTGAGAAGTTCATATTCTACGTATTTACATTAAGAGGCGCACACTAATATAAGTGTTCCCTCCACTTATAAAAGAAGCAATAATTAGTAGTGAGAAGACAACACAAAACCAGTTGAATGTATTTGTTTAACTTGTTCTTTTCCTTTTTCTTATACTGTTTTAGTGTCCTAACAATCCGTGAGTCCAAGGTCCTCCAAAGAAACATAAACAGGTATGCAAAGATGACGAATGGCTAACATCATAGTGACCACATACAATGTTAGGGGTCTAAATTCGCAAAAAAAGAGATCTCAACTCATACAACTGTTATATAAAGACAAATCTGATATATGTTTTCTTCAAGAGACACACCTGAGGAACAACAGCACCCTACCTTTCTCTCAAAGTAGGTTCAATCAGAGATTCTACAACACATTTCACAAAGCAAAGAGGGGAGTGGGAATTTTAATCGCAAGGTCAGTCCCATTTACTCATAGTCTAACTTGGACCGATACAGAAGGAAGGCTCATCTTAGTCAAAGGGAAGATTGGGCACACGCCAGTTACACTAGTTTGCATGTATGCACCAAACACAGGTCAAGCTGCTTGGCTTAGAAAGGCGTTTAAACAGGTGGACACCATGTCAGAAGGTTTCAAGATTTACGGGGGAGACATAAATGTAGCTTTGAACCCCTTAATAGACTGTTCTACAGGGAGTTCTTCACAATCACAAAAAACATTAAGGATAATACAGAAAACCATACACGAAGCAGGCCTACTAGATACCTGGAGATTAATGCACCCAGCAGGGAAAGACTACTCACACTACTCCGCCGTCCACAAAACATTTCAACGCTTAGATTATTTTTTCACGCCCATTAGCTCTCCAGATGTCATTAAATCTGCAATAATAGGCCCCGCCACCATTTCGGACCACGCCCCTGTATCGATCACCATCTCTATAACGGACTTAGCAAATAAGTCACCACTATGGCGCCTTAACGAAACCCTCATTGAAGACCCTAAACAAATGGAAAGGATAGAAGCTAGAATAAATACATACTTTAAAGACAATTGCCAAAAAAACTCTTCACTACCTGTCAGATGGGAAACTCACAAGGTGACAATTAGGGGGGAATTAATGGCCATGGGAGCATGGCACAAAAAACAGAGAGAGAAGAAGCTACAAGACTTGCTGTCACGCATCTCTGCCATTGAAACTGCTGCAAAGAGATCTAACATTAAGGATAAAATGAAGGACTTACAGACCCTTCGAACCGAATTATTAGACCTGCTCAATTCACGAACTGCTAAAAGCTATCAATATTACAAGTTTGCTTACTACGCACACGGAGACAAGGGGAACAAATTAATGTCCCACCTTATTAAAAAGGAAAGAGAACAAGCCTTTGTTGAGCACACTAATATAAGTGTTCCCTCCACTTATAAAAGAAGCAATAACTAGTAGTGAGAAGACAATACAAATCTAGTTGAATGTATTTGTTTAACTTGTTCTTTTCTTTTTTCTTATACTGTTTTAGTGTCCTAACAATCCGTGAGTCCAAGGTCCTCCAAAGAAATATAAACAGGTATGCAAAGATAACGAATGGCTAACATCATAGTGACCACATACAATGTTAGGGGTCTAAATTCACAAAAAAAGAGATCTCAACTCAAACAACTGTTATACAAAGACAAATCTGATATCTGCTTTCTTCAAGAGACACACCTGAGGAACAACAGCACCCTACCTTTCTCTCAAAGTAGGTTCAATCAGAGATTCTACAACACATTTCACAAAGCTAAGAGGGGAGTGGGAATTTTAATCGCAAGTTCAGTTCCATTTACTCACAGTCTAACTTGGACCGACACAGAAGGAAGGCTCATCTTGGTCAAAGGGAAGATTGGGCACACGCCAGTTACACTAGTTTGCATGTACGCTGCAAACACAGGTCAAGCTGCTTGGCTTAGAAAGGCGTTCAAACAGGTGGACACCATGTCAGAAGGTTTTAAGACATAAATGTAGCTTTGAATCCCTTAATAGACTGCTCTACAGGGAACTCTTCACAATCACAAAAAACATTAAGGATAATACAGAAAACCATACACGAAGCAGGCCTACTAGATACTTGGAGATTAATGCATCCAGCAGGAAAAGACTACTCACACTACTCTGCCGTTCACAAAACATTCCAACGCTTAGATTATTTTTTCACGCCCATTAGCTCTCCAGATATCATTAAATCTGCAATAATAGGCCCCGCAACCATTTCTGATCACGCCCCTGTATCAATCACCATCTCTCTAACAGACTTGGCAAATAAGTCACCACTATGGCACCTTAACGAAACCCTCATTGATGATCCTAAACAAATGGAAAGGATAGAAGCAAAAATAAATGCATACTTTGAAGACAATTGCCAAAAAGACTCTTCACTACCTGTCAGATGGGAAACTCACAAGGTGACAATTAGGGGGGAATTAATGGCCATGGGAGCATGGCATAAAAAACAGAGAGAGAAGAAGTTACAAGACTTGCTGTCACGCATCTCTGCCATAGAAACTGCTGCAAAGCGATCTAACATTAGGGACAAAATGAAGGACTTACAGACCCTTCGAACCGAATTATTAGACCTGCTTAACTCACGAACTGCTAAACGCTATCAATATACCAAGTTTGCTTACTATGCACACGGAGACAAAGGGAACAAATTAATGTCCCACCTTATTAAAAAGGAAAGAGAACAAGCCTTTGTTGACACAATCGTGAATCATCAAGGCAAGAAATGTTCCAAAACTAGCGACATAGCGGAAGCATTTCGGGAATTCTATCAGGATCTTTATAACTTAGATGCAGGACAGCAAGAAGGGATTTCAGATAGACAACAACACACAGATAAGTTCTTAAGCAAACTGAAGCTCCCAAAATTGAACAATGAAGCTCAAGCTGAATTGATCAAACCAGTAACTGAAGAAGAAGTCAGGAAGATAATTTCTTCGCTTCCCCTAAAAAAGAGCCCTGGTCCGGACGGTTTCCCTCCGGGCTATTATAAAAAATTCTCTAAAGTTTTACAACCTCATTTAACAGAATGGTGCAACGCGATGTTAAAAGGGGCCCCATTACCTAAACACGCACTATCAGCTACAATCTCTGTCTTACCCAAAACAGGGAAGAATCCAGAAAGTTGCGGTAGTTATAGACCCATATCACTCTTAAATTCTGATATCAAGATTTGGGCGAAACTCCTTTCACAGAGAATAAGCCCGTACTTACCGGAACTAATTAACAAAGAGCAAACCGGATTCGTCCCTGGAAGGGAAGGCAACCATAACTCCACTAGAGTTATACATGCAATTCACCATGCCACCACAAAGAAGATCCCCTTAATACTTCTCGGCACTGATGCCGAGAAGGCATTTGATAGGGTCTCATGGCAATTTATGATAGCAGCTCTCAGGAAATTCCAATTCCCGTTGCCTTTCATACAGGCAGTGATGTCTCTTTATTCAAACCCCTCAGCCAGTGTGAAAGTCAATGGAGCATTGTCAAGGACATTTCTGATCAGAAATGGGACAAGGCAAGGTTGCCCACTTTCACCAACACTTTTCATAATAGTGATGGAAACCCTGTTACAAGCAATCCGAGAAAACCCTCGCATACAGGGTCTTAAAGTGGGGAAAATCACTCATTTAAATGCAGCATTTGCTGATGACTTACTATTAATGCTTACAGAACCGGCCCAATCAATACCAGAGACCATGAAGGTCTTCCAAGAATTTGGCAGCATATCTAATTTTAAAATTAATTTAGGGAAATCAGAGGCACTGAACGTCTCCACCCCTAACTCAGAAATTAAGACGATACAAAGCATGACAACTTTTTCACTGGCAACCAACACGAATAACTTACTTAGGGGTCCACTTAACCAAAAACTTAACATCTCTCTACAAAGAAAATTACGCAACACTAC
The DNA here is from genome assembly GCA_019512145.1 of Engystomops pustulosus. Classification (NCBI taxonomy): domain Eukaryota; kingdom Metazoa; phylum Chordata; class Amphibia; order Anura; family Leptodactylidae; genus Engystomops; species Engystomops pustulosus. The sequence continues at coordinate 46,595,442 of CM033649.1, forward strand.
TCAGCCAGATGCATTCCTCATTGGAATCATATGCACTCCCATTCATTTCATGGATGGGTAGGAAAAACCTGCTCAAAACCTTCATAATGCCGAAGCTTCTATACTTATTTCAAATGATACCAATAAATCTACCGGGGATATTTTTCTCCAAACTCAAAAGTATTTTCTCCAAATTTCTATGGAGGGGAAAGAAGGCAAGGGTAGCACATGACAGATTAATCTGCAAAAAAATTGATGGTGGATTTGGCTTGCCAGACGCCAAAATGTACCTGAAGGCAGTCCACCTTAAGAGGTGGATACAACTACATAACCCCAAAGCCAGAAATCTAAGCACAGAATTAGAACTAGCCACAACTGAACCAAAGCATTTAGCAAAGCTATGGAACATTAAAACAACCACACTTTGCACAAATCCAATAACTGCGGGAACTATCAACTCAATACAATCCCTAATTTCTCAAAAAAACATCTTAAATAATCCTTCTCCAGTAATGCCCAGCAATCTGACCCCCTTCCTACTCAACCCTAAATTTGATGGAAATTCCAAAATGTGGGATGCTTTGTCTCAAAACACCCTGAAACAATTTCATTCCAAAACACTGGAGGAAATAAATGAGTTAGTAAAGAGTAGACAGGAAGGTTTAACCTTTATCCAGTTGGCAGACCTAAAGAAAACACATGAAACACTCCTCAAAAACAACCCTATATTAAAAGATCCCTCTTGGCTAGAATCTTGACTAAGGAAAGACTTCATTCCAAAAGGGACAATATCAATTCTATATAACTTCATCCTGGTTAGGAACTCAGATATTAAACCTGCATATATCATGAATTGGGAAAAAGATCTCAAGACAAACTTCTCAGAATCCCAAATTAAAACTATACATAGGAATTCACACGGCTTCTCCAGATGTGTGAGAATACAAGAAAACACTTACAAAACAGTAACTAGATGGTACAACACACCGGCCACATTAAAACAGAAAAAATTAACAAACACAGATACCTGCTGGCGCTGTAAAACTGAAACAGGAACCCTGGGACATATCATGTGGGGATGCCCCCTAATCCGCCCCTATTGGGAGGAAATAGGAAACGAAATTACCCAAATATTGGGCAAAAATATAGTGCTAACCCCGGAATCTGTCCTCTTGTGGTTGCCACATGAAACATGGAAACCAAGTAAAAAGAACCTCGTTACCCAACTAATACAGGCAGCAAAATTAGTGATTCCAACAAAATGGCTACAAATTGCTCCGCCGACAGTAGAGGAATGGAAGGAAAAGGTAGACTGCATTTGCAGGATGGAAGAACTGGTTAGTTGGGAACATCGCTCACATCACCATTATGCACTCCTATGGGAACCATGGAAGAAACATAAGCACAAGGAAAAGAAAGGCTTACAAAGCACATAATATAGGTCAGCTCTAGGCTCTCACACTTCAATCTCTTAGCGTTGGAAGTAGACAGAAACAGACCCCCAATGTCATAATTGACGTCATAGGTACCATACATACCTAGAAAATTTAAATTGTGCAACATACCTCTGATTAGGAAGGAAGCTCTTAACGAACCTGGATGGACCAAGGACTCACGGATGGACATTTAGTAGTTATGTTTTGTTTGAGACATACTGTTTACCTGCTCTCATATGGATAGGGAATGACCTTGGATTGGGATATAACTCCTAATAATTTCTGCTTCACACATATGAGATGCAGGCTGTCTCTCTCATGTTTTATTCTCCCCTTCTCCACTTTCCCTTCCCTTCCTTTCCACCCCCTACCTCAACAAATAAAGAACTCTAAGTGATAGTCACTGGAAACATGTCTAACTACTTCAAATTGACCATACATGAAGGTCTGAATATATATTTAAAGCAACTCACTAAGAACTTGGTCTGGAAACAGATAAGGGACTCTCATCCACATTGATATCATACCCTCACCTCAAACTCCCCCCCCCCCCTTTCCCTTTGATATTTGTTCAAAATTTATTTGTTTGCCCGACCTTTGCATTCAGATACTCCTGCGTGAGTACAAACAAATGTATCCTGCAATAATTGTAAGCAGGGCATGTTTCAGCTGTACCCTTATAAGAAAAGCAATAAAAATGATTTAAACAAAAAAAAAATGATGAAAAGGGTGTTAACTTTTCAAAATGATTGCAATAAAAACATCATTTCAAAATTACATGTCACACAGTTCCACACACCAAAGTATCAAAAATTTGTGTCAGTCACTGCACTGGTTAACTGTCTACTTTGGAATTCAGATCTACATCCACAAAGTTCTACATAATGCTGCACCTCCCTATCTCTCTTCTCTCATCTCAGTCTATCGAACATCCCATACTCTTCGATCTGCCAGTGATATAAGATTAATCTCTACCTGAATTTGAACCCCACATGCAAGTCTCCAGGACTTCTCCCGAGTTGCACCAATTCTCTGGAATGCCCTTCCATAGACTAACATACTATTTGCCTTCCTATTAGAATTTATACAGTAAAATATAGGTGGTGGAAGTAATAAATGAGTAAGTTCCAGGGCTAGGAGAGCAGAATTTAATGTAAAGGCACAATCTTAAGTAAGTGGGTGGGGTCTTATGTAGTAAATTGTGAGGCTCTAGCGTCAGTGCACCCCTTGATGACACATGAGAGTGAGGGTTGGTCACAAGCCTCTTGTTATAGCTTTTAATGATTTAATATATAGATAAACAAACCTTCTAATAGTGAAAAAGATTAGATCCTGCTAGAATTGACAACATTAATGCTGTGGTCCGATACGACAATAGGGGAACAATGACGCGATTTGCATATCTATTTGCATGACTCTTATCTGTTTTTGCCATTGAAGAAATTTTCAAATAATGGGAATGCAAGGAATGGATTACTGTGCCCTATTGTTAAAAATGTAAAATTTTGTTTTTTGGATGGATATGAAAACAACAATTCTGTAATTAAATTTTGAATTTTTTATTTATATTCAGTCAATGGGTCAGTACAATTATAGAGATACTTTAGAGAGATATTTTCTTATGTTTAACTAAATTTGCAAAATAAAACTTAAAGTTGGGAAAATCTATTCTTTTTGCATTGCCGTCTTCTAAGTGGCAGGACATGTTTTTGCAGGACATGTTGTCTTTTACACCAGTATCATTGTGGTGTAGATTCTTTTTTGATCACACATCCATTTTGTGTAATTTTTTTTACTGTGTTCATTGTTGTGAATAATTATATATTTTTTTCTACGGTTTAACACCTGCGATTGGAGGTCACTCTGACCATGGGTGGTGTTACAATGGGGTGTCAGCTGTAGGTTACAGTTGACACCATGTGCTTCACAAAGCAAGTTAAGCTCAGGTCCTGAGCCAATTTGACAATGCCTCTATGACATTATAGCAGGGGGAACAGGTTAATTATGATTACTAGAAATCCCTTTAATAGAAATTAATTGTAAAATGACTTAAATTTTTTATTTTTTAGTTAAATTTACAAACTTATTATATTTATCTAAATTCTTGAGTAGGTAAAAAATTGTCAATCTGTTTCTCTCTTAGCCTTTTCTTCTTTTTCTCCCAGACAGTGAAATCTGCCTCAAATGTCCCATTGACCATTGGCCGGATGAGAGAAAAGTGAAATGTCTTCCTAAACCCTACGAGTTTCTATCCTATGAATCAGATATTTTATCTTCAGTTTTTTTTGGATTAGTTGTGTTTTTCTCCATGGTCACAGTTGTTTTTCTGGGGTTATTTCTCTTATACTGGGACACTCCTATTGTGAGAGCCAATAACCGGAGTGTAAGCGTCACTCTCCTGGTCTCCATCCTGCTGAGCTTCCTCTCAGTCTTCTTCTTCCTTGGTCGTCCTGTGGATATAACCTGTCAGCTGAGGCAGACTTTATTCTCAGTCTTCTTCACCATTGCTGTGTCTTCTGTACTTTCTAAGACCATCACAGTCTGCATTGCTTTCAAAGCCACCAAGCCCACAAGTCCATGGAGAAAGTTGGTGGGACACAAATTAGCCATTTCTATTGTCTTGGTATTTTCTACAACCCAAGTTCTGATCTGTGTTATGTGGTTGGCCATTGCTCCTCCATATCAGGAGTATGACTTCATGTCTTATACTGAGAAGATCATCATCCAGTGCAATGAAGGTTCTGTCTTGGCCTTCTACATCATGTTGGGTTATATGGGTCTCCTGGCCTCTGTGAGCTTTGTTCTGGCTTTCATGGTGAGGACATTACCGGACAGTTTTAATGAGGCCAAGTACATCACCTTCAGCATGCTGCTGTTCTGCAGTGTCTGGATCGCTATGATCCCGGCTTATCTGAGCACCAGAGGGAAATACATGGTGGCTGTGGAGATATTTGCCATCTTGACCTCATGTGCAGGAATATTAGTCTGTATTTTCTTTCCTAAATGTTTCATAATGCTTCTAAAGCCTAAATTTAACATTACAAGTAGTAAAATGCAACATTAAATAGTATATAAGCAAAGATTTTGGCTAATAGCCTCCATAAGGTTGTTGGAGATTTAGTTCATAGAGCCCAAGCACGGTTAATGAAAGGAAGATCAACAGAGAAACATATACATAGACTTTTCGCTAATATCCCCAATAATTCAGGATGGTTCTCTCACTGGTTGCGGCCAGGGACTTTGATTCAATAGATTGCAGCTATGTGTGGAAGGTCCTTGAATATATGAGGTTTGGCCTTGTGATTATGATATGGATATAAATTCTTTATAATGGTACTAGCGCAAGGGTACTTAATAATGGTAGTATAACTCAATCCTTTTTGGTTAATAAAGGTACCCTCCTAGGGTACCCTTTATTACTCCTCTCGCCTTTGTTATGATGATATCCTTCTACTTCTGGGAAAAAATGATTCATTGGAGAGGATTTTTGGGGTATGGGGAAATATCTGGTATTAACATAAATTGAGAGAAATCTGTAGTGATGCAATTGGACAAAGGAGAAATGCCACAAATGCCCTTATGGAAGATTGATGCGCACCAGGTTTTTAAATATATTTGGTTTATCTATTTTCAAAAAATAATTTCTCACCACTTATAAAAGATTGGGTTTTTGTATGGCCGCTCGAATAGCTTTAATAAAAATGTTTCTTCTGCCTAAAATAAATTACATATCATCCAATGCACCAATATTGGTAGGGAAGATGGTCTTTAAAATAATTGATACTCTTTTTTATTATATGTTAATTTTGATAAGAGTTGGATGGCCGAAATACTTGGGGGATGAGCTAGTTGCATGGGAAGGATATAGTTTATATGATATATTGAAGACAAAGTACAGAAAAAAATTAAATAAAAAGTAAATATCCAACTGTCTATATGTTTCATATGGTGTATAAACAATTAAAGAAAATATCCCGGGTATGTGTAGTATATGGGACCTCCCCGGTCTAATCATAAATTGAATGATGTTTATTTCATTAATGAAGCTCCTTATAAGAATATACTTTGAGAGTTTTTTGTCATGGGTGCTCATGTGACCCATATCCCAGGTCGCAGGCACACCGGTGTGCCTACCTGTGCCCCCGGAGTCAGCCTGCACTCTCACTTACCTTCCTTAGCTCCAGCGGCAGACTCTGTGTACCCTGCTGAGACGGGGATGCGCGTGCTCTGGTTCAGTAAGATTTAAAGGACCAGCATGCCAATAATTGCCACAGGTCGGCCACCTGCCCTGATAAATTCCTAGCCCTTTCCAATGTCCTCCAGCTGGATTGCTTCTATGCCTGAGAGAAAGCGGTGTTCCTTGCCCTGATTTCCGGGTGTGACCTTGATTCCGTTCCTGACTTCGATCCTGTGCTGCCTGTCCTGACCTGAATATGAACCTGTGCTGCCAGTCTCAAACTCCTGCCTGTCCCCGACCACGATGTTGACTTACAACTGTGAACTACGCCTTAACTGCCACTGTGGACAAAGTCACACTGGAGCTACCTGGTGGTACCACACCGCAGCAAGTCCAACCCACTTTGCGGCGGGCTCTGGTGAAAACTTACACTTCGCTCCCAGGTGTCGGCTTACGTCATCGTCCGAGGTGGTCCAGATGGTACACTACCCCTTGTTCCTGACAATTTTTAAGGATGACTATGTGGGCAAAAAAGAGAAATGGAAAAAATGTGGGATAATGGATAAAGATAGGAGGAATAAGATAATGGTGAATATCAATGAGATATTATTCAATCCTCAATTTCTATTAAGACACTGGTGCACATTTACTAACCCGGTCCTGTCGCGATCCAGCGGCATGTTCTCAGACGAGGATTTGGGTCTGCCGGGATTCACTAAGATCGTGCACCCGATATCCACCAGGTGTCGCTGCAGCACCAAGGTCCGGCGGAGTTCACCTGCTTCGTCTCAGGGCACGTAAGTGCTGATCTTGTGACACAAATTATTTTTTAAATTCTGTGTTTTTTCCGAATCCGTTGGGTTGTCCGATGGCCACACCCCCTGATATCTGTCGCGTGAAAGCTGGCGCTGATGCACCACATTCCGATCACGTGCACCAAACCCGATGAAAGTGTGTGATTCGGACCCTTACTAAATGAGCCCCAATATTTTATAGACAACATTCTACATTACTCTTTTTGTCAGAAATGTATAAGGATAGAGGTGCCCCTTGCAAGACATGTGGATACAAGTGTGTGGTCTTGGCACATATGTATTGGGGTTTTGATGTAATACAGATATTTTGGGCAGATAAATTGATGGAAATAAGTAAGAGGTGTGAGTTGCAAATTTTTATTTCGGGAAGAAGGTTATTATGTTGAAACGGTGAATCTCTGACCTTGGGAAATTGGATTAAATTAATAAAGATAATATTACAATATAAGAAAATGCACTTTATGAAGCAAAACAAAATGGATACTTTCTTATTGATGTGGTCTGTCAAAATATAGGGTACTGGGGACAAACCAAAGTCTCTTAGTGAAGAGTCTGTGGATCCTCTGGATGATGGTACTAGCCGACAACCGGGTGCCACCAGGATGTTCCACGGGTGCAACTAGGCTCGTGGTGGTAGCCAAGGTAGTACGCAGATGCGATGGATCGCAACTCCAAGATGACGTCACGGGGAGTGACGATCCTTGGAAAGATGGCAGGACCCATGTGCAGCCATTTTTTTACCACCCACAATCAGTGTTAGCACCAACCGCCGATGTTATCAGTAAGCCTTTGCTGCAATGTGCAGCAAAGACTTACCAGCAATAGAGAGGGCTCAGCCGTGAGGGCCATGCCAACTAAGGGTTGTATCTGACGAATCCACGGACTCTTGGCTGAGATTGTCAGATGTCATTTGGGAGGAAGTGGATGACCTAGTCAACCAATCAAGAACCTTTGGGTTGTTAATCAACAGACTGCCGCTAGATGACACCAGCATTTCTGGCCACACAGAGTCACCCCTACTGCGAAGTCCCCTTACTTTGCTGTGACCTCTGCCTACCATACCTGCCACCTCTCTGTCTCACATATTGGTTAATCTTGATATCAACTTTAGCATTAAAAATAATTGAAATTTTTTGACTACAGAACCACAAAAACTGACACCCTGGACTTTGAGGAAAAAATCACTCCACCTACTATGTGGGTGTTCCTTTCTTCTTCCCAGAGTTCTCTGCCCCATGTAAAACATTGTGCTCATTGCCATTTTGCTAATAATAATCCCCACCAATCCCCCTTTTCAGGATATATATGATGTTTTTCATCTCAGGTACTTCAGTAACCTAAAGTTGACTGTCAGAGTTTTGTTATTTTCTTCACCAAATTCCCCGTAGTAAGGGAATATCATATCTTCTCCTCAATGTGCACCTGTTTATCATTATCATCATCATTACTATTTGGTTTTAGCTCTACATACATAGTCTTAGCAATGGAGGTATCAATCATAGTAGCAATCCTCTGATGCATGGGATAATACAACAACCACATATGATGAGCATTGCAGCAACTACTGCCAGTGAAATGAAAAGACTTCACACTAGGTGGCTCCATTTTACCAGCCTTGTTTCCAATCAATTTGAGAAAGTTTACTGGTAACCTGAGCTTCATATCACCACAGATCCACCATACATCTGTCCTGGACATAGTTTGATTGATAAAACACTTAGCCTCATTTATCTTCATTCGCTGATATAGCATATCTACAAAAATCATCAGATTAGCAGATCAGCATCATTAGTATCACTTGGAGTGAGATTTTACAATGGCTGGCATGGATCCAGTTGGCTTTCCCTTCAAATTTCACTGATGTGGCGGTGGTGAGAAGAACTTGAAAGGGATCGTCAAACCTTGGTTCTAGTGGCTTTTTGGTATCCCTTTTGACAATCACCCAATCTCCTGCTTGAAGGAAATGGGTTTTTCTCTAGGTTCTCTGGAGCTGGAATAGAATCATACACTTGTTTATGCACAGATTTAAGCTTATTCTGAAGACTCTGAACATAGCTGGTAAGAGTATCACATTGTAGTTGAAGAGTCTGCGGAAAGTACAGACTAAGCATTGGTGCTGAACCAAACAAAACTTCAAATGGAGACAATTGTGTTTTTTTTATTTGGTGTGTTCTCTATTTGAGAACAAAGCTAAGGGAAAACACTCTGTCCAGGGCTTCCCTATCTTTGTGCTTGCTTTTTAGATTTTCAACTTGAGTGTGCCATTTAACCTTTCTACCTTTCCACTTGCTTGTGGTTTGTATGGTATGTGAAATGCTGGGGTGACCCCTTACATCTGCATAACATTTTGCATCACTTCTCCTGTAACGTGTGTGGCTCTGTCTGATTCGATAACTTCTGGTAGCCCAAACCTGCAGAAAACTTCAGACTTCAATTTCTTTGCTTTGGCTCGTTCAGTGGCCTTGGGCAAGGGAAAGTCTTCTGGCCATCCTTAGACGAGATCACACACAAGGACAAACTTATACGTACCAATCTTTGGTAGTCGTATGAAATCAATCTTTAGTCGCTGAAACGGATATAGAGGTCTCAGGGTGTGCTTCTGTGGGACTTTTACTATAGTACCTGGATTGTGCTGTGCGCATACCAGACATGCTTGTGTTAACCTTATTGTGACTGTGGTCCTGTACAGTCCTTACCCGGTCCTGTTGCGATCCCTGATACGGGCGGTCCAACGAAGATGAAGTCCGGCGCAATTAACCAACATCGTGCGTCCGAGATCCTGCATCTGTCTCTTCCCCCACTGAGGTCCGCCGGAGTTCACTTTCTTCTTCCTGGTGCTTGTAAGTGCGTGTCTTGTGACACAATTTCCGATGTTAAATCCTGCGCGTTGTCCAAATCCGTCGGATCATCTGACGGCCCAGCCCCCAGATTTGTGTTGTGTGAAATCCGGCGCCAATGTTCCAAAATCTGATCGCATGTGCCAAAAAAACCCTGTTAAATGCAGCGCTAATCGGAAATCGTTTAGAAACCCGACGAATATGGGATCTGCGGACCCTTAGTAAATGAGCCCCTATGTGTCAACAGTCCTAAAGTCTGCTGGTTACCTAGTTAGAAGTACTGAAGTTGATCTGGTTGCTTTACACCCCAGGTTGGCTAGACGCCAGCTGATCTGCCACAAACGGACCTGATATATGGGCGGGATTTCTAAGTGAGAAAGTATTAAAGAGGTTCTTGAGCACATTATGCTACTACACCAGAGTCCCTGTTTGAAAACTGTTTTATTGAAGCACAAAAAATAGAGTTTAGTTGCATTTCAAAAAACAACATGTGACTTGTCTGTGTTACTCACTCCTCAGATCTTAGCCCCCACCTTTATGCTCCTGTACAGCTCCACCTCCTGCTCCTTCTTAGAGGTCACAGCCTGGTCAGCCTGATATCAGTGGGGGAGGGACAAGCTGTACAGGAGCACAAAGATGGAGGCAGCCTGCAGCTCAGACAAGTCACATGTTGTTTTTTGAAATGCATCCAAACCAAAGTTTACCCCTGTGACTAAACCAGGATTTTGTCAGAATGCAAGAGTAAGTTATAGCACACAATTATATTGTAATGCAAATGCTTAGAAAAGGCAGAGAGGTATTTTTGCACTGCAGGTGTCATGGGCTTTTACAATCTGTCTTTAGTGAAAATGAGGTCCCTGGTGACAGGTTCCCTTTAACACAGTAGCAGCAGTAGCAGCAGAGACCTGGATGGAGTTATTAGTTGAAAATATGTGGCCAAAATTTGAAGCATGTCACATATTTCTTTTGATGTGTAAAGCAAGATGATGATTTATAAAGGTGTCCTCAAATCTGTAGGACATGACCTGCTAATGACCCCTTTAAGCAATGTAAAGAGAATCTCATCAATGTGTCATTAATTTTATGATGGGACCTGGTTCTTAGATAATCTGTTTTATTTTTTTGCTGAAGGATACTGACCGGGTTTCAGAAGAGTAGAGAGTTCAGAGGGGAGGAGCACCTACCCCTCATCATTTGGATCTTTATCACCTCACACCGCTATAGTGAAGGGCCAGTGTTATAACAAATTGCAGTTCCAGTATCTCACAGCAATATCTTAAAGGAGCTGTTTTAGTATTATTTGTAGTTCCAGAATGACACAGCAGTACCTTAATAGGAATAGTCTTAGTGCTTTTTTCAGTTCCAGGATCATACAGCACTGACTTACAGGGGCAGTCTTAGAACTATTTTCTCTTGCAGCATCATGCAGAAATATTTTAAAGCAGTTTCAGTCCTCACAAAGATGAAAAAAGTTGCTGTGTCACCTTATTTATAAGGAATCCATTTTTAAAAATATATAATTATTATTAAGGAATCCTATTTTAAAAAGACATTATTGTAATGTATAGAAAAAGAACTATGCAATTGTCTAAGCTTTATTCATGGTATAATAAACACACTTTTAATAAGAAAAAACACCTGACAAATCAATAAAAAATCTGGTTTCCTAAAACTCATAAAGACAAGTTATTTTCACTTCCATAGCATCCTATCTAGTGATGTGTGAATCCCAACCACTCAATTTGGGTCTTGTTATATTTGAATATTAAAGTCGATACTGAGATTCACATCCTATGGACACTGAAATATCTTGCCACCAGATCGTCATTGCCTGACGCCTTGGAGTGGTGCCATAAAAGACTTGTTAATGGACCATGGGCCACCTTGATGCCCATTCTCAAGGAATATCCAGTGGAATCTCCACAGGATGGGTTTATCTATTAACTTGGGGCATTGGTCAAAGGCATTAATATCCCAGTTCTCAGGAAAGCTGTGTTGTTGCAGGCCTAATTCTATTGAGGGCAATAAACAACATCTGTTGTGAAAAGGGGATACATGGACACTTTCCCATGGGCAGCCTTATTGTTTCGGGTGGGCAATAAATACCATCCCTGGGAAGGCAACCAAGCCATTTGGGACAAAGACCTGAGGAAAAGATACCAATTACAAGTACGAGAGCGCCATCCTGAGGAAGGAGTAAATGACAACACCAAGGAGGCCAATATCCTACTACCGGAAGCTGAGTCATCATGAAGGCCGGAAGATATCCGTGTAGGGGTGGAGTCATGAGCATTTGTGGGTGTGATTGTGATAACAGTTGAGATATATATGTATGGTCAAGGAGTAGTATAGAGGTCTAACTAACTAATGATGGACTAATTATATAGTCTTGTAGTCATGAAGTCTTGAGTTTGATAGTCTTGAATGAGTTAGTCTTAAGTTTTGTGTATTTTTAATCCAAGAGTAGGACATTGAGGAGGCATTTTACTACCTTTTTAATTAAACAAGCCTTTCTCCAAGTTTGGACTCTTTCAAGGAACAATCTCTAGTTGGAGCAGGTAGAAGGAAAAACCCACATATTACAGGTCTGTAGACCAAAGAAGCCTTCAGATCACAAATGATATCGATGTCAATCTTTGCTTTACTTCTGAGACACCAGTCATATGTTTGCACTTCCTTGAAATTATGAAATTATAAGCAGATGTAGGACACTGGCTGAATCTAGTCGTTACCCCAAACTTAAAACCAGGACAATCACAAAAAAGGAATTTACTTGTGCAAAAATAATTTGCTCTGACAATAACAGTTTTTGGAAATATAGCATAAACTTTTGAAGAGAGAATATCCCACAATTGTGTTCAAAAGAGAATTAGGAAAGCCATAATTATTATTCCTTTTTTATATGTCTCCTACAGGTGCAGATGCAGATGCAGCGCTGCACAGAGGTTGCCAAATCGGTCGTGAGACTTACTTTATAAAACACATACACATTTACAAAATGCATAGTGAGCGTAATGTAAACACATGCGTTAACGTCATATTTATTTTGCGTTTTTTAAACACAACTGTTAACATTAATGTAATAAGGCAAATCCCCTCTCCTCAGCTGCTGTAATTGGTTTCAAAATGCAATTAAAGCACAATTAATGCGTTACGTGTGACCTCACCCTTAGAAGTAACCAATAAATTAAAGAAAAAATGTAAATGCAAAGATTTCAGAAATTAAAAAAAAATGGTTATTGTGCAAAATTTTAAACATTTAAAGCATGTGAAATAATTCCAATTTACATCCATTTAATTCCAAAAAATCCTTCCTTTGCACCTGCCCTGGACCAGGTGCAGATTTGCGCCTAAAAAAACACAAAAATAAGCCAAAAAAGTGATATATAAATGAAAACACAAAGTGCAGGCAAGGCGCACTTGAAAAACGACAGAGTAAAATGTAGCAAATATGACAAAAGTCGCAAAAATGAGAATTTGTCCACCTTTGTCCCAAATATATGAAAACTGATGCAATCTTCATTACTGCAGTTTTACTCACAAATGTGCAACTTGCGCCACAATTTATAATACTGTTGCTAGCTCTCAATTAAACACAGTTGCACCAATCTTGTCTTGTTGCACTTTGCTAACCAACTAAGTAATAAATTTGGCACAAACTAGCAACACACAAACAAACCTCTTTAGGCACACACTTTTTAAAAGTGTTGGACAAAGTACAGCAGAGACAAAATTGTGGCGCAGGAACATAATAAATACATGTGCAACACCAAAGCCACCGTTCCTCAAGCAAATATAGACAAAAGTGTAACTTTCCACTTAAACATACAATTATTGGTCCTGAAGCTTAATCTCACTATTGTAATCTTATGTTTTATGTTGCACTATCCATCTGTAATCTCCATCTTTTTTGAGAAATGTTACCGAGAAGGAGACATCATCATCAGGGAAATGTTGACACTATTTAACAATGGCAAACTAATGTGTTTTGCTCAGAAAGTTTTGAGGAAACTCCTTATAAAGGGACATCAAAGAAGGCATTTATTTGGTTTTATTGCTTTGTTTTATATGTTGTTATATGATTGTAAATGAATCTCTAGTTTGCAAGAGATCACAGCTTTACTCAGAGCAGTTATCTGCATTGGATATCGGAGAAAACAAACTTTGTAATAGAATAAGTAACTGATTGGTTGTGTTAAAAAGAAAACTGATTTATTATCATAAAACGTTTGATGTGTAGAGTACAGGTTTATGTTTCTTGTTCCAATCTCCTCTGTATCTATGTTATACTTTTTATTTTTGTTATAACTTTTTTTAAGCACACTGTATAGTAGTTGAGCTAGGAGATACTCAGTAATTTAATACAAATCGGTGAGGATAGTATTTTAAAACCCAACACCACAAACTAAAAATGCTATAAATTTTATATTTAACCTTTTATTTCACTACTTGTAATGCTTATTCCAGGCTTTAGGAGCATTATGTAACATTTAGGTAAGAAAATGCAAACTAATATCCCAGCACATGAGGTCAAGATGGCAAATATCTCCACAGCCACCATGTATTTCCCTCTGGTGCTCAGATAAGCCGGGATCATGGCGATCCAGACACTGCAGAACAGCAGCATGCTGAAGGTGATGTACTTGGCCTCATTAAAACTGTCCGGTAATGTCCTCACCATGAAAGCCAGGACAAAGCTCACAGAGGCCAGGAGACCCATATAACCCAACGTGGAGTAGAACCAGATATCTGACCCTTCATTGCACTGGATGACGATCTTCTCAGTATAAGACGTGAAGTCATACTCCTGATATGGAGGAGAAATGGCCAACCACATAACACAGATCACAGCTTGGATCATAGAAAATACCAAGACAATAGAAATTGCTAATTTTTGCCCCACCAACTTTTTCCATGGACTTCTGGGCTTGGTGGCTTTGAAAGCAATGCAAACTGTGATGGTCTTAGAAAGTACAGAAGACACAGCAATGGTGAAGAAGACTGAAAATAAAGTCTGCCTCAGCTGACAGGTTATATCCACAGGATGACCAAGGAAGAAGAAGACCGAGAGGAAACTCAGCAGGATGGAGACCAGGAGAGTGACGCTTACACTCCGGTTATTGGCTCTCACAATAGGAGTGTCCCAGTATAAGAGAAATAATCCCAGAATAACAACTGTGACAACGGAGAATAAGACAACTAATCCACAAAACAATGAAGATAAAATATCTGTTTCATAGGACAGAAATTCATATGGTTTAGGAAGACATTTCACTTTTCTCTCATCCGGCCAATGGTCAATGGGACATTTGTGGCAGATATCACTGTCTGTAAGAAAATTGAGAAGCAGAAAATGCAGTTACTGTCTACTAAAAAAAACTAAATTTTTCTTTAAATGCTAATTTTTAAGACATTTACATTATGAATTCTCAATATTTTATACAATAATCACAAATTCACTAAAAATTAGGCAATATGTGATGAAGCATTTACCATATTGGTGAAAAAATTCTACTGTCCCTCCAATTCAACATGAACCATCCTTTTTCTTTCTGTCACTGTAGAACTCAGCAGTTCTCTGCCTCTGGCCCCCACAATGCATTCCTCACACTCAATTAAGTTCTTTATCAGGAAAGGGGGAGAGAGGCACTTCAGATCTAACAATGTGTTGTGGAAGAGTAGAGATGTAGTAGAGTTGAAAGTGTCAATGTGTTTAAAATGGATCATGGATCTCATCAACTCATCTCTGATCTCTTTCATCTCTCTTTCTAGGTGTCATATAGTAGTACAATGTCCAGAAGGTAAATGAAAGTGTATATAAACCTTGTACCCTGATATTCTAACCACATTGTCAGCACAAAGAACTAAATGGATCACAAAGTGTCTGCTTAGAGAGTCCCGCCCACACTGACCATCATTGAGTGATAGGAGCTAAAACAGCAATAAAACTGAAAAATTGCTAAGTAAGATTAGAAAATATTGTATAAGCATGACTAGGGGGTTATAATTTGATAATTTTTACCCATTTCCACTGGACATTCTCCTTAATTGTATACTGTCTAATGGCTTTATGTGGCATTATACCTGCCATATGCTATGCCTGTGTATTAGAGGGTTAATGTTAGGGGGTTAAGGTCATTATGTGATTTTTTTTATCACCCGCAGGCCAGTAAGTCATTGGAGCCCTTATAAATCCACAGTTTTTACATAGTCTCAATGGCTGAATTTAAAGGCAGAACAATCTTTACTGTGGAGCCTTCCAGGTCAGTCTGGGACAGTCAACCTGCTAGTTGCTGTCTCCATTCAATGATATACCTCTCTGTCAGGTCAGCAGCTGTGTGTGCCAAATTCCACAAAGATCACCACTGGATCACTGCCAGAGCAGCTGAAACCCTTCTTGGCTCCTACTAGCCAGTCCCTACTCACTAGACCACGGCTCAAATATGCTCCAAATTCAAGATCCACATACAGCCATCTCAGTGCCTTGTGGAAATCTGCAGGAAGTAATGTTTATGGGCTGTTACCTGCTGCTTTTTGGAATGTGTGTCATTAAAGAGACTATGAGTTTTTATTCTACATTCCTGTCTCTCATGTTCTTGCAGCCACTAGCACCACAGGCCCCTTCACCATCTTCTTGGGAATCCACCACAGCGCAAACTAGTGAAGAACCCCAGGGGGACTGCATCACTACACTGTAGCCTTCCCCTCTTCTTGCATCTCCTCACTGGCTCTGACCATTATGGATGAGGAATATTTTTCTGGACCACTCCATCAATAACATAACTCTGGCACTAGGCTGCACTACAATCCAGCCAAACTGCGGTCAGACCCTAATGGGGTAATGTTGTGAAATCACAAACATGATATTTACTTATATGCTTTTCTGACTTTATTGAACTGTACTTCCTAACCCTGCTGCCAAATGGCTTAAAAGAAACCTTTCCACAGATTTCAAACTAACATCAGATGATTCCATGGATTACGACAGAACCTGTTCTGTTAAACGGGAATACATGTAGAAACTCCTCAAAAGACTGGAGAGTGTGTCGGCAGAAATTTTACATTTACGTTACTGATCATTTTGCCCTTCTTTTCATCTGTCAGTGTGCGCTTTCATTCGGTCAATAATCCATCAGTATTGCTAAAGCCAAAAACAAACCGGGGTTTGATCCAAAACAAAGATGGCCAGTAATTTGGATATTTGCATGTGCTCTGTGTTCTGTATCCACTTCTGCTTTTGGCTATCAAACCTGAGGCTTTTCTTTCCTTCTGACAGATGAAATAAAGGGGAAAACAAAACATAATAGCAACGTCAAAGAGTGGTGGAGGGTGAAAATAGCATTATGGAAATCACAGGATGTTCCCGGGAGACAGTGGTCAGTTGGCAGCAGCATAAGTAGGCCACAGAGTGGCACAATGACAAATTATGGAGGTGGCGGGAAACATGGTAGGCCACAGTGTGGCACAATGACAGAGTGTGGAGGTGCCGGCAGCAGCAGCATGAGGTCAGTATGTCAATGACAAATTCTGGTGCTGGCAGCAACATGGTAGGCCACAGTGTTTTACAATGACAGATTGTGGAGGTGGTGGCAGCAGCAGGTCATAGAGTGGCACAATGACTGGAGGTGGCAGCAACATGGTAGGCCACAGAGGCACCAGCACTAGCAGCAGGAGGTCAGAGAGTGGCACAATCACAACGTGTGTAGGTGGGCAGCAGCAGTATGCCCAGATTGGTGGCCAGATTAGAGGCCAGAGAGTGGCACACTGACAGTTTGGGGAATACAGATTTGGGGAATACAGAACCCAAAAAACTGACACCCTGGACTTTGAAAAAAAATCACTCTACCAAATATGTGGCTTTGACATTGATTTCTTGATATCTATTTTAGCAACAAAAAATAATTGAAATTTGGGGAATACCGAACCCCAAAAACTGACACCCTGGACTTTGAGCAATAATCACTGTATCAGTTACTGAGTATAAGCAGCTAGACACTAGAGACAGCACATGCAGTGTGAAATGACGGGACTGCAATTGGCCGTCTGTTTTTATAGGGCTGTGACATCAAATAAGCCTGCCGTTCGATAATAGGTTTACATGTCTGCACATGTGATTGAGGGTGTTCATTTCTCCTTCCCAGAGTTCTCTGCCCCATGTAACACGTTGTGCTCGTGGCTTTTTTTCCCTTGCTAATAAAGGGAAAAAAATTTAGTTCCCACGAATCACCGTAAACTTCAGATTCGTGCAAAACCAAAGTTTTCCTGAAATTCGATAAAAATTTCACTCCATTAGAATCAATTCGCCCATTTCTACTCCTCATCAATCACTTTAAAAAAACCCTCCCACCTTCCAGTCACTTTTAGCCCCCACAGTGGTGACAGCCAGCATGTTTCCCCTGCTATGTGGAGTAGAAGGTAGAGAAGAGTAGAGAGGGTAGAAGTTGTTTATTATCGCTTCTGCTTTCTCCTTTCCTCCCTACAAAGTGCTAATTGAGTGCAAAGTCGTAAATACAGATAGTGGCAGTGATCCCATAGTTTAAAATGGTTACTCATGGTTACATGCGGGACATGTGAGATCCAGTACAGTTCTAATCAATTACATCAATTACTTGTTTCACAGTGAGAATACAAAAGTGAGACACCTAGCATGGCCAATATTGTGAGATGGCACTGAGTGGAACTGAGTGGGACTGGGTTAATATGCATTATTGGCAGTCACATACAAAGTAATATCATGTAAGACAAAAATCTATTTGTGTAGGGACTTCTACAGTAGTTACAGATAAGTACAGTCTATTAAATTATCACCTCTGAGATCACTGGGGGCAGAGCCTGAGAGAGCCTAAAGCTGGAACTGAGTATTGAAAGTTCATGAGAGTTGTAGTATCCTGTGTCGGCCATTTAAAAAATAACTCTGCCTAGTATGGAAAAACTTTTACATTTTGTGAAGGTTCATTTTGTGGTGGAGACTTAGGTAAATTCAACAGCCAGTGTGTTCACACATCCACCCATCCAACCAAACTTAGAGTTTTTCCGCAGATTTTCATGTGTTTTTGGAGGAGACTCCAATTTTTACAATGATTGTCACAACCTGGTAGACAAGGCTTATTACATTTTCCCCAATTTGTTAGTTTTTGAATTTGTTCTTTTAATGGCCCTAAATTTTTGAGCTAAAACCATAATTTTTTATGTGTTTTTTGGGAAAAGCAAAGAAGAAATTATATTTAAAACTATTCTAGGATATGATTATGGTCACATTGTACAGTTTTAAAAAAGCTACAAACACTGAGCCAAAAATGTGGATTATACTGGGTGAGAACATATCTTTGAGATAGGCTTCTTCCCCCTCTTTTTTATACCACTCCTGTATTTGAAATACTGAGCATGTGAATGCATTCCTAGAGTTAGACCTCCACCCACCAATCAACTGTGCCAAAATATAGATTCCCATCATTTTACAAGATAAACTTCCCATCGGTCTAATACTCTTGCTTCCTGATAAGGAAACACAATCAATATAAAATAATAAATAAGCCCTTCATTTAAAAGGTAAATTATACCTGATATGTTAGATATTTCTCCCTCGGAACAAGGGACACAGTCATAACAACAGGCCCGATGTCTTCGATCCGGAGCTTTCCTGTATCCTGGAGAACATCTATCATTGCAGCGAGCCTGGGGAAACTGCAAGCAATAAATAGAATTTGAGTCTTTGTGTCATCAATATGCAGTACACCTGATAGATCACAGACAAATCTGAATCCAGGCTTATTTAATAGTTTTACACTTTTCAACATTTTTTATGGCCCTATTTAATAAAATTTTTACACCTTCTTTCACCTTTTATCACCTTTTTTCATTTTTATGTCCTTAAAGTACACATAGGGGCAGATTTACTTACCCAGTCCATTCGTGATCCAGCGGCGCGTTCTCTGCGGTGGATTCGGGTCCGTCCGAGATTCATTAAGGCAGTTCCTCCGATGTCTGCGCTGCGCTGAAGAGCATCGGAACGCACTCAAGTTCACCGGCCTATTCCTAGTGAAGGTAAGTGCAAGCTCTGCGACACTTTTCTTTTTTTAAATGCGCCGTTTTTTCCGAATCCATTGGGTTTTTTTGTTCAGCCACGCCCCCGATTTCCGCTGCGTGCATGCCAGCGCCGTTGCGCCACAATCCGATCGGTGCGCCAAAATCCCAGGGCAATTCAGGGGAAATTGGCGCAGATCGGAAATATTCGGGTAACAAGTCGGGAAAACGCGAATCGGGCCCTTAGTAAATGACCCCCATAATATTAAAACATGCTTTAAAGGGTAAGGAAGTATTCAGACCTCTTTATATTTTTTACTCTTAGTTTTGTTACAACAAATTGTTAAGTTCTTTTGTTTTGCTTATTCATGTACACTCTGTACCCCAATATTGACAAAAACAAGCTGAAATTTAAATTTTTTTTGATAATTAATTAAACAAGAAAAACTAAAATATCACATGGTGCTATTCAGACCCTTTGCTGTGATATTTAACTCACATGCTGTCAATTTCCTTCAGATCCGCCTTGAGATGGATCTACTCCTTCATTAAAGTCCAGCTGTTTAAACTGATTGCACTTGATTAGGAAAGGAACACACATGTCTATAGAAGACTTTACAGCTCACAAAGAGGTCAGAGACAGAATTGTAAGCAAGGGGATGATCTGGCCAAAGTTACAAAAGAACTTCTGCAGCAATCAAGGTCCTGAAAATCACAGTGGCCTACATAATCCCGAAATGGAAGAAGTTTGGGTTGACCACAACTCTTCCTTAACCTGGCCATCCAGCGAAACTAAGCAATCATGGGAGAAGAGCCTTGTCAGAGAGGTAAATATGAACCCCATGATCATTGTGACTCAGCTACAGAGATGGAATAAGGAGATGGGAGAAAGCTCCACAAAGTCAACAATCACTGCAGTCTCCACCAGTCAGGGCTTAATGGCAGAGTCTGACAATGGAAGCCTCTCCTCAGTGCAAGACTTATTGAAGCTGCATACAGCTTGCTGAAAAAAAAATGAATGATTCGCAGAAATAAGATTATCTGGTCTGATAAGATGAATATTAAAATTAACTCTAAACAGTTCAAATGGGAGGAAGGCGGAGCCTGAAGGAGCTTAATGGCGGTTGTCTAATTCTGAGCTCTTGCTGTGCAGATATTGCTACTCAGATATTTTGCCGCAAATACATGTAAGAAATTTAAGAATGGGTAAGTTGAACAGGCCTGCTGGCTGGTGTGAGTTGACAGACTTAGGACTTTGGGTAGATAAAAAAAGGTTGGCTAAATAGCATGATCTTTCACAAAACAATTTCCGCTCTTGAACTGAAATCCAAAAGGTCACTCATAATTGCTACCCCCCGTAGACTACGAGCCAAAAAATGGGGGGAAAAAACGGCATGGGGTACCCTCTATTTTTCAAATCAGCCAGATGCTAAAAAGCAGCAGCAGCCTGCCATTACTGTTAGGGGGCTATTGCAGCGCAACAATACCAGCCTGCAACTGCCCCACTACCTGACCATCTATGGAGGTCAGGTACTGGTTTGTACCCGGCTCTTCCGGGCACCCCTGGTGGCGGTGGGTACTGGGGTAATGGTATGGGCGTTAGTGTGAATTTGCCAAAATTAAGGCAAACACTAAGGCCAGCCCTTAGTAATGAGCACCATCATCTAGCCGGCACCACTACTATGGCAAACTATGAAGAGTGTCGCAAAAAAATAAATCACACCGTTTTTAACAAATATAAATTTAATTGAACAAAAAATAAAAACACACCCTCGTTGGCCATTTTATTTGTTAGAAATGTCAGTCATCAACGTAATCCTTTGAATCCAAAGTAGTCCACAGCAGGCATGGTCCTGGAAGACACAAATAACACACGGTGGCGGATGCACTGATAATTGTGACATGCTCCGTGCACTCGCTCAATAAGATGCCCCAAAATGGTATTAATGTAAATGTCATCTCAAACCGCAAAAAATGACACCTTAAAAGGACCTGTCACCCAGAAATTCAGCACTAGGAGATGTTACTAAAGTAATCAGCTCCTAGTGCTAAACCAAACGCAGCGGTGTTACACACAAACCTCTGATAACGCTAACTAACACTGCCGCACTGTACACTACAAACGCCGGACCGCTCTCTAAATGGCGTATTCATGAGGGGGCGGGATTGTCACACATGACACGCTGCAGTCAACACTGGCCTATGGAACGAGCGGGGCATTCAGGGGAAGAGGGACCGTCCCCTCATGAATAAGGCGGACCCCTTTGAGAGCGGTCTGGCATTTCTAGTGCACACCCCAGCAGCACTAGGAGCTGCTTACTTTAGTAACATCTCTGGGCGCGTTCACGGGTTGCGTTGTGCCTGTGTTTGCATTGTGTTTGAGAAGTGATTTGCCTAATTACATTACTGTTTACGCTTGTTAACGCATGCGTTGACATTGCGTTTGGAGTGTGTTCTGTAAACGGAAACGTTAACAGTAGAGATGAGCGAGCACAAAAATGCTCGGGTGCTCGTTATTCGAAACGAACTTTTCCAGATGCTCGAGTGCTCGTCTCGAATAACGAGCCCCATTGAAGTCAATGGGAGACCCGAGCATTTTTTAAATAAAACTGAACAGTTAAAGAACAGTGCAAAAAAAAAATTCCAGATGTTTGCAGATGTTTTTTTTGTAAGAACACATTGAGGAATACTTTATCAGCTCATTATGTAGGAGAAGCATTGTACTTAGTGTAGGACTCTTAATGAGGTGTGAGGCCAGGAGTCATTTTGGCGTGGCCAATAATTTCTGCTATACTTCAGTGTATGGAGCTGTTTAAATAGGACCTGTCACCCTGAAAAACGCACGAGGAAGGGCGATTCACAATTTGCGGCGTTTTTCCTGGGGCATTTTTATTGAGTTCGAAAATGCATTATAAAATCCTGAGGAGAGGTGATCTGCCTAATTACATTACGGTTAACAGGATGAGGCGAGTACTTCATCCGTTCACGGCTCGGTCGAACACACATTAGCATACTCGGCACGAGGCGCGTGACTCGGCGAGTATCTCGCCTGCGTCTCGAGACTCTTCTCGAGCAGTAATTAAATGCAAATAAATTGAATAACAGTATGTTTATTGTAAAAAAAAATATTACAACAGTTGGCAGTGTTTTCTTGATAAACCCATGAAATAACAACTATTCATTCTTCACTTGCAGTGTTCGCGCCGTGTCTCAGGGGTCTCGCTCTCGCTAAAGTTCTGAGATTGTGCACGAACATCCTGGAATTGAAGAATAGGGTGAGTGCAATGTGTTCTGCACTGAGGCTCCTGTGATTCACGGTTTTAATGTTTTTATCTATTCTTCCATTGCAGGTGTGTGCGCGCGTGTCTCCCCGATAGGTTCGGAGATACGCCCGCACGCTGCAAAGTGAAGAAGACTGTTATATCAATTGTTCTGCACTAATGTCCGGTAGGCAAACTGTTTTTAAAAAGGTTTTAAATTCTAATTCGTTCCTTTGAGCTGTGCTCGTGCCCTTTGCGTATCTCCGACCTATGGAGAGACCCGCCGCACACCTGCATGTGAAGAATAGTAATTAAAACATTAAAAAAGTGAATACAGAACGCATTAAGTGTACAGAACACATTGAATAACATATTCTTCTTCACCTTCCAATGTTCGTCGGCAATCTCATAACTTAGCGTGAGACCTTCGAACACCTGCAAAAGTGAAGAAAGTGTTATTTCAATGTGTTCGTTATGCTATTTAATTGCATTATTTATATACCATCATATACCCACCCAATATCTTCTTCATTAAACGGATGAATTACCATAACATCCTAATGTATTTGTATTTCGGGTTCTGTAAAGACCTGTTATTTTTTGCAATATTTTTATTTATAAGTAAAGAATAAGGACTTATGAAAGTACCATACAAGCTCAAAACTGTGCAATAAAAGTTCAGCCTTAGCTTTATTGCATATAATAGAGATAGAGCGACATGCTAGTCCGAGTCTTGATGCTCGGTCGATCATTAGGGTACTCGAAAACTGCTCGAACTACTTCCCTTACTGCTCGACGAATATCGCCGCGACCGAAAATGGCAGCTCCCCGCCGTTTTGCCTTTTTGGGCGGCCAGAACAGATGCATCACAAAGCCCAGGAGACTCTGCATCCACCCAGCATGACGTGGTACCCTTACACGTCGAGCAGTGGTTGGCGGCCAGATCAGGTGACCCTGGGATAGACTAGCCGCTGGCCGCGCTGCTCGGATCATTCTCTGTCTCTGGATGACGCGAGGGAGAGAGCTGTGCTGCGTCAGGAAAGCGGTATAGGGTGTTTTTTTTTTTTTTTTTTTTTTCTATTCGTAAGTTAGGAAGGAGTGATCTCAAAGACCCAACAGCCCTTCTTAGGGCACAATAACGTTCTACTTTTTGATTTTCATTTGCATTTTTACCATTTTGGAGGAATTAGCAGGGGGGGACTTGCTACCGTTGTGTTTAGCTATTAGTGAGCACACCTATCCATAGCAAAGACCGAAAGTGGGAAAATTCAGAGGGGTTGGATTTCATATTAGGCAATAACTCAGTGTCATCTCATCTGGAATAGTAGTGTGCTCTTTGATACTGGCTAGAAAATAGCCATAGGAGAATTACAAACAGCTTCGTGAAGCCTACAGTAGCGTTCATATATATTTGATTTATGTGATCTGCTGGGGGCTGTAGTTTCTGCGTGCATGTACTTGCCCACTTTGAGCAATTGTAGTGAGACGTGCGACCGCTGTGTTCTGCGCTAGTGGCGCACATATCCATAGCAACGGGCCGAAAGTGGCAAAATTCAGTAGGTTGGTTTCTATTAGGCAATAACTCAGTGTCATCTCATCTGGCATAGTAGTGTGCTTCCTTGATGACGTGGCTAGAAAAAATAGCCAGAGGAGAATACAAAACAGCTATTGGAGCCCACAGTAGAGTGTCGGCTATATTGATTTTGGTTGATCTGCTGGTGGCTGTAGTTCTGCAGTGCATGTACCTGCCAATGCTGAGCAATTGTAGTGAGGAATGCGACCGCTGTGTTCTGCGCTTAGTGGCGCACATATCCATAGCAAAGGCCGAAGTGCAAAAATTCAGTAGGGGTGGGATTTCTATTAGGCAATAACTCAGTGTCATCCATCTGGCATTAGTAGTGGCTTCATTGTACTTGGCTAGAAATCGCCAGAAGAGGGAATATACAAACAGCTTCTTGAAGCCTACAGTAGCGTTTATATATTTGATTTCTGGTTGATCTGCTGGTAGTGTGGCTGTTAGTTCTGCGGGCATGGTACTTGCCATTCTGAGCAATTGTGTGGATTGCGGACCGCTGTGTTCGCGCTTAGTGGCGCACATATCCATAGCAAGGCCGAAGTGGAAAATTCAGAAGTAGGGGTTGGATTTCTATTAGGCAATAAACTCAGTGTCCTCTCATCTGGCATAGTAGTGTGCTTCCTTTGATATGCAGGAAAATAGCCATAGGAGAATACAAACAGCTCTTGAAGCCTACAGTAGGTTATTATATATTGATTTTGGTTGATTGTGGTGGCGAGTTTCGGCAGTGATGTACTTGCCAATTTGAGCAATTTGTAGTGAGACTTGCGACCGCTGTGTTCGGCGTTAGTGGCGCACATATCCATAGCAAAGGCCGCAGTGGCAAAAATTCAGAGGGGTTGGATTTCTATTAGGCATAACTCAGTGTACTCATCTGGATAGTAGGTGCTTCCTTGATACTTGGCTAGGAATAGCAATAGGAGATACACACAGCTTTGAAGCCTACAGTAGCGTTCTAATATTGATTTCTGGTTGATCTGCTGGTGGCTGTCGTTTCTGCAGTGGCATGTACTGCCACTTCTGAGCAATTGTAGTGCGCTTGCGACCGCTGGTTCGGCGCTTAGTGGCGCACATATCCATAGCAACAGGCCGAAGTGGCAAAATTCAGTAGGGTGGATTTCTATTTAGGCAATAACTCAGTGTCATATCATCTGGCATAGTAGTGTGCTTCATTTGATGACTTGGCTAGAAAATAGCCAGAGGAGCTACAAACCGCTTCTTGAAGCACAGTAGCGTTCTATATATTTGATTTATGGTGGATCTGGGTGGGACTGTAGTTTCTGACAGTGCATGTACTGCCAATTCTGAGCAATTTGAAGTGAGATTGCCGACCGCTGTGTTCTGCGTTAGTTGCGCACATATCCATAGCAAAGCGAAGTGCAAAATTCAGTAGGGGTTGGATTTATTAGGCAATAAAATCAGGGTCATCTCATATGGCATAGTAGTGTGCTTCCTTTGTTACTTGGCGAGAACATAGCCAGAGGAGAATACAAACAGCTTCTTGAGCCTACAGTAGGTTCTAATATTTGAGTTCTGGTTGATTGCTGGTGGCTGTAGTTTTGCAGTGCATGTACTTGCCAATGCTGAGCAATTTGGTGTGGCCTTGCGACGCTGTGTTCTGCGCTTAGTGCCGAATAGATTCACAATAGCAAAGGCCGAAGTGGCAAAATTCATAGTGTAGGGGTTTGGATTTCTATTAGCAATATCAGTGTCATCTCATTGAATAGTAGTGTGCTTCCTTGATACTGGGCTAGGAAAATAGACAGAGGAGAATACCCACACCAGTTCTTGAAGCCTACAGATAGCGTTCTATATTAGATTTCTGGTTGATTGCTGGGGCTGTAGTTTCTGCAGTGATGTACTTGCCAATTCTGAGCAATTTGTAGTGAGACTTGCGACGCTGTTGTTCTGCAGCTTAGTGGCGCCACATATCCATAGCCCAAAGGCGAAGTGGCCAACCATTCAGTAGGGTTGGATTTCTAATTCGGCAAAATCAGTGTCATGTCTCACTGGATCGTCGTGGCTCCGTTTGAAGTCCTTGGCTCTCCATAGCCCTCGACTAGGATGGATTGTTTGTTTTTTTCACACCCTCACCCCCCCACCACACCCCCACACAAAAAAAAACGAAACAAACAACACAAAAAAAAACCCAAGAAAAAAAGAAGAAACACATAATAATACAAGTAAATTGAAATGCCAGAAAAATAGCATCAATCTGGACTTATTATTGATTTTATTTCCTCCTCAAATCTTAAATGATGTATTTTATTTTGCTGCATTCTTGTTTATCACTTGATTGCTTCACTTATTGCTGCTGTGAATCTTGTCAGCGGTATAAAGGGCTCTACCTATAAACCTCAGCTAATCTGACAAGATGAGAAATTAATAGCTATCAGTATTGTACACTTAGCATTCCAACCCCATCATTATGTTTAAAAGTCAATGCAATCTGCCATCTGTCAGCATTCTGCCTGTGTGTCCTATTCCTGCTCCCACAGCTTCACCTGTGCTCCAGCGTCACATAGGAAGCTATTATCTGGTGTGACACTATTATCTCCTGCAGGTTGGAAGGAAGCTATTTAAAGAATGTTTTTAACTAATGTTATAAGCACATTTATCTTTTCTTCAGGATGGATTGTGTACAATAATAAAAAGCTCTTGAAAATGAACAGGAAGTGACATTTCAAGCCATTCATGTGTACAGTGATGTAACTACTGCATTCCAAAATGTAAAGAGAATATTTTCGTACTGAATGTGAATATTCCTGGTCACATTTTATGCACTTTTTTACTGTTGATTTTTTATTTAAAGATGTTTTCTAGAATCCTGAAATCTCTTCCTGTAGAAAGAGTAGAAACAACCCAATAATAATTAAAATAATAATTAAAATAATAATAAAAAAAAGAAAAGAAAACAAAGGGTTATTCATCTGTAGCCTTCATCTGTAGAGACTTTGCACCTGTTGGGCTTGTTTAATTTATTTTAGCGGTATTATATTTTACATTTAATTTGGTTGTTTTAGCGGCATCTTTAAAAAAAATGTAAGGTCAAAAGTGGCAACGTCTTATACCACCCATACCATTCTATTGCCTACGTCTGCCAAGGACAAATTTTTTTGCACAAAATTTAGCAATTTTTTTTCAGAAGTCCACATCTGGATTTTCTTAGGTGCATCCCTGAAGAAAAAGTTTGTGGTGAGCTTTGCTGGGCTAACGTAAAAAAACAAATAGAGGTTGTTACATTTGTTGGCCATAGAAATGTAAACTCCTGCGAGTAGGGCCCTCACTCCTTTTATTCCATATGACTGTTTATACTATGTACTGTATTATTATATTTGTATATGTCCACTATGGTTTGTAAAGCTCTACGGAATTTGATGGCGACATATAAATAAAGATTATTATAGAAATCCTGTGCTGTTCATTCACATGTGACTGCGATATGATGACAAATAGCTCATCTGTTAAGAACACAATGAAATTGCATTCAAAAACTCCCAATCCAATTGGAATAGACATCCCGGATGTTGGATAGAATATGCTAAAACTAGTGGCATGTCACATATTTTTATTTATTTATTTACAGAAAACCATACCCTGCAGGATGTATGTCCTGTGTTGAATTTCCTTATAATGCTGTTGAGCCATTTAAAGAAATAAGATGTGTTTGCCATATTTAATAAAAACAATTGCCCCTTCCCACTTCTGTGAGTTACTTCAGTTAAATGATTCTGTGTAAATACTACAGCAGTAATCTGGTGTGCATCGGTACATTGAAAAGATATCACATATCATAGTTGTGCACCACTGTATTGAACCCCCACTCTTGAGTTACGTCACAAGGTGCACTGTGCCTTAGTGAGCATCACAATTGAGTACACAAAACTCCACCCACCTATGCAAGATGGTGTATTTACAGAAAATTCTCATCCCCTATCACCCAGCATCCAATTTTGTCAGGGAATCCACACTCACCAGAATCCCTGACACTACACAACAAACACACACAGCATAGGGAGCGCACAACCACACTATTTACCCCCCTAACACTTACATGCCTATGGAATGCTACACAAAGCCACTCTGCTCATTGACACAGTCACACATTTATTTGATACACTTCTTATCTGTCAGCATCCACTATTATAGACCAAAGGGAGAAAACACTAGAACCACACAAATACATCCAGATATACACTACTCTAGGTACTGTACAGTTCACCAGGGCACAAACTACTTACAGCTAACTGCTAGGCATGGGGATGTACAGAGCCACAAGGATAACTTTAAATTTAATATGCAAATGTACAATGCTTATAGATTGCGAAAAACAATGAAATAAACAGCCATACATAAAAGCTACACAGTAAAAATAAAAAGGGATAAAATTAAGAAAAATAGAACCCTTACTATTGGCAAAGAGGTCCCATGAGGAGAACCAATGAAATTTTTGACAGCTTTACAAAGCTCGGTGGCATCTCCTTAAACTGACCCCTAGTGAATTCTGGTATGCACTTTTTGAATAACTACCTAATCCCCCCCCCCCTTTGTAATGTGAGAGGGGCATGGATTCACTTAAATCAAGGTGGAATATTTGGGACATTTTTCCTAATTATGTCATATCTTCCCCCAAGGGTCTCCTAATAAGATATGCCCAGAATACTCGCCAGCATACATTTACAAATCTAGCAATACTGAACATTATGAAATTTGGAGCCAATTGCCTGATACTTATATATTGGCTTTCTGACTCTGAGATCTGTGGTGCTTGACACCCTAGGATGCTAATCATAGATTCAGGGAAAAGAAATCAAAATCTATGAATTATGAAAAGGGTTGTCATGAAGTATAATTATCCATAATCTTAGCAGCCATTTTACAGACATGACACACACATAGGGATCTGGTGATGTAGTGTCTATACCAATTAACATTTTCTATTTATGGTACAAAGGAAACACAAAGGGGATAGAGGAAACATTACGCCTATCCATTAGGTTTTAATAAGTTTAACTTGTAGTCAAGGTGGTTTTAGCTGGTTTTACCCCATAACTCATTACAATCAGTATTCTTAAAGTCCAGATACAATCCTGAAATATATATAGAGTACATACTTTTTCTAACTACACACACACATAGGTATGATTGCACAGATCTCCATGGCAGACACCAATTATTTATTATTTATCAAAATCTTTTATATAGGTGCAATCCCCTCATAATCGGAAACTTTCCAAAAGTCACATATTGTAGTAATAAATATGAAGTTTAAAAAACATATGGGTCTATAAGGATATTAGATATTTAACACTGAAAAATGTATTGAAAAAGTTTGTTTCTTAAAAGATACTTGGTCTCAGGTTTTCACACCAATATACCACCAGCACCCTTATGTATGATAAAATAACCTTTTTAAGCATTCCTTTTTTATGTTAAATCTCAACCATTTTTACTTTTACCTTTTGCCTGACATACATACCTTTTAGAGTCTGAATGAGACTTCTCTTTCTTGGGCTCTAGAGTACCTCAAATCATGCTTTTGGTATCATAATTAAGATAAGAATCTCATCTTTCAAAGCACAGGCCATCTAAGGTTATAAGACATGTGGTTCTTTGAGCTACAGAACTGAACATACTGGCATTTAAAAAATACTTGGGAGGTACAGCCCTTTTAACTATTGATAGCTTACCCTGAATATTATCATGTGCACATGACGAAGAATGGGCTGTCAGATACTGATAGGACCGCCCCTTTACTTTAAAGCATAGAAAAATAATTAAACTAATTTTTTTCTGAAAACAATATATCCATCTTCTCAGTCAGTTTGACAATTTTCAACTTTCAAATGTTACAAAGCTGAACTATTTTAGCATATACTCGTATAGTACATTCCATACATCATTATACCGTGTAACGGTTGTTGGAAACAAGTCAACACTTA
Organism: Engystomops pustulosus; assembly: GCA_019512145.1. Taxonomy (NCBI): domain Eukaryota; kingdom Metazoa; phylum Chordata; class Amphibia; order Anura; family Leptodactylidae; genus Engystomops; species Engystomops pustulosus. The sequence continues at coordinate 46,625,487 of CM033649.1, forward strand.
TTAGAAGTACAGTATTTCAGTATTACATTATTTCATTACCTTGTCCATAGAAGTGCTTCTTTCCATACTCTAGTAACCACATAAATATTTTATTCATATTTTCAACCTATACTTCCTATACTGTCCATTTTAAGTAACAGGATGTGACCAGAGAAACACTGAACAAGAGCATTTTTTCTCAGAACGCATATTGGGATTGAAAGATCAATGGTATCTGAAAGAATGTAACTCTTTTCTTGATTTTAAATTACAGTAACCTTTCACTTTTGCAGAGGTTCTGGGAATAGGAATGCCACTATCCTTTTCTTGTCAGTTTTCAATGAAAACTTTTTATTGTGTCTTGGATATCTTCTACAAATGCATCAAAAAGGATTAGAAACACACATCATTGAGGCTGACAGAATGTCAGCCTCCATTATATTTTTAACCATTGGAAAAATTAAAACCAACATTTTTATTATATACGTTGATGATAAAATCTGTATATCTTGATACATGGTCAAGTGCAGTCCATCACTATTCTAGCCTTTTTCCATAATTCGTGTCTCTAAAAATTCAAAATCTAAAATTCTAACTTAAATAGGTGTACCTTTTCTAGTTTGATCAGGATTAGTGTTTGGCCCCTTGCTCATGTGCATTTTTGTGCAAGTGCAATGCGATCCGTCTTTACGATGGACTCACACATAGCTCTGTCAGATGTCAAATGGACCTTTTGACAAATTTTTCTTGCGTTAAATCTGCATTGCGATTCAATGCATGAAAAGTAGAGGATGTCCTACTTTTATGCGAGTCAGGGGAAAAAAAACGTCCTTTGAAGTCTATGGGGGACGTGTCTCATAAATCTGGCTTTGTCCGTCTGTGTTTTGGGACTTTGCTTGGCTTTTCTGCTAGACAGATGTATCTTAGCATTTTCTCTTTATTGATACATGTGGTATTTGGTGAAATTGTGACTTATTAAAACAGTTTTAAAAAAAAGTCTCAACTTTTACATATGGATTCTGGTAAGAACTCAGGGGCCGCAGCAGAGAACTAGACAATGGCAAACTTTAAAAAGAGTTTTAGGCACAAAGAAAGCTGCAAATGAGCACATACATTTCAAAAAGTCTCAAAAATTAAAGGAAAAGGCAAGCCACAAGTTTGATACATGTGCCCCTAGTGCAGTCAATTTTTCCTGTGTGAGTTTCCAAGAAGTAGCTGAGAGCAGATCTTTTAAATAAAAGCTGGTTTCTGCTACAAAAAATTGCTACATAGCACTCGGACCGAACTCTGAATGAACTACGAAAGATTGTGACACTATGACCAAACTGTAACCAAATTCTGATCAAACCTGCACGATTGCACAAGCAAAATACTGCGATTTTTAACACGGTTCATGGGCAAGGCACCTTAGAGCACCCTAGAATATTCAAGTTGAGTATTACTCAAGAATACGCTCTTCAAACTGCTGGAGAATGGTGCATCTATGATATGTTTTCAAAAAGTCCCCCTTATTACAGTTACATTCAGATTTTGATCTGTGTACCAAAATAGGATAAGTCCCTTTCCTCTTTAAACCCTTGAGATACCAGTTTCAGTAGCCAATGCCAAGGTCCTGTGATGATTCCAGAGGCAAATCTCTGGCACAGGGATGATCATTAGGGTTTAACTTTAGCTCCAGGGGTTAGAATTTAACGCTCACAACTAATCTCTTCTCTGATTATCAACAACCACAATAATTTTACTTCACCATCCTGCTATGACCAATACTTAGGCCTCTTTCAGCTTAAATTAACCTTCAAAAAGTTTGTTATCCAAATTTGTTTGGATGCTTGTTTCTCTCTAACATTACAAACTGGCTTGTTTAATTGCCATAGCCTCTCATGAAGGAGCAGGGCATGTCCCTGCCAATCAGAGTCCACCAACAACCTTACAGTCCAGCATGCCATCAGACATCAGATGATTCCATGGATGATGACAGAACCTGTTCTCTTAAATGTGGATACATGTAGAAACCCCCCGAAAGAGTGGAGAGGGTGTCGACAGCAATTTTGCACCAACGTCACTGATAATTTTGTCCTTCTTTTCATCCATCAGTGTCCTCTTTCAATCGGTCAGCAATCCATCAGTATTGCTAAAGCCAAAAACAAAGGAGTGGATCCAGAACAGAGATGACCAGTAAATGCCATATTTGCATGTCCTCTGCATTTTGTATCCACTCCTGCTTTTGGCTTTCAATCCTGAAGCTTTTCATTCTTTCTGACAGATGAAATGTAGGGGAAAACCAAACATAGTGGCAACGTCACAAAACAGTATTATGGAAATCACAGAGTGTTCCAGGGAGACAGCGGTCAGTTGGCAGCAGCATGAGTAGGCTGCAGAGTGGCACATTGACAAATTATGGAGGTGGCAGCAACATCCTAGGCCTCAGAGTGGCAGAATGAATTTGAAGTTTGAAATTAATTTGAAGTTGAAATTTTTTATTTAAATTTGAAGTTTAGAGACCCCACATGAATCATCCATTGCAATTTCCCTGAAAATATAATGTCTATTCCAAAAAAGAACTTCAAAGGTGGCAGTGGCAGTAGCAGCAGCGGCATGTGGTCAGAGAGTGGCACAATGACAGGTGGCAGCAACGTGGTAGGCCACAGAGTGGCACAATGAATTCGAAGTTTGAAATGAATTCGAAGTTTGAAATGAATTCAAAGTTTGAAATGAATTCAAAGTTTGAAATGAATTCAAAGTTTGAAATGAATTCAAAGTTGAAATTTTTAATTTAAATTTGAAGATTAGATAAGCCATATGCATAATCCATTACAATTTCCCTGAAGATATTATGTCTTTGCCAAAAAAGAACTTCAAAGGTGGCAGTGGCAGCAGCGGCATGGGGTCAGATAGTGGCACGATGACAAATTCTTTAGAAAGCAGCAACATGGTAGGCCACAGTGCGGCACAATGTTAGAATGTGGAGGCGGCAGTGGGAGTAGCAGCAGCAGCATGAGGTTAGAGGGTTGCACAATGAAAAATACGGTAAGTGGCAGAAACATGGAAGGCCACAGTGTGGCACAATGTTAGAGCGTGGAGTTGGCAGTGGCAACAGCAGCAGAAGCAGGTGGTCAGAGAGTGGCACAATGACAAATTCTGCCACAGTGTGGCACAATGTTAGAGTGTGGATTCGGCAGTGGTGGCAGCAGCAACAGGCGGTCAGAGAGTGGCTCAATGACAAATTCTGGAGGTGGCAGGAACAAGGTAGGCCACAGAGTGCCACAATTATAGAGCGTGGAGATGCCAGGGGCAGCAGCAGGAGGTCAGAGAGAATGGTACAATGACAATGAGTGTGGAGGTGGGTGATAATTTCTGTCCCTGGTAAAGATGAAGCCACTGGCAGCAGATGTGTGGCATCAGGCGGGTGGCAGCATCATAATAATGGTAATAAGGTAGTTAGAACCCTGACTAATTTCTCAACATTTGGGGAGGCGTCATGACTAATCTAATCTGATGCATAAGGCATTGGTGTGTTAAAATCCTGGCCGATCCATGCCAGATTCATCTTGAAAAAGGTCATTCTCTCCACATTACAAGTAGACAAGCGGGTAACGATGGCCCCCACTGCACTGAACACCCGCTCTGATGCCACACTACAGGCCAGGTAGGACAGCTTCTCTAATGCAAACTCCGCAATTTGTGGCCACACATCAAGTTTGGCTTCCCAGTAGTGCAGTCGATCCTCTACCTGGGGTGGTAGAGTGCTGTCCAAGTTGGCCATCACCTGCTGTCACAAGGTCTGCTCCATGTCCTGTAACTCGAGGAGGGTGTGCTTGGCTTTGAAAGAATGGCTGAAGTGCATGCACAAATTCCTGGCAATTTTAAGAATGTCTTGCAGATGGGTGGAAGACTTCAGGGACCTGTTGATAAACAGATTGAACATGTGCGCCTCGCAGGGCACATGGACCATTCCTCCTCAGTGTACCATGGACACCATGTTCCTCCCATTGTCTGTCACCATGGTTCTGATTTGCAGTTTTTGCAGATAAAGCCACACATTGATTTCTTCTTGCATGACACGGAGCAGTTCCTCCCCTGTGTGACTTTGTTTGCCCAGGCAAACCAGGTGTAGATCTGCGTGACACCGCTGTGCCCTGCACACGTGGTATGGTGGAGTATCACTTGTGGAGGCCAAAGTGGTGCTGGAAAAGGAGGAGGAGGCGGACATTGGCGCATGTGCAGCAGTTTGACAACGTGGAGGAGAAAGTGGCGTCTCATGTTCAAGTTGCTGGTGTGGCTGGGGAGGAAGGAAATTCACCCAGTAGGCCATAAGGGACATCTACTGGCCCTGACCTTAATTACAGCTCCACACTTCCACGCTGCTGTGCACCTTGGAAGACACCAATAAGCTCAAGTTCTACATATTTGTGAAGGGCTTGTACTACCTTTTTGGAAAATAAATTTCAGCCTGGAACTGCAGTACCAACAACTTAGACAGGAGCACGGTTGGTTTCTGCACCTTAGGATGGCTGGACGCATAGAGTTTTCTCTTTGTAATCACCTTGCTCAACGACTGCTGGTGCCATGCGTAGCAAGGAGTAGGAGCATCTGGACTTGGAGATGATGTCAAAGACAAACATCTCCCTTCAGCCGAGGTGCTGGAGCCTTGACTGGCTGAAATGGCATGTATCCCATTAGGTGCTGCTGCTGTTGCTGCACCGGCAGGATAGATTACATCTAACACCCATTTCTCCCAGGCTATTGGATGGCGACGCTGCATGTGTTGACGCAGGGCCGTGGTGCCAACATTAGCTCCCTGGCCACGCTTCACTTTCTGCCCTGAGATTCAACATATGCACACTTGCTCTCTCCTTTAGCAAGAAAAAGTATTGGAATTTGCGTTATACAGATATCTCACAACGGACACACTGTAATTGGAGTGAAATCAGTCTATAAACTATGTGGATATGACTCTTATTTCTTGCTCTCAACTTTAGCAACAAAAAAGTATGGAAGTTTGCATTATCAAGATACACTATGACGGACACCCTGTAATTTGAGTGAAAATCACTCTATAAACTATATGGATTTGACACATATTTGTTGCTCTCAACTTGAGTCTCAAAAAACTATTTTAATTATATTGTAATTAAGTGATAAAAACATTACAATCAGCACATTTAAGCATATTTAAAAAGGCTTAAAATATGTCCCTGAGAATAATATGAGTAAATTTGATGTTTATATCGATATAAAAAGATTCATCCGATCTTTCTGAGAAAAATAATAAGAGTACTAAATACATACACAGTGGTCTAAAAGAAAAATCAATTTATCCCTAACATTAGTAATATTAATTGTATCAAAACTTAAAAAAAAAATTATAGAGGAAGTAGAAAAGACTAAGACAAAAACATACAGTAACTATCCTACTAACCTCAGTAGGGCAGAACAGGAAGCCCTTAAGGATGTAAAACATGATAAAACAACAGTAGTAAAACCCGATGACAAGGGGGGTAGTTATTATAGACCTGGATAATTACAACAAAGAAATGTATAGATTATTAAGTTATACGTTAACATATAAAAAACTGAAAAATAATCCCACTGAACAATTTAAAAGTAAATTTTATGACATTCTTGAAAGATCTAAACAAAAAGGTGACATAGATAAGTTTTTAGTTTTAAAATTACTAAAAATTCCAGTAATATATTTCCTACCCAAAGTTCATAAGAATAAAAAATGTCCACCAGGTCGTCCAATAGTGTCTGGAATCAATTCTTTTACCAGTCATATCTCTCCATATAAAGATTTCTATTTACAAACATATGTAGTAAAAACTCCATCTAAGAGATTCTAATATAGTGGTTGAATTAGTCAAAGAATTAGAAGTAAATGAACACACTATGTTATGTACATGCGACGTAATGCTTGGGGTGTCTTCCATCACGTGTGTGGGATAATGTCCTTGAAAATGGCTACATAGAGCTAGCTAATACATTGTATTCTCCACTGTTGAAATAAATCACTGTCTTCCACGGAGTGCTGCTTGGATTATGTTTGTTTTATTTGTTTACATACAAGTGTATGGAAAGCTGAGGGAGAGATAAGTGTAGGTGCTTTGTTACTACATTAGTGAGGGCTCCTGGCAGCACATGACTGAGTGCTGGTGTACTGAGCTGTGAGGTAATCAGCTAGGAGCAGAGAGAGATGAGTTGGGTGTGTCTCTCCCTTCGTAGTCAGCAGCTCAGTGAAGACAGAATGTTCCGAGCAACAGCAATCTGAGGAGTCATTAACAACAGGGGAAAGGCTGCAGAATACAAGAGGAAGATGCAAGTTTCAGGTAACTAATCCAATTGCCAAAGGGCTTAAAATTATCTGCCCTACAACATATCAAAAGTTTTTTGAAATGACAGTTGCACTTTAAATTATGTCTAGGTAACTTATACTGGACATACATTGTTATTGCTGCAGCAAACATTTATAAATGAATAGTTTTAAAGCAAAATAAATCACTATAGTAATACTAGCTATAATAATATAGGATTCAGACCAATAATTCATCACCTCTGCTGAAAGGCTGATGATGAATACAATACATCTATGGAACAATTTTCCCATTATTAAAGGACATGAAAGAATGTAATGCGTTGCCCTTACTGTATTTTTACAGCAATTGCAACAATTCTATACAATGGATATAATATATTAAACTTCATACAGCATATTTAATACATTTAATACATCTTAGACACATGATATTAGTAGTTTAAGGTACCAAATTAGAGATACTAAAAACAAAAAATGTCGAGTTTTTAGACCCATGATTTTTACTTATTTTCTTTTTTGACTAATTTTCTGTCAAACCACTTCACAGATTCCTCTACCCAGTATCAATACTGCATTGGTTGCCCATCCTTTATGGAACATTGAAGCATGAAGTACCTAACATTGCTATACTGTGATGCCCAATGTGGTCTGAGTGCTTTCATTAGAATTTTCTATAATCCACACCTCCCACTTCAAAAATTCTCTGGAATGTGATATCCAAAATAACCAGGTTAACTCTCAATATCCTTAGTTTCATGTTACATTCCTTTTTTAATACAATTCATCAGAATTATATCCCTCCAACAAACAGCAACGTCTACATTTCCTGCACTGAAATATCTGTGCATAGATAGATATGGGCCTGTGAAAGGTTCATGCAGCTTTATTTGAACTGCCCAATTTTGTATGAAAGTCTATTATGCAAAGCAAGCACGTTCTACCTTTTGTTTCACCCACATTCTTCATAGACTGTAAGCTCTTGTGAATTTTTTGCTACTTTCATTTTGTCATCTAATTTACCATATGATTTGAGTAGTCCTGCTGAATATGTTGCCATAAATAAAGTTGATTACATTTCTGCTTATGTTGTATTGGTGCAAACAAAAGATGAAGAATTGAATGAAACTCAAATCCCATTATGCTTAGTGATTATTAGCAAGAAACACAAGTAGAATAAATACATGTAATTAAATAGACATTTAGATCTATAGCGCACACAAAGTCAATTTATAATCTCCCTGCATGTCTGGCTGCTCTACAAACTGCTGTATTACATTCATATTCTCACTTATTATCAAGCCATTTAACTATATCAAGCAAAAAAAGTTTCATTTGAAGGTTTGGAATTCTTAGTGTTAATCCTAAACACAAGGAAGCTTATTTAAAATGATTGCAGGTAAGTTTTTCAGTAAATTTAAGTAACTATGGCATATATTATTGTTATTGTATCACCAAATAGCTAAATAAAATGTCCCATAATAATAATTTTGAATGATTATAAACTAATTTTTTTACTACTGTCACATAATGTATAATTTACATAATAATATAACACACTATAATGGTGTACACCATTTTTATGTATTTAGGATGCACAACTTTGAACTTTCACTTTTACCTCACCTAATTTCATATCACCATCTTGTTACACCCATACACTCATATACACCATCACAGTTTATAGTCATGAATTATTTATTCATTTTCATATTTAGTCTCCTATTTTATTCACCTTTTAGTCCACAAGTAATATCTATTCAAATGTTCTCCATATACATATTTACATCATAATAATTATGATGTTTTTTACACTTAACATTTCTTAGTCATTTCACTTACCAGACATTAGTCTCCATCCTTGTTCATACAGCTTGTCTAAAAACTGCTCTCCCTGGATGCCGGCTACCCCGTGTGGCGGAGGGGTGCCGCGGTCTCCGGGTAACATGTTCCCAGAGCCGGGGATGTGTTCTCCGTCTTACACTGGGGGGCTGGGACCAGGGAGGCAGAGGGGAGATAGAGGTGACGTCAGCACCTGGGCGGTCCACATGGCGCGACATGAGCCACTCCCGCGATGACGCGGTCGTGGGCGTGGCTTCTTGCTGTGTCTGTTCCCGGCCATGGTGTGGGCGTGTTCCTCTGCTCCCCACGTGACACTCTGTTACGCTTAAATACCAAGAGACCACACACAGACATACACAGGCCCCCTGAGGAAGCGGTAACGCGAAACGCGCGTCGGGGTACTGGCGTCCCCGCCACACACAGCATGGGTAAGCTGATCCTGCTATCATCCTGTTAGAATAAAGCACTTAGCACTTTACCATAACTTTACAATTCTATGTTAGGTTGGATCACTAATAACTTCCTTTGCACAGGCACTTTATAAGATTTTTCTATCAATGTATACACATCAAGATGCCTGGGTTTACAGTGCTTAAATTGCTGATTTGTGTTGCGTGGATGCAATAGTGGAATCCCGAGGACAATATACTGTAGTCATACTGTCACACTGATGTTTTTAAAGTTATGGATTATTAAAAGAAGTTTTTAATTCTAAATGTTGTAATCTAGTTTATGTGGACCGGATACCACTCATGAGTTCTTTAAGGTTTTGTTTAGTTAGAGATGGAGTGGGTTCGTACAAAAGAATATATGAACAAATGTCTTTTCATTATTTGGTGCTAATCTTTTGGTTTAGTCTTTTATAACTATGCAGATTTCTAAAGAGGCTACTGGTGCTTGGAGTACCAATACATCTGCAGCACTTGTCCACGAAGCTGTGTTCTGCACATGCGAAAAACCTGGCTTTGGGGATGAGTAGCTGCTTCTTGTGGCTGTGTGCTGAAGATGTATTGGTAGGCGGTTCGCAAGAGACTACTGGGGCGTGGAGTAGCCGCGCCGTGTGGCCTCAGCTCCAGCTATTTCACGCCCCAGTAGCCTCTTTACTAAATTTGCACAAAAGGGCCATGAAAAATTCTAAAAAATAATCCTAAAAAGGGCTATCGTGCTACAGATCATAGGAACCTGCCATCAGATCTACCCTAATAGGTAGATCCATGGTGGTAGGTTTCCTTTAAAGGAGTTGTTTCAAAATAACAATTTAAATTGATGAATGTCTGATCATTGGGAGTCTCGCTCCTTGGAATCCAACCATATAACGCTTCTCCGAAGTTATAGTAACATTTTAGCTTCATTCAATTTTTGGGGACTGATTATATGGCTGAGCATAACATTACTGACACAGGAGTCCTGCTCTCATTTCAATGGTTGGAACACCAGCAATTAAAGATAATAATCGCCCATGTTTCTCTCGGCTGTCTATTGACAAATAGCGCTTTACCTGTCTGCAGGTACATGAATCTGTACATCTTGCCCTAACCTGAGCCTGGATATCTGATAGTATGTACAATCTCTGCCTGCCCTAACCTTGGACTGTAGCTACACTATACTGCTGTTTGTTACCTCAGTGGAACACACCAGTGACCTTCTCTCAACCCACCTGGGTATAAATAGCAAAAGGCGTAAAAGCCCTGAAATAATCACAACTACTTGCGATCCACCAGCAATTGTCATTATTTTCCCCAGGAGAGGCATGAAGGTGGCAAAGCTGTTTTTGGGGTGCGCTGGCACAGGGCGTTCCTGTCTGGGGTCTGCGCACCGGTTATAGCTTGCAAATGCTCAGGGCTGTACATTTGTAGGTTATATAATGCAATTCTACGCCGGGGTAGTGGGGCCTTTATCATACTCATACATTGTAAATTTGCAGTGTTCAGAGCACTGGTGTAAGATTAATGACCCCCAAATTAGTTCATTATGAGGTAGCAGCCTGGTAGTCACCAAACTGTGAAGTCCATAGCCCTGGATGTGACTTAAAGGGGTAAGAGAAAGTTGTTATGTTCTGGGAAGACAGATGAATCCGTATACAGGGTTGCAAATAGCAAGCACTTTGGGGAGTGCAGTAGCTATAGGGCAGTGATGGTGAACCTTTTAGAGACAGAGTGCACAAGCTACAACCAAAACCCACGTATATATTTCGCAAAGTGCCAACATGACAATTTTAGCAGTAACTTATTGCTTCTTGTTGTAGTGCAGGTTTTAATCTTATTGGTCTCCTGAATTCACCAATACAATAGAAAGATGGAGAAATTTGGATTGTAGCTTCCCTCCAGGGTCCTCCGAAGAGGAAGAATCAGGGGACCCAGAGCAGGAACGCCAATGACAATCCATCTCTATCCACAACTTCTTGCTCCTCCTGTATCACAGGAGGAAGCCTTGAGTCCTTTCTGGCAAACTCTGTGCTGGGGTGAAGGCCTGGGTGCCCACAGAAAGGTGCCACCTTTGGCACCCGTGCCATGGGTTTGCCACCACTGCTATAGGGGGTGAAAATATAGTAATTGCACTTGAGACTGGGGAGGAGGGCTTAAGACGTGGTGCTCGGAAATCTCCATCAGTTCCATAGAGATGAATGGGGCAGAACGGACATGTGCATCTGTCTGCTCTGCTCATCTCGGGGGGCGATGAGGGGTCCGACGGAGGTACCTCTGATCCCATTGAAACCCCCCGTTCCCGCGATCTGTGGGGGTCTCATCACCCTGTGGAGGGGGTGATACTTGTCCCGGGAAAACCCTTTTAAGGAGTAAAAACTTGGGAGACCACTTCAATGCCCAAAGAGTGTAAAGTATAACATTTGCAACATGACCATCATCTACCATGGGTCATCTATATATTCTTTGACTTCCTGTGTGACACAGGGGGTCTATGCCCCCCCCCCCCCCCAGTCTCAAGTGCAATTACTACATTTTCACCCCCTACAGCTACTGCACTCCCCAAAGTGCAGGCTCTTTACAGCCCTGTACACAAAATCATCTGTCTTCCCAGAACATAACATCTACCAGAATTTAATTCAGACAAATCATCCATCATGGCAGCAATATAGTAACTACATTGCGGAAGTAAATTAGTGAACATTGTTGTTTGGTTTGTGCTCAGAGCAAGCTATCGAAGTTGGAATCCTCCATTGCCTCTAGCTCCTGCAGAGGGTAAGCTGCACATCTTCTGTGCCACGGCTACTGTAGAGGTAAGCCGTTACTTGAGAAACTTGTCAGTCTCCTTGGCTTTTTCTTTCTCTTGGCATGCTTTCAGCCTTTCGGGAACATGTCCTTTCCCAGTGTCACCATTTTCTAACCCATAAAGTAATCAAATATATGAGATCTTTGTGCCTGTGCTGCAGCAGTTCGCACCAGCGAGTCCTTGTTGCTTACTGGTCAGCCTCTGCCCTACTTCCACAAGTAATTTTAAGCATTTAAATATACAGGTAGGAAGGAGCTTCCAGGTGCAGAAAAATAAGGCAGCTATTAGAGATGAGCGAACACTAAAATGCTCGGGTACTCGTTATTCGAGACGAACTTTTCCCGATGCTCGAGTGCTCGTCTCGAATAACGAACCCCATTGAAGTCAATGGGAGACCCTAGCATTTTTCAAGGGGACCAAGGCTCTGCACAGGAAAGCTTGGCCAAACACCTGGGAACCTCAGAAAAGGATGGAAACACCACGGAAATGGACAGGAAACAGCAGGGGCAGCATGCATGGATGCCTCTGAGGCTGCCTAATCGCACCATTATGCCAAAATTATGGGCAACAGCATGGCCATGACAGAGTGACAGAATGAAGCTAGATA
>CM033649.1:46637589-46746720 GCA_019512145.1 Engystomops pustulosus
CTGGCCGCCAAAAAGCAAAACGGCGGGAGCTGCCATTTTCTCGAGTGGGCGAAGTATTCGTCCGAGCAACGAGCAGTTTCGAGTACCCTAATGCTCGACCGAGCATCAAGCTCGGACGAGCATGTTCGCTCATCTCTAGCAGCTATCTATACATCAGAAAGTAGGCCAGTGACATACCTGACGTTCAAGTTCAATTTTTTAAAGTATTGGAAAAAATGCTTATGTTTTGAACTCACATTTTTCTTGTTTTTTGGTTCTTGCTTGGAATTCTTCTTCTCCCTGCTGTTTATGCATGTGATTGTATGCACATTAAAACACAAACACAAAACACAACCATTTTCAAAAAAATGCAACCACTTTCTTGTGTGTCACTGGCCTTTGGATATGGTGGTCATATTGTTACACAGTAGCTATGGTTGAAATGACCAATGATAATGGGAAAAAAAGAAATATGTTCAATAACCCAAGCATGAATCTTATTTTGCTGTAAGAAGGCATGTAGGTTTTTTTAAAAGCTGTCAGCTGTTAATGCTATTACAAGCTACTGAGGTCATCTATGTCACATCATTATTTTTATGTTGCCCAGAACTGATCCACTTACTATAGGTAAGGCTACATCTAGATCATGGCCCTTGTGAATCCATTTCATATTTAAATATAGACTAATAGATTGCCATTTTTAAACAAGTTAGTGACATTGAATGCTATCTACAGGTGCAACCAGCTTCTTCTCAACAAGTAACTCTTACAGTTTTACCACGCCTAAAATATACTTTGTATGGACAAAACTAGTAACTTTACAAGTGGCTGCCATAACACCATTGGTTTGCATATTTTTCTCCTCCTTTTTTTACTTACCTTTTTTAGATTGAGATTATCTGATGTCATCACGACTTTTCAATAAGGAGGTGTGACAGTAAAGGCATTAAAGCTTGCGACAATTGTCTCAATTGACTGGAGTCGATTGTAGAGAGGCCTGAAAATGCAAGCTTCATAAGGCAGCACTCCATATATGTATATAAATGTTTCATTGATTTTTATTGTTATCAGGCTATATATAAGATTGTTTTTGTATGCTAATGATGACACACTTGTTTGTAAAGAAACTCGCTGCTTTTATAGATTTCACTGGCACTATTAACACTGCTAGCAGAAACCTTCATTGAGTGGGTTAAACGTTGCTGTAACTATTTTTGCGGGGGAATAATTGTGAGTCCTGCTTCACCTTGGACTTTAGTCATCATAGGTTAGGCTCACTCTTTGCTGTGGCAAGGAGTTTCAGGACTGTTGTGGTAAAAGCTGCACCTCATGCCCCCTTCACCCAACATGTCCAAGTTGGCTTGTGTTGTGATGTGGATTCCTTATATGTATATGAGCAAAAATAAACAAATCTAAAAAAGTTGCTCAAAATCAATTTGCAGAAAAATCTGCCACAACCATTCCCAGACTAACTTTCAAAACAAAAATATATAATACAAATATATATTTGTATATTATATATATTATATTTCACAGCTTTCTTAAGCTGGCACTTGAACCGGCATTCCAGCACTGGCGCATGATAAACGATCCCCACTGATTCAGCATTTACCACTTACAAACCTTCTTGTTCAAAAAGATTTCTGTATTTTCCTATCAAAATTGTAGATTCACACTGAAGGCATCAAAACTATAAATTAACACATGTGGAATTATATACTTAACAAAAAAGTGTTAAACAACCAAAAATATGTCTTATATCTAGTTTCTTCAAAGTAGCCACCTTTTGCTTTGATTACTGCTTTTTACACTCTTGGCATTATCTTGATGAGTTTCAAGAGGTAGTCACCTGAAATGGTCTTCCATCAGTCTTGAAGGAGTTTCCAGAGTTGCTAGTGTAGTCTGGAAAGGAAATAAGCCCATCATTCTGAAGTTGTTCTAAACAGCTTTCTAGGTACCTAAAAGTGCCATAATGTGTTTTAGGCTTGGAAGAGTTAAAAAGGAGAAACCAGGCATGATTCCAATACTAAGGAATATATTACTTGCATGAATAGCAACATTCTCTAGGCAATAGAAAATAACGTTTGCAGTGCACATAGAGAATAAGTTGCCGCTTATAAGTAGCCGTAATTACATTTATGTTAATTTTTGAGAAGTTGATTTAAATAAAGCATTAGTGTGAGTGCTTTTAATTATACAATATCAATGGATGAATCATCTGCTAATGATACAGAAATGGCCCTATAGCAGCTTCATAATAATCAGATTGTGTTCTCACAGATGAAGAATATCACTTTTCAAGAGACAAAAATGATCAATTTTTCTTCTCACTAATGATTTTTGCTAATGCAAGTCGATAATACTGTTTGTAATAAAAAAAAGAAAGTTTGTGTTTAATCCCCTAAAAGTCATAAAATATGGTGGAAATAAAGATTGCCACCTGAATATAATATACTATTACTGCTTTCCGACTCTCTCTAAAAATAGTGGGAACAAAAATCTGAGGTCAAATGCTTTCAATTTTATTTCAAACCCATGTACAGATAAAGAAAGACCCTCTGGTGGTGGTGGTAAGAGTCCATAGGAAACTCAGAAACTACTCAGAGAGTATTATTACTTCCTGCTATGATGTTTTCCCAGTAAATTCCTAAAGTAGTTAATTCAAAATGCACTTCAAACAGATTAGTGTTTTTAAAGAGGAACTTTCACCACCTCACACATGTGATGATTAGCATACTATTATGTATGGCTTCTACACAGATTCAGGAGCTTTTTGAATTTTCTTTCTAGCCCGCACAGTTGCTGAGATATCAGTAGCAGTATCTCACCATTGATGCTGGTGTCTGGAAGGACGCTGCACCCTAGGGCTATCAGAACTTGTCCGATGGGCCAGGTGGAGATAAAGAGAGTAAAGGAGAGACAGGAGGAGGCGTTGACCTCGTGAAATATGTTTGACTGGCATGGTAGAAATAAAATTTGGCAAATTAGCCGCTCACCTTGCTGTAAATGAAGAGCGCATGTATAGTACAGTGTAGCAGCCGGTGGTCTCCTGAAGTCAGCAGTTCCCATTCCAGAGTGTGGGATTGCAGAAAGTCAATGGGGGTACCCGCTGGACGACCCGCTTAATAAAACCTCCAGGAACCCACGTGCATAGTTCCAAATAAAAATGTTTTATTTCGAAAAGTATAAAATTGTACAAAAGAAACTTAAAAAGCGTTTTGGCTCAGTAAGTGAGCCTTCGTCAGGTGCAACGAAGGCTCACGTACTGAGCCGAAACGTGTTGTAATATATTTTTAAGTTTCTTTTATACAATTTTATAAAATTTTATACTTTTCGAAATAAAACTTTTTTATTTGGAAATATGCTTGTGGGTTCCTAGAGGTTTTATTAAGCGCTGGACTCTCTTCTGCCATCCACAGGGTACCCCCATTGAGAATCTGACCATTGTAATCTGTGTTTGCTCAGAGACGAGGAGTTGGGGCTGGAGCTGTAGGCATATTTTATTTTAATCTTCTCTCATATTGTCAGTAGTAGTAGTAGTATTCTGTATGCATTTATAAAGAACAAAGCATCTATTTTACCCAAATCAGTGTGGTGGGATGGATATGGGAGAGCTTTCCAGGATCTGACTTGCAATAGTCGAAAAAAATCAAAGAGGTTCTGTAGCACATCTGAATAAAAAATATTTCTTTATTTGTACATCCATTATTATCTTCTTATGTACATCAGGGCACAAACGGTAGGAGACAAAACCTACACGTTTCAGCTCAACAGAGCCTTCCTGTGTTGCCGTTTATTTTTTGTAAATGACATGATACAGGTCTGAAGTATGATTTCTCTGATACCTACGAACTTTATCCCTATAGAGCTCATGTAACTCCTTTTCTTCCATGTATTAAAAATCATCTAATCATCTAACATCTACAGGATGTTCAGACATTCCTGAACATCCTGTAGTGGAGGTGGTGGTGGTGGGGGGGATATGAAGTGGGCACCCAGGCTTAGCCCTCTCACACACTGGTTGTTTGCTGCACAATGGAGCAAACACCCGTTGCTAACACACGTGACAAAACTGCCAGCGGCATTAACGTCAACATCTTGTCTTGCATCTGAACAGCGATCCATGACAGCCTCAGGTCACACAAAGATCCGAGGCTGTTATGTTTTAGGCTATATATTACAATGTAAGATTTGCACATTGTAATAGATGATGTGCAAAATCCTAATTTACTGCCATACTGTAGTATGAACAATCAGACAACCTTTGGTTCCTTAAGGGTTCTTAAAAATAATGAAAATTAAAAAAAATTAAAATTAAAAAACCTAAAAATTAAAATCACCTGCATTAACCTAGAACTGATATAAATATAAATAAAAAATAATAAACATGTTATATATGGCCATGTTCCAAAATGTTGGACCTAACAGAATATAATAACATTTTTGCCCAGCGTTAAAACCATGTAACAGAAAATGTCACTTTTTGCCATGTTGCAAAATATAAGAAATTCAATAAAAAGTGATCAGTGGTCATACAGTTCCGTACACCGAAGTATGAAAAAGTTATGAGCGCCAGAAGAGGGAAAAAAAATGAAGATTTTTTTTTTGTACAGCAGGTTTTAATTTTTGTAAATGTATGAAAACATTATAAAACCTACACAAATATGGTACCTCTATGATTGTACTGACCCAAAGAATGAAGTAGATCTGTCATTTGGGGTGCTCAGTGAAAGCCAAGCCCACAAGAAAATGGTGCAAATAAGTTTTTCATCATTTTCACTGCATTCAGAATTTTCTTCCCGCTTCCTAGTACACGACATGAAATATTAAATACCGCCACTACGAATTGCAAGCCCAAAAAAAAGCCCAAACACAGTTCTTTGCATGAAAAAATAAAAAAGTTATATTTTTGAAGGTGAAAGTGGTAAATGAAAATGCAAAAGGCCCCTGTCCTTAAGGGGTTAAATTTAATGTCCTGGATCCGTACAAATGCAGTGTTGGACGCACCATGAGTATCCGTTCAAGATTTTGAAGAGTAAGCAAGACATTTTGTTCTTGAAATGAAGACCTCAAAATGCATTGTTTACTATGGAAAGTTGTGTATCATGTCCAGTATTTTCTTCACCTGTGAGAAAAAAGTTTTTTTTAACCGTTAGAGCTCTGGCATGATTTACATCTTCATAGACCGATATATCAGAAGAATATTGTTTGAATGTTGGTTTCTTTCTTTCTTTCCTTCTAATTATATATCCCTGCCAGGTGTGCACCACCAAGTTACGTATGTTTTAATCTTAGGGGAGAGGGAAGTGTAGGAGAAGTGCAGTAACAGTAACTTTTATTAATTATAATTAAAATTAAAAGTAGAAATAGTTGTGAACGAATTTTAACAAATAGAAAAAGTTCAAGGGATTTTCCCCTTCCATGCGAGACTGACCCTTAAATTGACTTGCATGGATTCCCTTAATTGAGGGATTTAATTTGAGGTATCGTGATCCAACTTCGAGGATATTTATAATGGTGTGATATCCAGTGTTGATTGGTTTTATACTTTGTTCCTCATTCACAGTGTAACAATGTTGCGACTTGTTAGTTCACACCTCTATTGTGGATACTTAGTCTGTATTTTGCACAGTGTTTGATATAAACCAGGCCTGCACAGACTATTGTCCTGCACACACCGTGTATGACAGTTGCAGCGTCTGGTGTTATATTAGTGTGGCATCGATCCCAAATGTTTTAGGAACAATGTTCACACAGCTAGTTTTTACTGCCACTTCTCCTACACTTTCCCTCTCCCCTAAGATTAAAACTGACATCTTCATAGGACTTCATATTGAGCTTTTGTCATAATAGTGAAATAATAATGACATTATCACTAGAGATGAGCGAACATGCTCGTTCGAGCATTAGCGTACTCGAAACTGCTCATTGCTCGGACGAGTATTTCGCCAGCTCGAGAGATGGCATCTCCCGCCGTTTTGCTTTTGGCGGCCAGAAACAGAGCCAATCACAACCAGGAGACTCTGCACTCCACCCACCATGACGTGGTACCCTTACACGTCGATAGCATGGGTGGCTGGCCAGATCAGGTGACCCTGGAATAGACTAGCCCCTGCCTGCGCTGCTGCCGATCATTCTGTGACTGGATGCCGCTAGGGAGAGAGCTGCTGCTGGTCAGGGAAAGCGTTAGGGTGTTCTATTAGAATAGTGTTAGGAGGAGTGATTCTACAAGAACCCAACAGCCCTTCTTAGGGCTACAATAACGTTTTATTTTACTTTTTTTTGTTTGCTGTGTGCTGGGCTTGCTGGCATTAGTATGCAGCTGGTACCATATTGTAGGAATTTGCTGGGAGACTTGCTACCGTTGTGTTTAGCTCTTAGTGACACACATATCCACCTCAAACACCGAAGTGGAACATTTTAATTAGGGGTTTGATTAGAATTAGCACAGTCTGCTGATTTTTTTTTTACCTTATTTCTTTTTATAGCTCAAGCAATTGCAAAGCTGTGCTTTCAGTGTGCGCACAAATAGCCATAGGAGAACCCCAACGGCTTACTTAGGCCTACAATAGCGTATATTTTCCTTTCTTTTGTTTGCTTGTGGCTGGGCTGCTGGCATTAGTAGTGCAGCTAGTTCCTATTGTGAGGATTTGCTCGGAGACTTGCTACCATTGTGTTAGCTCTTAGTGACAGCCATATCCACCTCAACAACGAAGTGGGACATTTATTAGGGTGTGATTAGAATTAGGCAGAGTCTGCTGATTTATTTTTTTTTACCTTTATTTCTTTTTATCTCGAAGTCTATTGCAAAGCAGGTGCTTCACTTAGGCTAGAAAATACCATAGGAGAACCCCAACGCTACTTAGGCCTACAATAGCGTTATATTTTCCTTTCTTTTGTTTGCTTGTGGCTGGGCTTCTGCATTGTAGTGCAGCTAGTACATATTGTGAGGAATTTGCTGGGAGACCTGCGACCGTTGTGTTTAGCTCTTAGTGACACGCATATCCACCTCAACACCGAAGTGGGACAATTTATAGGGTTTGATTAGAATTAGGCAGAGTCTGCTGAGTATTTTTTTTTACCTTTATTTCTTTTTATAGCTCAAAGTCATAGGCACAGCACAAAATCCAGTTGTGTGCTGTCAGTGTAGGTTAGAAACTAGCCTAGCAATAGGATAGCATCGTTTTGTTTAAAAAAAACACAAAAAAACACAAAAAAAGAAATTTGAAGTTAACCCTTTTTTTGAAAAAGTTTAAACCCGAGGGCTAGGGTTAGAGGACGAGGGTGTGGACGTGGCGTCCACCTACTGCAGGGTCAAGGCCGTGTCCTGGGCGGGTGAGACACCACCTGCTGGATGAGGGAGCAGGGGAAGCCGCAGATCTTACACCCCTAGGTTCATCATGTCTGATTACTGGGACTCGTGAGTAAAGCACTGTTGAAGCCAGTACGTGCGAAGAGGTGATGTCGGGGATTGCGACAATGCTTCTAGCCATTTGTCCCCAGTCGTCTTCCACGCAGTCCACCCATTCACCGAAAGCAGCACTCTCCAGCTCCTCCACCTCAGCCCTTCCCCCCAGTCTGCCCCCTCCCAGCAAAATTTGGCATTTGAACCGCATACTCTGAGGAACCGTTTTCTGGACCCTTCCACAGTCACAAACCACTTGTCCGTTGCTGCTGAGATTTTCCGTGCCCAGGTTTTCCATCGTCTCGCTCCTGTGTGTGATGAGACTGAATTGACATAGTGGAAAAGTGTGTAAAGAGTGTCGGACGTGAGCAGACAGGTTGTCATGACAGTGGTGAAGTTTGTTGTCAGGGCAGGAAGTCCGAGGGGAGAGCATATTGAGGGATCAGAGGATGATGAGGGTGACAGACCCACAGCGGTTGATAGCGGTGAGCACAGTGCTTCTGAGACGGAGGCGAGTCCTATAAGAACAGGTTGGAAGAGGCAGTGGTGGGGCCAGACGGAGAGGCAGGGGCCAGAACTCTTGCATCGCCGCCAAATGTTGCCCGTAGTCAAGCTCCATGGGAGGACTAGCTTTTCAGAAGTCTGGAGGTTCTTTCAAGAAAACCAGATGACCGACGGACTGTGGTGTGCAACCTTGCCCAAACCAGGATCAGCAGGGGTGTCCACCACTACTCTTAACTACCACCAGTAATGCGCAGGCATATGAATGCTAAAACCCACTCAATGGCACCAAGCCCGTTCACCTCCGCCGGGCACACCACTGCTCCTCCCCTGTGTCAGCTGATAGTCAGCCCCCTGCCCGGACCAACGGCCCAAAAACCTCCTGTGGGAAAACCCCATCTTTGCCTCCACGATCCTCCACAGCATCCTACCAGCGTTCAGCTCTCCATACCCCAGACTCTGGAGCGCAAAAGGAAGTATAGCGGCAACCCACCCACCGCCCAACCCTCAACGTCCACATCTCCAGATTGCTTAGTCCT
Source organism: Engystomops pustulosus (assembly GCA_019512145.1). Classification (NCBI taxonomy): domain Eukaryota; kingdom Metazoa; phylum Chordata; class Amphibia; order Anura; family Leptodactylidae; genus Engystomops; species Engystomops pustulosus. The sequence goes on from CM033649.1 coordinate 46,646,014, forward strand.
GGAGATGCTGCCCTATAGTCTGGTAGAGACCGAGGCCTTTCAAAACCTCATGGCGGCGCCAGCCCCTCGGTATTCGGTCCCCAGCTGCCACTACTTTCACGATGTGTGCCGTCCCAGCCCTGCAAAGCCCGTGTCAGACCACATCATCCGTGCCCTAGACAAACGCCGTTTCTGACAAGGTCCCCTGACCACGACACGTGGACGAGTGCTGCTGGGCAGGGCCACTATATATCGCTGACGCACTTGGTTAACTTGGTGGAGTCTGGGACTGAGTTCTGACCCTGGGGCTGCGCATATACTGCCGACGCCGAGGATTGCGGCCTACCTCGGTCCAGTCTCAAGCCTACTATGCCTCCTCCTCCTCCCAACCCCTCCTCCACCTCCTCCTCCTAATTACCATTTGCTTGGGCATTGGCACATCAGTCGGTAGCTCTAGCACGCAGCTGTGCCGTCGCTAAGCGACAGCAGCGTGCTCAACTGCTGACCTAGGCGATAAAGCACACCGCCCAAGAGCTATTACAGGGCATCACGGCGCAGACGTGCTGTGGCTGGCACCGCTGAACCTGAGCCAGTGCATGGGTTGTGGTGACAACGGCCGTAACCTGTGTGGGCTCTCTGCACTCGGCAGACGGACACTGTAGCCATGCCTGGCCCACTGTGTTAACATCTCAGAGTTCCGCTTTCCTCCAAGATACCCAAATCTTTCGCACTCTCATCCCTGAGAGAAGGAGTGTGAGAATTGCATGAATAACCATCAGGCCCTGGTCACAAGCTGAATAGTATTCCTTTGACAACAGCGCTAGCGGCATAGGCGTACTTGCGGGACAAGTAATCAGGGAGAGTAGGCGAGCAGCATGCTTTTCCATCACTGCAGGGTACGCTTTACAAGGCCTTTGTCCGTTTTATTCACCCCAGCAAGACACTGTCACCTGTTCCCGCATTCTCGGAAGTAGGGCTCTGATCTTTACGAAAGATGTGAGGGAGTAGTACGCTACGCCATACCACTCGTCCTAAGATCACACATGCCCCTGACAACGAACTGGTTTCACACTGGACTGTGGCACGAACTGGCGCTGTAACGCCTCGTAGGTTTCTGCCTGCCCTGCCGCTAGCGTGTTGTCCGAGTGGGTTTGTTCAGTGCAGCTGGTGGCATCATCACGCGATAAGCGTACACCGCCTGTTGACCTGACAGCGCTGACAGGCTGGACGCTTATCAAGATAATAAGCCTGGATTTCTCCGGATTTTCATTCTCCACCGGTGAAAGTAAGCTCAACCTGAATAGATGTATGCACTCCTCCTCCTCATTGGTCCTCCTTCTCCTCCTCTTTTACACACGAAGCATAGGAAACTGGCTATTTCTTTTGCTCGGGCTCTAGCTATAGTACATCATTGTATTTAATTTTTTTCTGGTGGGCCACCTACTGCTCCTCTGGTTTGAAAACTTTTTTGGACTGCCACATACCAGGCACTATCCAAATTAATTGTCCCGTAGAGCAAACCCCCACATGTCGTCTCTTTAGCTGCTCCACACTTGTCTCCATTGCTACCTCCACAGCGTCATCGTCCATACGCTGCCTTCCAAATTCGTCATATAGCGGCCTCCATACATGGTCTCCTTATCAACGAGCTGGTCGGCAGAATTTGGGTTGTTTTCAGGGCTTCCCATCAAACGTGTTTAACTTTGGTCGCCACCCTGCTGGGTAACTCCAAAATATACTGCAAACTTTTATTTATCATTTACCGATATTTTCAGCGCTCTTCGCTATCTGTTTAATCCCCTCACCCCCCGACCTATCCTAACTCTCTAAGAACGCTACACACTTGATCTTATACAAAGGTTCTTAGAATTGCTGTTGGGGAGTAGCCTAGAGACAGGTCTTGGATTGTGCGAAAGCTCGACCTGGCAGCGGAGCGCCGCTCACCTGAAGATCCAACTAACCATAGTTTTTAACTGCAGCACTTTATATCTACTACCTATTCACTGCCGTCATACAGTCGCTCGTCCCTTATCAACGAGCTGTGTCGGTCCTAATTTTCAGTTGTGTTCCCAGATACATAGTGGAACAGGCCCCATCTGTCCCGCCATGCTGGAACCTGAAGTTGCAAATCATAGCGCCGCAATATGGATGCCCCATACTGTCGCTCTATCGGAACCATTTCTGTAAAAACAATTAAAATAGACCACGTATGCTATCCATATTCCTAGTGAAATATTCAAACTACCCGGCCTGCTTTTGAAAATTATAATTTTTTCAAAGTAACGCTCGGGCCCCCAGGCCCATTTTGGGTGGGGGGAGCCGAGTTAGACCGTGGGCTTGGGACAGCGAAATCTCGCCTGGCATGTACCGCCAGCTACCATCCCGAGATTAGCAGTCCTCAAGAGGCATCCATGCATGCTGCCCCTGCTGTTTTCTGTCCCATTTGGCCTCCACATCCCCTCCACAAGCGTCCACCAATGTCTGCATTTCAACTCTCATCACCCCAACGCTGGACAACGAGAGGAATGCTGCGCACATGACCCCTTATCAAACGAGCTGTGTCAGCAGAATTTTCAGGTGTTTTCACCAATACATAGTGAACTGCGAGCCATCTGTCGCCGCCTGCTGGATACCCTGAATTTGCAATCAATAGCAGCCAATTGAATGCCCCATCTGTCGCTCTTCATCATCGGAATCGTCTCCATGGCTGCCTCCACATGTCGTCCCCTTATCAAAAGAGCAGTGTGGCAGCTCATTTTTCGAGTGTTTCCACCAGTCGTTATTGGACCTTGGTCCCTAATGTCGCCACCATGCGTGTTATCGACTAAATTACCGTCAACCTTTTGTTCACATAGACATCACTTTCACCTCCTTTGGTGAAACTGATCCATTTAGGGTTGTCGCCTGAACTCTCTAGCCTGCCACTGCTGCCGCTGCTCTGCTCTGTCTTCTATAGTGTCAGGGTCAATTCATTGGATGTTTTAAGATGCTATCCTATCCTCATTCGGGCATCTGCATGGCCATGGCTGTTTGCCCATTTTTGTGGCATAATGGTACGATTAGCAGCCTCAGAGGCAATCCATACATGCTTGCCCCCTGCTGTTTCCTTTCCATGTCCGTGGTTGTTTCTAGATCTTTTCTGATGTTCCCAGTGTTTTGGCCAGCTTTCCCTGTGCAGATCCTTGGTCCCTTGAAAAATGCTCGAGTCATCCATTGACTTCATGGGCTCGTTATTCAGACGAGCACTCGAGCATCGGAAAGGTTCTCTCGAATACGACGTACCCGAGCATTTTAGTGCTCGGCTCATCTCTAATTATCACACATAACAGTACCTAATCAATATCTACATGTTCTTCTTTGCGGTTTGTAAATTTTTTTCTTTTGTGATCCTCTTCTGGTTTTTTTAGATCATTTTTTGATGTATTGCCTGTGGTTATTGGATTGAATATATTTTTTCTGCTTCCCTATTTGGTATCGACATCCAACACGTCAGTATTCGTATCAGATGAATCCCCCTCAGATGAGGTAAAGTTAACCCCTTCTGATGACTTCGTCGGATCTGAGTTCAGGAGTCATTGTGGTTTTTAAAGGATAGATTTAGGGGTCTTAAATCTTTTTTTATAAGAGCCTGAGGTCTGTGTCTTTTACATCACATAGCTATTAAAATCATAATCATCCATGTCTCTTTGATATTATTTTTCTTTGTTTGCTTATACAGGATTAATAGAGAAAACATAATCCTGTAAAAGCGATAAAGGCCTCCCCCCCAAAAATAGAGACGTAGAGAAATATTGCCAGGGATAGCAAAAATAATCCCAATTATTTTTGTCAAGTATATAAATGATAGCAAACTAAAACATGAGAGTGTGGGTCCCCTTAGAAAGTACACTGGGGGTCATGGTGGAAGTGAACACGATGAAAGGGCCAATCTACTAATGTCGCCTTCCTCTCACTGACTGTCCTTTCCCGCGAAAATCCCTTGGTGGGAAGACCAATGAGGAATATGTGTAATTCTTTTTATAATGTCAACAGTTTAAACCCAGAACGAGGTCACGGCGCCGCCTCTGCAACCACTAGATAGAATATTCACCGGGGCCAATTGGCATACACCCCCGTGTCTGCTAATTTGTACCGGGATATACAGACCGTTATTTTTAATATTTGAATATTCACTGAGGACCCTGGTTTATGTTCCAAAGAATGCGCATAGCAAATGTGGTTCCAAATACAAAAAGTGATAATAAGCGATCCTGGAAACTACAGACCCGTAAGTCCCTACTGCTGTGGTGTGGGAAATATTTGGAGGGTTTATTAGAGATGCTATCCTGGAGTATCTCACAGTGCACAAACCTTATAACCCCGCGTCAGCATGGTTATGAGGATCGGTCCTGTCGTACTATCTATTGGTTTCTACGAGGATGGTAAGTTTCAAGACTGATTCTGGGGGACGCTGTGATGTTTATCTCTGGACTTCTCAAAGGCATTTGACACCGTGCCACATAAAGGTTGGTATATAAATGAGACTGCTGGGAATAGGAAAATCTGTGTTCTGGTAAGGTATTGGCTAGTTTAAGAAAACAGGGGTGGTCATTAATGGCACATTCTCAGATTGGTTGATGTTACCAGTGGAGTGCCACATGGTCAGTATTGGGCCACTTTCTTTTTAATATTTTTATTATGACCTGTATTGGGTTTTACACACGTCAAGTTTTCCATATTTGCCATGATATACTAAGCTGTTGTAGTAATAAAAATCTGAGGTCGATAGTTTAAGCATTACAGAGGGATTTGTGGAGCTTGAGGATGGGCAGAGAAATGGTTGATGTTTACATGAAGATAATGGTAAGTTATGCACTTGGGCCATGGAAACAAAAGTAAATTATGTTCTAAACGGTCAATTACTAGTAAAACTGAAGCTGAAGATGGTGCAAATAAGTTTTTCATCATTTTCACTGCATTCAGAATTTTCATACCGCTTCCTAGTACACGACATGAAATATTAAATACCGCCACTACGAATTGCAATTTGTTACCCAGAAAAAAAGCCCATACACAGCTCTTTGCATGAAAAAATTAAAAAGTTATATTTTTGAAGGTGAGAAGTGGTAAATGAAAATGCAAAAGGCCCCTGTCCTTAAGGGGTTAAATTTAATGTCCTGGCTCCGTACAAATGCAGTGTTAGACGCACCATGAGTATTCCGTTCAAGATTTTGAAGAGTAAGCAAGACATTTTGTTCTTGAAAATTAAGACCTCAAAATGCATTGTTTACTATGGAAAGTTGTGTATCATGTCCAGTAGTTTCTTCACCTTGTGAGAAAAAATGTTTTTTTTTACCGTTAGAGCTCTGGCATGATTTACATCTTCATAGGACTTCATATTGAGCTTTTGTCATAATAGTGAAATAATAATTACATTATCACTAGAGATGAGTGAACATACTCGTCCGAGCTTGATGCTCGTTCGAGCATTAGCGTACTCGAAACTGCTTGTCTCGAATAACGAGTACCCGAGCATTTTAGTGCTCGCTCATCTCTAATTATCACACATAACAGTATCCTGATCAATATCTACATGTTGCTCTTGCTGGTTGTAAATTTTTTTCTTTTGTGATCCTCTTCTGGTTTTTTTAGATCATTTTTTGATGTATTGCCTGTGGGATTATTGGATTGAATATATTTTTTCTGCTTCCCCTATTGGTATCGACATCAGACACGTCAGTTTTCGTATCAGATTAATCACCCTCAGATGAGGTAAAGTTAACCCTTCTGATGACTTCGGCTGGATCTGAAGTCAAGGAGTCATTGTGGTTTTTAAAGGATAGATTTAGGGGTCTTAAATCTTTTTTTATAAGAGCCTGAAGGTCTGTGTCTTTTACAGTCACATATGCTATTAAAATCATAATCATCCATGTCTCTTTGATATTTATTTTTCTTTGTTTGCATTATACTTTTTTCCATTTCATCCAAGTCCTTTTGCAATGTATTTTGAGCTCCCAGCAACACATAGACTGTTGGAAACAAAAAAACAATGGATGAAACAATCCATGATTTCTTCCAATTTCTTTTCCTCCTTAGTTACTATAAGTTGCATAAGTTCCTTAAAGCATATGGACAAAATACATCTCCAGCAATATCTGTGGGCACCTAGACTGTCATCTAAGCCCAGAGTTTGCTAGACAGGACTCAAGGCCTCCTCCTGAAGTCCAAGGAAACCCAGGACATTCCGTTCGCCATTCTATTTTCAAACACATCCTGGACCTGAGACAACTGGAGGAGAGAGAAGGTGTGGACAGAGCTGGGTGACCATTAGAGCTACAGATCCATGCCCTGTGTTTCTTATTAATCAGGGCACCCTGGGGGAAAGCTAAAATAATACACAAAATTTCTTTCAACTGTATCAGTGGCATCAGGACACTGATACGATTGAAAGCTCTGACTGAGCAGGGAACTTTGGAGAGCAGGAGAAAGGTCCAGGTTCTTCCTGAGAAGGTGATGGGAACTGTGATTTCTTAATGGACTTATTAACAAGGTGTTAGCAAATTTCCCCAATATAATAGACACCTTCAGATTAGCAAACTGCACTTTTTAATGTCATAGAGGATATGTTACACCATTGGCTGTTAAGATTTTGTTGTCTTTTTTGTTAATTTTTTGGTTATTGATCATGAATTTCAATAAACCGCATAAAATTATTTTGTTGTTTAGCTGATATTTATTTGTAGAAGTATTGTTACTAGTATACCTGCCTCTCTGCCATGTTATATCAAGCTTACTTATTCACACATATTTACGTAGGACTGCACATTAACTTTCTGTATTATAATGATATTATATATGGGTTTAAATACAACTTTATAATTTAAAGGACACCTGTCATCAGGTCTGTGTCACTTGTCCTGTCACTACTACCTGTTGGAGCAGATCACAAGGATCCCATCCCAGCCTTTATCTAGTTATTTCATACATTAATCATTGTAAAATCATCATTTCTTTATTATGTAAATGAGGCTGGTCACATGGCCAGAGGCAGTGATGTCACCCCTGTTACCCCTCCCCTCTCCTCCCCCTGCTCATGTCTGTGTGTAATGTATAGTAAAGCATGGCTAGTGTGAGTGCTGCATCTGCTGACATGCTGCATCCTCCTAATATACAGGTGAGAGACACAGACATCAGCTACACATGAATCTGACATGTTCTGCTATAACATGGCTGCCTGGAGCTGTTGTATCTCTCCTATACACACACACATATGCAACACCCTCGCCGATGCAATGGCGAGGTAGGGTTTGCGAATAAGCCCCATAACATGTCACCACATCACACAGGGGACATTGCAGTGGTTAATCCTGCCTGGCAAGGCAGAAGTTAAATCTGTATATGATGTACAAGTCCAGTATCCAATGATATGTGTTACATCCTGTCTTTGTGAACTGAGAGGTAATTGGAGGAGCAGCCACCACCTGACCAAAGGGAGGTAATAAAACCCCCTGGCCAGGAATGTTCTAGAGAAGTCTCTCTCAGGAGAGAGAGGAGAGCAGTCTCTCCCAGAAGGGAGAAGAGACCGGTCCTAGTCAGGCCCTCTGGGTCTGCAGGACGCATGCAGAGAGTAGTTAGCTGAGCAGCAGCTCAGAGTCTCTAGCACACTGGACCAGTGCAGGAAGAGCCTAGCCCCTGCCTGAAGTGGAGAATAAGACTAGAGTTAGTGTAGGGAGGAAAGGGGTATCATCCTACCTTCAAGGGTGGTACCTGAAGAGATCCAGGACCGAGCTGAAGCATCCTCTAAGGACACAGCTGCCTCCCAGCCTGCTTTTACATCCAGGCTGGTGACCTACATCCTGTGGCTCCCTCCAAATACCTCTCCAGTACTCCACCATCTTGTTAAAGGCACGTTTGCTGCGGTTCCTGCGGTTCAAATAAAGAACTGTAAGTTGTTTTCTTCAACTTCTGTCTCCGTCTGGTCCCTGCTAATACGGCTGCCTTCATCACCGGCACCCTGTTCATCACCCAGAGACTCACACTCGGGACATTAAGGGGTTGCCCCAGGGAGATCCGCTATAGCAGCCGCTCCCTCATCATTTCTTGCCAACACCACCCTGCCGGAGACCTGCCAGGCTGTAGGACAGCCCTCCAGTTCCCCCGTACCAAGCACCGTGACAATAGCGTGCTTAGGCCGCAACCGCCAGGCACTCCGGTACCGCGGGCCCCGGCTGACTCCAGGCCTCACCGCAAGGGCTAGGCCCCCGGTGGGGGGATGTTGCACATACATGCACACACAGGCTGCAGGGGGCGTGGCCACCAGCACCAGGAAGCACATCATTATACAGCCTCACATCATTATACAGGCTGTCAGTTATGCACTGGGGGTGTGGTTGTGCCTCCCACTCATGAATAGAGTGGACAGCTTGAATATGCTAATTACTCATTGGACACTTCACAGGTCATTTGCATACAGCTTTAGGACCTCATTGCTTAGGTTTACAGGCATGTAGAGGGACAATGAAGGGATAGAGGCAATGCTCTCTAATGGCAGTTTATGAAAATATATTTAGTTTAGGGGGGTTATTTTGCATGACGGGTTCTCTTTAATGGACAAAAATTGCAGAGGTATCTAGAGATGCATTATAGGCCCTTACAGTGTTATCAATATTGGGTTCCTTGCATTACGTGTGGTTTACAGATTACACTACATGTGTCTATTATTAAACTCTTGTTTACATTGTTCTGGTCTTTTGGAGGGTTTAAAATAAAATTACAAATTAAAGAGGTTCCGGCATCTTAGTAGATTCAGGCACAACCTCCTTCAGTTAGGACAAAAGACCAGGTCGGTTCTGGCTGAGATTTCGGCTATAATCTCCACTGGTTCTTAGATGGGTACTATAGAAAATGAACCCGCACTGCCTACCCTGCTCTCCACCCAACAAACCCAAAGTGGCATGCAGATCGAGAAACTACCTGACCTGGCTGGAAAGAGGAGATTTGTGTACTCCTCTGAGAGGAGAAGGCATAATGAATCTCCCCCATTCTTATCTTACCATTCACATTTAATTTACCGTATATACTTGAGTATAAGCCAAGTTTTTTTAGCACAAAAAATGTGCTAAAAAACCCTTACTCGACTTATACTCATGTCTAAAAGAAAACCTCTCTATTCACCTTCCCGATGCCCCCAGCAGGTCCTCTTCTGTCTTCTGAAGCTCTGTCTTCGGGTCCCTGCGCACTGCATCACATACATAATGACGTCAGACACTTTCCGACATCATAGTGTGTACGCCGCCATTAGCACACAGGTGGCTAAATACTAGGGGGCAGGATCTGGCTATATACTAGGGGGTTACTTGCTATATACTAGGGTGCTGCAGGCTATAAACTAGGGGGCAGGGGATGGCTATATACTAGGGGGCATGGGCTACTGGCTATACACTAGGCATCAGAGGATGCTGGCTATATACAAGGGGGTATGGGCTACTGGCTATATACCATGGGACTGGAGATGCTGGCTATATACTAGGGGGCAGGGACTAGCTATATTTTAGGGGGCTGCTGGCTATATACTAGGGAGCTGCTGGCTATTTACTAGAGGGCTGCTGGCTATGTACTGGGGGACATGTGCTGTTGCCTATATACTGAAGGACATGGGCTGCTGGCTATATACTATGGGGAATGTGCTGGCTGGCTGTGTACTGGGATCTGGCAGGCTATATACTGGGCTGTCACCAATGCATTTCCCACCGTAGACTTATATCCGAGTCAATGGGTTTTCCCATTTTTTTTGTGTTAAAATTAGGTAACTGCCCTATATAGACATTACTCCAATTACATTTTATTTAAAAAATGTCCCTGTGTGAAGATAATTTTCCGATAAATGTCACCATTTTGTCCCTTAAAATCAAGATGGTCGTTAATTGGGGCTTACATTAATGCAATGTTAACGCTATGTAATTGCAACAAGTAAACATAGCATAACATTGGGGCACATTTACGTACCCCGTCCCTTGAAGTTCCTGAAAGTTTATTGTCCGACGACAATGCACTGTGACGTGAGTTCACCATCTACTTTCCAGTGTATGTAAGTGCATTGGATGCAACACATTTTGAATATAAAATCCTGCTCTCAGTCCGAACCAGTCAGATCCTCGCACGGCCTGCTGTCTACCGATTTCTGTCGCATGAAAATCCAATTACATACGAGACAATCCCCATCTTAAATCCCTGTCACAGCCCAGGAATGTTGGGAAGTCCAATGAAAATACAATCCGCGGACCCTTAGTAAATAAGCCCATTGTGTTCACATTGTGTTTACATAAACACGATGTAAATATACTGTTCAAATTATATTTACTTAAACGTTGTGTAATTATCACATTGATATAAACGCAGTACAAACATCACGCTCTTGGCTTTTCCATTAAACGGTTGTTAAATTGCATACTCAAAATAGACACAGACACCTGGTCATAAGCTGCACTTAGATCACTGCATATCCAGTGTCCATCTTCTCCTGCAGACCTGGATTTATCTATGAAAACATCTGAGTCATAACTCAACATATATACTCAAGGTATAGTTAAACAATGACAGGAAAAGTGTAATGAGAGAAGGATTATACTACCTTGTTGAAGCCTGTTTACAAACCTATGAAAAAATGGAAACTGATGGTACCTGAAGTTTGAGGAGGTCGCTTGAGGAGGTTACAGGTTATGCAAGACTCAAAAGGGGGGAAATGCAAGATATATCATATTTCTCTCCAGACGCCATTTTGTTCACATATACGCCATCTTGTTTTAGCCAGGGGCCATGTTGTCTACTTTCAGCCCTGTCATGATTCAAACATCATTTTGTGTAAACTGTTTCGAAAATATTTTCCTTGTCTTTTTCTGTTTCTCCATGTTTTGACGAAATGGGAACTTTCACAAGGACATTTAGTGATTAACATTCTGTTTCCATCAAGTCTAGTGTTTTACCAGTAGAAACTATACATGAAAATGGGAAAATAGTTTTAAGGGCAAGTTCTGGTATATTCAAGCTTTTATCACCTTTTCACACCCTCTGCAAAGCTTTTTCTGTTTCCATAAAGAAGACGGTCGGCTTGAAATAAATGCAGTGATTGAAGTGCAGCTTATGACTGTGTATGTGTCATCCTCTGTGCTATGTATCCCAGCGCTGGGAACAAAGACCTATAAATTTGGCAATCACCTTACAATTGTAGTAGGGATTTTGGAGCCCTAGATAAAAATCTCTGGGACCTGGTGCAGCACCAGGTAGTGTGCTTCTTATAATCATCTACACTAGTCATTTTATTTAGTTACCCCTTTAAAAAGTACATCTGACCATTTAGTGTTTTGTACTCATGAATATTGGTGTAACTAGGAGAGTCAGGGCCCCATAGAAGACTTCTGAATGGGGACTCCCTTCCCGCTTTAAAATATGCACATATTTATATACATAGACATACAGTTCTTCACGCATATACACACACATTTATATACTATTACACACATACGCACAAATATAGAGCATATACAGATCACATATACACACATGCAGTGCCATATACAGATGTACAGCATATATACACACCATACACTATATACAAACAGCACATACACTTCACGGATACACTCACCATAATACATTAATAATGATGCATATTCTCCATTCTTTGGTGTCAGGTTAGATGATGAGGCCCCCTGACACTGTGGGCCCCATAGCGGCTGCTAAGGCTGCTACCACTGTAGTTATGCCCCTGCTCATGACCTCTGGTAACGAAATCACCATTTGTATAAAGTTGGAATTTATCATGACTGGCCACATTGGGGGACATTTATTAATAAAGTAGAAGAGTCTGCCTTTTTGGCATATGAATTTTGCTGTAATTTACACTGGAATGTTAAATTGTGATGCAAGGAATTGACAAATTGGTACATGATTGAAAAGGTTCTGAACTGTGTCCAGGTAAAACACAACTTGGTAGACATGATTTCAGGTTGTCTTATTGTGTGCCAAAAATTTTAGCAAAAAAGTGTCAAGAACATAGAAGTGCAAGAAAAGTGTTGGGATTGCCAAATCGAGCTCCAAATCGAGTGACGAAAATTGAAAAAAAAGGCGTGAGTGTCGGAAGAGGACCCATATTGTGCTGCCAACACTTCATACGTATGGTGCAAACTCCTTATCCATACCTTAGATGCTGCAGCTCATTATACATAAGTCAGCTCCTGCAGAACATTATAATTCTCTATATGTGCTGCAAAATCTCTTAATCGCTAGATCACTTGCTGAAGAACCTCCTAAATCAGTGATGGCGAACCTATGACACGCGTGTCAGCACTGACACACGTAGTCATTTTTGCTGACACGCGGCCGCCCAGCGCCCGCTGTCCGCCCCCCTCCCTGTGTAATGTGCTGCCCCAGTGTAATGTGCTCCCCCTGTGTTAATGTCCCTGTGTAATGTGCTGCCCCTGTGTTAATGTCCCGCCCCCGTCCCTGTGTTTCTGCCCCCTGCTTACCTGTCCGGCGCCGTGTTGGTCCGCCCACCTTCTGCAACTCCTCCGGCTCCTCCAGGCTGCAATGCGTGCTGCTCGTCACGTGACTGAGGCGACCTGATGTCAGGTCACGTCAGTCAAGTGACCCGAGGCGCGCGGTGCAACCTGGAGGAGCCGAGCCACCTGCAGTAAAGCTACAGGGAAGAAGACATCACTGGGTAAGTATGTAAGTTTATTATTATATTATATTTAAAGGGAGGGCGCCAGGGGTATTTTAGTAGTAAAGGGAGGGTGCTAGGGGTAATTTAGTAGTAAAGGGAGGGTGCTAGGGGTATTTTAGTAGTAAAGGGAGGGTGCTAGGGGTATTTTAGTAGTAAATGGAGGGCACTAGGGGTATTTTAGTAGTAAAGGGAGGCCGCTAGGGGTATTTTAGTAGTAAAGGGAGGCCGCTAGGGGTATTTTAGTAGTAAAGGGAGGCCGCTAGGGGTATTTTAGTAGTAAAGGGAGGCCACTAGGGGTATTTTAGTAGTAAAGGGAGGCCGCTATGGGGTATTTTAGTAGTAAAGGGAGGCCGCTAGGGGTATTTTAATAGTAAAGGGAGGCCGCTGTTGAACATGTTATTAATAAGGGGAGGCAGCTGCTGGACATGCTATTACAAAATTCGTTTTTTCCTAAAGGTGACACAGCACCCGAGTTATGCTCGTTTTTTTGGCGAATTTTGACACACCAAGCTCAAAAGGTTGCCCATCACTGTCCTAAATCATACCTCAACTGCCACACAACAATATTTATATATATAGCTGTTGCAAAATCTTTTAATCCTCACATCAGTGGAGTGACCTTGTGATTTACTAGAAATGTGGTTTTACACGATGTTGCACTAGCAGTGGTTCTTTGTTTAAGCCACTATTTCACAGTAGCGGGCAAAAGCTCTTGTGATTTTATTCCCACTTTTATATGCCAAAACATGAATGATAAATAACCCCCACAGTGTCTCAATGTTTAAGAGCATTTGGACTGAAATGCCACTCAGCAGTGGCCAAACCTCTCATTACAAGAAATAATCAAAAGGCTAGACTCACCTTTGCTGAGGAGCATGTTGTGTGTACAGAGGAGAAATGGTCCCTAATTCATTTAAATGAGGTAAGCAAGTTTAATTTATTTGAGTTGGATGGGAGAATTATGTTTGTCTTAAAACTGGGGAAAAACTAGGGAAAGTAAAAGGTGGTGGATAAAGTGTCATGGTTTGGGGAATGTTTTTTCAAGCAGGAGTTGGACCTCTCACCCAGCTACATGGGACAGTGAACGCAAGTGTGTAAAGAAGTCAGTGAAAGATGATGGAGGAAGTGTTATGGTTTGGGGAATATTTTCGGTAGCAGGAGTTGGACCTCTCATACAGCTACATGGGAGAGTGAATGCACAAGGTCCCTTCCTTGCGATCATCAATCAGCCAGCAATTTTAATGCAGGACAATGCCTACTGTCTAACAGCAAAATGGGTAATTCAGTTCTGTGAAACAGAAAACACTGAAACTGTCGAATGGCCAACCCCAGAATCTTGATCTAAACCTCATAGAAAATCTTTGGAAAATCCTTGGTAACAAAATTATGGCCAACAAATCCACAACAGTCACAAAACTATGGAAGAGACTGCAAGAAGAGTGGACCAAAATACCACCAGAGCAGTGTGAGAGACTATTGATGTCCCGTGGCCACAGATGTGCTGAAGTCATTAGTAGCAAAGGCCTATGCACTTCCTACTGGTGACTGTTGTAACCTTCAGAACATGTAGTTATAATTTTTCTCTTTGCTCCAGTCATTGTTGTTCTCTAATTATGATCATCAAGTTTTTTGAAAAATAAAGGTTTTATGTTATGCTTTTGTACATGGCAAAACACTGTTCTACTAGCATGGTGTACCCCTTACAAAAACTCCATCATATAATGATCAATAAAGATTGAAATGAGGCGATCATATATCTAAAACTCCAGTGTGGATTGTGAGGTCTCATTGGCAAGGTACTCCTTCTATTTGTGCTAGTTTAGTCTAGATTTGTGTCTTTTATACTTATTTGTTCTAGTTTCCTAATGTAATGTATGTGAACCTCTTATCAAATATACAGTATCATGGATTTATTAATAATAGAACACATATAGGAGCACTTTTGTGGGGGGAAGGAGAGCACAAAAAGGATATTGCCATTTAGGGTCACTATTACTGAACTAAATAGGCTTCATACCTTTGTAAATTATTAACCCCCTTAAGAACCTGGCTCTTTTTTGTTTTTGCATTTCCATTTTTCACTTCCCACCATCTATAATCTATAACTTTTAATCTATTTTTATATTTAAAGAGCTCTCTGGCAACTTGTTTTCTGCTTAACAAATTATGATAGTGACAGGGTGTTACCTCTATGTGTTTGCTGCAATACGTAGCAAAGACTTACCGGCTATGGAAAGGGCCTAGCCCGTGAGCCTCTCCAAGCACCCACAGTCGACGTGTGCCATACTACTACAGGGTAGACAGGGAAGAGGTTAAAGGGGTATTCCCACGTAGACAAGATTCTTAAATATACAAAATAACACATTCTCTAATTCACAGTTATTAACAAAAATACAGCATTTCACAGATATAATTTCAACCTTTCTCTATTAGTCCTGGTGTATACAATTTTGGTTGCCTGGGATCTGACCATAAATCTTCTGAATATTGTCAGGCATGGAAGATCCGGTCTATATCCAGTTACAAGATGGGCTCACACACAGACACCTCCTGCTGGCAAGCAGCATCATGCAGAGACTTGATCTACAAGCTACAAATAAGATAAGGTTTTCATCCAGGGGAGGGAGGCACTCTGTGTGTGTAATAGCTCAAGAAGTGTGTCATTGTTATATCTCATGTATCTCATGGATCTCATCATCTCTTTTTTTCTGTGTCAGTTACTAGTAGAATGTTTAGAAGCTAAATAAAAGTGTATATAAACCTGTACCCTGATCATCTAAGCACACAGCATCTCACAGCACTAGAGGGTTCATAATGTGCCTTAGTGATGTGTCGTTTGCGAATGAGCCGGCTCTTGTTCGTGACCAATTGCTCACTTAACCCTGCCCCTAACTGGCTCACAATGCTCCGTTTAACCCGATACAATCGGGTTAAAAGTGGACTGGTGTGGGGTTACTGATTGGCCTGTGGCTCCCTATTATATACATAGGATCCAGAAGAGCCGACTCTTCTTAGGTCCCTTCTATACTTGCGTTGCAGATCACATCAGAGTCTGATCAGGGTGCGATCAGGGTTTTGTCAGTGAAAAACTGACATTTTGCATCAGAGTTCAATCAGTTTTCAGTCAGAGTTTGTTCTGTGTCTCAGTTTTTCATGCACATTTTCAATGCATTTTCAATGCAATTTCAATGCGTTTTTCACGTGCAGATAACGCGCGTGAAAAAGACTCAGAGTGTCTCAGAGTGCAATGCGTTTTTGATGCAGACTTGTATGGTGCGTTTTTCATGTGCATGACTTGCAAAAGTAGAGCTTGCTGAGATTTAAATGCGTTTTTAGAAAGAAAAACGTGTGTGCGTGAAAAAAAATGCAAGTCTGAAAAAGCCCATTGAGTGTAGAAGGGGCCTTAGTGAGCTGATGCTAATAAGCCAGCTCACCAAAAAGAGACGTAATTCCCATCACTAATGTGCCTGCTTAGAAGGTCCCCGCCCACACTAAGTAAAACTGTAAAGTAAAGGGGTTAACATGAGCTTTGTTGTGTAAACATGACTAGGGAATTCAAATTTTAGAACTTTCCTTCATGGGAAAACCCCTTTCAGTCGGAGCCTTTCTGCTTTTGTTCTCAGATTACAAATTGAGGCCTTCTGGGAGGAAGGACTTGGACTCCTCCCACTGGCTAGAGGCGGACTTCTTGCCCTGCCTCAGAGAAGCGCCAGAACTCGAGTGGATTTTGGACAGTGAGGACAGCATCATGTGGGGTCCTCCGCCCTTCCCTCCTGTGGAGCGTCCTGAATTCTATGAGGTACTAGAGACTATGGTGGTGGTCGCCGCGCAGCCGGTCCGGAGACCCTCCGCTGGACATCGGCTGCACCGAGGATTGACTCGGGCCTTCGTCACCAGGACGTGTTATCAAACGGTGACGCAGTACCAGGTCCCACCCGGGCGGTTTCTCATACCTGTCCCGGTTACCATTCCGGTACCGCAGGCCCACGTGGAGGCGCCACGTGGGGAGGCCCCGACTCCTGCCGAGCCAACGCCTGGGCCTAGTGCTGCCGCTCCACCTGCTCCGAGGCCTACCATCCCTGCTGTCCGGCCTACCAGCCCTGCTGTGACGGTTCCTGATCCTCCGGCTGCTCCCGCTCCTGTTCCGGCACCTGCCCGACCATCACGGAGATCCGAGCCTGCACCGGAACCACGAGCCCCAGCACCGACACCACCGCAGCCACGTGGCCGAGGTGAGGCCGCCCGCCAGCGACTCCGGGATGCTGTCTCGGAGCAGCGACGCCGCGAGAAGGAGGCCCAACGCTACATGGCCGGCCGGTCTACAGCTGGAGCCTGGGTGGAGAAGAACCGCACCACCGGCATGGTCCGGTTCTTCGACAAGCAGCGTGGCTATGGCTTCACCCTTCCTCTGCCACAGCAGAGATGTCATCAAAGGACTCTGTCCCTTTACATATAGAGGAGACCCTTTGTTTCTTCAGTGCACTTTTCCCCACCTCAAGGGCTGTACCCAGAAGATGGACTTTGTCAGTAGAGACCTTCTGAGAGACTTTTGCCAACCTCCAGGAAAAGTTGCAATGTAATTTATTATCATTTTGCACTTAATGCCTTCCTTTTTAGGTATGGACATTCTGTTTGCACTTTTTATGCCTTTCCTTTGCAGGAAAAGAGACATTTACTATCGTGCTACCCTGAGTAGCCTATCCACCTCTGTAACGTTTGCAATGTTATAAGATGTGTACCCATTGGGCTGCTAAGCCAATGTGATTTTGCCAACTTGTTGCACACTGTCATATCTGCCAGTAGTCTGCATTAACCCTTTCATAGGCTTTTCAGGTTGTAGTGTGGCTGTGTCGGACCGTCTTTTTGTGTAAAACACTGACCGCTACCTGATCCCTCAAACTGAGGTTTGCACGTGGGGGTAGTCCGTAAACTGCAGGTCTTTAGGGGACCGGGGGTGTTACAGAGATAGCACCTGGATGCCACTCATACATGGGTAAGGATGCCAGTCAGGAGGTACTCGTGTCGCATCTGCTAACGCAATGCAGGTATACACACTATGTAATTGCCGCCAGGGAAGAAGCGTTGATCAAACAAATATACAGGCCTTGGTGCAAGGAGTGGATTACAGGACATGACACCACACCTTTCCTACTGTACAGTTCGGTTTAATGGCGTCAGCGACCAACTGTCATACAGCTATATATTTTTGTCTTAGTCCGACACCAACCCAGGTGCCTGTCTCCAGGACCATGGGCGGTTTGTCCCTACACCTCACATAGCCTGCACTTCCTAGAAGTGCCCTTAGCCCCCTCTGTGCCCAAACCATCGGTAGTCGAGCCGAGGGCGGCTCTTTCAATTGCCCCCGGGGTATGCAACACCCTCGCCGATGCAATGGCGAGGTAGTGCTTGCGAATACGTCCCACCTGAAGGTAACACCACATTACACTACATGGTCCTTATAGGATCAAGGGGAAATTGCAGTGGTTAATCCTGCCTGGCAAGGCAGATGTTAATATGTGATGTAATTTCTATTATCCAATGATATGTGTTGCATCCTGTCTCTGTGCACTGAGAGGTAATTGGAGGAGCAGCCACCACCTGACCAAGGGAAGGTAATAAAACCTCTGGCCAGGAATGTTCTAGAGAAGTCTCTCCCAAGAGAGAGAAGAGAGCAGTCTCTCCCAGAAGGGAGAATAGACCGGTCCTAGTCAGGCCCTCTGGGTCTGCAGGACGTAAGCAGAGAGTAGTTAGCTGAGCAGCAGCTCAGAGCCTCTAGCACACCAGACCAGTGCAGGAAGAGCCTAGCCCCTGCCTGAAGTGGAACAATAAGACTAGAGTTAGTGTAGTGAGGAAAGGGGTATCATCCTACCTTCAAGGGTGATACCTGAAGAGATCCAGGACCGAGCTGAAGCATCCTCTAGGACACAGCTGCCTCCCAGCCTGCCCTATACATCCAGGCTGGTGAACTACACCCTGTGGCTCCCTCCAAATACCTCTCCAGTACTCCACCTGTTAAAGGCACGTTTGCTGCGGTTCCTGCGGTTCAATAAACGAACTGTAAGTTGTTTTCTTCAACTTCTGTCTCCGTCTGGTCCCTGCTACTACAACTACCATCATCACCGGCACCCTGTCCATCACCCAGAGACTCACACTCGGGACATTAAGGGTTTGCCCCAGGGAGATTCGCTATTGCAGCCTCTCCCTCATCTTTTCTTGCCAACACCACCCTGCTGGAGACCTGCCAGGCTGTAGGACAGCCCTCCGGTTCCCCCGTACCAAGCACCGTGACAATAGCGTGCTTAGGCCGCAACCGCCAGCCACTCCGGTACCGCGGGCCCCGGCTGTCTCCAGGCCTCCATCAGGACACTGATACGATTGAAAGCTCTGACTGAGCAGGGAACTTTAAGTTACTACTGAAATTGCCATTTTGGCACTTTGCAATAAAGAAGTGGGTACTCATTGTCATTTGGGCATTCATTCTCTAAAATGTTCGCCATCACTGCTGTGTAGACACACATATCATCTTTAACTGTAGTGTAGCTTTACAAAGCTGTTATAAAATATCTAAAATGTTATATTTGTTTGTTTATATTTTTAATGTCATTATTCAAAGTACCTTCCCTGTCCAGTTATTCCCACAATTTTCCACCCCTCTAGCCCTTACTAGGCCCATTTAACAGCATTTTGAATATTAAAATCTGGGTCCCCATGGACTTCAGTGGTGTTTGTCTTTGGCTCTTAGTTCGGTCTGAAGTCCATGTTCTGAACCAAATTGTAAAAATTCAGATGATAAGACAGATAAGAGATGAAATAACCCACAAAAATGTGTAAAACAATTTTTTCTGAGTGTAGAAGTACCCCACATGTGCATATAAAATGTTTTATGGGCCTATTAGTTACAGCCGGCACCCCGTGTTTCCCGATGCCGGTTTGGCTCTGATCCAGAGCCGAGCCGGCATAAGCGCCGTGGCGGATATATCCGCCACTGAGCGCTAAGTCACTGCGCTCCGTGGCGGATATATCCTCCACGGAGCGTGAAGGGGTTAACTGTAGTGATAGGAATGGTCTATGGTTTTCTGATTGCTTCTTTTACCGATATGAGAATGACTAACTGTGTCTGAACACCCAGAGAACCGTTAACCGCTGATAATAATAATAATATTTATTTATATAGTGCCATCAATTTCTGTAGCGCTTTACAAAGCTGTTATAAAATATCTAAAATGTTATATTTGTTTGTTTATATTTTTAATGTCATTATTCAAAGTACCTTCCCTGTCCAGTTATTCCCACAATTTTCCACCCCTCTAGCCCTTACTAGGCCCATTTTACAGCATTTTGAATATTAAAATCTGGGTCCCCATGGACTTCAATGGTGTTTGTCTTTGGCTCTTAGTTCGGTCTGAAGTCCATGTTCTGAACCAAATTGTAAAAATTCAGATGATAAGACAGATAAGAGATGAAATAACCCACAAAAATGTGTAAACATTTTTTTCTGAGTGTAGAAGTACCCCACATGTGCATATAAAATGTTTTATGGGCGCTCATTAGAGGGAAAGAGGGCTTGTTTGCCTTTTAGAAGCCAAATTTGATGGAAATCCTTTACATGTGTCAGGATACATTTGGAGAGCCCTAGTGGTATAAACATAGGAGAACCCAAAAAGTGACCCTAATTTTTTAACGTACTTACAGGTGGTTCCAAATATGATGTGTTTCAGGAACCAGGGGTAGTGGACCCACTGGGCAGTTGGGAGTGGAGTCTAGCTGAGTTGCTAGGCTCTGCTGTAATATGGTAGTATATGATAGGGTCAATCAGACAACCTAGGGTTAAAGTACCCTAGGGAGTCTGAAAAATAGTAAAATTAAAAAAAGTTGAAAAAAAATTATAATAAAAAAAATTCAAATCACCCCCCTTTCCCTAGAACTGATATAAATATAAATAAATAGTAAAAATTGTAAAAACATTAGATATCGCCATGTCCGAAAATGCTTGATCTATCAAAGTATAATAATGTTTTTTCACTGCATTTAGCCCAGTATGACAAAATAGCACCCAAATTTGAAAATGTCACTTTTTCGGCATTTTGAAAAATATAAAAAAATCAATAAAAAGTGATGAAAAAGTCATACGGTCCTAAAAATGATAGCAATGAAAAGAACATCAAAAGTTGCAAAAAATGACACCACCCACAGCTTCGTAAACCGAAGTAGGAAAATGTTATTGGCGTAAGAAAATGGTCAAATAAAAAAAATTTTGTACAGGAGGTTTTAATTTTTCTAAATGTATGAAAACATGATAAAACCTATACAAATTTAGTAGACATGTCATTTGAGGCATACAGTGAAAGCTGTAAAATCCAAACCCAGAAGAAAATGGCACAAATGCGTTTTTTCACTGCATTCAGAATTTTTTCCCCACTTCCCAGTACACGGCATGGAATATTCAATACCATCACTATGAAGTGCAATTTGTTCCACAGAAAACAAGCCATCACACAGCTCTTTACAGATTTTTGATGGTGGGGAGTGAAAAATGTAAATGAAAAAAACAAAAAAGGCCAGGTACTTAATGGGGTTAAGCACCAGCTCTTGAAAATATTTCTATAGGGTGCTGTACTTTTGTGTACAGTGCCGCACACTTCAGTACCTCTGGAACTGAATGATTGGAATAATGAAACACTGGTATAGAAGTTTTCAACATAGCATAGCAACTCCAGCAATACGTGCACGGTGGGTACACAGATGGAACAGTCTGGAACGACCAGCCAATAGCAGCGAACATGGACAGGCGAGGAGGCAGCGAAACCCCTCTGGACTGGAAGGCAAAATGGATAGCCGTCAGGAACAGCTGTGTCTGAACCGCGTTGGCAAGTCACTCCCTGCCGCACCGCTCTATTACGACATGCATCAGAAAGGGGTTTAAAGGCTATACAATCTTTATTTTTTTATGCCAATTTGGACAAAAAGAAGAGCTTATTTTTTGCGAGATGAGATGCTGATCCACTTCATAAGCCTCTTATATGCTCAGGCTTGACCTTGGTGTGTAAGGGGCGTTCCACGATCGGAGGAATCACATTGTAGCTGACACCCGCATACTGCATGCCGTAACAGTACGGTCCGCATCAAGTACCTTTTATCTGCACTATACTATAACGGCAAGCATTGGAAAGGGGTTAGTAAACAGTCAATTACATCAAAACAACCTAGCATTACTAGGAGAAGTAAGCCCTCAACCTTTGGTTAATTTTATGCTTGCACAGTAACCAACCATCGCTTAATGTCAAGCCAGGTAACTCTGGTGGTGGTGGGTACTGGGGTAAAAATGGAGGAATAGTGTTATCATTTTTGGAGGCCATGACCAAGCCCCATAATATAGTAGTTGAGAATTGTAATCAGACAGCAGCAATTAAAACGGTATTAATAAAGGTAAAAACCCATGTAAATTCACTATTTTGGCCTTCAGGACACGGCCCCATTTATCAGATCTGCCCTGTGTAACTATAAGTGGTTATAGCTTCAAATTAGTTTAAAAATTTCGATGATATCTTTTGTGTTTAGTTATGTAAAAAAAACAAAATTTGGCCAAAATGTTGTAAAATTCTTTTGTTTTCAAAGTTCTAAATGCTCTACTTTTGAAACAGATAGTCATAGCACCCACATTATTTCATAACTTACATTTCCTAAATGTCTGCTTTATGTTGGCATGGTTTCTAAGATTCCACATATTTTACTAGAATGTTATGAGATAAAGATTTTAGGTGCCATTTTTAAATTTTTTGGGAAAATCACCAAAACCCGTATTTAGATGGACCTGCTCAACTTTTAATTGACGGTGAGAGGCCTAAATAATAGCTAGACTAGTAAATTACCCCATTATGGAAACTACACCCCTCAACGTATGAAAGAGCACTTTTAAGGAGTTTATTAACCCGTTAGGTGTTTTATGGGGGTTAAAACAAAATGGAGGTGCGGTCTACAAATTGTAATATTTTTTCACAATACATTCATTTTCTGTGGAAAATTAAACATTTATAATGGAGTAAATGAAAAAAAGCTCCATAAAGTTTGATAAACAGTTTCTCCTGAGTACACTGATGATATGTGGTGGTAAACTGCTGTATGGGCACACGGTCGGGCATAGAATGAAAGGAGGTGCCATCCAGGGCAGATTTGCAATGTCAAATTGTATAGGCTATAATTTTTTTTGTTTTTTTAATGTGGACCTATCGGGGCTTATTTTTTTACCACATGAGATGCACTTTTTTGTTACGTGATTTTGGGGCATCTATAGCTGATTGGTGAGATTTTATTAACTCTTTGTTGGTGGAGGAAATGAAAATCATCAATTTTTAGGAAGATTTTTTAATGGTTTTTTTTGGCCATAAAAATAGTATATTATTTTTACACTGTGGGTCGCCTTGATTATGAAAATACCTCATTTATATAGATTTTTAATTTTTTTCCCCATTTTAGTGTATAAAAAGTAACTTGGCAAAAAATGTTGTTCATTTTAGGATCACTTTCTTTCATAAGCATAACTTTTTTATTTTTCGCCTCACAAATCTGGTTAAGGGCTTATTTTTTGTAAAAAGGATTGTTCTTTTTCATTTAAGAGTGCATAAGATTTTTCAATCACTTTTTAGAGTATTTTTTATAGGGTATTATCTCTTTTTGGAGTGTTTTTTGGGGTTTTATTTTATGGGGTTCATTTTGCAGATCTAATAACGATTCTGAGATTCTGTACTTATATACAATCTTATTTGTTTGCCTCTCTTGTTTTGTGACTGCTGATTGGCATATGGAGAGAAAAATGCCCAGTTACTGATCACCGTTTATGGTGTACCCAGTAAGTAGGCAGATACAGATTGGAGGACTAGTTCTAGGGCTCACTATCCTTATTCATAAAAACAATGTTGTTGCGGTGCACAATTCGCCCCTACGGAGCTACTCACGGAACAAGACCGGTCCACAAAGTCTCACTGATAAAGCAGTTTTTTGAGAGAAAATAATCAATTTTCCTTCTAGCTGAAGCTCCAGAGTTCCTCTAATCCTTCTCCTATAGTGTTAGATATCCATTCAATGAAATCCAGCATTAGCAATGACAGATCCTTCTGATGAAACTATGCCTCAGTTCAGACCAGCACCACCGCGCTTGTTCCCCTTTCGCCTCTTAATTGATTCTTTAATTAAGACGATGTATGGAGGCAGTAAGGTAGTAGTAGATTAAAGGTGCTGCAGTTAAACTAAGCTAAGTTAAAACTATGTTAGTTGGATCTTGGGATGGAGCTGGCAGTCCGCTGCCAGGTGAGCTTTCGCCTGGCCAAGTCCCTGCCTCTCAGCTCCTCCCCACCCAAAATGGGCCTGGGGGCCAGAAGCGTTTACTTTGAAAAAAATTATCATTTTCAAAACAGGCGGGGGCTACAAACAGTACTTCTAAGAACCTTTTGTATATTATCAAGTGTAGCACTGTTCTTATAAGAAATTGGCCTGGTTATGGTGGGGGACAGGAAGATAAACAGATGCGCAAGAAGTGCTGAAATAATATCGGCCAATGATAAAAGTTTGGCAGTATATTTTGTGGATAACACAGCAGGGTGGTGACAAAGTTAACAAGTTTGATGTGAAAGGCGTTAAAACAACCCAAAATTCTGCCTGACACAGCTCGTTTGATAAGGGGACGATGTATGGAGGCAGTGAAGTAGTAGTAGATTACAGGTGCTGCAGTTAAAACTATGTTAGTTGGATCTTGAGATGGAGTTGGCGCTCCGCTGCAAGGCGAGCTGTCGCCAATCCAAGCCCCTGTCTCTCGGCTACTCCGCAAACAGAACTTCTAAGAACCTTTTGTATAAGATAAAGTGTAGTGGTGTTCTTATAAGTTTGGGTTATGGCGGGTGAGGGGAATGTAAAAAGATGCGCAAGAAGCGCTGAAATAATATCGGTAAATGATAAAAGTTTGCCAGTATATTTTGTGGATTACACAGCAGGGTGGCGACAAAGTTAACAAGCCATGAAAACAACCCAAAATTCTGCCTGACACAGCTCACTTGTTAAGGGGATGATGTATGGAGGCAGCTATGTGGATGACTTTTTGAGGCAGCTATGGAGATGACTTGTGGAGGCAGCAATGGAGATGACTTGTGGAGGTAGCAATGGAGACAACGTCTGGAGGCAGCTATAAAGACGACGTGTGGAGGCTGCTATGGAGACAATTAAATTTGGATAGTGCCTGTATGTGGAAGTCCAAAAAAGTTTTCAAACCAGAGGAGCGGGTAGGTGGCCCTCCAGAAAAATTTAATAGATTGGGTGCATGTATGTGGCAGTTCAAAAAATTGTTTAAAGCAGAGGTAAATTAAATAAATAGAGTACTATCGCTAGAGCCAGTTGGCCCTGGCAAAAAATAGCCAGTTTCCTCTGCTTTAGTGTACAAAGAGGAGGAGAAAGAGGAGAATGAGGAGGAGGAGTACATACATTATTCAGGTTGAGCTGCTTTCACCTGGTGGAGAATGGAAATCATGAGAAATCCAGCCTTTATTCATCATGATAAGCGTCAGCCTGTCAGCGTTGTCAGTCGACAGGCGTGTACTCTTATCGTGATGATGCCACCAGCTGTACAGAAAACCCGCTCTGACAACATACTAGTGGCAGGTCAGGCAAGAACCTTCAAGGCGTACAACGCCAGTTCGGGCCATATGTCCAGCTTTGAATCCCAGTAGTTGTAGGGAGCTGTGTGATCATTTAGGACAATGGTATGGTCAGCTACATACTCCCTCACCATCTTTCTGTAAAGATCAGCCCTACTCTGACGAGACTGGGGAAAGGTGACAGTGTCTTGCTGTGGTGACATAAAACCGGCTATAGCCTTGTAAAGCGTCCCCTGCCAGTGCTGGACAAGCTGCTTGCTTGCCTGCTTTTCCTCGCTACTTGTCCCGCAGAAGTACGCCCTCTGCCCCTAGCTCTGTCAGAAGGAAAATACTGTTTCAGCTTGTGCACCAGGGCCTGCTGGTATTCATGCATTCTCACACTCCGTTCCTCTACAGGGATGAGAGTGGAAAGATTTTGCTTGTACCGTGGGTCCAGGAGAGTGAATACCCAGCAATCGGTGCTGGAATAAATTCCTTGAACGCGAGGGTCACGGGATAGGCAGCCTAGCATGAAATCTGCCATATGCGCCAGAGTCTCAACGCAAGAATTCACTTCTCTCACTGGCCTGACTCTCCATTTCTTCCTCCACCTCCTCCAACTCCTCTTCTTCTGCCCATACACGCTGAACAGTTAAGGACTGAGCAATGCTCCCCTCTTCTGTCTCGCCAAAATTCTCCTCCTCATCCTCCTCCACCTCCTCCGATACACACTGAGAAACAGACCGGAGGGTTCTTTGGCTATCAACAAGGGAATCTTCTTCCCCTATCTCTTGTGACAAGCGCAAAGCTTCCGACTTCATGGTGACCAGAGAATTTTTCAACAGGCCAAGCAGCGGGATGGTGGGGCTGATGATGGTGGCATCGCCACTGACCATCTGTGTTAACTCCTCAAAGTTACTCAGCACCTGACAGATATCAGACATCCACCTCCACTCCTCATTGTAGACTTGAGGAAGCTGACTGACCTGACTACCAGTTCTTGTGGAAGTTGACATCTGGCAGCCTACAATCGCTCTGCGCTGCTGGTAAACTCTAGATAACATGGTTAATGTTGAATTCCACCTCGTGGGCATGTCGCACAACAGTCGGTGAGCAGGCAGTTGGAGGCTGCGCTGCACTGCCCTGAGAGTGGCAGCATCTGTGCTGGACTTTCTGAAATGCGCACAGATGTGGCGTACTTTCGTGAGCAAATCAGACAGATTGGGGTATGTCTTGAGGAACCGCTGAACTATGAGATTCAACACATGGACCAGGCATGGCACATGTGTCAGTCTGACGAGTTGCAGAGCCGCCACCAGGTTATGGCTGTTGTCACACACAACCATGCCTGGCTTCAGGTTCAGTGGTGCCGGCCACAGATCGGTCTGCGTGATGCCCTGTAAAATGCCTTTTATCGCCTAGGCTCAGCAGTTTGAGCACCGCCTGCTGTCACTTAGCGATAGCACTGCTGCTGTGCCTAGAGATACCGACTGATGGCGCCATGCCCATGCAGGGTAATTCTGAGGAGGAGGTGGAGGGGGTGTGGAAGGAGGATGAGAAGGCATAATAGGCCTCAGAGACCTGGACCGAGGTAGGCCCCGCAATCCTCAGCGTCGGCAGTATATGAGTGGCCCCAGGGTCAGACTCAGTCCCAGCCTCCACCAAGTTCACCCAATGTGCCGTCAGCGATATATAGTGGCACTGCCCTGCATCGCTCATCCACGTGTCTGTGGTTATGTGGACCTTGTCAGAAACGGTGTTGGTCAGGGCACGGATGATGTTGTCTGACACTTGCTGGTGCAGGACTGGGACGGAATATCAGGAAAAGTAGTGGCGGCTGGGGACCGAATACCGAGGGGTGGCCGCCGCCATAAGGTTGCGAAAGGCCTTGGTCTCTACCAGCCTATAGGGCAGCATCTCCAGGCTGAGTAATTTGGACATGTGGACATTGAGGGCTTTGGCGTGTGGGCGGGTGCAACTGTATTTCCTCTTGCGCTCCACCGTCTGGGGTATAGACAGCTGGACGCTGTGCATGGAGACAATGGTGGATGCTATGTAGGATTGTGGAGGCGAAGGTGTGGTTTTTGCCCGGGTGGTGTTTGTGTCGGGGTCCTGGGCAGGGGGCTGACTAGCAGAGGCAGCAAATGACACAGGGGAAGGAGCAGTGGTGGACCCGGCTGGAGGTGAACGGCCTTGGTTTCATTGAGTGGAGTGTTTAGCATATATATGCCTGCGCATACTGGTGGTGGTTAAGCTAGTAGTGGTGGAACCCCTGGTGATCCTGGTGTGGCACAGGTTGCACAGCACAGTCCGTCGGTCATCCGGTGTTTCTTTAAAGAACCTCCAGACTTCAGAAAATCTAGCCCTCGCCACGGGAGCTTCACTACGTGAAACATTTGGCGCTGATGAACCAGCTCTGGCCCTGCCTCTCTTTCTGGCCCCACCACTGCCTCTTCCAACCTGTTCTCATATAGGATTTGCCTCCGTCTCACAAGCACTGTGTTCACCCGGCCTATCAACCTAGCTTGGGTCTGTCACCTCATCATCCTCCGATCCCTCAGTCTGCTCCCCCCTCGGACTTCCTGTCCTGACAGCAACTTCACCACTGTCTGACAACCGTGTCTCCTCTTCGTCCGACACCTCTTTACACACTTCTTTCACTACGTCAATAATGTCATCATCAACCACAGACTGCGACCGGTGGAAAACCTGGGCATTGGGAAAAGGCTCAGCAGCAACCTGACAAGTGGTTTGTGACTCTGGGAAGGGTACAGAAAACAGTTTCTCAGAGTATGCCGCCTCAAATGGCAAATTTTGCTTGGAGGGGGCAGACTGGGGGGAAGGAGGTTGAGGAGCTGGAGGAGTGCTCACTTGGGTAACATGGGTGGACTGCGTGTTTTCACTTAAATGATCCTGTGTTCACTGTTTTTATTCTATTCTTCATTGTTCTTCACTGTGTTTTTTTAATTAAATGCTCGATCTCGAGCAGGGGAAATACTCGTCCGAGCAACGAGCCGTTTTGAGTACCTTAATACTCGAACGAGCATCAAGCTCGGACGAGTATACTCGCTCATCTCTACATAGGGTGCAATACCATTAAACTAAAAGTCCAGATAGCTGAACATATTACTGCAGCTAGTCCAAGCAACATAACAAGCACCCGCAATGTATCCGGGGTGTCTAAACATTTTTGGGATCATCATAAAGGATCAACTAAATATATGTCAGTTGTGGCTATTGAACACATTCCTGCTACCAAACGAGAAGGCAATTGCACTAAAAAACTTCACATGCGTGAAGCATATTGGATTATATCACCATACACTCGCTCCCCCAATTGTATGAATTTTAGAAACCACCCATCCCCATGCTTCCAGTGACGTCCTCCTCCATAAAAATCATTCATGATGTTTGTTCTAACAGGAATACAACAAATCTTATTTAATTTTAAAGACAACATACATTGTTTGTTTTAAAACTGTTTTTATAATAATAATAATAATAATAATTCTTTATTTATATATCGCACACAGAATATGCAGCGCTGCACATAGCATGTCAAATTGGTCCCTGTCCCCATGGGGCTCAAAATCTAAACAACCTAACAGTATGTTTTGGAATGTGGGAGGAAACTGGAGTACCAGGAGGAAATCCACGCAAAGACGGAGAGAACATACAAACCCATTACAGATGTTGACCTGGGTGGGATTCAAGCCCAGGACCCCAGCGCTGCAAGGCAGAAGTACTACTCACTCAGCCACCGTGCCGCCCTTAATTTTATTGGGTACAGGTATATATCAGTCATTACAAGTATGGTTGTCAAAGATGTACCATTTTTAAAGACAACATATATTGGACAAGTTACAATTAAAAACAAGTAAAATATGTGTGAGAGAACAGAATCCACTTTGTTTGGATTCTCCACCTTGTCTTTACACTGCCTATATTGTCAGCAAACTACATCTGTTTATAAACCCTCCCCCGCGTGCACAGTTGTCTCAGAGATCACCATATAATAGTCCAATGCTCCTGTGAGTTATGTTATTATATTTCAATTTCACAGTATTTTTTATCACCAGTTTTCATGTATATGCTAATGAGTATGTTGAGAAAATTGTTGACGTACCGTGTTAGCCAGGAAAAACCAAAAATCTGATTTTGTTTTTATTTTTAACTACTTTTTTCTGAATAAGAAACTACATAAAGTGCTTAAGGAATGATACCTTGATTGAGTTCTAACCAGAAAAATTTTTACTTTGGTGCAACTTTCAGGATTTGAAATTTTGTTATACCTTTGTGGAAGACAACTGGGTCCATCATACCAGATGCACAATATTGGCAACTTATGGATGTTGCATCCCTTTGATTCCACATTCCCATCTATGGAAGAGTGTTTTAAGATGCTTTGTAAATGCTTCTGCGAGAGTAACTACATGGCTTCAATAGAACCATGTTCCTACAGTCATCCAGATGTTGTACTGCATCAATATTTCCGCTTTGGTGAGGACATAACTGCAGTGTATGGGAAGCTGCCATGTGGAAGCAGATTGTACCACAGTATGCCAACTGTTCATGGCAAAACTAAGGAGGAGTTTCTTACAACCTGCGCCACTCAACCTCTAGCATACTTCGCTATATTCGAGACCTGCTTCATATTTGGTTCAGGATCTGAGGATGAACGGTTGTCTTTCACAGAAGTTACTATAACAAATTCATCCACTAAATAAACTCTCCCTGGACTACTCAAAATCTACGGTACATTTTCTGGATTACAACCATATACATTAAGGACAACAGCATACAAAATAAATTTATCAAAAACCTACAGGTCGTCCAGCGTACCTAAAGTGGAACAGTGTTTTTCATCCAAAACATATCAGAAATCTATTGTTCTACAGAAGCTCTGAGATATTATCGGATCTGCTCAGAGAGTGAGGATAGAGAACGACACCTTCTATCACTAAGAAGAACATTATTTACAACAGGGGTATCACCCCCTGTTATAGATAGAAGATTTCCCAGAGATAGAAGGATTCCAAGGAGCAGCCTGTGTGATACCGACACAAAAGAGGACAAGTGGAGAGTGCCTGGTGGTCATGTAAACCCACAAATGCAGATTTTTAAAAGAAATTGAAGAGATCTCCAAGCCATTTCTCTAAGGAAACAGACTGCAAAGGACATATTCCGGAACTACCCCTCCTTGCTTACAAACACCCACCAAACATAAGGATCTATCTGGTAAGAAGTGCTCTCACCACCCAACACAGACGGGCTTTCTCCTGCCATAACACAAAAAGCAAGACTTGTGCCCATGTTCTATCATCAAGCACACGTCCACATCTCTCAAACACAACAAAAGGAAGTATAAAATCCGGAGCACATTTCCTGTAGATCCCAATGTTGTGTTACATGATACTTTGTGCTTGAGGTGTCACACAATAATATATACATTGGGGAGACCCAACAAAAACTTCAGGCAGGAGGAATTCTCACAGACACACCATAAGTGTGGATGGACACCACCTGTGGAAAACACTTTTCTGGACCAGGCCACAGTGTGGAGGATTTAAAGTCCTAATACTGAAGGTGACTTTAAGGACAACAGAGAAAGGAGAAACCTGGGAGTTCAAACTGATGATGACCTTCCAGTCACTGACAACAAGGCCTCAATATGCGCACTGGGTTATGGCCATTTACAGGAACTCGATTCAAGTCCCCAAGGTAAACCGAGACCCTCCATCCAGCCCATGACATCCTTAGCCGCTCCACCGTCCCTTGCGTACCATTCACCCTTCTCTGTTGTAAACATAAGCTCACTTTTATGCCCAGCTTATCTTAATTGAGTCTCACCATATGTACTAATTATTTTGTTGTAACATCCCTCAAATATTGTGTTTTTCTCTCAGTGCTTCATTTGTATCCATGCCTGAAGAAGGGGCCTGTGTGCCCTGAAAGCTTGCACCAAATATAATTTTTCTGATTAGCCAATAAAGGTATCATTCCTTAAGCACTTTTGTAGTTTTTACACAAAAGTATTTAC
This sequence comes from Engystomops pustulosus, assembly GCA_019512145.1. Taxonomy (NCBI): domain Eukaryota; kingdom Metazoa; phylum Chordata; class Amphibia; order Anura; family Leptodactylidae; genus Engystomops; species Engystomops pustulosus. The sequence goes on from CM033649.1 coordinate 46,677,353, forward strand.
ATCCGATTTAAGCTAATTAGTGTCATTTATCTGATTGGCCACACTATTTGATGATGTAATTGATTATCTGTGTATATATATCCACTCATTTCTCATTTTCACCATTCCTAATTTTGAGAAAGGGTCGCCTGACCCGAAACGCGTCAAAAAGATTTTATATGCCATACTTTGTTTGGTTTTATGTCTTTTAACATTATATGTGTTGGATCTTAACAATACATTTATTATTTTATTCGAACTTGACTACATTGGAATTATGTCAGTGGATCACTTCTGCTGACTCTCCATACCAGTGGTTAGCGCCCTTAAAGATTAGCAGACACCTTTTTTCTTTCCATATTATTTTAGTCTCTCCCTCTCTGTAACAGGGGTCAAGCCAAATGGTGTCACTACTGTAGATGTTATTTTTATACAAACATAAAAAAATAGTTTTTATCTCTACGGTAAAGATTTGAGACCAAACTATTGCCAACATACAAGAGATACCAATGCAAGTGAGTCAAACTAGATAGGTTAGTAATAAATTCCACATCAGTCTGGTATAACTGTCCAAGGCATTCCTATTCAACCCACACTCACACAGTAGACTAAAGAAGGGGAGAAAACCTGTACATGTGGAATGGAGCATTCCAGTTTTTATAGACTATGAAGATTGTCATAGGATGCCAGACTAATGCAAATCGGTAATGTGAATTTGTTCATGATAATATTCGGCACATTTGTCTGCACATAGCATAGTAAAGTGGTGGCTAACCTATGGCACGGGTGCCAGGGTGGCACTCAGAGCCCTCTCTGTCGGGAGTCAGGCAATCACCAGAGATGACTCCATGTATCTTACTGCAGTCCCAGACAGCCCAGGACCTGCTGTGCACAGAGATATTTTAAAGTGACAGCTCTACCTGGGAATACTGGAGGAGTGGAAAGGTGTGGACAGATCTGGATTATCATTGTAGCTCCTGCTCTGGCAATTCTTCCTGTTTATGGGACCCTGGAGCAAAGCTACAATGATCATCCAAATTTCTTCTATTTTCTGCTTTATTGGTGTCCTCAGGGTGCTGGTATCAATGAAAGCTGTGACAGAGAATGGAGTAAAATCACAAATGAAATTTCTGTGTTGGCACTTTGCGATAAATAAGTGGGTCTTGGTTGTGGTTTGGGCACTCGGTCTCTAAAAGGTTCTCCATCACTGGCATAGGAGAAGAGGAGTGCAATAATAAACCATTTCAACAAACCAAAAAACATAATCATTCAGTTCTCTACTTAGGTGTCTATGGAAAGTGGTATGTTTTGGGGCTTACTACTTTTATAATATTAGCTAAAATCAGACAAATATCACAGGTAGCCTGTGATTTAAAAATACATTTTAAAAATACACAAAATCGGGGTGTGACTTTTTGTGATGCAAGGAAGTTGCTGGTGAAGAGAGCTCCACTCCAGGGCTAAACTAATTTACACTGCAGGCTCATTCTCCCAATCTTGCTCCCAGTAGACAAGCACACCTACCATGGCTTCATCTCTGAGAGCTTGTGTGGTGGACAGCAAGGAGAACATAGGATGGCCACAAATCAGTAAGTACTTCTCCTCCCCTACTTCGGCCTCCTCTCCCCAGCAGTCCACGTCTTCCCCTCTGGCCAACTGAAAATTGGTTTATTACAAGACCTGTCATGCTTCACCCTTAGTCAGACAGCTATGCTTTGCCCTCTCCTCACTCTACTTTAAGTTCTGAATATATCCTACCAATGGGGTATCCCGTTAACCCTCCATGCCTGCTCTGAAAGTAACCCTTATTCTGCCGTAAACTCTACCCATCTTTCACAGAACATTGGACCGCCCTCACCTGACTTTTCTGGACTGGGGTAAAAAGCAATATGCCATCCAAGTTCCAAATCTTTTGTTGTATAATCATAACTCATGTAACATATAACAATTCTGTATTTCTCTATGTCTCTGGAACAAACCACACTCTAAAATCTCAAATACATTACAGACGACCCCTAGTTACAAATGGACCATTGGATGTTGGTAATTTACTGTAATTTATTCCAAGGCTACAATAAACAGCTATTACAGTTATAAAAAGTGTCTGAAATTAAGCTTGTTAATCCTGGTTCTTATGACAACCCAACAATTTTTAAATCCAATTGTCACAGAGCCAAATTAATTTTGTCTGGATCTACAATTATAAAATAAACAATTCCAACTTACATACAAATTCAGCTTAAGAACAAACCTACAGAGCCTATCTTTACGTAAACTGTATATTGTATATACTCGAGTATAAGCCGAGACCCTTAAATTTAACACAAAAAACTGGAAAAACCTATTGACTTGAGTATAAACCAAGGATGGGAAATGCATTGGTCACAGCCTCCCAGTATATAGCCTGCCAGCCCCTGTAGTAAATAACCAGCCAGCCCCTGCCCCCTCATTATATAGCCTGCCAGCCCTCCAGTATATAGCCAGCCAGCCCCCTGTAGCATATAGCCTGCCAGCCCCCTGAAGCATATAGCCTCCAAGCCCCTGTAGTATATAGCTTGCAGCGCCCAGTAGTATATAGCCTGCCAGCCCCCTGTACTATATAGCCTGCTATCCCCCCGTAGTATATAGCCTGCAGCCCTGCCCCCAATATAATGCCTGTAGGTAAAAACAAAAAGTGTACTCACATTCCGACGCCCCCGGTAGGCCCTCTTCAATCCATCGCAAATCCGGCATTGGCTCCGTGTTCCCGCGTGGTTTGTCGCAGGCATCGTGACATCAGCCACTCGCTGACATCATAGTGTGTGCTGATGCAGGTGCACACATTAGAACGCCAGCATGCGGATGACATCACAATTCCCTGCAACGGAACACGTGGGAACGCGGAGCCGATGCCAGAGTCACCATGGATTGAAGAGGACCTGCTGGGGCTGGTGTCGGAAGGCGAGTAACATTTTTGGTTTTTCTTCTTGACTCGAGTATAAGCCGAGTTAGGGGTTTTTAGCTAATTTTTTTCTGCTGAAAAACTTGGCTTATACTTTTGTATATATGTTATGTCCATAGATCTGATACATATATTTTATGCAAACATGCTGTAATGGGAATTTTTCTCCATTGCAGCAAGTAATTAACTTGTGAAGCCATATAGTACAGCCTAATATATGGTACAGAGAAACCCCCCTTATCAATAGGGAGTTTCAGTATATTCATTTTTATTCTATGCTGCTTGCCTCGCCAGACTAAAACTCTCCACACTACTGCCATACAGTGAGGAATACTACCCCTATACAGTGAAGAACACTACCTCCATACAGTAACGAACACTACCCCCATACAGTGAGGGACACTACCCTCATACAGTGAGGGAAACTACCACCATATAGTGAGGAACACTACCGCCATACAGTGAAGAATACAGCCATACAGTGAGGGACACTACCACCGTACATTAAGGAACACTACTACCATACAGTGAGGGACACTACCCCCATACAGTGAGGAACACTACCGCCATACAGTGAGGAACAGTACCTCCATGACCCTTTCTTCTTCCCAGAGTTCTTTGCCCCATGTAACACATTGTGCTTGCGGCCATTTTGCTAATAAAGAAGAAAAAAATCACAGTAAACTTCAGATTCATGACAAATCAAAGTTTTCCTGAAATTCTAAACAAATTTAGAATCGTTAGAATCGATTCACCCATCTCTAATCATAATACATTTAAAAACAAACTATACAAACATATTATAAAAATGATGCCTCCTGAAGAAGCTGAGAGCGAAGCATGTGTTGGGGCGAGGGGGAGATGGCAGTGTTTTACACAGGCACATCTCTATCGTTGCATTGGCAATACTGATTGAAAGCATATTGCAATGGTGACACTCTAAGAAATAAGACATATAAAAATGTAGACTAGAGTATTAAAGATTCAAGTGTTTTAGTACATGATATAAATGCCTGATCTCCCCTTTTACATTTGGGACCATTTTTATGAGTAATGTGTTTGTATAGTTTATGTTTTTAAATGTATTATGATAATAAAAAATGTATTTCTTTTAACATCTGTGGTGGGACCCTTTATATACCGGGTATATATGATGGAAAGAGGGATGCCAGTTTAGCAAAATGGGACAGAATTTATATTTTAACTGTATGATTCAACAGGCATATTATCTTTGTCTGATTTTGAAATGAATGCTTCCTGCATTGAGTGTGGCAGAATCCCTTCTTCCAAAGAATTATACCATACTTTGATTATTTGGTCTAAAGACTTTTACGTAAAAATGCTCCTTCATTCCATTTATATCTGGATTGCTGTAGTTGATGGCAGTTTTTACCCCTCACCCCTCCCTCCCTCTTCTTTTTGTACTTTGTACTTTATATTAGCTTATTCATTTGCTAGCAATATATCTATCTAACATTCATGGAATTGTTAATTCTAACTATTTGTTACATATATATGTGACTCACCATCACGCCTATGATGTTTTGGCAAACTGATAGTAATTGAGGTCCGTGCCCTAATATATGTATACATCTATATATATTTATACCATTATATATATTGTACTTAATTATTTTATATTGTCTGGACTTGCGTGTCCTTCGATTTCAAGTGACGCTAATTTGTTTTATGTCAATATTACAATTGTTCAATAAAGAATGATACAAAAAAAAAAATATATATATATATATCTTTATACAATGTATATACCTCAAAAGGAATGGCATATAATCCAGTAACTTTATTCATGGCTGTTTTGTTCAGTACCTCATCCACTTCTACCTGTGTTATGGGGGCATCAAGTAATTTCATATGAAAAGAGTTTGGATAGATGTATTTTTTACAATAAGCCAACAATATCATCAGCATTTTTAAAAGAATGGGTACTATACAGATCCTCATAAACTGTACAAAACACTCCATCATAGTATTTATATCATGGGTTAAATTCTCTTCCCCTGCCAATATGGAGTATGTAGAATTTTTTGTTTTTTGATTTTAGCTAAATTTTCAATGGTTTTACTTGGGACATTAGCTTCCATAGCATAGTTCCTCTAGTTGTTGTCTTGTAATTTAACCATAGCAAAATTGGTAATTTAACCATTATTCTCTATTTTTGTCATATGGATTACTAAAATATTCCTGTTTCTTTTGTCTAATCTTATTTTTCAACCTTAACAATTTTTATTAGAATTTATTTTGTAATACATTATTGTAATTATTATTATAAATTATTATTTATTTTGTGTATCATAGTTGCCTTATATATGTCTGGAATGAAGCCCTTAGTGACTTCCCAACATGCAACCTGCAGAGTTGGATCAGCGTTGAACAAAAAGGAAAAGGAAAACTCTTACTTCCTGACCCTCAAATAGCTTGGTTCAATTTAGAATTTTATGTACATCTGAATAAGAAATGCCACCTTTAAGCAATTGAATTTTTGTGGTGTAGAGAAAAGAGGTGGAAAGCGCAAATATAATGTAGCAGAATAAGTAATACCAATCTCCAGTAGATAATTACAACTAGGTTCCCACCTTAAAAGGATGTGTCATATGCCACAACCAACTTGTAGTGCTTTTGTAGACCAAATCCACAGGGCTGCCCTTGGTGGACCCACAGTCTCCCGACCAGTGGGTATGTTGCATATAGAAGTTTGTGAGCATATAGCTTGTGTTTGAAAAAATTCAGTTTGACGCCCTTTTCTGGATTTTTCACTTTTTATTATTTATGATTGAAAAACAAGTAAAAATAAACTATAATTGATATCACAGTAAAAATGTATTGTTATTCAGGAGACGTGTTAGGCACCCGTACCGGGTACGTCACCAGTCCATTATCAGTCCAGATGGACTGATGACGTACCAGGTACGGGTATGAAACGCATCTCCTCAATAACAATACATACTATACTACATACTATATTACTTATAGGTTTTTTAACTTGTTTTTTAAATCATAAATAATAAAAAAAGGGAAATATCCAGAAACGGGCGCCGAACAGAATTTTTTCAAACACAAGCTATATGCTCACAAACTTCTAACTCTAAACAATTGCCTATCCCATTTATCCACTGCTACTGTCCTGTAACTACAGTACTCTACAAACAATATGTTTCTTTAACATGATAATGCTCATAGAGCTATCTATTTAGGCCTATAAACTAGTAAACTGATAAAATGATAAAGATGTCTTGTTGTAAAATATAGAGAATATTAAAAATGGCCTTTTAGTTATTGTTTGTTTTCCTCCCTTTTCAAATGAGACACCAAACTTTGGAGCAATTAACATTGTTTGTTTTGTTGTGTTTTCTGCTTTGTTATTTTTTTACCCAAGAAGTACATAATGCCAGGAAGTTAAGACCGAGAGATGGAAACAGATGGACGTATCTGACAAAGCTAAGATAATTTCTAACTGATATACAGCAGGTGCTTGTTTATCATCACAGGAAATTAAGAGACATAAAAAGATTGACTGAGGGATAACAGCTGTTACCAAATCTTAAACAAATATTTCACTGGAGAAGGACATGTAAAATAAAATAGCGAATAAAAATGGTAAAACATTGGTGCAAAAAAGATAGCAAGTATTGTTAACTGACTAACTGACGTGCATAATGGTTGGCAAGTAACAGTCAATGAAATGATAATAGCCGTCAAAAATGTTTGTTTTTATCTTTAACACTGACACACTGACGATAAGCAATCACTGCAATTTACAGTTAATAACAAAGGACACAAAAAATTTAGTTTCGAGAAGTACAACAGCAAATTAATTACCAGTATGACTATTTATTCATACTGCGTCTTCTGAAAATGAATAAAATTAAAACTGAATAACTAGTACATCAATGACAAGAACACGCTGCTTCATTTCAGTCATTAGAATTGATCTCCATGATTTGTAGATTCATTTTTGATTGTAATAACACAAGTTTCAAATAAATAATATAATCCTGCACATTTGCATAAATGCCAAAATAATACCAAACCATTTTCCAATAGCTGTGTAAGGAGTCAGACAATTTTTTAAATTTTCTTCTCACCCAAATGTAGTTTTCATCAAATAGTTTAGATGAAGATAATTATCAAATATTCTTTACATAATATACACTGCGTAATAGTAGACCCAATAGAGTTTAACCCTACAATGTGTGTCGGCGGCCTTTTAGGCCATGACACTTTTTGCTATTATCGCAATGTTACTTTATTTAGTGTTTTGAAACTCTAGGTATTCCTCAAGTATGTTGTTGTAGGTAATATCCAGTTGTTTACATAATTATTTTGATAGGCATTTTGGTATAACAATGCTTTTTTGGGCAAAACCACATAGACATGGAACAGGACCTTTTAGGCCCCGGCTCTTTTTATCAGGCAGTGTTTGTGTATCAAGTTACTTTATTTGTATTCACAATCCACAGCAAGCACTTTATGAGAGTGTCTCTGGTTTCAATAACAAATCGACACTGGTATCTAAGAAAGTAAAGAAGAAGAAATCTGTTATATTACTCATTACAATTCATTATGATTGAAGTATTGACAGCAATGACAGGAAATTGAAACCACAAATCACCCTGTATTACTATACAACTAAATGCATAAAATGGTTTGAGAACATTCATGCACGAAGCAAACAAGACGTTGACCTTTAGTCATTATTTACAATATGCTTGATGTAGGAACCCTGAATTCATTCATTATCTATACAGAAACTCATCCAGAATTCCTTGCAAGAAGCAACATGAAAAGCTTACCAAAGCAAACCAAAGAAGCCATGAAATGGTTTGGAGAAGAAAATTTTATGGTACCACTTGTGGTAAAAATGTCTGTAAAGAGCATACGTCTGAAAAGATAACATGTGAATGATTGTTTGAAGGCCAATAAATTTGAAAAGAAAAAGTTAAAAAAGAAATTTAGCTGCAGCTAGTTTACTCTAGATTTATATACCTTTGTGTGTAGAAAAAATATTTTTTGGTGTTTTCTGCAAAAATTTATAAAAATGTTATTTTGCAATTTTGAAATAAAATTGTAAAAGTTATTTATGTGAGTAACCCTGAAAGCCCCCACTATGTAAAAGTATAGATTTGTGACATTACACATGGTAGGGTTAATGGAGCAACAATGCATCTGTACCATCTGCCCATCCATTCATATATAAAATTTTATCTAGAAGTCCAATATTATACTTGGTTTATTGAGGTAAAATATAATATCATTGGACCAGATTCAAATATTACTGCCATACAGTGGTTCATAGATTGGGCAAGCTTTCCACAGTAAGAGGTGTCTCCATCTCCTTTTCTGCATCTCCGTGGCCATGCACCAGTGATGCATATGCGCTGCTCTGTGTGTCACCCAACTCTTCCTCACCTTCAAAAACTGTTCCAGCTGGACAGTGCAGTAGTAGACCAACAGTCTGACAACCCAACCTGCGATTCTTGGTGGACTGGCCAGGTACCTGTTCCTCCTTGTCTGCCACCAATACATCCTCCATCATGGACTGAAGAGCTTTTTTTTTGCAGGTAAAAGATGAGGATGACAATGGCATCATCAGTGCTGACCATATTGTTGGCATTGAAGCAATGCAGCACTGAAATGTTCCTCGCGGTGGCCCAGTCGTTGGTGGTGAAGTGCTGCTGATCTCTACTTAGATTCATGAGGGCCTTATGGAGCTGCCTGTTGCTGCTAACAAACAATTTTCAGCATATGTAAAGTAGAATTATACCTAGATGCTATGTCAAGATCACAGACTTAGATTCAGTTTACGCTGGACCACCCTTGGACAGCTCTTCCCCTCCAGAACCTGAGTGAAAATAGCTACCACCACTCATCATATATAAGACTGACCAGACACCTTAAATAAATTATGCCAAAATACAATATAATACTCACTAGTTAAATCAATCATTTCAAGTAATGTTTCTTCTGAGTTATGGAAACATTAGAACATAAAGAGGCTCTTATTAAATTGAAGTTTTAACCAATTAGTGACCAGGCTCATTTGTACCTTGATAAAAAAAGGCCTATTTTTCCCAACTTGCATCTGTCATTTTGTCTGATAATAATAATAATAATAATAATTTTGGAAGTTTGGAACTTAGCCAGGTGGCTTTGATATTGTTTCTTCGTGACATGTACATCAAGTCAGTGGAAAATTTTGGTTGATAAAGTTAGCATTTATTTATACAGGGAGACTTTGGTAAAAATGTTGTCAAAATTATCTATTTTCATAATTCAAAATTTTCTTTATTTAAACCAAATTAGTAACTAACATTTATCATATCTCAGTTTTGTATTTGCATCATTTTGTGTCCTTTTATTTAATTATGAGGAAAGTTCACAAATGGAACAGCTTTTTTCAAATTTTCAAGTAAGTTTGAGAATCAATTATTTAAAAAAATAAAAAGAAAGTCCTGTTAATATAAACCCTCACATATCACCGCATTCTATTAACTTCACCCCTCAAACTATACAAAACAGCATGAAGAAAGCTTGTTAACCCTTTAAGTATTTTACAAAACTTCAAACAAAATAAAGGTTTGATTTAAAATTTAATACATTCATTTAGCCCTAAAATTTACCAACTTGAGCTGAATAAGTGTAGAAAATGCATCCACAAATATATACTGCGGTTTCTTCTGAGTATGAGGACACCCCACATGTGGATGTAACCTGCTGTCTGGGCATATGGCAGGACACAGAAGGGGAGGAGCACCACTGAACTTTTGTTCTTCCACATGAGGCATTTTGGTTGCAATCCAAAGGCTCCACCTGTGATCATATGTTAGGGTAATATTGCATTTCCTTTGCATTTAGTTAATACTTCGGAAACATAATACATCCTCAACATATGATCACAAGTGAAGCCTTTCGATTTAGTTTCAAAACACAACCAAAATCCCATTTATTGATTCGTCCTCAGGTACCACAAACCTGTTATACCAGAGAATGGATCCATTTTGTAAACTTTCATGTGGTATCGGGGGCAGTCTAACCCCTTACCTCTGAAGGGATTTTTCCATTTTTTCTGTTTATTGCTACCCATTTTTAGAAATCCATAACTTTTTTATTGTTACATATTGTTATGTAAAAAAACTGTCGAAAAATTTGGCACTCCATTTATGCAAATCAGAAGAAAATCTTTTATTTGTGACATGTAAGCAATCCAATATTCAAAGTGGGTAACGTTTCGATCCAACAAAGGATCTTCTTCAGACACTAAAATATGAAGAGTAAATACAGCATGAAATATCATGTCAAAATATCCACAGAAAGATATTCAATACACAATATGCACCATTATAAATCAGTGATAAACTCAGATGAACTGCAAAGTGAATCAAAACAGAGAGACATTTGGTGTTATAAGGATAATGTAGAGTGCTCTATCTTTAGTGAACTCCTAAATGGGAGATATATGGAAAGCAGCATGAATATCATCATATATTCATTTATTTACACATTTATCAGCATACAATGTATGTGCGATATCAAAATGCATGTACAGCATAAGGGTAAAAAAAATGAAAGTTATAATGGGAGCCTATTAGAGGGACCTGTGATAAGTAGATTAAGCAAATCAATGTGTATGGGGCCGATGTAAAGAAGTAAAAAAGTCAGATTAACATCTATGGGGTTATTGCAAGCAAGTATATTTCATTGGTGGGGAGTAGTAAATAGATAAGGTGAATCAACATCTATGGGGTTGTGGTAAACATGTATATATCATTGGTGGGGAGTGGTATTTACCAGATTGCAGGAGGAACTTGGATAATTTAAAGATAAGCGGCTATACCTCTGGGAGCAGGGAACGAGGAAAAGCAGAATCCACCGCTTGCAGGGAAGGCGCTGGCCTTCTGATGAGACAGCTGCCGCTAAATAGTTGTAACCTAGTTTGTAACCTAAACTGAGGTTACAAAAAGTGTGTTACTTCCAGTATACAGCAAAGGTGTAGTAAGATTACGGGCACAAGCCAGCCCTAAGTGTACAGGGGGGAGCAAGATGGAGGTCGCAACTAGTAGTGCACAGGTGCGCACGAAGTGGCCAGTTTAAGAGTGTAGAGGACATATGTGAATGGTACTATCGAGGAGCTATGTAAATATGAAGATGAACAAAGGGAATGATCTTATACCATGAAATAATGAGAATAAGAGAAGGAGAAAAAATGGGAAAAGATGGAAAATGGAAAAGATAATAAAATGGAAAAAGGAAACTTAGAATTTTGTTTTTTTTCAGTGGCCCTTCATCTGCCTTAACTATTTTGTCTCTTAGATTGGTGGTCTTTTGAAACATGGTCTAAATAGTTGTGCAAACTCCTGTATGCACTTTTTTGTAAAATGGACCAATGGTTACGTATCATCTTGTGAAATCTATAGATAGTGGGGTGATATTCATGAACAAAAGTGATATGTTTGCCTCTCTGCTGACGATTTTTCAGGGGTTTCATCTCCTTATTGAGCAATTTTCTGGGTTAGCCTCTTTTGAGGAATTTATTTCTCATTTCGGTGAGCCAGACCTGCTGCTGGTGTTTATCTGATACTATCTGCTTGACCATGGAGAACTGGGATTTGGGGAGTGACTTTTTGCATGCAGTTGGGTGGCAAATGGAATAGTGTAGTAATCCATTCCTGTCTGTGGGCTTTGTGTATAGATCGGTTGACAGGGTGCCTTCAGAGTCTTGTAGTATAGAGAAAACCAATATCATGTTGGTCGTAGTGTATAGTGAATTTAAATTCTGGCCACAGCCGATTGAGAAAATCCTGGAATGTTAGAAGGGAATCTATTGAACCCCCATATGCCCACAATATCATCTATATATCGTATTTAACAATTAGCATAGGGGTGGGCCACATTTGATCCCATGGCCGTCCCACATACCTGTAAGGAAAAGGTATCCTGTAAAAGGAATAAAGTCTTTTAAAATGAACGTTAACAGGTCAACACATAGTTTAGTGATGTTGTGATTTGAGTGATGTTGTGATCTTAATAAAATATCCATAACTGTCTCAATCCCTTTGTGGAGTTGGATGCTAGTATAGAGGCTGGTCACATCCCATGTGACTAAATAGCTATCAGTGGGGACAGCCCCTGTATCAGTAATAGAAAGCTATTAGTATCAAGGAGAAAGCATGGGGATGTTTGACAAGTGGGGTTAGTAGTTTCTTAACAAAGATGGCAAGGGGAGACAACAAAGAGTACGTGGAGGCTACAGTTTGATAACACATATATCACCAGGGACACTGGTCGCAAGTTAAATAAAAAGTTTATAGTTTTCTGACACCTTCCATAACATATCCGTTAAGGACAGTTTTAATTCTACGGGCCACAGGTTGGGTCATGTTTCAGTTTCTTGTAGACCAGTTCATCATTAAGCTGGGACTGAATCTCATTAATCTCATTAATGTAGTCCTGTCTGTCCATTGCTCCACCTTTGTCTGCAGGCTTCACAATAAGTTTTTTTGTCATCTAGTAGGGCATTCAATGTATGCTTATAAATGTGTTAATATATGAATATATGATGATTTTCATTCTGGTTTCTACATATCTCCCATTTAGGAGTTCACTAAATATAGAGAATTCTACATTATCCTACTAGTACAAAAGCAGCCAAATAACCGTTGAATCAACTCACGATAAATCAGATAAAGAAGCATAGGAAGGGAGTGAGTATGATTAATAAATAAAATATAACTTTTAATCCAAAAACTTTAAAATGCAAAAGTGTGTCACGTGTCTAATGTCATTATATGTAACACAAGTACCTCAATGAAGAAGTGCTCCACATAGATATACTTACTACATCCAGGTAAAGATAATCCAGAAAAGATACTCTTACTGTGGTTCAGATGTAAAGCGTACCCACGGGCTGGGGGTCAGGGGTACCAAGGGGAACTGGATATCTGTCCCTAGATTGTCCCCTTTGACTCCCGCCCTTACAAGGGCAGTCCACAGCTATCCCTGTTGGACTGAAGCATGCCCCCTACAAACGCCAATGTCCATGAAGCGTTTCGTTTGTAATCTTCAGAGGGATAAAGATGCAAAAGGTGCTCATATCCGACACTGCATTAACAAGCTGGTCGGAGGTGAAAACACTAAGTGGCATGCAAAGAAAAAGTGGGATTGCTGTCAGCAAATAACCCCAGAAAAAACTGCGGGTCTCCGGTCCGGATGGTGGATCAGGAGAACATCATACTGCAGGTTGGCATTGTGATCGCGCCAAACGGAGAGCACTTCCGCCCATTTAAACCTAAGGCCCACCTTGCTGCCTTGTGAATGGACACACCTTCATGCTATGGCTCCTATTGGTTCCGCTCTCGCGGGCTGCGACACAGACGGTGAGGTGGACCGAAAGGGGACCTAAAGCAGTTGCAGTCATTGGACCGCTAAGTAAACTGCCCGGAATCCGGCATGTAACTAGTGCACATGCGCCGGTTAGTGCAGGGAGGTTTCGTAAACAATGCCTTGCCGTGGCGGCGCTATGATGCCCATCCCTTAGTGGGCGTGTATACCACTCGTGACATGACAGGTAACTATAGCCGGATCCCGGCAGACAAACTAATGAAAATGATTCACCCTACAGCCAAAGACAAATTAGGCTGTAAGTAAACTTGGCCAAATAGCGCCAAGAAAATCGCCGCGTGCCCATATAAAAGTATACATTGTACCGGGTATGTATAGCGTCTACTAGTAAAGGATAAACCTATGACTAGCCGTCTGACAGTTTATTGCTGTGCTAGGTCAAATTTAATACCCTTGTTGAAAACAAGCGCCCTACCCCCGTTTCCAAGTATGGAACGGTGTTAAGTGTAAAAATCCACCTTGTCTCTTTCTGGAGGATGATCCTATCCCAGTTACCCCCTCAAATCGGGGGGTGGGGGACCACCTCAATGCCCATGAAGTGCAGTACCGATGCATCGCCATTATGGTACATTACTACATGATTAGACAGTGGTTTGTCCCTTTTGTGTAGAATGTCACTGAGGTGTTCACCCACTCTTCTGCGTAGCTCCCTATAGGATTTGCCCACATACTCTAAACCACAGTCGCAGGTCACTTTATAAATGACACCGGTGCGCTTGCAATTAATGTAATCTTTGATGGTGAAAGTTTTTCCTGTGACGTTGCTGTTGAAGGATTTTCCTGCCTGGATATGAGGGCATGCAATGCAGCCACCACACGGAAAGCTCCCACTGGGTCGTCTGTCAAGCCATGTCCCTTGGGGTTTCGGAGCCTTATAGTGGCTCTTCACAACTCTGTCCCTAATGGAACATGTTTTGCGAAAAGTAATCAAAGGAAAGGGCCCCACCAGATGCCTGATATCATGATCCATCATTAGGATGGGCCAGTGATGCCTTTGATGCATCATCGAAAGTAGCTATCATGCGTAGTTTATCAGCCGCCTCCTTTTTTCTCTAGATGACCCCTGTAAGAGATCAGTGCGGTTAGCACCAAGGCTACTACGATAAGCTTCCCTCAAGAACTCATCTGGGTAACCCCGATCATGAAATCTAGCCCTGAGGTCATTGGCTTGTCTGTGGAACTCACTGAGAGAGCTACAATTTCTGTGCGCCCGCAGATACTGACCCTTAGGGATTCCCTTCCATAGTGGAAAGGGGTGATGGCTGTCCCATCTGAGCAACGAATTAGTCGCTGTTGGTTTGCGATAGATAGAGGAGTGAAGTGCCCCATCCTGTGATCTTGTAATGAGAACGTCCAGAAAGGGGAGGCTGGTGGTATGGCTTTCACATGTAAATCGGAACCCTATGTGGTTATGGTTAAGAGTCCACAAATCTCTCAAATTCAGATGCTTCTCCTTTCCAAAGGACGAATATATCGTCAATATAACGTAAAAACAGGTCAATCTGTTCAGTTCCTGCAGGTGGATTATCACCAAAAACACAAGTGGCCTCCCACCAGCCCAGGAGTAGATTTGCATATGTGGGAGCACATGGGCTCCCCATTGCAGTATCCCTGAGCTGGTGGTAGAATAGGCTGTCAAACAAAAATACATTTTTTGTGAGTGTGAACTGTAGAAGATCATGGACTAGTGTGCTATGAGCCCGGTACTGAGTGCCCCTGGTTGAGAGGAAGTACTCCACTGCCTCCAACGCCTTGACATGGGGGATGGAGGAGTAGAGTGCCTCAATGTCTATACTACAGAGTAAGGTATTCGATATGGCGTAGGAGGTTCGCCGTGTCTCTTAGATAAGAAGGTAAGGAATAGACAAAAGGTCGGAGCACAGTATCAATGTAGACACCGACATTTTGACATAACGAGTTCACTTCTGATACTATTGGTCTTCCTTTCAGGGGTGTTACCCCTTAGGAAGACAGTAAAAGGTCGTCATTACCGGTTTGTTAGTAGCCATGAATTCAAGCTCGTCATCGCTGATGAGTCTCTGTGATCTAGCTTTCTCAAGAATACCTCGAAGTTCTGCCTGATCTTCTTTAGGTCCAAGCACACCAGCTCCACAAACACATCAATGCACAAAATGTCCCCTTGGGGAGGCATTTTAGTGCTTCTGTTTTTAAGTGTTGTGAATGGACCTTGACCCTCCTCTATCGGGTCCGAATGTGCCAAACTCGCCAGTAATCTGACATCATCCACCATATCAGGGGGGATACCCAACTCTCTGCTCGATTTTTCCTTTTTCTTTTTAAAGAATTTTTGCCAATGAAGTTTGCGGGCGAACAAATTCACGTCCCTTGTCCAGACAAATGCATCATAGTCCGATGTGGGGACAAATGACAGGCCTTTCCCACTTATCGAGGTCCCTCTTAGAGAGGTTAATTATTTGGGGGAACTGTTGGAATGTGACCCGGATTCCGGTTCCTGAGTGGGTATGGATTTTCTAAAAACGGGCCGGTGTACCTCTACCTGATCCTCTGTTTCCCCTGGGTGCACCTCTTTTAGAGTTCCACCCCTTTCTTTCCTTATGCGAGCCCTCACTGTCAGATATTTCTGCCTCTGTGGACGAAGGCCTCGGTGTCTGTGACACGGGGTTGAGATTGTTGGTTCAATACGCTGTATACTCTATTATCTTTAAAATCTTGGAGGTCTCTAATGAACTATCGGTGTTTCCTCTCCTTTAAAAAGTATTGATACTTCTCAACTGTATTTTTTAAGGCTGATTCCTTATTCAGAAACTCAGGCTCGCTCTCAAATTTTTGGACTGTGTCAATATGGTCCTGAAGTGCTTTGTCTAATCTCTCCAAGTTTGTTTTCTCCTCCTCAAGGAGTATATTCATAAACCTGAGTGAGCTTGCTGTCGCCTCTTTCTCCCACTTTTTAGTGAGAGTGGTACTTTTGAGGCGATTACCTGGGGTGAGCGTAATGCGTAAGCCCCTAGGGACACTGTTATTTTTGAGGTAGTTTTCTAGACTCTGGGCCTCCCACCACGATGTGCAGTGGTCCTTGTAGAAACGGGTGAGGTCTTTGAATGCTGTTTGGAAAGAAGGAGTATATTTGTTCTGTATCAAATCCTTTTCTGAGAAGACATCTTTTGCCTCAGAAAGCCATTGTTGTCTGTCAATTCCTGCTGATAGGAAACCTGCCATATCGTGGTAAAAATAAATACAAGTACAAAAGCAGCCAAACAACCGTTGAATCAACTCACGGTAAATCAGATAAAGAAGCATAGGAAGGGAGTGAGCATGATTAATAAATAAAATATAACTTTTAATCCCACAGCAATCCCACTTTTTCTTTGCATGCTACTTAGTGTTTTCACCTCCGACCAGCTTGTTAATGCAGTGGCGCATATGAGCACCTTTTGCATTTTTATCCCTCTGAAGAGTACAAACGAAACGCGTCATGGACATTGGCATTTGTGGGGGCATGCTTCAGTCCAACAGGGACAGCTGTGGACTGCCCTTGTAAGGGCGGGAGTCAAAGGGGACAATCTAGGGACAATTATCCTACTAGCACCAAATGTCTTTCTGTATTGATGCATTTCAGAGTTCATCTGAGTTTATCGCTGATTCATATTGTTCCATATTGTATATTGAATATTGGAGAGCAGGAGAAAGGTCCAGGTTCTTCCTGAGAAGGTGATGGGAACTGTGATTTCTTAATGGACTTATTAACAAGGTGTTAGCAAATTTCCCCAATATAATAGACACCTTCAGATTAGCAAACTGCACTTTTTAATGTCATAGAGGATATGTTACACCATTGGCTGTTAAGATTTTGTTGTCTTTTTTGTTAATTTTTTGGTTATTGATCATGAATTTCAATAAACCGCATAAAATTATTTTGTTGTTTAGCTGATATTTATTTGTAGAAGTATTGTTACTAGTATACCTGCCTCTCTGCCATGTTATATCAAGCTTACTTATTCACACATATTTACGTAGGACTGCACATTAACTTTCTGTATTATAATGATATTATATATGGGTTTAAATACAACTTTATAATTTAAAGGACACCTGTCATCAGGTCTGTGTCACTTGTCCTGTCACTACTACCTGTTGGAGCAGATCACAAGGATCCCATCCCAGCCTTTATCTAGTTATTTCATACATTAATCATTGTAAAATCATCATTTCTTTATTATGTAAATGAGGCTGGTCACATGGCCAGAGGCAGTGATGTCACCCCTGTTACCCCTCCCCTCTCCTCCCCCTGCTCATGTCTGTGTGTAATGTATAGTAAAGCATGGCTAGTGTGAGTGCTGCATCTGCTGACATGCTGCATCCTCCTAATATACAGGTGAGAGACACAGACATCAGCTACACATGAATCTGACATGTTCTGCTATAACATGGCTGCCTGGAGCTGTTGTATCTCTCCTATACACACACACATATGCAACACCCTCGCCGATGCAATGGCGAGGTAGGGTTTGCGAATAAGCCCCATAACATGTCACCACATCACACAGGGGACATTGCAGTGGTTAATCCTGCCTGGCAAGGCAGAAGTTAAATCTGTATATGATGTACAAGTCCAGTATCCAATGATATGTGTTACATCCTGTCTTTGTGAACTGAGAGGTAATTGGAGGAGCAGCCACCACCTGACCAAAGGGAGGTAATAAAACCCCCTGGCCAGGAATGTTCTAGAGAAGTCTCTCTCAGGAGAGAGAGGAGAGCAGTCTCTCCCAGAAGGGAGAAGAGACCGGTCCTAGTCAGGCCCTCTGGGTCTGCAGGACGCATGCAGAGAGTAGTTAGCTGAGCAGCAGCTCAGAGTCTCTAGCACACTGGACCAGTGCAGGAAGAGCCTAGCCCCTGCCTGAAGTGGAGAATAAGACTAGAGTTAGTGTAGGGAGGAAAGGGGTATCATCCTACCTTCAAGGGTGGTACCTGAAGAGATCCAGGACCGAGCTGAAGCATCCTCTAAGGACACAGCTGCCTCCCAGCCTGCTTTTACATCCAGGCTGGTGACCTACATCCTGTGGCTCCCTCCAAATACCTCTCCAGTACTCCACCATCTTGTTAAAGGCACGTTTGCTGCGGTTCCTGCGGTTCAAATAAAGAACTGTAAGTTGTTTTCTTCAACTTCTGTCTCCGTCTGGTCCCTGCTAATACGGCTGCCTTCATCACCGGCACCCTGTTCATCACCCAGAGACTCACACTCGGGACATTAAGGGGTTGCCCCAGGGAGATCCGCTATAGCAGCCGCTCCCTCATCATTTCTTGCCAACACCACCCTGCCGGAGACCTGCCAGGCTGTAGGACAGCCCTCCAGTTCCCCCGTACCAAGCACCGTGACAATAGCGTGCTTAGGCCGCAACCGCCAGGCACTCCGGTACCGCGGGCCCCGGCTGACTCCAGGCCTCACCGCAAGGGCTAGGCCCCCGGTGGGGGGATGTTGCACATACATGCACACACAGGCTGCAGGGGGCGTGGCCACCAGCACCAGGAAGCACATCATTATACAGCCTCACATCATTATACAGGCTGTCAGTTATGCACTGGGGGTGTGGTTGTGCCTCCCACTCATGAATAGAGTGGACAGCTTGAATATGCTAATTACTCATTGGACACTTCACAGGTCATTTGCATACAGCTTTAGGACCTCATTGCTTAGGTTTACAGGCATGTAGAGGGACAATGAAGGGATAGAGGCAATGCTCTCTAATGGCAGTTTATGAAAATATATTTAGTTTAGGGGGGTTATTTTGCATGACGGGTTCTCTTTAATGGACAAAAATTGCAGAGGTATCTAGAGATGCATTATAGGCCCTTACAGTGTTATCAATATTGGGTTCCTTGCATTACGTGTGGTTTACAGATTACACTACATGTGTCTATTATTAAACTCTTGTTTACATTGTTCTGGTCTTTTGGAGGGTTTAAAATAAAATTACAAATTAAAGAGGTTCCGGCATCTTAGTAGATTCAGGCACAACCTCCTTCAGTTAGGACAAAAGACCAGGTCGGTTCTGGCTGAGATTTCGGCTATAATCTCCACTGGTTCTTAGATGGGTACTATAGAAAATGAACCCGCACTGCCTACCCTGCTCTCCACCCAACAAACCCAAAGTGGCATGCAGATCGAGAAACTACCTGACCTGGCTGGAAAGAGGAGATTTGTGTACTCCTCTGAGAGGAGAAGGCATAATGAATCTCCCCCATTCTTATCTTACCATTCACATTTAATTTACCGTATATACTTGAGTATAAGCCAAGTTTTTTTAGCACAAAAAATGTGCTAAAAAACCCTTACTCGACTTATACTCATGTCTAAAAGAAAACCTCTCTATTCACCTTCCCGATGCCCCCAGCAGGTCCTCTTCTGTCTTCTGAAGCTCTGTCTTCGGGTCCCTGCGCACTGCATCACATACATAATGACGTCAGACACTTTCCGACATCATAGTGTGTACGCCGCCATTAGCACACAGGTGGCTAAATACTAGGGGGCAGGATCTGGCTATATACTAGGGGGTTACTTGCTATATACTAGGGTGCTGCAGGCTATAAACTAGGGGGCAGGGGATGGCTATATACTAGGGGGCATGGGCTACTGGCTATACACTAGGCATCAGAGGATGCTGGCTATATACAAGGGGGTATGGGCTACTGGCTATATACCATGGGACTGGAGATGCTGGCTATATACTAGGGGGCAGGGACTAGCTATATTTTAGGGGGCTGCTGGCTATATACTAGGGAGCTGCTGGCTATTTACTAGAGGGCTGCTGGCTATGTACTGGGGGACATGTGCTGTTGCCTATATACTGAAGGACATGGGCTGCTGGCTATATACTATGGGGAATGTGCTGGCTGGCTGTGTACTGGGATCTGGCAGGCTATATACTGGGCTGTCACCAATGCATTTCCCACCGTAGACTTATATCCGAGTCAATGGGTTTTCCCATTTTTTTTGTGTTAAAATTAGGTAACTGCCCTATATAGACATTACTCCAATTACATTTTATTTAAAAAATGTCCCTGTGTGAAGATAATTTTCCGATAAATGTCACCATTTTGTCCCTTAAAATCAAGATGGTCGTTAATTGGGGCTTACATTAATGCAATGTTAACGCTATGTAATTGCAACAAGTAAACATAGCATAACATTGGGGCACATTTACGTACCCCGTCCCTTGAAGTTCCTGAAAGTTTATTGTCCGACGACAATGCACTGTGACGTGAGTTCACCATCTACTTTCCAGTGTATGTAAGTGCATTGGATGCAACACATTTTGAATATAAAATCCTGCTCTCAGTCCGAACCAGTCAGATCCTCGCACGGCCTGCTGTCTACCGATTTCTGTCGCATGAAAATCCAATTACATACGAGACAATCCCCATCTTAAATCCCTGTCACAGCCCAGGAATGTTGGGAAGTCCAATGAAAATACAATCCGCGGACCCTTAGTAAATAAGCCCATTGTGTTCACATTGTGTTTACATAAACACGATGTAAATATACTGTTCAAATTATATTTACTTAAACGTTGTGTAATTATCACATTGATATAAACGCAGTACAAACATCACGCTCTTGGCTTTTCCATTAAACGGTTGTTAAATTGCATACTCAAAATAGACACAGACACCTGGTCATAAGCTGCACTTAGATCACTGCATATCCAGTGTCCATCTTCTCCTGCAGACCTGGATTTATCTATGAAAACATCTGAGTCATAACTCAACATATATACTCAAGGTATAGTTAAACAATGACAGGAAAAGTGTAATGAGAGAAGGATTATACTACCTTGTTGAAGCCTGTTTACAAACCTATGAAAAAATGGAAACTGATGGTACCTGAAGTTTGAGGAGGTCGCTTGAGGAGGTTACAGGTTATGCAAGACTCAAAAGGGGGGAAATGCAAGATATATCATATTTCTCTCCAGACGCCATTTTGTTCACATATACGCCATCTTGTTTTAGCCAGGGGCCATGTTGTCTACTTTCAGCCCTGTCATGATTCAAACATCATTTTGTGTAAACTGTTTCGAAAATATTTTCCTTGTCTTTTTCTGTTTCTCCATGTTTTGACGAAATGGGAACTTTCACAAGGACATTTAGTGATTAACATTCTGTTTCCATCAAGTCTAGTGTTTTACCAGTAGAAACTATACATGAAAATGGGAAAATAGTTTTAAGGGCAAGTTCTGGTATATTCAAGCTTTTATCACCTTTTCACACCCTCTGCAAAGCTTTTTCTGTTTCCATAAAGAAGACGGTCGGCTTGAAATAAATGCAGTGATTGAAGTGCAGCTTATGACTGTGTATGTGTCATCCTCTGTGCTATGTATCCCAGCGCTGGGAACAAAGACCTATAAATTTGGCAATCACCTTACAATTGTAGTAGGGATTTTGGAGCCCTAGATAAAAATCTCTGGGACCTGGTGCAGCACCAGGTAGTGTGCTTCTTATAATCATCTACACTAGTCATTTTATTTAGTTACCCCTTTAAAAAGTACATCTGACCATTTAGTGTTTTGTACTCATGAATATTGGTGTAACTAGGAGAGTCAGGGCCCCATAGAAGACTTCTGAATGGGGACTCCCTTCCCGCTTTAAAATATGCACATATTTATATACATAGACATACAGTTCTTCACGCATATACACACACATTTATATACTATTACACACATACGCACAAATATAGAGCATATACAGATCACATATACACACATGCAGTGCCATATACAGATGTACAGCATATATACACACCATACACTATATACAAACAGCACATACACTTCACGGATACACTCACCATAATACATTAATAATGATGCATATTCTCCATTCTTTGGTGTCAGGTTAGATGATGAGGCCCCCTGACACTGTGGGCCCCATAGCGGCTGCTAAGGCTGCTACCACTGTAGTTATGCCCCTGCTCATGACCTCTGGTAACGAAATCACCATTTGTATAAAGTTGGAATTTATCATGACTGGCCACATTGGGGGACATTTATTAATAAAGTAGAAGAGTCTGCCTTTTTGGCATATGAATTTTGCTGTAATTTACACTGGAATGTTAAATTGTGATGCAAGGAATTGACAAATTGGTACATGATTGAAAAGGTTCTGAACTGTGTCCAGGTAAAACACAACTTGGTAGACATGATTTCAGGTTGTCTTATTGTGTGCCAAAAATTTTAGCAAAAAAGTGTCAAGAACATAGAAGTGCAAGAAAAGTGTTGGGATTGCCAAATCGAGCTCCAAATCGAGTGACGAAAATTGAAAAAAAAGGCGTGAGTGTCGGAAGAGGACCCATATTGTGCTGCCAACACTTCATACGTATGGTGCAAACTCCTTATCCATACCTTAGATGCTGCAGCTCATTATACATAAGTCAGCTCCTGCAGAACATTATAATTCTCTATATGTGCTGCAAAATCTCTTAATCGCTAGATCACTTGCTGAAGAACCTCCTAAATCAGTGATGGCGAACCTATGACACGCGTGTCAGCACTGACACACGTAGTCATTTTTGCTGACACGCGGCCGCCCAGCGCCCGCTGTCCGCCCCCCTCCCTGTGTAATGTGCTGCCCCAGTGTAATGTGCTCCCCCTGTGTTAATGTCCCTGTGTAATGTGCTGCCCCTGTGTTAATGTCCCGCCCCCGTCCCTGTGTTTCTGCCCCCTGCTTACCTGTCCGGCGCCGTGTTGGTCCGCCCACCTTCTGCAACTCCTCCGGCTCCTCCAGGCTGCAATGCGTGCTGCTCGTCACGTGACTGAGGCGACCTGATGTCAGGTCACGTCAGTCAAGTGACCCGAGGCGCGCGGTGCAACCTGGAGGAGCCGAGCCACCTGCAGTAAAGCTACAGGGAAGAAGACATCACTGGGTAAGTATGTAAGTTTATTATTATATTATATTTAAAGGGAGGGCGCCAGGGGTATTTTAGTAGTAAAGGGAGGGTGCTAGGGGTAATTTAGTAGTAAAGGGAGGGTGCTAGGGGTATTTTAGTAGTAAAGGGAGGGTGCTAGGGGTATTTTAGTAGTAAATGGAGGGCACTAGGGGTATTTTAGTAGTAAAGGGAGGCCGCTAGGGGTATTTTAGTAGTAAAGGGAGGCCGCTAGGGGTATTTTAGTAGTAAAGGGAGGCCGCTAGGGGTATTTTAGTAGTAAAGGGAGGCCACTAGGGGTATTTTAGTAGTAAAGGGAGGCCGCTATGGGGTATTTTAGTAGTAAAGGGAGGCCGCTAGGGGTATTTTAATAGTAAAGGGAGGCCGCTGTTGAACATGTTATTAATAAGGGGAGGCAGCTGCTGGACATGCTATTACAAAATTCGTTTTTTCCTAAAGGTGACACAGCACCCGAGTTATGCTCGTTTTTTTGGCGAATTTTGACACACCAAGCTCAAAAGGTTGCCCATCACTGTCCTAAATCATACCTCAACTGCCACACAACAATATTTATATATATAGCTGTTGCAAAATCTTTTAATCCTCACATCAGTGGAGTGACCTTGTGATTTACTAGAAATGTGGTTTTACACGATGTTGCACTAGCAGTGGTTCTTTGTTTAAGCCACTATTTCACAGTAGCGGGCAAAAGCTCTTGTGATTTTATTCCCACTTTTATATGCCAAAACATGAATGATAAATAACCCCCACAGTGTCTCAATGTTTAAGAGCATTTGGACTGAAATGCCACTCAGCAGTGGCCAAACCTCTCATTACAAGAAATAATCAAAAGGCTAGACTCACCTTTGCTGAGGAGCATGTTGTGTGTACAGAGGAGAAATGGTCCCTAATTCATTTAAATGAGGTAAGCAAGTTTAATTTATTTGAGTTGGATGGGAGAATTATGTTTGTCTTAAAACTGGGGAAAAACTAGGGAAAGTAAAAGGTGGTGGATAAAGTGTCATGGTTTGGGGAATGTTTTTTCAAGCAGGAGTTGGACCTCTCACCCAGCTACATGGGACAGTGAACGCAAGTGTGTAAAGAAGTCAGTGAAAGATGATGGAGGAAGTGTTATGGTTTGGGGAATATTTTCGGTAGCAGGAGTTGGACCTCTCATACAGCTACATGGGAGAGTGAATGCACAAGGTCCCTTCCTTGCGATCATCAATCAGCCAGCAATTTTAATGCAGGACAATGCCTACTGTCTAACAGCAAAATGGGTAATTCAGTTCTGTGAAACAGAAAACACTGAAACTGTCGAATGGCCAACCCCAGAATCTTGATCTAAACCTCATAGAAAATCTTTGGAAAATCCTTGGTAACAAAATTATGGCCAACAAATCCACAACAGTCACAAAACTATGGAAGAGACTGCAAGAAGAGTGGACCAAAATACCACCAGAGCAGTGTGAGAGACTATTGATGTCCCGTGGCCACAGATGTGCTGAAGTCATTAGTAGCAAAGGCCTATGCACTTCCTACTGGTGACTGTTGTAACCTTCAGAACATGTAGTTATAATTTTTCTCTTTGCTCCAGTCATTGTTGTTCTCTAATTATGATCATCAAGTTTTTTGAAAAATAAAGGTTTTATGTTATGCTTTTGTACATGGCAAAACACTGTTCTACTAGCATGGTGTACCCCTTACAAAAACTCCATCATATAATGATCAATAAAGATTGAAATGAGGCGATCATATATCTAAAACTCCAGTGTGGATTGTGAGGTCTCATTGGCAAGGTACTCCTTCTATTTGTGCTAGTTTAGTCTAGATTTGTGTCTTTTATACTTATTTGTTCTAGTTTCCTAATGTAATGTATGTGAACCTCTTATCAAATATACAGTATCATGGATTTATTAATAATAGAACACATATAGGAGCACTTTTGTGGGGGGAAGGAGAGCACAAAAAGGATATTGCCATTTAGGGTCACTATTACTGAACTAAATAGGCTTCATACCTTTGTAAATTATTAACCCCCTTAAGAACCTGGCTCTTTTTTGTTTTTGCATTTCCATTTTTCACTTCCCACCATCTATAATCTATAACTTTTAATCTATTTTTATATTTAAAGAGCTCTCTGGCAACTTGTTTTCTGCTTAACAAATTATGATAGTGACAGGGTGTTACCTCTATGTGTTTGCTGCAATACGTAGCAAAGACTTACCGGCTATGGAAAGGGCCTAGCCCGTGAGCCTCTCCAAGCACCCACAGTCGACGTGTGCCATACTACTACAGGGTAGACAGGGAAGAGGTTAAAGGGGTATTCCCACGTAGACAAGATTCTTAAATATACAAAATAACACATTCTCTAATTCACAGTTATTAACAAAAATACAGCATTTCACAGATATAATTTCAACCTTTCTCTATTAGTCCTGGTGTATACAATTTTGGTTGCCTGGGATCTGACCATAAATCTTCTGAATATTGTCAGGCATGGAAGATCCGGTCTATATCCAGTTACAAGATGGGCTCACACACAGACACCTCCTGCTGGCAAGCAGCATCATGCAGAGACTTGATCTACAAGCTACAAATAAGATAAGGTTTTCATCCAGGGGAGGGAGGCACTCTGTGTGTGTAATAGCTCAAGAAGTGTGTCATTGTTATATCTCATGTATCTCATGGATCTCATCATCTCTTTTTTTCTGTGTCAGTTACTAGTAGAATGTTTAGAAGCTAAATAAAAGTGTATATAAACCTGTACCCTGATCATCTAAGCACACAGCATCTCACAGCACTAGAGGGTTCATAATGTGCCTTAGTGATGTGTCGTTTGCGAATGAGCCGGCTCTTGTTCGTGACCAATTGCTCACTTAACCCTGCCCCTAACTGGCTCACAATGCTCCGTTTAACCCGATACAATCGGGTTAAAAGTGGACTGGTGTGGGGTTACTGATTGGCCTGTGGCTCCCTATTATATACATAGGATCCAGAAGAGCCGACTCTTCTTAGGTCCCTTCTATACTTGCGTTGCAGATCACATCAGAGTCTGATCAGGGTGCGATCAGGGTTTTGTCAGTGAAAAACTGACATTTTGCATCAGAGTTCAATCAGTTTTCAGTCAGAGTTTGTTCTGTGTCTCAGTTTTTCATGCACATTTTCAATGCATTTTCAATGCAATTTCAATGCGTTTTTCACGTGCAGATAACGCGCGTGAAAAAGACTCAGAGTGTCTCAGAGTGCAATGCGTTTTTGATGCAGACTTGTATGGTGCGTTTTTCATGTGCATGACTTGCAAAAGTAGAGCTTGCTGAGATTTAAATGCGTTTTTAGAAAGAAAAACGTGTGTGCGTGAAAAAAAATGCAAGTCTGAAAAAGCCCATTGAGTGTAGAAGGGGCCTTAGTGAGCTGATGCTAATAAGCCAGCTCACCAAAAAGAGACGTAATTCCCATCACTAATGTGCCTGCTTAGAAGGTCCCCGCCCACACTAAGTAAAACTGTAAAGTAAAGGGGTTAACATGAGCTTTGTTGTGTAAACATGACTAGGGAATTCAAATTTTAGAACTTTCCTTCATGGGAAAACCCCTTTCAGTCGGAGCCTTTCTGCTTTTGTTCTCAGATTACAAATTGAGGCCTTCTGGGAAATATCTTTCTGTGGATAAATTGACATAAGATGTTTCATGCTGTATTTACTCTTCATATTTTAGTGTCTGCAGAAGATCCATTGTTGGATCGAAACATTACACACTTTAAACATTGGATTGCTTACATATCACAAATTAAAGATTTTCTTCTTATTTGTATTATTCTTCTATACATTGCTATGTAAAGGCTTATTTTCTGCATTAAAAAATGTATGTCCTGTTGACAGTAATTAAACCCCTTCTCGCTGAGGCCCTTTTTCGTTTTTGCATTGTAATTTTTTCACTCCCCAAATTCAAAAATCATTTTTTTTTTTTTTTTTTCATGGACAGAGCTGTGAGATGGCTTGTTTTATGTATAACTTATTGCACTTCATAGTGATGGTATTAAATATTCCATGCCCTCTACTGGGAAGCAGTAAAAAAATTCCAAATGCTGTGAAATAAAATAAAATATGCATTTGCAACGTTTTCTTGTTGGAGTTGGATTTTACGGGTTTCACTGTGTGCCCCAAATTACATGTCTACTTTATTCTTTGGGTCAGTAAGAACACGGGGATACCAACTTTGTATAGGTTTTAGATTTTTATCATACATTTAAAAGAATTAAAACCTTTTTTTTCATTTTGCCATCTTCTGGTGCTAATAACTTTTTCATGCTTTGGTCTACAGAGCTGGGGGTGATGTAATTTTTTGAGACCTTTGTTGATGTTTTCAATGCTACCATGTTTAGGACTATACAACCTTTTGTTCAATTTTTATTGAATTTTAGATATTTTTCAAAACAGCAAAAATGTGCAATTTTCAACTTTGGCCGCTATTTTCAGTTACAGGGTTAAACGCAGTAAAAAAAAAAATAAAAACGTTATTATATCTTGATAGGTTAAGAATTTTTGGATGTGGCAATAGTTAATGTGTTTTTGATTTTACTGTTTATTTATATTTATATCAGTTCTAGGGAAAGGGAGGTGATGTGAATTTTTAGGTTTAATATATTTTAACTTTTTTTTACTATTTTTCATACCCCTTAGGGTACTTTAACCCTAGGCTGTCTGATTGATCCTACAATATACGGCCATAGTACAGTATGGGCGTATGTGGGAATTTTCTTTGCCATTTATTGAAGCTTCTGGCAGCTTTGCCGGCGGTGATGGATGGGTTCACACCCGCGATCGGTGTTACCAGTAAGTGTTTGCTGCAATATGCAGTAGTTACTTAGGACTCTTTCACACTTGCGTTGCAGATCACGTCAGATTTTGATCAGGGTGCGATCAGGGTTTGGTCAGTGAAAAACTGACATTTGTCATCAGAGTTCAATCAGTTTTCAGCAGAGATGGTTCAGTGTCTCAGTTTTTCATGTTCGTTTTTTGGTGTTCTCATTGCATTTTTCACGCGCAGATGACACGCGTGAAAAAGACTCAGGACTGTAGTCTATCTTTTCTATGGCAAATGATCCGTCAAAAACACATTGCACTTGCAGGTGTCTCAGAGTTCAATGCATTTTTAATGCATCTCCATAGACTTGGATGGTGCGTTTTTCACGTGCATGACTTGCAAAAGTAGAGCATGCTGAGATTTAAACACATGTAAAAAAAAAAAAAAAAAAGTGCGTGTGTGAATGAAAAAAAATGCAGGTCTGCAAAAACCTATTGATTTCAATGGGTGAGAGTGCAATGCAAGTTCTGCATGTAAAAAGCATGCGCAGAACATGCACGTGGAAAACTCAAGTGTGAAAGGGGCCTTACCAGCTATGCCATTATATTATTTTTTTTATTTATTTTTCATAATTTTTTTTTCATACTTTTTAGGTGTACAGTGTCATTTTTTCAAGAATGAGCTGCCGTTTTCAATGCTACCATTTTGGGGACACTGCTGTCACAGTTTACACAGATGCAAAAAACTGTGCAGAGAGCAGCAAGAGCCAGGGAAGGGAAAATTGTCCCTCACTCTATGACTAAGCTAGTCCCTGCCTGCGGGTAATGATCAGCTGCCCCGGACTAGCTCTGCAACTGGCAACTTCTCTCTCTCTTCCCCAGCACGCACACAAACTCACAACCAAGACTGAGTACAGGAAAGAGGGACAGGAATTAAGGGCGACAACCAGAGCAGGTCCACAAGGCATGTGCAATTACATAAACACAAACAAAAGGGGAACAGACAGGAAAGTGGTGTGAGCATACAAGGCAGACAAATCTCAGAATCTCTCACTACAGACAAAGTAACAATCTACTAGATAGTCCAACAGAACAGAGCCAGGGATAAGCTGCAGATACAAAGATAGTTAGCAAAGACTGAATGACAAAACCAGCCTTAAATAGAGCCCGGCCGCTCCTGATTGGATAACACAAATTAACACAGCTGGGACCAAAAAATCCAGCAGGCAATGCAAAACACAAATTACAAAAAGACAGGTACAAGCAATCAGGCCATATAGCACAGTGGTAAAGAACCGACCAGAAAGTTATAAGGATGCTGGTTCAAATCCTGACAAATGCTTCCTTTTGATAATTTTTTATTCAACTTTTATATGTTGCAAAATCGGAAAAAAAGTGACATTAGGACATTTGGGTGTATTTTTATGTTAGAGGGTTTACCCCCGGGAATAACTGTGTTCAAATTTTTATATATTGGGAATTTTTGGGATGCCGTGATACCTAATTTATTGTGTTTTTTGGGTTTTTTTTTACTTTTTTGAATCATCTATTGTGTTATGTGTGTTGGGGGCTTTAGGACATTTTATTGAATTTTATTTTATTGTTTATATATTTTTTTTTCTTAACTTTTTAAAAAATTTCTTCTGTAATCCTGTATGAACAAGTGATCATCTGATCACGTGTTCATACTAATGCACTGCAATAGCCACATTGGGAATGTCAGACTATGCACTTGCATACTGTGGGACAGCTGCCACCATTAGATCTTTGAGAACGCATTTGCACGCGTTGCGTAGCGTTGTGTGTTGAGTTTTTGATGCATTTCACTGGCTTCAGCCTTGATTACATTCTAAGGTTACATTGTGTTTGCACTGCATCTGCTAAAGTGCAATGTAACCTTAGCGTGTAATCAAGGCTGAGGCCAGTGGAAGGAATTAAAAACGCAACGCACAATACAACACATCGTGTGAATGCGCCCTAAAGCTGTGGTTCTCCACCATATTGAATGGAAGAATTTCAAAGACCATTATTTTGAAAGTCTCCTATTCAAGACCAGAGCTTGTGTGTGCCATGGGCCAAACTTTCAGTTTATCTCCATGATTTGGTGGAAGGAGAGGTGCACAGATGTTGTGGTGCTGTTGGTTGTGGTTGTAGTGGTGCTGGCGAGTTCTGCACATGCTTTTGACGTGCATAACTTGCATTGCACAATGACCAATTTTAATCAACAGGCTTTTTCAGCCTTGCATTTTTTTCATGCACTTTTAAATCTCAGCATTCTCTATTTTTGCAAGTCACGCGCATGAAAAACACATCATTCAAGTCTATGGAGATGCATCAAAAACACATTGCACTCTGAGACACATGCAAGTCCAATGCAAGTGCAATGCGTTTTTCACACATCAATTGCCGTAGAACAGATAGAGCTCAGTGCTCTGTCCTTTTAACGCGCATTATCTACGCGTGAAAAACTCATTGAAATTGCATTGAAAACTTGCATGAAAAACTGAGACACTGAACAAACTCTGACTGAAAACTGATTGAACTCTGATGAAAAATGTCAGTTTTTCACTGACCAAACCCTGATCGCACCCTGATCAGACTCTGACGTGATCTTCAACGCAAGTGTGAAAGGGGCCTTAGGGCGCGTTCACACGTTGCGTTTTCATTGCGTTTGAATCGCATATACAACAGCTGATGTGAGGCAATTTGCCTAATTAAATTACCGTTGACATTTGTAAACACAATGTTAACTCATGCGTTAACAAAACGCATGCGTTAATGCTTTGTTAACGTATGCGTTAACATAGTGTTTATGATGCGTTTTGTAAACAGAAACGTTAACAGTGATGTAATTAGGCAAATCACCTCTCCTCAACTGTTGTATATGCGTTTCAAACGCAATGAAAACGCAGGTCAAAACGCAGGGTGTGAACGCGCCCTTACAGGGAGATGGGTAGCTTTGTAACTTTGGCAGCAGTGGAACAGGTTGCACTTGTTTGGTCTCTGGGTTCATTGGTTCCGAACCCTCGAAATTTGGTATAGACCTCCAATATTTGCTTCAGGTTCACTTATTACTATACAGAAAAGGTATAAATCTTTCCATTATACCTCATCTCTATGATGTCTCCACATCTTGTTTATACTGAAAATAAATTATGACAAAAACTTGGAAAAGGTTCTGATACAATCATTGACTCTGTTTTTTCTTTAAATCGGTCCTTTTTATTGAAGGCTTTCTCTTGTAAACAAGACTCTCTCCAGTCCTCATCTTCTATGTGTCCTATATCAGCTTTTAATGCTGTCTGGATGGGAAGTGGGTCTAGATAATTACCCACGTACCAAGAATAAATATATGATATCATATCAGCAGCATCCTCCTGCATTGCTGCATGGCAAATTTGTTTGTGCGTTAAGGCTCGGTCCTTTTTTTTAAATTTGACCATTGTCTCTTCCTGTAGTAATAACTTTTCAACACTTTAAGATATCCCTGCGATTTTGAGAAAATGTTTTTTTTCGCGAGACATTGTAGTTTATGTTATCATTTCGGTGATCCGTTTCTTTTTTGGGGGGTAAAAATTCAATGATTTTGGAAAAATTTGAAAAAAATGACAATTTTCAAAGTTTCAAATGTTCTACTTTTTAGACAAAAAGTTATACCACAATTTTTTTATAGAAACCTTTTGCCATTGGTCTTCTTTTTGTTTTCCTAATTTGTTTCAGGTTTCCATTTTTTTTTACTGATCTGAGAAGGTTTCAAGTTTTAGTAGCAACTTCTCAGATTTTCAAGAGATTTGAAAAGTGCAAAATTTGTGGTGATCAATGCAGTTTGTTAGTGCCCTATAAAGGTGTATGTGCTATATACCCCCACAAGTAACACAATATTATGAACCTAACATCTCAAACTATTCGAATCAGCATTTGAGAAGTTTTTTATCGCTTTATGGATTAAAAATTTTAAAATTTCAATTTTTGAATAAGATTATTCTTATTTATCCCTGAAATTGACACATTCAGAAGGAATTTGAGGTAAAAAAACATTCCAAAATGTTTGCCTTGCTTCTTCTGAGTACGCCACTACCAGACATGTGGATTTCAACTGCTGTTTCGTCACCCAGCGATGTCCAGAACAGTATTGGTGCTATTGGAGTTTTGGCAAGCCAATTTGGCTACAAATATTTGTGGTGCCACAGTGTAGTTTGAATAGCACTGAAGTAACAGATCACATACGAAACCTGCCAAAGATGTCACCATTTAGGAAACTACACCCCTCAAAACATTTATCCGGGTTTGTGGTTAGCATTTTAACCCCCAAAATGCTGGTCAAAATTTTATGCAAAGTAAATGTTTTTTATCACAAAAATATAATTTTAGTGCATAATATATTGAGCTCCGTATTCACAAATTTGCATTTGGAGTGCCATGTCATGTTCGCAGGGCATATGAGGTACTAGTGCAATAGAACCCCCTGAGAAATTATACCATTTTGGAAACTCGACCCCTCAAAACATTTATCTGTGCGTGTGGTGAACAGTTTAACCCCCAACATGCTGGTCAAAATGTAATGCAAAGTAAATGGTGCAGACCAAACATTGTGTTTTTATCTCAAAAATGTCATTTTAGTGCCTAATATATTGTGCCCAACTCATGCCACTTTTGACAAACACCCCACAAATCATTCTGTGGGTTGCCCTGAGTACATGTGTGGCAATAGTCTACAGGCTGGGGACACGACTTGCCTGAGAAGGGACAAGCAAAATTTAGCTTTCGGAGCATCCTTTTCACTAGACTGGTGTTGGGGTGCCCCTGAGTTACTAGTACAATAGAAACCCCTGAGTAGTGACCCCATTTTATGAAAGGGTAACCCTCAACAAATTTATTTAGGGTTGTATGAGTATTTTAACCCCTAAGATCCTAGCTCAAATGTAACACAAATTGAATGGTGTCAAGTACAATTTTTCAAAATTTGTCATTGTAGTGTCAAAAGTGTTTTGCCCAATTCATGCCACTGGAGACAAACACCCCAAAAATCATCATGCAGGTTCTCCTGGGTACGTGGCAATAATCTACAAGACGGAGACAGAGCAGGGATTGGAAGAGAATGGCATTTGGAGCACCGACATTTACATTTTTTTGGCACCATAAAGCATTTGTGGTTGCCCTTAGGCATTAGTACAGTAGAAACCTCTGAGAACTGTCCCTATTTGAAAACGTCACCCCTCCATGAATTAATCTAGGGTAATGTGTTCACTTTTTGGAAACACTCATGGTGTGCACCACCTTATGGAAATTGTTTACAAAAGGAAGGGAGGGGGAGGGGGAAGCGTTGGGAATAGAAAAAGTTGTGTATTAAGAAATAAAATATAACTTTTAATTCATCTTTAAAATCATATATGTGATTTCGCCATAATCAGTGGTTTTACCAGTATGACATTATTTGTGTTGCCATACTTTATCCGGGTCAAGTCAGATGTACAGTAGCATCCGGGGATGTATTCATGGGTAGGGGGTCCCCTTTTTTTGTTACAATTAAACCCCCCCACACACACACACACACACACACACACCCCGTGTGTTTTGAGGAAGTTCCACCACTAATTCTGGTGGAAGCAGCAGTGGGACAGGCTGTATGTCACAGGAGTCCTCGGCGATCCCCTCTAGGAGGTTCACAGACTGCGGAGGACACCAGCGGCGCCGCTGTCATTCACAGCGCAGCACTGTGCATACACTGGCTGTGATTGAAAGAGAGGATCGCGGCAGGAGTTGGGACCCGTCCTGTCTCTGCTAGCTGCAGCCGCGCTGACAGGTAAGTCTCAAGTCACGTGTCTCTCTCCGCAACTGGGACTATCGGCTGAGATAACCTCACGTCACGCTCTCTCCCTGATCCCACTCTGAGCCCAGGTATCATTACTAGCACTGTCCCTCTGGTTATGTCCCTACACTATAGCCATGGATACTAAAGAAATGTCCCGACACGTGTTTCACCGGGATTACCCGGCTTCTTCTAGGGGTTTCCGGGTTTGGGCGCCTTTTATGTGTCAAGTCCTTGATTTACAGCTTCATTGACCAATTGGGTCCAACTGTTAGTTCAGTA
Source organism: Engystomops pustulosus (assembly GCA_019512145.1). Lineage (NCBI taxonomy): Eukaryota > Metazoa > Chordata > Amphibia > Anura > Leptodactylidae > Engystomops > Engystomops pustulosus. The sequence continues at coordinate 46,711,480 of CM033649.1, forward strand.
TATGTAACAAAATTGCGAGAGTGTATTTATTGTGAGTCAATCTTGATGTGATTGTATGTTCATTAAATATTGCAAACGCAATTTGTTTCCTGTTTCTATTAAGCTTTATAATGGAGCAGGTTACTACTCCAACTCTTTGGTCAGAATTTGAATGGCTGGCAGATATAACAATACTCTTGTGTTCCTAATAAGCATCGATCGATTAACGTTCTTTGCTGGGGATAGAGATGTTTGTCATTCTCTTTTATTGTTAATTAATTTTACGTAAGCAGACTCTTACTTTAATTTTCATCCAGGTGAGGAACCTGGTTATCCCTATTTCTTATGGATGGAATTATCATATCATTTTATTAATGATTATTCTTCATATGTGTGGTGATGAAATCAGAACCAGCAGTTGTGTTTATGGGTTGAAATATCAATCTCATTGTTATTTTTTGTGCATGTACTGATAAAATTGGAGATCAGAGGTTAGAATAGTTTAGTTGTTTGCTTAAGTTTTATTAGATAGATAAAAATCGTTCTATTTATCTCCTTATTTGGGACGTCTATATGTTACTTAATGTGACTACTGTTCTCAGCATGTGGTCGTTATTACAGGTCTGCATGTATGCTTAACTCAAAGACCACCTAGACGTCTGATGTTAAGGCGGAGAATAATATCTCTCTGAGTATGGCTCTTCAAGAAGAGATTTGTTATTTACAGTTATTAGTTACAGGACATGGAATAGGTTTACAGGAAGCAACCAAAGCCAAAGTTGTCATTTAGGCCTCTAGGTAACAAACTTCCCATTCTGTAAATCCAACGGCTTTCTGTTTGAAGAAGTAAGGTATCCAGATCCCTGCCTCTAATACCCAGTGTTATTTGGGTGATGGCCCAACCTTTGAGACCTCTCGGGTTGCAGTTGTGGTATCTTTTAAAATGTTCTGCAATTGGTGTGGGCTGAAAGGGTTTGTTATGCTTCAAAGCCTCTGCCTGCATTTTGTCATAGTTTTTGATTGAGATTAGATGTTCTCTGATCCTCGCCCTCATTTCACGAATAGTTTTCCCTATATACAGTCATTTACAAAGGCATTGCAGAGCGTAGATCACCCCTGAAGAGGAACAGTTGATATGTTTCTTGATGTAGCATTTTTGACCATCTTTATCTTCAAAGGTTGTCATCCTAAGCAAGATCTGACAGGCCGTTCATAAGCCACAGGGATAGAAGCCAGCATATTTATGGTGTTGATTCTTCTTTGTTCTTGAGAAGTGGCTCTGCACTAGCATGTCTCCTATCGGGGACCCCTTTCTGTATCCACACAACACCTTCTCACCTACATATTCGGCCAAATCTGGATCCTAAGTAAGGATCCCCCAGTCTTTCTTTTAGGGCCACCGCTCCATCCTTGAATCTCTCCAGGGTCGAACAGTTTCTCCTTAATCTGAGAAATTCTCCCTTGGGGATTCCGTTAATTGTGCAAGGCAGATGTGCAATATTCGCCTGGTATGGCAATACCCCATATGTCGCAATAATCTACAGGCTGGGCATACGGCAGAGGTCAGCAGGGAAGGTGCGGCATGCGGCATGATGTATAAGCTTTGTGAGAGTGCATCATTCAGGGTACAATTATATATCTAGGGACGTGTGGTAAACAGTCTTTCATGCATAACCCTGTTTTTTTCGGAGTATGTGTCGCACTGGTATATCATTTGTTTTTTATGGCCCTTTTGGAACACACCCTGCACTTCTTCTGTGTCCTTCCCTTGCTGGGAGTTTGGGGAACTTTTCCTGGAAAGTGCTGTCCTGGTGGCCTCGCTTTCAGACGTACTAGCACCCCCCTTCCTGGTCTCTAAAAATCAACTGCTTGACTACCACACTACCACCCCTCTGTCCTGCACAATGCATAAGCATTATACAGTGCCATCTGCATGATGTGCTCGGCCAGCTTCTTGTTCCACACCCTTGACTTTCGCATGAAGTTATGTGGCTAAAGTACCTCGTCCGGCAAATCCACCACTCTATTGTACCTATTGTAAACTAATATACAGTCTGGCTTGGGGGCTTCTGTATTGGTACCTCGTACAGGGGCAGGGGTGGTGATGTGCCCATGTATGTGCCCTCTTGTCCTTGTACCGAGGCACTTCAGCAGAAGCCCCAAATACTTCAGCACTACTACGAAAGCACCTTCTCTGGGGTTCCTCAGAGTCTATTTTTGAGGACAAATAAAACGGACTTGTCCGCACTAGCAGACTCCATATGGGAGGCCATTATATACCTCCAAGTCTGTATATGTCTTCTGGGACATTATAGGGGGATAGTATACAACCTACTCAAAACAATGCCGACTCCTCCACAAAACGCCTGCTCCTCCACACAATGCCTGCTCCTCCACACAACGCCTGCTCCTCCACAAACCGCCTGCTCATCCACAAAATGCCTGCTCCTCCACAAAACACCTGCTCCTCCACAAAATGCCTGTACCTCCACGCTACACCTACTCCTCCACGCTACACCTACTCCTCCATGCTACACCTACTCCTCCATGTTACTCCTACTCCTCCATGTTACTCCTACTCCTCCCTGCCACTCCTAATCCTCCACACTACTACAACTCCTCCACATTAGTACTACTCCTCCATGCTACTACTACCACTCCTAACAGCTGATAATTAAAAGTTCAGTTGTGGGGGATAGGGAAAACGGACAATGGGGGGTAATCATGTATTTTGGGGTACAGTAAAGGGACAAATCACTAGCACAACCCTCTCTAACACCACCAATCACAAAATGGCGATGTTGGAGAGCGTTGAGCTAGTAAGATCTGCCCAAAAATCGTCACTGATTGCTGTCTTTGGCCAGTCTGTATTGACTGGATAATGGCAATGATCGACGTCACAGGACCAATCAGATTGTTCCTGTGATGTCATCGGAGGGGTGTCAGCTGGCAATGCCGACACCGCCCGCTGTGGTGTCACTCTGTCTCACAACTGGGTGATGTCCACAATGCAAGCTATATAGGACCTGGAGTCTTCTATGAGGTCAGAAAAGACCCCTAGGGGACATTTTCACTTTTTTTTACATTTTACTTTATTTCTTTTGCTTTTACAAGTTTTACCCTGTAACAGAGGCATATATAAGAGCCTCAGTTACAGGGGAAATGACCACCTGACACTGGGGATTCGGATCCAAGCTGTATTGGGTCTAATTAGACCCAGCAGCTTTGTTTAACCCCATTAGACGTGACCGCCGAGTCTATGTAGCTGCGGAGGAACTGCATCTCCCTTCTTCCTAGGGTCTCCGGGTCTCTCTGACACCTTCAGACCAGGTCCTGCTCCCGAGGCAAGTGCGGGTTCAGCAGAAAACTGCAGCGACATCTAAAGACTTCACTGAAGACTCCGGACCTGCGCCCGGAGACGTCTTAGGTCAGCGGGCAATCTGAAAGGAGCTAAGCACTCCATTGACCTTTAATTGTTGCAAGCATAATGACCTCTTCCATTCTCAAGGTGAAAACCTCTCCAGCCTTGAAAATTTATTGGTAAAGCAGGATTACTCCGAATAGGCCAAAAGATGTGTCATGTGTTTGAATTTGTCCCACACTTTATTCATTAGGATCAGTGTAGTGAGACACTCTCCCCGTAATCAAACTGCTATACCCTCTGAAGCCATTATTGGAGTGGGGAACTGTAACTAGTGAGAGACTAATTTTCCTGATGGGCAAATATTCATATTTAATCTGAAGCCCTAAAAAGCCCTATTCTTCTAATTAAGAATTTTTATGGTATCTAAGTCAGGGAATTGTGGAGAATATAAAACAGCTATGGCATAAAGATCATCTTGAGCAGGTTACCCCTACCAACTGAGTACATGGGAAAATTACATCATACCAAAATTTTATATATTTTGTATTCGATTGTCTTGATATTTAGATACTGTCACTCCTAAATATTTAAATGCATCTACTACTTGCAACTGCTGGATAGAGGAGCATACTGACTAAGAAATAGGCATTATGAGCAATTTGTCCCAACTGCCGTTCAGGTATTTGTACATTGTAATGAGGTCTCCCCTCAATTGTCTTTTTTCTAAACTGAATAATCCTAAATTTTGTAATCTAGTTGTATTCTAGTCCACCCATTCCCTTGATAATCTTGGTTGCTCTCCTCTACCCGTTCCAGTTCAACTATGTCCTTTTTATAAACGGGTGCCCAAAACTATACACAATATTCCATGTGTGGTCTGACCAGGGATTTATATAATTGCTAAACTATGTCTTTATCATGAGAATCAATTCCTCTCTTGATAAATCCCATGATTTTATTTTCTTTAGCAGCAGCCGCCTGGCTCTGGTCACTAAAATTAAGTTTACCATCCACTAATACCCCAAGTCCTTTTCAGCTCCAGTTTTACCAAGTAATTGACTGTTTAGAACCCAAGTGCATAACTTTACAGTTATCTACATTCAGCCTTATCAACCATTTCTCTGTCCACTCCTCAAGTTTCCACAAATCCCTCTGTAATGCTAAACTATCGACCTCAGTATTTATTACTTTACACAGCTTAGTATAATCTGCAAATATTGAAACTTGACTTTGTAAACCCACTACAAGGTCATCAATAAAAATATTAAAAAGAAGTGGCCCCAATACTGACCCCTGTGACACTCCACTGGTAACGTCAACCCAATCTGAGAATGTGCCAAATATACTGATTTTCCGCTAGTCCCATCAGTCTCATTTTATGTACCAATCTTTTATGTGGCACAGTGTCAAATGCTTTTGAAAAGTCCAGATATACAACATCCACAATGTCCCCCATATCCAGTCTGGAACCAAGCCAATCAGATTAGTCTGACAGGACCGATCTCTTCTAAACCCATGCCAACACTGGGTTATAAGGTTATGTACAGTGAGATACTCCAGGATAGCATCTCTAACAGAAACCCCTCAAATATTTTCCCCACCACAGAAGTTAGACTCATAGGTGGGTAGTCTCCAGGATCGCTTTATGATCCTTTTTTATATATTGGTACCACATTTGGTATGCGCGAGTCCTGTGGAACATAACCAGTCCTCAGTGAATCTTCAAATATTAAAAATAATGGTCTGTTTATCGCGGTACATAGTTCATGCAGAATACGGTGGTGTATGCCATCTGGCCCCAGTGATTTATCCATCTTAGTGGTTGCAGGGCGCTGCCGTACCTCTTCCTGGGTTAAACTGTTGACATTCCAAAGAGAATTTACATCATTCCTCATTGTGTCTTCCACCAGGGGATTTTCCTGGATAAAAACAGTCGAGAAGGCGACATTCAGTAGATTGGCCCTTTCCTCATCTCTTTCCGCCATGACCCCCATGTTGTTCGTAAAAGGGCCCGCACTCTCCATTTTTAGTTTTCTTATCATACTTGAAAAATAATTTGGGATTATTTTTGCTCTCCGTGGCAATATTTCTCTCAGTATCTATTTTTGCAGCCTTTATCTGCTTTTTCTCTCTATACTCCTGTGATGCCTCATAGCTACCTTCATGTTTTAGTACCTAAACGACTTATCTTTCTTACTTATTGCTTTCCTTACAAACTGGTTAGCCACATTGGCTTTTTCTTGTTCCTCTTATGCTTTTACCCATATGGTATGTGTTTCTCACAGGTCTCTTTTAGAACATTTGTGAAAAAGTCCCATTTTTGGGGGGGCTTTTGTCTTTGAGAACATGGTCCCAGTTTAGGCCTATAAGATCTTCCCTTAGTTGCTGAGAATTTGCCTTTCTGATGTTTAAAGTGTTGGTTGCCCCTCCACTAACGCTCTTAGTAAAGCGTAATACAAAATCAATGATATTATGATCACTATTACCCAGGTTCCCCCCAACCTATAATGTTGATACCCTGTCAGGTCTGCTGTGAACAAAGACAGCAAAGAACAAAGAGAACAATCCCTCCTCTCTGAATTTCCTCCTGAAACTATCCTCCGTAGCAAGTATACGTTTATTCACTTTACGCAGATTGTGGCACATCAAAAACATATCCTCCTTTATGCCCCCAAAACATGCATTAATGGAGAGGAGGGCTGAGCTACACTGAGACACTGCAGCAGACACTTCTTCCATCATAGGTTCTGCATTTGGGGCTATAGCTGCTTGCAAAAGCCGAGACCTGGGTACTTGTAGATGGAACAGCCAACATTGCCGGCTGCTCCAGAGCAAACTCGTGTACTCTTGTATTTGTACAAAGTCCACCTCCTCTGGCACAATAGTACACATTTACTACTTGCGCAAGTTTTCTGGTTGACTTTGCACATTCTTTGATTTCTATAATATTACATCTTTACATGGACATGGAACAACCAAATTATCTTGGCATGGCTCATAGTGTCACCCTTTGGCCTTCAGCTGGACTTCTTGCTGCTTGAGGTCTTCAATTACTCAAATCACAACATTTTCTGACTGAGAAAACTAGAAATTTCGGCTGAGACAGTCCATGAAAACTGGAAAATTAGGCAGCTAAATGTCAGATAATTAAGGACATTAGCACCAAATACCAGATTAACCCCAAATGCCTGCAGGTACCTGAAAGTGTATTTTTACAATGGTTTCATTAAAATTTTAATTTTGTACTTTACAATATGTAAAATATTTAAATAAGCTTTAAAAAACGTTTTTTTCTCATCATAGGATGTATTCACTATGACCCTCACAATTAGGAAATGGTGTGTTTTCTAATTTTGATCTCCAATGTATATGGCCCAATGTGCTACCTAAATGTCTCATTGGGCGGTAGGCCATCAAAGACAGCCTGTGGCAGATTAATTTTGCCATGACAAGTTAGCTGTTTTATGTGAGATTAAGAATGTTTCTACTGACATTACAATACCATGGACGCATTAAAATCCAAACTGTATGTGTCTGAAAACAAGATATTTACCAAGTAAAGCAGTTCATTAAAGTTTACTCTCAGCTACAATGGTAAGAATCTATATTATGTTTTAGAGATCATACGTGTTAACTAGCAGTGATCCATTATACCAAAAAAAACGTATTTGAAAGAGGAAATAGCTTATATTTTTGCATTCAGCTCTTGACTTTAATAAGGCATATTTGCCACTTTGTACATTTTGCATCTCCTATGACTTGTTCTCATTAACTAGATGCATCAAAAGGAAGTTAAGAAGCTTGGAAACTTTTGTCCTGAAGGATGCTATCCACATAAAAGCTTTTAAGTGTGTCTCTAACACCTTTTAAGTAGCTTATAAGCTAGCCAAAAAATAAGAATAAAGAACAAGAAACAGAAAAGATTTAAACCTGAATCCCTTCTCTTACAATGTTGCACACTACTAGAATAACCATAGATATTAGGGGGCATTAATTATTTTCGGCACTAGTTGGTTTTCTTTGGCAACCGATTTTAGAGGTGATTTGCACATATTGTGGCACACAGCCTTAATGTATTTTGTTCACTAAAGAAAAAAAAATGAGCTTCAGAAATATCAAACCACATTCAGGGAGGGTTTTAGAAGTTGGTAGACATGCTTTTTTCTTGGTCTAATTATTGCTCAAAATAATTGCCAAAAAATGCTTCAAAAATGTCTGATAACTAAAAGTGCAGGATAAGTGCCAGGATTTAAAAGCTGCGCCCAAATTGAGGGCCAAAAAAAGAGATGTGCATGTCGGAAATGAAGCTAAATTGTGACTTCGACATAAATATGTTTTACAAGGCGCACCAACCAAAGAAAATTAAAAAAGAATGTTAGCCAAAAAACTGTTGGAAAGCAAATAATAAATTCCCCCCATTGTATAATACACAAGAAAAGAGTTATATCTTATTCAATATAGTTCAGATGTTTTTTGCAAGAAAGTAATGTATTGTATAGCTGCAAAAATGTTGTATTCCATAAATGTTAATCTTAATCCAGAGCCCATTTTGCCAGATAAATCCTGCTAAGCAGTTGCATACACTGGGTCGTCAGGTAATATTTATAATGGGCCCTATTTGCAATAGGTTACCTTTCATCATACTAGTATAATATAAAAAATAAAATTTTTAAAGTTTCAAAAGGGAACCTTCAATACATGCACATCTATAAAAAATGATGTTACAGGCCACCCGACTTAAAGACAACCCCTACTTACAGACAGACCTCACTGCCCACTGTGACCTCTGGTGAAGCTTTTTATATGCTTTACTCTAATTCTAGGCAACAATGATCAGCTGTAAGGTGTCTGTAGTGAAGTTTTATTGATATTCCATGTTCCCAAGGCGGTACAAATTTGTCTGCAGTTAAAAATGTACCTGTTCCGACTTACATACTGATTCAACTGAAAAACAAACATATCATGCACTTCAGTGGTCCCCAATCTTTTTGTATTAGGGGACCAGCTGCACCAAAAAAATTGTTTCAGGGACTGTAAAAAGAAATTGTGTGCACAGCAAATACTCAATATATAACCCGATCCATATAAATGCTGTCACTCACTGGGGTGCGGGAAGAGTCAAGATAGGGACACGCGAAGGCTGAACCATGGGAAGGCTGGACCAGTGGAAGGAGGGACCACAGGGAAGGCAGGACCACAGGAAGGCAGGACCATGGAAAGGCAGGACCATGGAATGGCAGGACCATGGAAAGGCAGAACCATGGAAAGGCAGGACCACGGGATGGCAGGACCACGGGATGGCAGGACCACGGGATGGCAGGACCTCGGGATGGCAGGACCTCGGGATGGCAGGACCGCAGGATGGCAGGACCGCGGAAGGATGGCTGGCAGGACCTCAGAAGGATGGCTGGCAGGACCTCAGAAGGATGGCTGGCAGGAACTCAGAAGGATGGCTGGCAGGAACTCAGAAGGATGGCTGGCAGGACCTCAGAAGGACGGCTGGCAGGACCTCGGAAGGAAGGCTGGCAGGACCTCAGAAGAACGGCTTGCAGGCAGCACCACGGGAACACCAGAGGAACACGGGAACACCACAGAAGCACAGGATTCACGGAGGCGTATGGAAATGCTCAGGAATCACAGAGGTGTCTAGAACCGCTCTGGAGGCTTTCTCTTCAGCAGAATGATCAGAAGATCCGACAGGGGATGTTGGGAGTCGCCAGGCTATATAGCAGAGCCGGGATGCATGTGCCAATAAGGAGGATGCTGGCCCTTTAAATTCCTGAAGAGTTGGGCGCACGCGCCCTTAGCCATGAGCAGGAGCACCACCAGACGGACCCGGAGCCAGGAGCCAGGGACCGGAGTCAGGAACCCGGAGAGGTAAGTTGCTGGACGGGACCATAGATATCGGAGCACGGACAGGACCGGGCCGGGCCGCGCCACGGGTGGGGAACACAGGTTCACCCACGATCCGATAAATGGTTCCCGGGATCACCTGTGACAAATGCCCCTTTTTCTGGTGACTTTCCTGTTTGTTTCCTATCACTGCTATATTTGCCTCCTTAGATGTGTTCAGCTCGGTGCATCACATTTCCAAACACAATAAGGACCTTTTACATCAAGGGCCTCTACTCCATTAGAATCAATGACAAAATTTTAGATTTCCTCAAAGAGGGGTACACCAAAGGGCCAAGTACCATGAAAGTTCAAATCTCAGCTTTTGATGCCTGTTCCGATTATTCCCTGGCTGAACACAAGTGGATCAAAATATTTACTAAGTACAGCTAGTTCAAGAAGAGTAAAACATTTTTGTACAGTATGCAGGGAAGAAAAAAGATCTACAAGCTTCTTTTTTTTTTTAGGAATTTTATACAACATACAGTTATACAAATACAGTGCATAGTTTTTCAATTCCCACACCACTAAATGGTATTCATTACATTTTTCAACTTTTAAATCTGCACTAGACTTAATATTATTTATATAACCCCCCATACCCCTCCCCAACCCAACACCGGTGAGAGAAAAAAAAAACGAAATCTTAATAGATCCATGAGAGGGACAGATCTCATACTTGATCTTCTTTGTCAAATTACATGAACCTATACAATATCAATCAAATTTACAGTGAAATCTACCATGTTCTACAGGCCACCAAGTAATTGGGATTTTTCAATCATTCCGATTCTCTTCTATACCATCTCCATATCCGTTATATTCAGTGTTTTCTTTCCATTCTAATTTTTTATCAATAGCAGCCTCCCATTGAAATGTAATTTATATACCAACAGCCTTTTCCCCCTTGCCACTCCTGAAACTGGAATAAACCCCAGAATGCCAACTGCGACATCAAAGACCAAATTGATCTTCAATCTCTCAGTAATACATTCATAAAGCTCAATTCAAAGCTGTCTTGGCTTGACACAATTCCATATAATATTCGCAATCTGCTTGTCTTGTCTCGTACTCCTGCTTCTGTAATCTATCTGAAAGCCCTCCATTTATTTTTACTCTGGCCGTTGGTTCAGAGTAGAATAGCCTTACTAACTCTATATATCTATCTCCGATACCAAATTTTTTCATTATTTTCCAGAGGGAGATCCACTCCACCCTGTCAAATGCCTTAGTGGAGTCCTAAGGACAGGATGGAGCAGGTCTCCCCCGGCCCATCTGTATCGCTTCGTAGAGGCACCAAATATTGTTTCTAGTATTATAGCCCAAAATAAAGACACTTTGATCTTCCCTAATAAGGCTCCTAATAACCTTTTTTAAACAGGTGGCCAATAACTTAGCTATTTTCTTTCCATCTGTGTTTAAAAGTGAGATGGGCCGATAGGACTCCACCTCTATTGGATTTTTATTTTTCTTACAGATTAATGTTATACATGCTTCATAAAATGAAGTGGGTACCTTCCCTTTTTGTAAACTGACCTCCCATACCTTCAACAATATCGAAATACTAAAATAAAATATCACCAAATTTCCTATATATCACAATGGAGAAGCCATCCAGGCCTAGCTATTAATTACCCCTGCAAGATTTTAAGGCCTCCTGTAGTTCTTGAATGGATATTGGGGCATCCAACAAAGGTGTAAAAGCATCTAGTTCAACTACTGCTAGATGGATTAAAATATGATTACAAGATGATATATGTTACATAATCTTAAAGCCACTAAAGATGTTAGAGCACACTCTACAAGAGCTATGGCAACCTAATGAGTAGAGGGGGCATCTATTACCCAAATTTGTAAAGCCGCTACATGGTGGAGTGCTTCAACCTTCATCGAACACTAGTGTCTGGATATACCTTCTAGCTATGATCTGAGCTTTTCAAGGAAAGTGCACCATGCAGTGGTCCCTCCTGAATAAATTTTCTGATAAGTATCCAGGTGCCTTCATGAGGGATGTAACGGAAAATGTGAATTAGTCTTACCAGTAATTTTATTTCAAGAAGTCCACCAAGTTCCCAGTGACAGCTACAATAACCCTACTTTGTTATATTCATGTTCTCTTGATTACTGTGTTTTAGATATCTACCTGTTCCTCTGGTGGTTAGGGGAGAATGTAAATACGTTTTCCAATGTGTTAAATGAAAAACAATACCTCCTTTTGCTACCTTGAAAGGCAGCCCCCTTAACATCAAGTATGACCTACAAGAAGTCTAAAAATATGATGTGGGATTAAGCCAAACCAGTATATCTGAGCCAAATCAGTTCCCTACGCTGTACTGAGGAGACCCAACCAGGTCGAAACAGTGCTGTCTACAGTTGGGAGTCTGTTCCTTATGGAATAGGTATACTGGTTTGGCTTAATCCCACATCATGTTTTTAGACTTCTTGTAGGTCATACTTGATGTTAAGGGGGCTGCCTTTCAAGGTAGCGAAAGGAGGTATTGTTTTCCATTTAACACCTTGGAAAACTTATTTGCATTCTTCCTAGAATTCCCTAGTGGAGCATCTATAGCTTTAAGTCTCAACACGCCTTTAAGGTGGCCTTAATTGGCAATGTCTCCTTAAGGAGAACACCTACTGTCTGGCCTCTGGTGGTTATGTAGAAGTCACTGGCGTGCAGCTGCAGGGAAGGGGCCTTTAACCTTTTTGAAACTTCCTGTGTCTACCAAAGGTCAAGTTGCAAACTCCAGGTGCTGTCATGGTGGACTTTACCAGCAAGACCAACTCATATTTTTCCACCTCCTTACAATCTTTGTGAGATAAAGTGGTCTATTAACTTCAGACAGTCCTTGCTATACCAGAAAATATATTGCAGTGGACTTCATCCTGATCTGATGGCACCTGATGGGTGCTCTGCTATTTGCTGGTGTGGAGTAAAAATTGTAAGATATTGGTAATAAGCTTTGGAACTTATAAAACATTTGCACCACTCATGCTACTTTTCTGAAAAGTGGATGTACCAGTACTTAGCAAGGTGTATGGGAGAGTCTGGCATTCCAGTGACAGATTTTAATCTTTAGTGGGGGAAATGTGCCTAATCAATTAAGATTTGAGCTAAACTAGAGTCTGAATAAAAAAGTATTCTCAATTGACTGTAATGGCTATCATTGGTCTTCAAAATCGAACAAAATAGAGCATTTCTCCATTTTTTATGGACCCGTGGTCTGTGAAAATGGTTGTCTGAATTTAATTATTAAAGTCAATAGGGGATATTTATGATACATATGATAGCCCCGCCGCTGCATTTTCCCAGCGCGATACATCAAGAGGCTTCAGCCAGGGTAGGGCAGGGAGCTGCACAGCTTTTATTCTATGCCTGGAGTAGAAATAAACTCATCCAGCAACTTTTCACATTTGAAAGTCGCTGGCAGCAGAGATTGCGTGGGTGGGGGACAGTAGCGTCCGACGATATCCCACTCGGCTGGCCACGCTTACCTTCGCTCCCTGGTGTGAAGGTGGCGGAGAGGACAAAATATTCACAAGTGCTAGCAATAAGCTAGCATTTACAATCGTCACCACTGACGTGGCATAGAAGCCCTGATATACATACATATGTCCCTACGGGTGCATGTGCTTTTAGATATGAACCCAGAAGGCACATGTCTGGAATTACGGATGAGTAAGACCTTAATGAAATCCCTGTAACTTGCTATAAATCCTTTTTTTCAACCCCTTCACGCTTCGTGGTGGATATATCCGCCAGGGAGGTATGAAGGGTGTATGAAGAGGGCTCACGGGCTGAGCACTCTTCATACAGGGATGGGTTTTGCTGCATATCGCACCGATCGCGGGTGTTAACCTGTTACGCACAAAATAAGTCCTCACGCAGGTCTGTACATGGAAAAATGAAAAAGCTATGGACTTTTGAAGATGGAGAGCAAGAAATGAGCGAAAATACCCTGCATCCTTAAGGGGTTAATATAGATGGAATGTGTGAAGTCCAGAACTGCAAATTACATGCAGGGAAATCACTTTATGAAATAGTCACACCACAAAAGCAACTCTAGAACACGTTGTACACATTTTATTGCGTGAAAGTCCCCATGTAGCCCTGAATGTTTGACACAATGGATCTTATTCTATCCTTCAGCAAATTACGTCTGATCCGTTACATTGTCAATTTCCAACAAACACAGTACAATTTTCTTGTCATTATAATGAAAGGCAATTTAGAAAAGAGAAACTTTGCTCTTTCAGTGCTTCCTTTTACTAATTAGTTTTGCAAACATTAAAGTATTCACTGAAGCACATTTCTCTTTTATGGATGTAGAGGTGCTTTCTCTTCAGCTATTTTCCTTACTTGGTTTGATTTCAGTCACATAGGGATATTTTTACAGGTGGCTGCTCTAACTCATCATGTTTCTCAGAACTCCCAAGTGAGAACTCAAAAAGCTTTTATTTTGGAAATGTTGTAGGTGTGATAACAAATTTACATGTTTCACTCAACTTCTTATATTTTTAATGTTGTGTGGAAGCAGTACAAAATAATATGTTATAGTAAGTGTATACACTGTAAGTTAGAACTATGTAAAATTTCTACTTATATACTACTGATCTGCATACTAGCAAGACTTTACCCAGACACCTAAAGCATGCAATGCATTAGGTTATATGGGGGAGATGTATTGTGCGTAAGTTTTAGCACACCAAACATTAGAATCATAGAAAGGTTAAATCTGCGCTGTCTTTTCATACTCACTTTTTTAAAAATGCTGTGAGTGTGTGGAGAGAGGGAGAAAGTGGCAATTTCCTGTCCGTGAGACATGGGAATACTGTGGGAATACTGTGTGGGAAAGCAAAAAGGAAAGACCAGAGAGCACTTATAGAGTAGTTTGTTCAAGACAAATACATGGAATTTAGGTGCTGTAACCAGGCACTACTCTGGTGGGAAAGCTTTACGGAATACCATATGATGCTGCCTGAAGACAGGATCGTCAGAACACAGTTACCACACAGGTCTCAGATCAGGTGTATGGGATTGCAGGAGGGTTGTCAGTACCGAACACACCGGTATTAAATAGAGTTCAGGAAAATCTTCATAAAGAACCATTTGTTAGTGTTATCGAGACACCATGAGACAGGAATTAATTCTTTTTCATGTCTTGTACGCCATTTTTACATACATTTTCCCTCTAATACTCTTCAGCCAAAATATTAATACAAAGTCTATAATGAGATAATATTCAATACTTAGACAGTAATGATTTTTGGTATTTTGAGAAAATAATGGTAAACACTGATCAAAAAGACTCCTTGTAACATGGTTTGGTGTTAGTTTTTAGTCCTGGTCCCAAAGAGTAAACTCAGAACATACACTCACCGGCCACTTTTTTTAGGTACACCATGCTAGTAACGGGTTGGGCCCCCTTTTGCCTTCAGAACTGCCTCAATTCTTCATGGCATAGATTCCTCAGAGATTTTGGTCCATATTGACATGATGGCATCACACAGTTGCCGCAGATGTGTGTCGGCTGCACATCCATGATGCAAATCTCCCGTTCCACCATATCCGAAAGATGCTCTATTGGATTGAGATCTGGTGACTGTGGAGGCCATTTGAGTACAGTGAACTCATTGTCAAGTATGACTTACAAGAAGTCTAAAAATATGATGTGGGATCAAGCCAAACCAGTATATCTATTCCATGAGGAACAGACTAGTGGAGCATTATGGCTTTAAGTCTCCACATGCCTTTAAGGTGGCCTTAACTGGCATTGTCTCCTTAAGGAGAACACCTACTGTCTGTCCCGCAGCAAAAGAGACTCATACTGCCTCCCTTAAACAGGAGTAAAGCTTTTTTTTTTTAAAGAATGCAACTTAATACTGACTTATATATACAAAAAACTACTACAAAACCGTATACGATAAACAAGAATGTAACTACTATAATACTGCCCCTAAGCAAAATATATTATTATACTGCCCACTGGGTACAAGAATATAACCACTTTAATACTGCCCCCCTGTGTACAATAATATAACTACTTTAATAGTGCCCCTGTGTACAAAAATATAACTACTATAATACTGCCTCCTAGGTACACGAACATAACTGCTAGAATACTGCCTCATATATACAAGAATATAACTTCTATAATATTGCCCCATGTGTACAAGAATACCATTACCATAATACTGCCCCTATGTACAAGAATATAAATACTATAATACTGCCCCTGTGTACAAGAATATTGCTGTAATACTGCCCCCTATGTAGAAGACTATAACTACTATAATATTGCACCCCATGTACATGAATATAACTACTCTAAAACTGGCCCTATGTACAAGAATATAGCTACTATAAAATTGCCCCTATGTACAAGAATTTAACTACTATAATACAGCCCCCTGTGTACAATAATATAACTACTATAATACTGCCCCCTATGTACAATAATATAAATACTATAATAATGCCCCCTATGTACAAGAATATAACTACCACTATACTGCCCCTTATGTACAAGAATATAACTACTATTATACTGTACCCAATGTACAAAACTATAAGTACTATAATACTGTCCCCTGTATACAAAATTATAACTTCTATAATACTACCTCCTAGATACAAGAACATAACTACTAGAATACTGCCTCCTATATACAAAAATATAAATACTATTATATTGCCCCCTATGTACAAGAATATCATTACCATAATACTGCCCCTATGTACAAAAATATAACTACTATAATACTGCCCTCTGTGTACAAGAATATTGCTATAATACTGCCCCTATGTACAAGAATATAACTACTATAATACAGCCCCCTGTGTACAATAATATAATATAACTATTATAATATTTGCCCCTATGTACAAGAATATAAATGCTATAATAATGCCCCTTATATACTACCATTATAATGCCCCCTATGTACAAGAATATAACTACTATTATACTGTTCCCTATGTACAAGACTATAATTACTATAATACTGCCCCCTATGTACAAGAATAAAACTACTATAATACTGCCCCCTAGGTACGGGAATATA
Source organism: Engystomops pustulosus (assembly GCA_019512145.1). Taxonomy (NCBI): domain Eukaryota; kingdom Metazoa; phylum Chordata; class Amphibia; order Anura; family Leptodactylidae; genus Engystomops; species Engystomops pustulosus. The sequence continues at coordinate 46,727,777 of CM033649.1, forward strand.
ATTACTATTCCATATAAAAGCGGCAGCCACTCCCCCCCCCCCCCCGACCGGTATACACCCAGAATCCCCTGTATATAGCCAGCAAGCCACCACTGTATATAGCCAGCCGACCTCCTCCACCCCCCTGTATACAGCCAGCCCCAATGTATATAGCCAGACATCCCCCTCAGTATTCAAGCTCACTCTGTATATATAGCCAAGCAGCCCACCCAGTATAGAGCCAGCCCCCCATATATAGCTAGCCAGTCCCCAGGTATACAGACAGCCCCCCAGTATATAGCCAGCCAGCCCCCCAGTAAATAGCCATCCCCTTCCCAGTATATAGCCAGCCACCCCCTCCCCAGTATATAACCAGCATGCCCCCCCAGTATATATCCAGCCAGATGCCCCAGTAAATAATCAGCCAGCACCCCAGTATACTGCCAGCCCCCCAGTATACAGCCAGCCCTCCACTGTATATAGCCAGCCATTCCCCCAGTATACGGCCAGCCAGCCCCGGCATACAGCCAACTTGCCCCTCCCCCCCCCATATATATCCAGCCAGATGCCCCACCAAACAACAAGCCAGCACCCCAGTATACTGCCAGCCCCCCCAGTCAGATTTGTCGGCTGCACATCCATGATGCGAATCTCCCGTTCCACCACATCCCAAAGATGCTCTATTGGATTGAGATCTGGTGACTGTGGAGGCCATTTGAGTACAGTGAACTCATTGTCATGTTCAAGAAACCAGTCTGAGATGATTCCAGCCTTATGACATGGAGCATTATCCTGCTGAAAGTAGCCATCAGATGTTGGGTACATTGTGGTCATAAAGGGATGGACATGGTCAGCAACAATACTCAGGTAGGCTGTGGCGTTGCAACGATGCTCAATTGGTACCAAGGGGCCCAAAGAGTGCCAAGAAAATATTCCCCACACCATGACACCACCACCACCAGCCTGAACCGTTGATACAAGGCAGGATGGATCCATGCTTTCATGTTGTTGACGCCAAATTCTGACCCTACGATTCGAATGTCGCAACGTTTTTCCAATCTTCTACTGTCCAATTTCGATGAGCTTGTGCAAATTGTAGCCTCAATTTCCTGTTCCCGCCGCTCACTGGTTGTTTTTTCTTTTTCGGACCATTCTCTGGAAACCCAAGAGATGGTTGTGTGTGAAAATCCCAGTAGATCAGCAGTTTCTGAAATACTCAGACCAGCCCTTCTGGCACCAACAACCATGCCATGTTCAAAGGCACTTAAATCACCTTTCTTCCCCATACTGATGCTCGGTTTGAACTGCAGGAGATTGTCTTGACCATGTCTACATGCCTAAATGCACTGAGTTGCCTCCATGTGATTGGCTGATTACTAATTAAGTGTTAACGAGCAGTTGGACAGGTGTACCTAATAAAGTGGTCGGTGAGTGTAGTCTGTTAATATTAAAGGGGTATTCCCATGAAGACAAGATTCTTAAATATACTCAGGATAACAAACCCACTCCCTTAGTTACTGTTACTCTCACATTTCCTGCCAGCAAACAGCAGTGTGAGGAGAGCAAATCTATAAGCTACAGGCAAGATAAGATCTTTATATCAGGGGAAGGAGGTACAGCAACGCTGACTGTATGTGATATAACTGAGTTAGCAGAGCGTTAATATGTGTTATATGCATCTCATAGGTATCATCATCTTTCATGTCTGATCTGCATCATCTCTCTTTTTCTATGTGTCAAACACTAGTAGAATGTTCATAAGCTAAATAAAAGTGCAGATAAACTGTGTACCCTTATAATGTGACCAGATTGTCAGCCCACAGGTATCATAATGTGCCTGCTAAGAGAGTCCGCCCCCACACTATGGAATTTTACATTGACCGGTAATGAGTCAAAGGAGTTAAAAAAGCAATAAAACTGAGTAAAATTGTAAAATAAGTTGTGAAAATGATGTTTATTGTATAAACATCACTAGGGGGTTAAAATTTGAGAACTTTCTTTCATGGGAAAACACCTTTAAGAATTCTAGTTATATGATCTAGTAGGAAAAAAGTGGTGGTTGGTAACACAGGACAAGAAAGCTTGTCCTGATAAGCAGGAAGTTACCACAGTAGAATGAGTCTTCTTGTCCTGGTGATTGGGTCAGCACTGTGAGTGTATAAGTCTGATCAGCAGCAGAAAAACGGCTGTTATATACAGCCTGGTCCCTACTGCAACTACCCAGCATGGATTGATCTATGTGCAGGAATCTTGCTTGATTCCCTCAGTCATGCCCCCCAGTACCTTGCAATGTGATTGCATGGGTGCTGGGGGGTTTAACATGGAGGTCTGAACAATAACTTTGTGACTGCCATATACAGAAGCCTTTTATGCCCAGTCCATGCCTGGGTCTAATAGGCAAACTGTCTGATGCAAGTATTCTGGTTGCTTTATTTCTAAATTCAAAAAAGCAACATTAATAATAAATGATTACACCCCTCTCCCAGCCTCCATTCAGAAAAACAGACTGGACTCTTTGATAAGTGAATATAATGTCACATTCTGAGAGTTGAGATTGATTCCAATGTCCCCTTTCCTTTAAAAAAAAATACTCATCTGCCCCATTCCCCTGCAGCAGTCTTCTCTTCCTTCACTTCTCTTCCGCATTAATGTATGGTTCTATTGTCGGTAGACACGATGTGACGACGCTCGCTGTCAATAGAGCAGTGCATTAGCTATTTTTGCTTTTATCATTTCATATGAACCAGTTCTACCAGACCTCCTGTGGAGGAGCGTAAGCACATAAGTGTTAATCATGGATGTCACTGAGGTGTCCACGTATTTCCAGAACCTCAGATGAGGTCACCTGTTTGTTCTCTGGCTGAGAATAAGGTGTCTGTCCCCTACATTAACAATGACCTTGTCAAAGACATCAAGGCTCTCAGTATTGGTTTCTGTTTGCAAATCTCTCAACCTGTGACTGGTTTACCACCCAAAGTCTTTAGTGAACCAGATTTGTTTACTGTCATCTTCATTTGTATTCGTATTGTGAACTGGAAAGGGACAAGAAAAAACATCAAGAAATGTCAGTGGCGTAACAAGACCCCAGTGGGTCCCGGTGTGAACTTAGGAACAGCCCCCCTCCAATATACCTAAACCATCGCTGCTTCCCCCATGCCACATGAAATTCTTCAGAATACACATATGCCATATATACTTTGCACAGACATAAGCACACATACACTACATATGCATAACACACATATGTAAACACTGCACCATATAAACTCTACACACAATATTTACACGCCACAGATACAAATAAACACACACACAGGGACGGACTTGGAATAAAAAAAAAATGTAAAAGTGTCCCCATTCTGTGGGCGGGGTCAAAACAAGTAGGCGTGACCACACAAACTGTTTATAGATGGTCTAAATCAATATGTATAATGCAGCAAAAGAGACTCATACTGCCTCCCTTAAACAGGAGTAAAGCTTTTTTTTGTTGTAAAGAAGCAACTTAATACTGACTATATATACAAAAACATACTACAAACCGTATACGATTAAACAAGAATGTAACAATACTACACAAATTATATATGGCCACGTCAAGCAATATTATACTTAATTACTGGCCCCATGGGTAGAAACTTACTGCTGTAAAGAAGATAATACTTGAATAGTGCCTCCCCTGTGTAAAAAATATAACACTATAATACTGCCTCCTAGGTTACGACAACAAACTACTAGGAATACTGCCCCTCATTATACAAGGAATATAACTTCTATATCATATTGCCCCATGTGTACAAGAATATCATACATAATAAGTGCCCTATGTACACGACTATATAAAATTCATATTATACTGCCCTGTGTACAGAGATTTGCTGTATATACTGCCCCTATGTAGAAGACTATAACTACTAAAATTGCACCCCATGTAAATGAATATAACTACTCTAAAAACTGGCCCTATGTACAAGAATATAGCTACTATAAAATTGCCCCTATGTACAAAGAATTTAAACTACTATAATACGCCCCCTGTGTTACAATAATAATAAATCTATAATATGCCCCCTATGTACAATAATATAAATATTAATAATCCCCTATGCAAGAATATACTACCACTATACTGCCCCTTATGTACAAGAATAACTACTATTATACTGTCCAATGTACAAAACTATAAGTACTATAATACTGCCCTGTATACAAAAATATAACTTTTATAATACTACCTCCTAGATACAAGAACATAACTACTAGAATTACTGCCTCCTATATACAAAAAATATAAACTATATTATATTGCCCCTTGTACAAGAATATCATTACCATAATACTGCCCCTATGTACAAGAATAAACTACTATAATACTGCCCTCTGTGTACAAGAATATGCTATATACTGCCCTATGTACAAGAATATAACTATATATATACAGCCCCTGTGTACAAAATATAACTATTATAATATTGCCCTATGTCAAGATATATGCTATAATAAGCCCCTTATAAGAATATAACTACCATATAATGCCCCCGCTATGTACAAGAATATAACACTATTATACTGCCCTATGTACAAGACTATAATACTATATACTGCCCCCTATTACGAATAAACTACTATCTACTGCCCTAGGTACGAGATATAATATACTATTCCATTAAAAGCGGCGCACCCCACCCCCACCCTTCCGACCGGGATTACACCCAGGGACCCCCTTGTATATAGCCAGACCATAAAGCCTACATCCAGTATATGAGCCAGCCCCCATATATAGCCAGCCAGTCCCAGGTATACAGACAGCCCCCAAGCTCGATATAGCCATCCCCTTCCAGTATATAGCCAAGCACCCCTCCCCAGTATAAACCAGCATGCCCCCCCAGTATATATCAGCCAGAGCCCCGTAAATAATCGCAGCACCCCAGTTATACTGCAGCAGCCACCAGTCACAGCCAGCCCTCCAATGTATATAGCCAGCCATTCCCCCAGTATACAAGTATATAGGGAGCCAGCCCCCTCAGTATACGGCCAGCCAGCCCCGGCATACAGCCAACTTGGCCCCCCCCTGTATACAGCCTGGCCTCCGCCCCAGTAAACAGCCAGCCTGCCCTCCTAAGTATACAGCCAGCCAGCCTGCCCCCCGAGTATACAGCCTGCCACCCCGATTACACAGCCAGCATGCCCCCTTGAGTATACAGCCAGCCAGCATGCCCCTCAGTATTCAGACAGCCAGCCTGCCCCCCCCGAATATTGACAGCCAGCCTGTCACCCGAGTATACAGCCAGCCAGCCCCCCGAATACACAGCCAGCCAGCCTGCCCAATGAGTATACAGCCAGCCAGTTTGCCCCCGAGTATACAGTCAGTAATCATAAACTATGTACTTACCTTTCCGACGCTCCCCCGCAGCTCCGCTACTTGATGCAGTCTGGCCAGCAGTGACAGCTCCGTGCATGTCGGCAGCTCACAAACTATCAGCTGCTTGCCGAGCTGTCACTGCTGCCCGTACTGCATCAGCAGAGCTGTGGGGGAGTGTTGGAAAGGTGAGTACATTGGGGCAACTAGAAATATTCTGACTTTCAGAGAGCTTGATAAATCTGCCCCATTGTTTTTTTATTTTTCGGCCCCAGTCCTATCAGCTATTGACGGCGTCCCACCAGCTATCGCCACCGCCCAACCCCACCCAGCTATCGCCGGACCGTTCCACAAGCCCACACCACCGGCTATCGCCATACCCATCCCAACCCGCACCGCCCACCAACATACTCACTGCAGGAAGGCCTGGGCCGTGGCCATCACGTGTCGATATATACTGCCGCATGTTAGGCAGATGTGACTGCCCCAGCTCGAGCACTTCTCTTCCCTTACGCCCTTGAGAAATGTGTACAAATGGGTATCTCTGATCTGGTTGATCATCATCTGAGCAAAAATCTTTGTACACTAACATGACCATCATTATAGGAAAAAAATATTCACATACCTGGGAATATGAGGAACTAGTTAAATGAATCTACAGAACACTGTAGAATAGTGTCCCTTTAAAACAGCTTCATGCAATTATATGTATTCTTAAAGGCATTTTGAGTGACATTTTGCTGACAGCATGAAAACGGCAGTGTCTAAATTGAAAAATATAACTTGTTCTGCCACTTAGTGTATTGCGCCAAACCTTTCACACAGTGACACAAGAAAGTATCATAAAGTAATACTCTCTGGACAGGACAGTGTCACAGTATTATTTCTGCTAAACGAAATGGGACAATATGTACTAGATGTCTTAAAAGAAAAAGAAAGCTTGTGTGACCTCTGTTACCAGCAGATTCTGTGAAGTAGACAGCTGTTTGCCTTTTGCTGTCTAGTACAGGTGATGTATTACAGTATATGGCTGCACAAACCCCTCTAGTACAAGGTCAGCCAGGAAATGAGATACCTCTCCCAGCCATAGAGGTAAAAAAGAAATAAGAACCTATTATTGGATTTTAACCTTTATGGACCTGCATAAGTTGTGACATATCTCATGTCACTGCAGATATTAATTTAAAACATAGGGAACCTAGCCAGGAAAAAAGAAACAGGTTATTGCTTCAGGCATACAGCGTTTGGAGAATTACTGCATCATTTTTCACAATTTGCTGCAAAATATCAATTTTACTACTATCCTAGTCTAATTTAGTTAGCAAAATTGCAAATACTTTTTTTGTTAGCAATTTGGTCTCTGTACAGTTTAAACCGGAAAGCCCCTTTATGTTCAGAATTTTGTGTCATGTCGAATATAGTGCAGCTACAACACAAATGTGTCGCAGACACTTAAATACTTGTGCAAGCAGGTTGCACTGAATAAAAAAGTGCAAAGTCAGACATAAAACTGGTGTATCACGTGTATCGGCGCAGATGTGCAGCTTCCTCAGGGATCCTAAGATCTTTTTGCAGCTCTTTTTATATGTGCTTCTGGCTGTCCCCCATTACTTACCGTAACTAACTTGTGTAAACATTTTCTTGAAATTTTTTATGTTCCTGTTGATTATTGTTTCCATAACAGTTTCTGAAAAATACATACATATTGTGCTGGGGAAGACAAAGCAACACTAGTAAGGACGCTAATTTTTAATCTTCATAAATCACCTTCAGTATGCTTTTATTCAGCATCTTTGTGCATAAGTCAGTGATATTCAATTGTGTACAGTGAAACAGAGAATATAGATTAAAATAGTGTCACTGCCCATTATTACCCTATCTCAACTGAGTCAGCTAAATGTTTGTAGAATTTATGATTCAGAACCAATGCATTGAAATCTAATAGTACTCTGTTAATCCACATACCAAATAGAGCGTGTATACTGCCAAGTCCTGCAGGCACAATATAGAGTATATATATATATAAATAAACATCTACATCAACAAATAAAATATGGCTGTCAGCACATTTTCTGTCCTTTTTGACTATTTTTAGAACTGAAAACTTGTACCTGTATCTAATTTTAAACTATTATTTGACCTGATTATTGAGCCTTTGGCTATTTTGGTTAGGGATACAGAAATTCACGTATACACAGATGCAGTCTACATTTACTTCAATTAATCGCTGACATTTTTTTAAAATTTGGGAGCTAACTATAATAGGGGAATTCCAGGACTTTGATTATTAGGCACCAGGGTAGCTGAATACTAGAGATGAGCAAAGCTGAACTAGCAAATCCAGTCACATCGTAAAAAGCTGGGTGAAGGGCATGGGATTGGCCAGGCAGGACATGTGACCCAGCTGGGGGGGGGGTTACATGTTCCAGCATCATTTCAGAGAGTAGACAGAAAGGGAGAGTCTGCAGCCAGACAAAGGGACGGGCAGATCGGTACTTAAAAAGAGGTAGTTAGGGAAAAGAGGCTGCAGGTAGTGAGGTACAGGTAAAAATCTGAAATAATTGGCCTTTTTCAGTGCAAGGCCAGTGAAAGGACAAATTTCTAGTATTACATTGTAGTGCCAGTCATTGTACCCATGTCCCCACAGACAATAAATAGTATATCTCCAAACAGTTTTTATAAAAATTCAAACAATAACTTATATGAAAGTTTACCAGACTCCCTGCAAGCTTGTGTCCTGGTTCCCCTAGTTATGTTTATCAGGGAGCTGAGTCCCCCATCCCTCCTCTGGAAAACACTTGTCATCGAGCACTGAAGAAACTCCCCTTCTACCAATCACTCCTTGCCATCTCCACTTCTTCCTCTTTTTGTTGACCTCAGCAAGTGATGTGTCGGCTGTCTCAATTGTATCTGTGCATGTCCATGTCCACTGCTAGTTTATACTACTAATTCTATGCTTTATGCTCATCCCTGTAATGAAAGCTGTCAGGCTAGTCATAGAGTAGATCTTGTCAGAACATACTACACACTGCTCAGTGGAGTTAAATACTGGAATATTATTGGATATGCTTCAAATTTTCAAGAGCAATGAAGGAAGTCCCAATGTTATTATGCAGTCCTCCAAGAAAGTTATACTACTGTGCTGCAACAGAAGTCTCACAAACATGTAAAAAGGTACTGGGCAATGGGAACATGTCTGCAGACTGAAACTTAACTTGATGCATGATTGTACCCACTCTGAATTTGTGTGTAAACAGGGTAGAAATACTTTTCCAAGAAAAGGAGATGGTCTGTCCAACAGACAAAATTGAATGGCCTACCGATGATTTAATGAGTGGCACGATGGACCATCATGAAAACTCTTGCAGAGGTGAGCTACATCTTTATGATGAGAAGATGGCCAGTTAAGGTTTGCCTGTCACGGCAATGACGAGCTGCCTTGTCACGTGACTTGGGGTGCGACTGTATGGGTGATTTAACCCACTCAAACTTGCGCTCACCTGTCACTCAGGACACACATTTGATCATAAATCACAACTCATACAGTTCTTGTACTCCAATTAGGGATTGACTGCCACCACTTATTGAATTTATACTGGGACCAATAAGTATCTCACTCTACATCCACTTTTGCCTCTCAAGCAGTCACCTTATCACACCACTAGACATGCAAGCTCAGCACTCCAGCAACCACACGGCTAATCACACTTTACAAGGCTATGGGGCACATTTACTTACCCAGTCGACGGAGTTCCCTGAAACTGCGTTGTCCAACCGGAATGCACTCTGTCGCACTCTCCTGCATGTGTCACTTCCCAGCCCAGGTCCACCTTCTTCTTCCTGGTGTATGTAAGTGCATGATCTTGCTTCACAATTTGCAAGTAAAATCCCGCACTCAGTCCGAATCAGTTGGATCGTCCGATGGCATGCCCCCCGATTTCTGTCGCGCCACAATCCCCAGTAAATACCTGTTGCAGTGGCGCAAATCCTGAAAACATACAAAAAACTGACGAAAGTGTGACCCTTAGTAAATAAGCCCCTATGAATTCACAGAGCATACAAAATTAAAGTGAAAAAGTTAATTACAAAAAGCAGTTCAAAAGGGTGATAAAAAAAATTGATGCATAAGGCACACCAGTTATAAAACAAAAAGAGAGGAAAATAACAGAAACTTACAAATGAAAAAACTCCTAATTCCCTGGAGGTGGGAAAATATGGGACACCCCAGCATGTCTTGCAGCCTCCATAGAGTGAACCATTTCTACCTGCATATCATAAAGTTTTATACATTTTCTATGCGGTTCAGGTTTCAGAACTGCCCATTGATTAATTATTTAAAATGAATTCTCATCATTGGACAAAGTATTAATGAGGGAAGAGTCCAGGAATATTTAACCAGTTCTTTGTTTCCAAGTCCTGATGCAGGAGGGGGGGGGGGGTGACCAAGTGTCTTTTGAGGTCTACACAGACCAGTCTTCATAGTTTATTAGGCTGTAAAATCTCTAGGATGCCTGGACACTGGACACTTCAAAAGATGCCATTTGTTCACACTTAATATACATTTTTCCATGACAGTCATAAAGTGAAGCCATGATAGATTACAATATGCCTCGGAGCAAGGAGTACCAGCCATTTAAATCAAAATAAATAATGCATCAGGAAATAGAGCATAGTTGTCCTGTATAGGTAAAGTTTTGCTATTATTCAAAGTCATGCACCAGGGTATTTTAGACCGTGGTCTTGTACAAATATGGATAATTTCTGGACATCCCACATTGACTTCACCATGGGGTAAAGACACTGATCCTGGCCAAATGTGCTGCCGTTCATGGACCGTTCTTGGATTGTTTTTGGACCGTTTTCTAACCGACTGAAAATGAATGGGTTTTTGTATGTTTACCAGGTGTTTGGCTGTTATTCATCAGTTTCAAAGCTGCCTACACTTCTAGAAATCTATATAAACAGGTTCAAACCAGCCAAATGCATGGTAAACTTACAAAAACGCATTCGTTTAAAAACACATGCGTCCATTAAAAAATGGTCCCAGAATGCCCTGTGTGGCAGGAGCCTGTGGAGACATTGCTGTTGTGAACTGCAGAACTTTGTGTTTTGCACCAGGTGCAGTAGGCCTGCGCCTGCTGAAGTAGGGAACCTCTATCTAGTAAGTGCCAGAGAGGCCTAGGATTTATTTTTGCTTGCTTTATTTATATTTATTCCTGCAACAAAATTGCATATTGTGGATAGGCAAATTACTGGTGAATTGTGTCTGTCTCTTTCATCAACACCAAGCCAACAGCAGCAGTTGAGCATAAGCTGACTCAAGGTGAGGTTTATTGTAGTAGGTTGCCAGAAAAAGGCAGCAATAAAGGACAGCAATAAAACAAAACGCTTGATTGTTCATTGTTGACTATACAAAGAGTGCAGTGTGGTCAGTGACTAACCTGAATTTCCTATTCCAACAAATAATAATTGAGGGATTTCAGTGCACATTTGATGGCAAGACATTCCTTTTCTACAATTGAATATTTTTATCTCATGGTTATTCAGTTTCCTGCTTAAATTATTCCTGTTGCTTTTGATAGGTTGAATAAAGTAACCTTCTTGAGATTGTAATAGCTTGTAATCACAATCTCAAGAAGGTTACTTTACTTGACTAATCAAAAGCAACAGGAATTTCTTAAACTGGCTAACACAGTACAAAACTTTTTTTTCTGCTCAAATAAATGTTCTTCTCCATCACTGATCTGTCTCTTAAGCATCCGTTTGCGCTACAAACTCTTTCACCAACACCGCCTCAGGGTTCCACTTTATCATAACTGACTCTTATCCCTTGGTGAGATCTGACAGTGGTCCTGCAAAATTGGGTATATACTGCGATAAGAGCCAGTAAGACAGTTCTGGATTGTATTACGCTTATCAACTTGGGGCTTGTACTTAACCTCTAGACAAATATGACATTTTTTTGGGTTTGACGTAAACCCTGACTTACTCAAACTAACTCACGGACTATACTCTTGGTATACTCTATGGTATACTCTAGGTGTAGTTGATGAATTCTTTAGATACTGCGGTCATGTTTGACTGTGGTACCCGAAGGGTTAAACAGCCAGAATCATGACTATTGTTATCTCGGCTTTTTGTTCCCCAACAACATGGTGAGGGAAGGGTTAAATTTGGTAGGAGGTGAGATTTAAAGGAAAGGAACCTTGGATAAATTATAATTATATGTATACAAAAGAACAAAAGAATGCAGAGATCACGTTGTATATAGAAAATCGTCACCATTTTCTGGAGAAAAGCTATTATTAAAATAAACATTATATAATGCTGCACATCATTTGATTTATATTATTTCTGTTGCAGCTTCTTCTGTTTCCCCTACTTAACCTTCTCCCCAAACTCACTTTCGTATTTAATAAAACAAAAACAGAAGATTCTCTAAATCAATTTAATTAAAAGTACGACATCACAGATTTGAACTACAGTATTAAATAAATAAATTAATAGAAAGAGCTCCCTGCAGAGAAAGGATTTTTCTGAAATATACATTTTTTTCCCTAGTATCATTTCCTGGCCATATTTATCTCTGCCCAAACTAGGTGCTGACAGCATTATATAATGATAAACATCCTGTCAAAACAAACAAAAGCTGCCTGCATTATTACTGCTATAGCGTAACAAAAAATAAGGCACAAGATATTGGGTGACTGGCCAATAATAAACAATGCAATTGAGAGCCATAAATCATAGATGATTTACTGCAGAAGTGCAGAACACAATAGTAAATAATAAGGTTTGGAGTGGAGGGTAAAATTTATTAAGCAGTGGGTGACTGGGCTAGACAAATGGTTCTTCAGTGCTGCAGTCTTTGGTTAACCACTTCTTAGCTTTACAGATGATAAGTAGGTCAAATTTAATGAGCAGATTTTTATTTCTTGACTTAAACTTTTGCAGTTTTTGTTGTTTCTGTGTTTTTATTAACTAAGTTGTATATTTTGAATTCTTCCTTTAGCTCTGCAGGGGCACTGCAATCCAGGGGTAAGGGCAGGTTGAATGAGATAGATACAGTCCAAGAAATCGGGAATCAGACAATAACACGAATCATATAATTGCTAAGGCTCTTTAAGATTTAGGAACCACTGACTGCTGGAAGGCTGGGCCAGGAAGAGGAGTAGGCACAGGATACGGTGGCAAGTTTGCCCACTAGATAAGGTAACAAGGAATCAGACACAGACATGAGTGAAACATTTTTTTTCTGATAAATACTTTACCACTACTATAAATAAACTATCATCCCAAGAGTTTATTATTAAGTAAAATATTCTCCAGGTCTGTAAGGAGTTAAGCTTTAGCCTCACATACTTACTGGCTTTCTATACATGGACTTTAGAAAGACTGCAGGTACATGCCATTTACCAATACACCCAAGGGTTTTGAATGTTCCAAGTTTAAAATTGTTGAAAGTATATTTCCATGGTTTATAATGGGTGTCAAAGTTTTATACTGAAACTAAATACATTTTACAATGCAAACCTCCAACAAAAGAAGGTTGGAAAAAAACCTTAAGGTTAGCAAAATAGGTTGAATACAATATAGAACATAAATATAAAATAATAAATTTGTCTTGTGGAACAGAAATTAAGCTGGCACTGCCATACAGTAGTGTGAAGAACCTCCCACTCTTGTGGGAGTGATATTAGATTGTGCACCTATGCTAGATAGCCTCAAATTTAGCACATAAAGCCCCACTCACCTACACAAGATGTCACCTTTACTCTAAACTTTACTTTCCTAGTCCTGGTGCTCACTTAACCCAATCAGCACTGCCACCACCTACTTTTAAATTGATAATTACTATCAATAAGGCACATAGGTGCCTGTCTACATAAATTCCTCAACGATTTAGAAACCCAAATTATTGACTAAAATGACAAGATTCTCTATTAAAATACAAAAAATAATGCTGGTAATGTTATCTCTTTAGAAATGTATGTTCTCTAAAGTTACAAGCAGAGACTTACTAAGTTTTAAATTGTATTATGCAGAAAGTAAGGTACACACATAAAATATACAATTGTCAGGTAAAAAAGCTAGTAAACAGTACACATATGGTCCATATACAAACAGTTATACAAATAAAAGGGAATAAAATGAATAGCCTTAATAATGAAATAGTAGCAGATATTCACCTGTATAAAATCCAGCTAAGAATTTCACAAGCAGTAACACATTTTATAGATTAATAAATACCAATCATCCTTCTTCAGTCTTCAACTCTTTATTTCTTGTTTTCAGTATAATTTGTAATGGGTACAATGATCAATAACAAATATTTGCCTTTCCTTCTTTCATACCTCAAATGCTTTCTTTGAGTGTTCTGTTTCCTTTACAGTTTTTTACTGCCGTTTTCTCTTTTTCTTTTGAGATGTATAGCCTCCATATTTGTCAGCCTGGCAGCATTTCTTGTTTGCAAGGTGTTTCCTATCTGCCATACAGTAAGTACTTGTACTAGTCCTCTGCAGGATTTAGCTCAGCCCTCACTTAACTTTTTCATTGCCTCTTTCCTTACAGTAACAGCCTTACCTCTTACTGTATTACAAGCTGTCACAAAAAAATCACTACATTCTTCTCTGTCTTTTTCACTGACCTGGACTTAAAGTTTGCCCAGCCAAGCAGATTCCTGATGGACCGACCACTCATAAAGTGGGCTGCACTAACAACTAGATCTATTTCATTCCTGGCCTGTATAATAAATCAGTTTATAAGCCATGTCAAGTTTATGAACATTTTTATTTTTTGTTGGATTGTGGATATAGCTAGTGGATTGTATTTAGCATCTATTATACCTTAAACTGGCCCTTGCGCGGAGCTCAGAGAGTGGAGTAAGCTTGCAGCAGCTGTCACCTCATCATCACCTTTGAGCCTAAAATGTATTTATGTGCTAACAATACCTACCCCACATTAGCAACACCATGACACTATCTGCACATCTACCATGTATGAGTGGTTGCCTTATGGTCACTGGCTTTTATTTTTTATAGCAAACATCCATGTGAATATTATTAGATTTCCCATTTATATGCACTGTAAATGAACTGTTGGAACATTTCCAAAAAGGGCATGCACAATTCAAAATACAGTACAGACAGTCCCCGAGTTAAGTACAAGATAGGTTCTGTAGGTTTGTTCTTAAGTTGAATTTGTATGTAAGTTCAAACTGTATATTTTATAATTGTAATCCCAGCCACATTTGTTTTTGATCCTTGTGACAACTGGATTGTAAAAATGTTGGATTGTCATAAGAACCAGGATTAACAATGAAGCTTCATTGCAGACGCCTTTAATAACTGTTTTCACTAGGGGTCGTCTGTAATTAAGGGACTGCCTGTATTTGTGTGTCCTCTCAGGCCCCACTACTGTAAAACAACATGCTATTGAGATTACTCCCCACAATCAGTGAGTCTTGTGAGCTCAATTAAAAGTGTATGGGCTCTTTTACTGGGATACAGAAGCATGAATATTAGTAAAGCAATGTGGAAGGCATGTGCTACAAATAGTTTTATAGGAAAAAGCAGCACTGTGGTATACTGTGACTATACTGCTAGATCATTCCAGATTAAACCATTCTTAATTTAGTATAAATCCCTACCATACCTTAAGCCAGTAAGTGTATGATCAGAAGGGGTTTCAGAAGCAACAGTTATATGTCTTTGAAGAAACTGATTTAAAAGCTGTTCAGTTGTGCCTACTCCAACATCAAGTGGGATCTAAACTTATTTTTCTTCAAGATTCTTCAAGTCTAGTCAAGTAATAAACGACTAACTACTGGCAGTCCCTGCATAAGAACACCTGACTAACAAAAACCCCCAGTTACAAACGGCCCTCTGGATGTTGGAAATGTATTCTACTTTAGCCCCAGGCTACAATCATCAGCTGTAACTGGTATCAAAGGAATCTGCAATTAAGATTTTTTGTTAATTCTGGTCAATTCTTATGACAATACAACATTTTTGAAATACAATTGTCACAGAGAACAAAAAAAAATTGGTTGGGGTTACAATAATAAAATATACAGTTCCAACTTACATAAGAATTCAACTTAAAGGGGTTTTCCCTTGAAAGAGAATTCTCACATCTCAATCCCCTAGTGATGTTAATACAATAAAGATCATATTACCCCCTTACTTTACAATGTTACTCAGTTGTATTGCTGTTTTAGCTCATATCACTCCCTAGGCTGCTCAGAGCAAAATACTAGGGTGTGGGCTCTCTAAACAGACACATTATGGTCCATCTAGTTCTGTGGGGTGATAATGTGGTTACATTATCAGGGTACAGGTGTTTATACATTTTTATCCGGCTACTCACATTGTACTAACACACTGACACATAGAAAGAAAGATGAGACAGTTCAGAGATGCATGAGATGCATGAGATTACACAGAGGCATGAAAGACGGAGGCTGACAGACTTTTACAGTGTTACACTTTTATCTCTACTACATCTCTGCTCTCACAGATATGTGCCTGCCTCACCGTTCCTTACTTATCTCCTTGTAGTTTGTAGCTCCTCTCTGCTCATGATATGCTGTCAGGAAGTGAATCAGTCAGTGTCTCTGAGCTCCGTGCAGGGGGTGTGGCTTCAGGTTCAGAGCAGAAAGACACAGAAACTCAGCAAGCATGGTTTTCACACAGGAACCCAAGATGGCGGCCCAACCCTAATGTTGGAAGTTACCGGGTCTTATCTAGGGGCAACTGAAATGATGTACAGCAGGACTGAGAGAAACAGGTTGGATTTATATTGTAAAATGCTTATTTTTTTTTGTTAATAATAGTGAATTAGAGAATGTGTTATTTTGTTATCCTGAGTACAAAAACTTGTCTTGTCTGAGAAACTTGACTTCGTGGAATACCCCTTTAAGAAAAACCTAAAGAACCTATCCCGTATGTAACCCGGACACTGCCTGTATTTGTAGAAGTTTACCTCTATGTCCCTGTGCTTGATCAGCACCACAACATCATGGACTGCCTCACTTTACACCAGCCAGGGACCACTAATGGAGGAAGAACCAATGATTAATGCCACCCCATACCAATGTTTACTACAGTGACTGCTAGGGCTGAGGTCTGGTCAAACTTATAACCACCATGACATTCCATAACTCTCTTGCTCCCGGCTTCTGTCTTGATACCAAACCCTGTTGGCTGCTAGGCACTGCACTTCTATGTGTTTATGTATATATTTTAACAGGATTATAGCAGGAAAACATAACATGATTATAGAATCACATACATGCTGCTTGGGCTGTACTGTGCTGCTTTGATATACTTTTAATAAAAGTATGGTTATTCTTCATAAGTTACTTAATTAAGTGCATAACATATATACACAGTAGGAAAATGTAAAAATCTTGATGACCTTTACAACTTGGAATGGGTTCTTTCTCAATTATTTAGGCAAGATACATGTCCCTGCATTGCACTGGACCATGGCCTCTTTCCTGGATAATTTGCCAGCCTTGCCGGCCTTAAAAGGAAAACACAAATACAATTTAAAAGTATCCTTTTATAGATACATTTTATTTCTCAAAAGCAGCATATGTTCTCAAATGAGCTATTTTTGTATAGCATACAACTTTTTAACTATACATAATATTGCAATTTAAAGAGGGCCTTCCACCATCTCACACATGTGGAGACGAGCATATCATTCTGTAGGGCTGCTACCCAGATTCTGGGGCACTTTGAATTTTCATCTTAGCAGCCACAGTTGTGGAGATATGCATCCCAGTATCTGACCGTTCTAATCTGTCTTCGGTCATCGAGGAGGAGCTGGGGCTGGAGGTGGAAGTGTGTGTGATGCTAATCCTCACTCATACTGTTCAATCAGCAACAGGCAATGTTGAAGCTATAGTTGCTACTATAAATAGTAGTGAGCTATGATTTCTCTATGCTCATCTACGTTTACGTTTCATTCGTGATTGCGTCACTTTTATGTGGCATTTGCATCACGTTTGCACGTCATTTTACCAGCAGTTTGCATTTACATTGTGTTTGTGTTTTACATGGAATTTGAATCATGTTTATGTTTTTTGTGATGTTTGCAAACACAAATGGCAACTAAATGTGAGAATAAACATGATGCAAATGCAAAATAAATGAAATTGTCACTTTAATGCTATTGTGTTTACGTGGCGTTTATAAAATGCTTATGCTTACATTAAGTTGGCATTTGCGTTTACATTGCATTTGCATCAAGTTCACTTTACATTTGAATTTACATGACATTAGTGTTGCATTTATGTTGCATTTGCATTTATGTTGCATTTGCATTGCAGTTGCGTTCATGTGGCGTTTGGGTCGGGTTTAAAGGGGTATTCCCGTGAAGATAAGTTTCTTATAAGTAGAAGATATGTACAGAAATGTACAGAATCTCAGGATAACAATATAACACATTCTCTAATTTACTGTTATTAAAAAAATACAGCATTTCACAGATATAAGTCCAATCTGTCTCTATCAGTCCTGGTGTACACAATTTCAGTTGCCCCTAGACACAACCCTGTGACTTCTGATTTAGGATCGGGGCTGCCATCTTGGAGTCCTGTTTGACGGACGGCCGTGCTTGCTGAGTTTCTCTGTCTCTGCACTGTAGACCCAGCATGGAGTTCACTCACTGCTGCATACTTAGATACAGAATTTGAGTTCCTGAGGCAACAGCAGCAGCATGGGGAAAACTACAAGCTGCACACAGAAAAGTTGCACAGCAGGAAGGCACAGCATGAAGGCAGAGCAGGTCTAGTGTGTTGTGGAATAGCAGAGATGTAGTAGGTGAGCTGACAGTGTATAATAAGCATCTAATGGATCTCACAGAATGGAATAATAACTTTATTATCCCCATAGGTGAAAATATTGGTGTCACTATAAAACCGCTATGTCACAACATACATTATAAATACAGCCACAGATCCATACAAAAACATACACTTACAAATACAAATATATAAATACACAAGTAAGCAAACCGAACAAGCACAAGTGACGTGCAGCCACATCACCAGCACAGATAGGTCTGTTAAATAATCTCTGATCTGTCTCATCTCTCTTTCTATGTGTCAGATACTAGTACAATGTTTAGTAGCTAAATTAAAGTGTATATAAACCACATTGTCAGCTCACAGAACTAGATGGATCAAAATGTGTCTGCTTAGAGAGTTTCCGCACACACCCTGGGATTTTACACTGACCAGCATAGGGAGTTAAAATAAAACAGTCTGACCGGAGCTCCTTGTGTGTCCTTTTATATATCCTTTGATAAATCGACAATTTCACTCCTTTCCCAACTATGTTCCAAATTCTTCAGTACACTTCCACACAAACGGTATTTGGATGCAAATAGATCGCTATTCAGACAGTTTTAAGCTGCGTTTTCTTGCATCCTGTAGCCAAATAGTGTACAGCTACTATAGAAGAGATTAAGCAGCAGATAGGGTAGTATGTTCAAATATATGGAATTTATTTTATTAAAACATACTCACAAAATAGAATAAAATCATGCGCATATAAAATCCACCATGTGGACGCCAGACTCGCTAGTTTGCCCGACCCAG
>CM033649.1:46746833-46770086 GCA_019512145.1 Engystomops pustulosus
GGGTCAGACTGTTTTATTTTAACTAATTGCTAGATGTGGGATCCATCTGTGACTGTTTGGCAGCTCCTATAGGGGATAGTGTGCATCACAAAAACACTTTTTCTTTAGCATAGGGAGTTATAGGAGATAAAACATCAATAAAACTGAAGAAATTGTGAAGAACAGGGTTAAAAATGTGTTAAAATCAATAGGGTATTACAATTTGAGGATTTTCTTTTATGGGAAAACCCCTTTATGTTATAATTGTATTAACATGACATTTACATTGCATTTATGTTAACAAGGCATTTTCATTGCATTCACGTTTATGTGGCGGTGGCGTCTGTTTTGTGTTTAAGTTACATTGGAGTGGAGTTTGCATGGAGTGGAGCTTGCATTTCGTTTGCGTTTACGTGGGGTTTGTGTTGCATTTTAGCTGCATTGGCATTGCATTTGTGTTAACATGGTATTTACATTCGGCTTGCATCATCATGTATGTATGGCTTTTCTGTTATATGGTGTTTGCATTGCATGTATGTTTACAATGTGTTTGCCTCACCTTTTCCATTGCATTTGCAACCCTTTTGCATTGCAATTTGTAACATTGGATTTCTGTAAACATGGTGTAAATGTAATGTTAACTGAATAAGAACACGGCATCTAGATGAGCATAGAGAGATCACACACTATGTGCCACTGATTGGACAGTATGAGAGACAGTGTACAAGATTAGAAGATACTGGGACTGATATCTCTGTAACTGTGGGGGTGGGAATCTCCACATGTGTGAGGTGGAGAAAGGTCCTTATTAAGTTTATCATTTGATAAAGTGATGCCAACTGGGAAAACAATTTTCCCTTTTAACCACTTAAAGGGGTTCTCAAACGAAACATGTCCAAAGGATAGCGCCTAACTTGGTGATCGGTGGTGGTCTCATTGGTGCGATGAGACCCCCCACAGATCATGAGAACGGGGGCTCTGATGTATCCCTACTTTTTTACATTTGAAATTTTTTAAATTCAAAATTTTCTGACACATACAGTATACTCATAACACCGAAATAACTCAATAACCCCATGACTGGCAAAGAGATAATAGGCACCCCCAAAACCTGGTTTTATAACCTGGGGTATATCTAGAAGCCCTATAGATGGGGAAACTAAATGGTTAAATATAACTACTGTTAGCTGGGGAGCCGGCTGTCACCATTGACAATTGTCAAGGTGACAGCAGTGCGGGATGAAAATGTAGGTGGGAATTACCCGCTGGCCTGAATGTTCATTTACTTTCCATGTCCTTAATGGGTAAAGCTACAGTGGATATACAGTAAATCAAAAATGAGTTCTAACAATATTTTATTTTTATAAAAAGTGCCATAATATACATTTCTACATTGTGCATTAAAATCAATATAAAAAGATATCATAGAAGTGAAAGCTTTCAATAAATTGTGAAAATGAAAAAATGACCATGAACTGCACAGACGCATATTATATTGCTTTAAACATTGATATATCACTGCATGTTGAGTGACACATAGACATGAGCGAGCACTAAAATGCTCGGGTACTCGTTATTCGAGACAAACTTTTCCCGATGCTCGAGTGCTCGTCTCGAATAACGAGCCCTATTGAAGTCAATGGTAGACTCGAGCATTTTTCAAGGGGACCAAGGCTCTGCACAGGGAAGCTTGGCCAAACACCTGGAAACCTCAGAAAAGGATGGAAACACCACGGAAATGGACAGGAAACAGCAGGGGCAGCATGCATGGATGCCTCTGAGGCTGCTTAAACGCACCATTATGCCAAAATTATGGGCAACAGCATGGCCATGACAGAGTGACAGAATGATGCTAGATAGCATCTAAAACATCCAATAATTGACCCTGACACTATAGGGGACGGCATGCAGAGGCAGCGGCAGGCTAGAGAGTGGCATGGCGACATACCCTAAATGGACTCAGGCTTCAAACCAATGGGTGGCAGAGAGGAACCAAAGGAGGTGAGCAAGAAGCGCTGAAATGATTTCCTCTGTGAACAAAAGGTTGACGGTATATTTAGTCGATAACACAGCATGGTGGCGACATAGTGACCAAGTTCCATAACGTATCTGGTGAAACACCCGAAAAATGAGCCTGACACAGCTCGTTTGATAAGGGGACAACATTTGGAGGCAGCCATGGAGAGGACTTCCATGATTAAGAGCGACAGTATGGGGCATCCATATTGCGCTTCTATGATTGCAACTGCAGGTCTCCAGCATGGCGGCGACAGACGCACCGAGTTCCACTATGTATCTGGTGAAACACCTGAAAATTCTGCCTGACACAGCTCGTTTGATAAGGGGACCATGTATGGAGGCAGTGAACTAGTAGTAGATTAAAGGTGCTGCAGTTAAAACTATGTTAGTTGGATCTTGGACACAGCTCTTTTTGTGGAAAAATAAAAAAGTTATAGATTTTTGAAGTTGGTGAGTGAAAAATGGAAGTGAAAAAACTAAAAAAGGCCAAGTCGTTAAGGGGTTAAAGGGGTTCTCAAACAAATCATGTTAGGCCCTATCCAAAGGATAGCACCTAACTTGGTGATCGGTGGTGGTCTCATTGGTGCGATGAGACCCCTACAGATCATGAGAACGGGGGCTCTGATGTATCCCTACTTTTTTAAATTTGAAATTTTTAAAATTCAAAATTTTCTGACACATACAGTATAGTCATAACACCGAAATAACTCAATAACCCCATGGCTGGCAAAGAGACAATAGGCACCCCCAAAACCTGGTTTTATAACCTGGGGAATATCTAGAAGCCCTATAGATGGGGAAACTAAATGGTTAAATATAACTGCTGTTAGCTGGGGAGCCGGCTGTCACCATTGACAATTGTCAAGGTGACAGCAGTGCGGGATAAAAATGTAGGTGGGAATTACCCGTTGGCCTGAATGTACATTTACTTTCCATGTCCTTAATGGGTAAAGCTATAGTGGATATACAGTAAATTAAAAAATGAGTTCTAACAATATTTTATTTTTATAAAAAGTGCCATAATATACATTTCTACATTGTGCATTAAAATCAATATAAAAAGATATCATAGAAGTGAAAACTTTCAATAAATTGTGAAAATGAAAAAATGACCATGAACTGCACATATTGCTTTAAACATTGATATATCACTGCATGTTGAGTGACACATCTTTATGATGACCTTTGTGTTAGTATTGGTATTGTTTTGTGCCATGCCCATTAAGTTCGCTGGATTACACTTTTTTAAACCGTTGTTATACAAATAATATAATAGTATATAGAAAAACAAATGTTCAAGCAAGTGTGTGTGTTAATGTTATTTCTTATTTTAAGTAAGTGTGGACAAAGTAGTCATATATGGGTTAAATACATTTTATAACTTTTTTTTTCTTCCAGCTTTTGTACAAATCACTGATAAAGAAAATATTTGTTTCCTGATTTTTTCATGATGGTATTGTGTTGATGTTTACCCGCTTTTTGTGTGTAGATGCTGTTCAGAAATCCATCTAATGCACCCCATGTGGATTTATTGAAGTGACCAGCAAAACAAACTGTATTGATTTTACTCAGGTTTGAATGTTGGAAAACAACGGGTAATTTTGACATTATCTTGGCATTCAACCTGCTAAAGTGCATAGTGCTTTTAGAGCCATGTGAAAAGGTCATTTCAATAATGTTGTTCCTATAGCACATCAATTTTATGCAACAGCTGCATAGCACACTTGGAATGCTAACAGACTTCACAGATAAGTAAGGATTTTATTATTGGTTGCTAGATGTTTCTTATATTGAAAGCTTTTTAAATAGTCAGTGCAGGCTTGTAAAGAGCACATGGTTTATTACATTGTGACATAGTGTATGGTTCATTATAAAGTACTGAAGAGATACTGGAGACCCTAACATTTACAGTTTTTACTGTGATTTAAAACTTATTTCTGGTGCATTTTTGTATTTTGTTACATACCTCACATCATAATTGTAGCATAAGAAAAACACAACTTGTTTGGATTGGTTACACTTAAAAGGGTGGAACTTAATGTATAATTTTGATACAAAACCCCATAATGCTAAAAATGATTTAATAAAACAAAACTCATTATCGTCAATCACAAAACAGAGCTTAAATAGTTTCTCTTATGATTCACAAAATGTTATGGGCTTTCTAAAGTAGGTGGAGTTATCTCCGAGATGGCTACTATATACCACTACAATTCCCATGATCCTTCACTTATCAAGAAACAGCTCCTCCCTCTCATGCTCTACTCCCATTGATGATCTAACAGACTACCCTGCTCCATAATAATGATGTGTGTTACTGCCGTCAATGCACATTACCTCACCACAACACTTGCCATGCTGTATGCACTGCAACCAACTGACTACAGCCAAGCATAATGATGATGCTGTCCGGCACCAGACAGGTGCAGGACATGTGATGTAGACATGTGACCAGTCGCCATCTTCTGTCCTATGTAAAATTTGAATTCTCCATTAAAGAGTATGTCCCACATTGTTTTTCTTTGCTAAAAGGAGCTTAATTTTAAACAAGTAATTATGCATTAATTTATTTTGTAATGACCCATTTCAATGCAAATTATAATTATTCCTGGTATACCCCTTTAATAGCGGTATTTATTAACCATTGCTTTTTACCTACATTTTCTTCTGCTACTTCTCTAAATTTTGCATATACTGTAAAGAGATTTATTCTCCATGCTCTACACTTTCCAAAAAAAGATTCTGTAAGAGTAGTGAAATGAATAGAATGTAATATGGGAAAGAATCTACTGAGTTTGTACCACTGTCTTCCAAGAAGTATACAAAACTTTATATCTATGGAGCTGGTGGAGGGCTAATTTTTTGTGGAAGATGTCATTCTGTACACCACTACCATGCAGATGCACAGGCTAAAGCAGAGATCCTGCCTGTGGTCCAATGCAGGACCCCAGGGTTTCCATTTGTGGGATTCCTCTCTATCGCTAGATGATGGTAACATGAGGAATCGTTCCTCAGTCTCACTAGCACTATCCATGTCTGATCACGGCATGGTTTAAAACAAAATATTGAACAAATACCTGAATGGGTTTAACAGATGCCTGGGTGAGCAATAATTTTTGTTTTATATTTTTTTATTTGTATTTTCATATGCAAAATATTTTATTTATTAAGAAAACACAAAAAGGCACTTAAGAGGTTAATTAATGATTTTTATTATAATCTAACTTTCCCTAATACTTTTTTTTATATTTTTTATGAAAGAAAAAAAATGGGGGATCAATCCTATTTCTACCTTTTTCTTTATTTGTGTGACTTTTTGTGCAACTTTATGCAGTTTGTAACTTTTTAGGCGCAGAATAAAGCAGTGTAGCAAAGTAAGCTGCCTCAAGGTTTTAATGCAGTGTGCCCTATTTATTTTTGTAGCCCAGGTGTTTGTGCAACTTGTGTGACTTTTGAGCTTGAAACTGTCCCATTTTTGTGCCTAATAAATCCCAAAACAGAGCATACAAGACCCAGACTTTGGTAAACTACTTTTTGGGACTAAGTCGCACACCACAAAAAATACCAAAAGTGAGACTAAACAGGCATCAGAAAGGGGAAAAACTTAAGACACATTACACTGATTAAGTAGGCCAACTTCATGACAATTCATGACAATTCATAACGTGGCAGCTGAAAAACTATAAAACATGTGCCCCAATGAGTCCCAAAAAATTGCAAGCAGCAGAAAACAGCTCTCAGAATGGGTTAACCAGCAAACAGAAGGGGTTAACAAGTATGTGAGTTTTCACTGTGAGGAGCACAAATCACTTCAGACAGATCTTATCTTCGATCTCCTGGCAGTTTGGATCCCTATATTCTGGAAATGGGACATTGGTGACTGGTCGCCAAGAGAAGGCGGAGATAATTTTTTAGCTCTGTTTATACAATAGAAGAAAGAACTTCTGACGTGAGTGGTGCCAGTGTGGGTCATGCACCCTGTAATACACTAGACTGGCTGAATTTAGACATGATCTAATTGAGGCTCAATAAAATCAATGTGTACAAGGCTCATGGATCAGATGGGTTACACCCCAGAGTTCTTCAAGAACTCAGTTCTGTTATTGCTGTCTAAAATCTTCAGGGATTCCCTAAGTGACTGGTGCAAGTGACTACTTGAGTGCCAAGTGACTGGTACAAGGAATATGTTTTGCCACTATAAAAAAAAAAAGCTCTCAAACTTCACCAGGCAATTACAGGCCTGAAACCTTAACTTCCATTGTGGGGAAAATATTGGAAGGGTAAGGGAAGGGTAAAAGACTATATATTGGAGTATGTGACATCAAATAGCATAATACGTGACAGCCAGAATGCTTTTACTAAGGATAGTGTCACCTCTCCGGGGTCCGGTGGGCGGCTTCACTTAACTCCCCCGGCTCCAGCGGCATCCTCTGCAGCTCCCACGACTTGGCGTGCGCGTCCTGGTCTCCTGGGGAGCGCGCGCGCCGGCTTGCTAGGATTTCAAGGGCCGGCGTGCCAATAATTGGCGCTGGTCTGATTTGAATTCCAGCCTCTTCCTGTTACTCTTGCCGGATCTTCAAACCTTCTGAAGAGAAAACTCTCCTGTTATTTCTGCATTCCTGTTATTCCTGTGATTCCTGCGTTCCTGAGTGTCTGTCTGTTCCTGTGTGCCAGTCCGTTCCTGAGTTCCTGTGTGCCAGTCTGTCCCTGTGGTCCTGCGTTCCTGTGTGCCAGCTCCTGTGATTCCTGACGTGAGTTCGGGTGTGCCTTCCGCTGCTATTCTCCAGCCTCCACTCCGGGTACAGACTGTCTCCTGTGTTACTACCTTGGCAGCCACCGCGGGCTAGTCGCACCTGTGGAACGACCTGGTGGTATCCCGCCGCAGCAAGTCCATCCCGCTTTGCGGCGGGCTCCGGTGAAAACCGGGTGCCACTTAGACTCCGGTCCCAGGTCGGCTAGTACCATCTCCCGCGGTGGTCCAGAGGGTCCACTGACTCCCAGTCCTGACAGATTGTTGTCAGAAGTTGTTAGACTATCTGATCTGCTTCTATGAAGGGGTGAGCAGATCCCTGGATGGAGATGCTGCTGTGGATATTGTGTTCTTGGATTTTGCAAAGGCATTTGACACTGTGCCTCATAGACGCCTGATGGGTAAAATAAGGTCTAGTGGTTTGGCGGAAATCATTTGAAAAAGCGATTAAAAACTGGCTGAAGGAACACAATTAGAGAGTTGTGGCGTATCCTGCTTAGAATGGTCACCAGCTATGAGTGGGGTAACACAGGGTTCTGTGTTTTAATACATTTATTAATTATATAGAGGTAGGAATTAATAGCACTGTGTATATTTTTTGCAGATAACACCAAGCTGTGTAGTGTCATACAGTCTACGGAGGATATTCATAGGCTGCAGGGTGACTTGGATAAACTGAGTGTTTGGTCATCCACTTGGCAAATGAGGTTCAATGCGGATAAATCTAAGGTTATGCACCAGTGGGTTAATAATCCACAGTCAACATATGTGCTTGGGGAGTAAATCTGGGAGAGTCCCTTGTTGAAAAGGACCTGGGGGTTTTAGTAGAACATAAATTGAATAACAGCATGAAATGAAAATCATCTGCTTCTCAAGCCAGCAAGATCTTGTCCTGTATCAAAAGTGCTATGAACTCTTGGCATAGGGTTGTAATATTACCACTGTACAAGGCATTGTTTCATCCTCACCAGGGAATTTGCCATGCAGTTCTTGGCACCGGTCCATAAAAAGGATGCCGTGGAGCTGGAGAGGGTTCAACGAAGAGCCACAAAAATGATAAGAGGTATGGAGGGTCTCACTTATGAGGAAAGAATAAAACAACTAGATTTATTTAGTCTGGAAAAGAGACAACTAAGAGGGGGCATGATTATTTTTTTTATAAATATATGATTGGTCCATACATACAGTATGGTGAAAGGTTGTTCTAGATTAAATCAAATCAAAAGACAAGGGGCACTGTCTTCATCTGGAGAAAACAAGATTTAACCCCTTAACAACTTGGCTTTTTTTAGTTTTTCACTTCCATTTTTCACTCTATAAAAATCTATAACTTTTTTATTTTTCCACATAAAGAGCTCTGTGGTGGCTTATTTTCTGTGTATAAAATTTCACTTCATAGTGACAGTATTTAATATTCCATGCCGTGTACTGGGAAGCAGGAAAAAAAATCCAAATGCAGTGGAAATGGTGAAAAAAACACATTTGCAACGTTTTCTTGTGGGATTGGATTTTACAGCTTTCACTGTGCGCAACAAATGACATGTCTACTTTATTCTTTGGGTCACTACAATTACGTGGATACTAAATTTGTACAGTTTTTATAATGTTTTCATACATTTAAAAAATTAAAACCTCCTGTACAAAAATTTTCTGGCGCCATTAACTTTTTCATACTTTAGTGTGCGGAGCTGTGAGCGATGGCATTTTTGCGACTTTTGATGGTGTTTTCATTGCTATATTTTTTAGGACTGTGCAACCTTTTGATCACTTTTTATTAATTTTTTAATATTTTTCAAAATGGCAAAAAAATGCCATTTTCGACTTTGGACGCTTTGGGCATTTTCGGACTCGGTGATACCTAATGGGTTTATAATTTTTACTGTTAATCAATATTTATATCAGTTCTAGGGAAAGGGGGATGATTTGAATTTTTAGGTTTTTTATTATAATTTTTTTTTTATTTTTACTATAACTATTTTTCAGACTCTCTAGGGTACTTTAACCTAGGTTGTCTGATCGATCCTACCATATACTGCCATACTACAGTATGGCAGTATATGGGGATTTTACTACCCATACATTACAATGTGCGCATCGCCGCTCCCCGTGACGTCATCGGGGAGCGACAATCCGCGGCAAGATGGCGCCGCCCATGTGATCGACTTGAAAGCACCCGCTACTGGTGTTACCGGTAAGCCTTTGCTGCAATATGGAGCAACGACTTACCGGCTATGGAGAGGGCTCGGCCCGCGAGCCCTCTCCATGCACCAGGACCCTGGACTAGTACAGCGAGCGTTGGGAAGGGGTAAATTACCAGAAGCCTTAGCAATGCCCCGGAAGAAGCCTTGCCTTCGAAACCCTGGGTCGGGCGGATAGAAAGCTAGCGTCCTGTTATGTGAATTTGTGATATGCGCATTTTTAATGGATTTTTGTGAGTATGGTGAACTGAAATAAATTTTAACTTTATTGGAACGTACCACCCCATCTGCCTGCATATTTTTTTCCAGATACAAATATAATTAAAGGAGGAGAATGAGGGTGCGATGGTGCTAGTCTGAATAGTGACATACTTTCAGCAGGAGAAACTGAGGATTGGTGCTGTTGATCGATGTTTTAAGATAGAATAACGAGGGAGAAGAAGAATATTTGGAGCTCCGGTCATAGTGAAATTATTTTCTCTATTTTTGTGGACTTTTTCAAAGACTGTGTGGACCGGTCTTATACCGTGAGTAGCTCCTTAAGGGGCAAACTGTGCACCACGGACAACTGTGTTTGTGTGTTATGTATCATGTTCATAGATTTCTGCAAGCCTAATTCACATATTGTTATATCACGTTCCTTATGATAATTCTTAATCATCTTAATCATACCAAAAACAATGAATGCTTGGAAAGTTGTGATGGGGACTATTTACTATCTGATAACATTTGCAAATGAAGGGAATAGGCAATCTGTGTTATTTTAAAATATTGTTTGTCTTCTAAATATGAAACTGCACCCATAAAATATGCATTATTAAACACCGAAAAAATCAATAATTTTATCATTAAATGATTACACTTTTTACAAGCAAAATTATTTTATAGATTCTATTCACCAGACTCATTTTTAAATTTTTATACAATGCATGACTGATCTGTATTCAATATTGATTCAACCAAAATTGGTTTGCATAGGACATAATGATATATAACAATAATTACTCAGCACTCATTCCTCATAGCATTGTACACTGCGCATTCATCAGAGCAGTGATGAATTACAGGCATGCCCTATTATATTCTGCAGGTATTTTTTTTTAGAAATACAATACAATAACGTTACACCATACAACTTATTACAGATGAATTAAAGTGTAACCGTCATTCTGAAGAAAAAAAAAATTAAAATACATAATTCTGCTCCAGGTGTCCCTGGGAATTATTCCTCAAAATATTTTGCCTTCAGTCCTTCTTAGCTACCTCTTTGGGCCCATAGCAACCATGGTTTCCAGCTCTCAAAAACTACACATCAGCAAGATGGAGGGGGACTTCCTCCTGTCACCTCATCACAAGCGCCTGCTGCTGACCGATGACACCAGAGCTATCTTATATCTATCTAAGTATCCCATATTTATCTAGTCATATCTATCTCATATCTATCTATCTCCTATCTATCTATGTTACACTCCAGCACAGCACATGAGGTCACAGCACATGGGTGAACAGCACATGAGGACACAGCATGAAGACTTGGAAATTGTCTCCTGCCATTTCCTTGTGTTAGGTGATGGGGAGGGGTGCTGCAGTTTCTGTCTGTGTAGATTATGTGTTTATTCACAAGTGTAGCGGAAGTGAGGGCTTCTCTCTGCACATGGCTGAGTGCTGGGGCAGTGACACATGAGGTAATCAGCTGTGTGCAGGGAGACATGAGGTAATCAGCTGTATGCAGGGAGGGGGATGGGGGCGTGTCTCTCCCTCCGTATTCTCTGCTTCTTTCTGAAGATGAAATGTCCATAGTAACAGCTATCTGAGCAGTCACTGCCATCTAGGGGAAGTCTGCAGAATACAAGAGGAAGGAGCAAGATTCAGGTAACTAATGCAATTGCAAAAGGACTTAAAATTACCTGCCCTACAACATATCAAACGTTTTTTGAAATGACGGTTACACTTTAAACAACATTTTAGATTTATTTACTTAAATTTCTGATCTTTGTTTAATTTTGGTTTAAATAGTTTTAATTAAAATATAAAATTCATCCTGGAAAAGCTTGTTTGGGTCCTGATACGTCCTAGACATGCAAATCATTGCTAATTCTTTACAACTAACACAGTACTAAATGTATCCCCAATTAGCTCCCCTACTAACGGAGGTGTATAATAAATTGTTTTTAGAAAGGGCAGAATTTAAGACAGGTAACCTGGCCCATATTAAAATTATACCTAAAAACAAAGGTGACCCCAAAGACCCAGGCTCATATAGACCTATTTCTCTGATAAATATCGATATGAAAATATATACAAGAATCTTGGCAAATAGGCTAGCCGAAATGATCCCAGGATTAATACATTCCTGCCAGAATGGCTTTGTGAAGGGCCGTCATGGAGTAAAAAATGTGCGCACAGTTATGGCGGTACTGGACTGGGTCAGGGCAAGGCCAACGGAAAAGAAAAACAAAGCAATAATTTCAGTCGATGCTGAAAAAGCATTCGACAGCGTGGCCCTGCCCTGGCTCAAGAAAGTTATGCTTAAAATGGGAATAGGGGGAGGGGCCGGAGCCTGACCGCTGAGCGAGACGGCCGCATGTGAGTGAGCTCCCGCTGTGGAGGTGTATGATCCTTCAGATAGCAACAGTAAACTTCCAGCAGAGATGGGGAAACCTTCCAAGGAGAGAGCGGGGGAGAGAAGCGGCCATCCTAAGAGCAGCACGAGAAAGAGGAGATTTCATATTTAGAGGAGACAAGATCAGCTTCTTTCAGGACTTAGCATCGTCCACATTAAATAAGAGGAGAATGCTGAAGCCTCTCACAGATTACCTAAGGAATAATAAGATTCTATTCCGCTGGCTATGAAAACTTTAGATGAAATTCTAGGAAAAATATACAAAATGGAATCGGCTTTTAAAAGGTCAAAATTGGAAACTACTTTCAAAGATCTATGTATAGAAAGGAGTAAACTAACAGACTTACTGAATGCTAAAGCAGCCAAAAACTATCCATACGCTAAATTCAGACACTACTCCCATGGTAATAAAGGAAATAAATTAATGTCCTTTTGATCAAAAAGCAGAAAGTTTCCTCAACAATCTCAAGTATAGCACAATCACCCACACAGAGCACAGAGAAAATCCAGGAAATAGCAGAAGAGTTTAAAAATTTTTATGAGCAATTATATAACTTAACCCCCCAACATTGGAAGCTACTTTCAAAGATCTATGTATAGAAAGGAGTAAACTAACAGACTTATTGAATGCTAAAGCAGCCAAAAACTATCTATACGCTAAATTCAGACACTACTCCCATGGTAATAAAGGAAATAAATTAATGTCCTTACTGATCAAAAAGCAGAAAGATTCCTCAACAATCTCAAGTATAGCCCAATCACCCACACAGAGCACAGAGAAAATCCAGGAAATAGCAGAGGAGTTTAAAAATTTTTATGAGCAATTATATAACTTAACCCCCCAACATGACCCAGAGGACCCTCAAACAACCACCCTCATTCAAGCATTCCTAAATAAAATTAACCTACCTAAGGTAGCACAACCAGACATAGCCTTCCCCCACATAATGGACTTACTTAATGAATTTGGTTCTATTTCCAACTTTAAAATTAACTTCACTAAGTCTGAAGCGCTTAATGTTTCAGCATGGACTTACTTAATGAATTTGGTTCTATTTCTAACTTTAAAATTAACTTCACTAAGTCTGAAGCGCTTAATGTTTCAGCTCCTAGTAAAACAATCTCAGAGCTTCAGGAAAAATATCCATTCACCTGGCAGACTAGCCAATTAAAGTATTTAGGAATAAATATCACAAAAGACCCCTCAGACCTATTTGCCGCAAATTACAAAACCCTAATGAAATCAATAGACCAATACCTGAACTCCTTGAATATCCCTTTTGTTTGAAATCAATAGACCAATACCTGAACTCCTTGAATATCCCTTTTGTTTCCTGGATGGGTAGGAAAAACCTTTTGAAGGCTTATATAATGCCAAGACTACTCTATCTACTTCAAATGTTACCCTTACACATCCCAAAACGCTACTTCCAACTAGTGCAAGCGTCATTTCGTAGATTCTTATGGCAAGGTAAGGGTGCTAGGATAAAGTACTCACGGCTTACACAACACAGCAAGGTAAGGGTGCTAGGATAAAGTACTCACGGCTTACACAACACAGATCAAGAGGCGGCATGGGATTACCCGACCCTCTGATATATTACAATGCAGTCCATATTAAAAGGTGGCTTCAGATAAATGCGCCTTCAAATAGGATACTAGGTTCAGACATAGAACTTGTAAGTGTGACAGATGAGCAACTAGCGTGGGCCTGGGGAATCACGCAAATGTTAAATAGAACTCCGCAAAACTTCAGCCTTGATGTCAAGAACCTGTCGGTACAATGCAAATACAACCAGACTTGGCACAAGCTTGGCCCTGCCTACAGCAGATTAACTACCCTGATAAGGGCAAAACCACTATCAAGAACCTGCTGAAGAGCCCTGAGAGACCCTGTAAAGTAAGAGGGAAAACTTACTTTGTCTGGCACAAGCTCAAAATGAACATTATCGATGAATTCCTTAATATTTATTCATATTTTTTTGTGTGTGTGTTTTTACTTTAAAGACCCCTGGGAGACATTTTCACAGTTTTTTCTTTTAAAAGTTTTACTCTGTAACCAGGACATGTATAAAAGCCCTAGTTACAGCGAGAAATGACCCCCTTTGACGGCCAATGCTGATCAGAGCTGTACTGGGTTTGTTCGAACCCAACAGCTCTGATTAACCCCTTTAGACCCGGTTTTCAAGTCACCACAGAGTCTATAGAGCCGCTAGCAGTGTCAGCTCTGCTCCTCTCTGTATCGTGCTACTTCAGCGCGATCCAGTGAGGAGTGGAGACAGGAGTAATAAACCACATCTCCCTTCTCCCTAGGGTTTGACAAGCGCGGGAGCAGAAGAAAACATCTAAACAAGATGTTTAAAGACGTTGCTGCTTCCTCAGGCCAAACATGTGTCAAGTGGTGTCCACCTTTGGTCTGTATATATCTGTGTATGTGTTCCTCTGTTATTCTTTTGGGTAATGAGCAATACTTGTTTGTAAGCAAATACCTTGACGTGTTCTGAGGATGATACCTTTTATACCTCTATACAGGCTCAATGTAAATTATTTGTTATGTGTATTTAGCTATTTTGACCATTGGTGGACCTTTTCTGTATATGTTGTTTTTTAAAATGGATTTGTTTTAATTGATCTAATAAAGTGTCATTTTATGCATTCTACATTTTAGTTTTTGTTTCCTCTTTTTAGTGGTGTTGATTTTGGAAACAATCCGTTTGATGTGGTGGGGGTACATCAACATCAACCCACATGCCACCTATTACTTGTATTGGTGATTATCCAACCTATATTGTTTTACCCCTGGGGTACAGCTTGTGCCCCGCAGCTGCTGGCTTCTCTGCAAGCTTGGTTCTACCTCCTGGCAGGACCCGGGTGTGACTAAGCATGCTCAGTTACTTACATTATACACTGAAATACATGTGTATTGCATTGTGAGGTCTTGAAGAAGTGATCGGACCAACTCTTGTTCAAGACCAAGTGTTGATTAAGTTAAAAAAGTTCAAAAATAAAGTAAAAATCGGGGCCAGAAAGCCAGGGCCAGAAGCTGCGGGTGTCGGCTATATATTATACCCGCCTCTAACAACCGCGATCGGAGATTTCTCCGATCGTGGGTTTTAACCCCTAACACACTGCGGTTGTGCTGACCGTGGCGTGTTAGTTGCATTTCACAAGAATCGGACCCCCCCGCAGTGCTTACCGGGGGGTCCGCTGCTCCGATCGCAGCCCCGGGACTGCCAGTGCCTGGGGCTGTGCGATCTTCTGTGAGCTGGGTCCCTGCCTTCTGGCAGGACCCGGCTGTAACACACTGTAATACATCTGTATTACAGTGTGTAAGGTGAAGAATAGCTTGTACAAGCAATCAGTGGATTGCTTGTTCAAGCTAACCTGTAAAAGTAAATTAAAAGCTAAAAACACTAAATAAAAACAATTATTAATAAAAAGAATTAATTAAATAAAGTTATAGTCCCCTAAACACAAATATTCCTTTTATACACTCACCGGCCACTTTATTAGGTACACCTGTCCAACTGCTCGTTAACACTTAATTTCTAATCAGCCAATCAACTGCGGCAACTCAGTGCATTAGCATGTAGACATGGTCCAGACAATCTCCACTGCGTTCAACAACCGAGCACAGTATGGGGAAGAAAGTTCTGATTTGAGTGCTTTGAACGGCATGTGGTTGTTTGTTGCCAGAAGGGCCGTCTGAGTATTCAGAAACTGCTGATCTACTGGGATTTTCACGCACAAACCACCTAGGGGTTCCATAGAATGGTCCGAAAGAAAAAACAAAGCAGTGGAGGGGCATC
This sequence comes from Engystomops pustulosus, assembly GCA_019512145.1. Lineage (NCBI taxonomy): Eukaryota > Metazoa > Chordata > Amphibia > Anura > Leptodactylidae > Engystomops > Engystomops pustulosus. Next base: position 46,762,212 of record CM033649.1, read on the forward strand.
GGGACAAATGCCTTGTTGATCCAGAAGGTCATAGGAGAACTGGCAGACTGGCCTCGAGCTGATCGAAAGCAACAGTGACTCAAATCGCCACCAGTTACAACCAAGGTAGGCAGAAGAGCATCTCTGAATGCACAGTACGTCGAACTTTGAGATCATTAAAAGAGTTAGCAAAGTCCGCCATTTTATTCTCTACATGAGAGACTCTTTCACCCATTTCATCCAGAGTTGACTGTAGAGGTTTAATCAAAGATGATAAGTCCTTCTGTAGGGAGGATCTTAGGGCCTCTAGCATGGATTTTAACATACTCTCTGAGACATATTGATCCGAGGCTTGAAAGGATGTGAACATGTCAGTTTCTGCAGATACTGAGCCATCATTGTTAGACTGAGCTCTCACCTCAGTGCTAGGATCCTGGCATTTCTGCTTTTGTTTCGCTTGGCTTGTAGGGGACCTGGAGCTCCCTGCTATATATGGAGGTGGGGAGATCGAGGATTCAGAGCTGCTGCCCTGTTGCAGACATAGGGGAGGCATGCTGCAGTCATCTGCTATATGAGCTGGAGAAGGTGCCTGGGGAGTAAAAGATATTTGGGAGCTGGTGCTTCATCTATTAGGTACCTAAAATGTGGGGGAGGTTCGCCTGGGTGTTGTGGTGATACCCCCCAGTGGTCTGTCGCTCCTGGCTTTGGCAGGTGCTGATGTTCGCGCCACGCTGCCGGTGCCATCTTGGCTGCGTCCAGAGCCTCCGCTAAAAAACTGGCCTATCGGCCAGTTGCCGGTTTCTTTGGCCCCCCTTTTTCTTCCCGGGGGTGCCGCTGACTGTCCGGATGATTTTTCCCGGCATTTTCGCCGGAGGAGCCGCTGTTATAGTCGCTGGGTGGCTGTCGGGCAGACAGAGCTCAGCGCTCACGCGGCCATCTCTCTCCGCGGCCAAACCACGCCCCCAGTAAGTCGAACTTTGAGGCAGATGGGCTACAGCAGCAGAAGACCACACCGGGTGCCACTCCTTTCAGCTAAGAACAGGAAACTGAGGCTACAATTTGCACAAGCTCATCGAAATTGGACAGTAGAAGATTGGAAAAACGTTGCCTGGTCTGATGAGTCTCGATTTCTGTTGCGACATTCGGATGGTAGGGTCAGAATTTGGCATCAACAACAGCAAAGCATGGATCCATCCTGCCTTGTATCGACGGTTCAGGCTGGTGGTGGTGGTGTCATGGTGTGAGGAATATTTTCTTGGCATTCTTTGTGCCCCTTGGTACCAATTGAGCATCGTTGCAACGCCACAGCCTACCTGCAGCCTACCTGAGTATTGCTGCTGACCATGTCCATCCCTTTATGACCACAATGTACCCAACATCTGTTATCCACTGAGAATTTGTACATTTTTGAAAAACACATTAATTTAGCCAAAAACAATTTACTTTCAAAATAGTATCCTATTATGTTTTAGCCCCTGTAAAACAATTAAAGGGTTAACAAACTTCATAATAGTTGTTTTACATACATTGAGGGGTGTAGTTTCTATAATGGGGTAATTTATGGGGTTTTACTTTTATTTAGGCCTCTCAAAGTGACTTGAAACCTGAGCAGGTCCCTCAATAGCAGGATTTTGCATTTTTTATGAGAATGTGAAAAATCGCACCTAACGTTCAAAGGCCCATAACATCCTACAAAAATAACAGTGTGCATAAAAAACCATGTCCACATAAACAGACATTTGGTGAATGTTAGTTATTAAGTTTTTTTGCTGTTATAACTATATGTGGAAAAAGTAGAACATTTTGAAGTTCAAAAATCGAGAATTTTTCCAAATTTTCACCAAATATCTGATTTTCTCATAAATAAATGCAAAGCTTTTTTTTTTTTTTTTTTTTTTTTTTTTTTTTTTTTTTTTTTGACAAGGTGTCACGAGAAAATCACTTGGATATGTTAAAGCGTTTCAAAGTTATAACCATTTATAGTGACACAGGGCAGATTGGAATGGGCCATGTCAGGAAGGTGAAAAGTGGCTTTGGCGTTAAGGGGTTGGGCCTGGGGAATCACGCAAATGTTAAATAGAACTCCGCAAAACTTGCTGACCAAAGGTACACTTTCAGTCATGAGGCAACACAGCTCCCTCTTATCCTCCCCATCACCGGTGATGCCAGCTTGCCTTCTTCCCTATTTCATCCAACCCTCGGTCGTTAATATTTCAGAGATTTGGAACAAACTTGATCTCATTCCAACCAGTGATATATTTCAGAGATTTGGAACAAACTTGATCTCATTCCAACCAGTGATATTCTAGAAAAAGCTCATAGTAAAGAGGAACTAATGAAACTTATGAATGGTTTCTTCCCTGACATGCATTTTAGGAACTAATGAAACTTATGAATGGTTTCTTCCCTGACATGCATTTTATACATAAGATTGAATTGAACAACTTTGTGAGACAAATAGCAGAAAAAATTCAGGGGCCCAAAGAAAACACATGGTTGGAAGACTTAATGAGTAAACCGCTGAAACCCAAAGGTTTAATCTCTGTGATATATAACAAACTACTGGAGGACACTTTAGGGAGAGGAAAGCCTGACTACATTACCAATTGGGAAAAGGATTTGGGTTTAAATTTAAAATAATGACCAGATGGTATAGGACTCCAAAAACTCTTAACCAAATGGGTCTGACCCCACACAACAGGTGCTGGAGATGTGATGGAGCAATAGGCTCCCATGTCCATATATTCTGGTCTTGTCCAGGGATCCAAAAATTCTGGAAAGATGTGAATAGGATAACTAATCAGATAACATCCCAAGCTATACTATTAACTCCAGCAAGTGTCCTCCTATGGTTACCCAATAAAACATGGTCGCCTAACAAACAAAACCTAGCTACTGCACTAATACAAGCAGCGAAAATGCTGATACCCTTATACTGGTTGAGTAAGATGCCCCCTCCAATACCGGAATGGCTTAATAAGGTCGATCAAATGTGTAGGCTGGAGGAGCTGACAAGTTGGGCCGACAGAAAGCATGATACATTTATTAAGATGTGGGCCCCCTGGTACAAATTTAGGAAAAAATGAAGAAGAGGTATGCTTATCTTCTCTAAAAAAACCCTTGGTATACAACTTACATGACATGACTAATTGCGAACTAACATTTTAGGTTCTAGTTACAAAATTAACTGGATATAGAAATTTGACATCTGTAACCTTATTATCCCAACTCCTCTCCCCACCCTCCCCATTTCTTTTACTTACCTCTCCCCCCTCTTTCTCTGTTCATACAAGTTAGTATTATCTGCTAATGTACACAAATGTAATTGCTTTTGTAGACTTATTCAATTATCTCATGCTGTATGTGCACAATTGATGCTTGGAATCAGGAGAAGAGGTCCCTGCGTGTTCCTCGCCTCCTATCATTGAACATACTTGTAAAGTTTGAGTTATATAATAAAAAACTTTTAAAATCAAAAAAAAAAAAAAAAAAAAAAAAAAACACCAAAATTTTTCAACTAACATGAAGTACAATGTGTCACGATAAAATCACTTGGATATGTTAAAGCGTTTCAAAGTTATAACCATTTATAGTGACATAGGGCAGATTGGAATGGGCCATGTCAGGAAGGTGAAAAGTGGCTTCGGCGTTAAGGGGTTAACCCACACGGTGAATGTCATAAAACTCCCATGATATAAAAACTTTTGTCAAATACCCTCACAATAATTGTTCTAAAAAGCGATCAAAAGAAGTTACGTGACCTAAAATGGTACCACTGAAAAGAACAATCCTTTTCATGAAAAATAAGCTAAGAACCAGCTCTGTCAACAAAAAAATGCTAAACTTATGCCTCTGAAAATTTGTTGATACCAGAACAGAGGCGATTTTTTTTCCAATATTGGTTTTGCTCAGTAAAATTGAGCAAAGATAAAAAATGCAAAATGGAATCTCCGTAATTGTAGTGAACCAGAGAATACAGATAAAATATTATTTTTATGTTATGGTGAGTGGCCGATTAACCCCTTAACGCTCTGCGCCGTAGCTCTACAGCGCAGAGGTATAAGGAGTGTATGAAGAGGGCTCACGGGCTGAGTCCTCTTCATACAAAGGTGGGGGTTTTTGCATTTTGACAGGCAAGAGAAAGAATTTTTTTCTTTTTTTTTCTTTTTTTTTTTTTTTTTTGCTCAGAAAACCCCCACGCTAATAACGCGGTTGGTGCTTGCACCGAGCACAGGCTAATTAACCCTGTCATTTGCCGCCGTCAAAGGCGCCGGCAGCGTTAAAGACGGGCGCGTGCGGGAGCGCCATATTTTTTACGATCGCCGTGGACCCTGTAACAATCGGGGGGCGGTCCTGATTTGGTTGCATGGTACGCCTGGTCTTCTTTGGACAACGCAGGCTACATGGCTTACCTGGAGATTCGTTTCAAGAGCCAGTGGCTCTGTAAATGGATGACCTGCAAAATGCGCATATATTGGCAACGACGAAGTATTTTTTTTGCAGTATATAGGTAGGAGTGATCTGACCATCTAGGTGGTGGAAGGGAGTAGTGAGATGGTCGTAAGAATAGGGTGGGGAAAAAAAAAGAAAAAAAAAGTTCCTATAACAGATAAAAAAAATTATACAAAGATAAAAATTTCAAAAATCACCACCCCCGATTCCCTAAACTCATAGAAAAACATAATAAACAGGTAAAAACACAAACTAGTTAGGTATTGCCATGTACCGGAAACTGTGCCTGAGCTATCAAAATATAAAACGGTGTGAGGCGGCATGACCTCGAGGGCGGGAAGGGGAGGAATGGTGCCCACAATTCCCAAATGTCGCTTCACACAACTTTTTAATCACATACAAAATGAATAAAAAATGCAAAATGTTGCACAGACCTTCAAAATGGTAGCAATGAAAAGTTGCATCATTTCTCAAAAATGACACCTGACACAGCTCTGTGCGCCAAAGTATGAGAAAAGTTATTGAGCAGTGACAGAAGATGGCAAAAAATTTTGTTCTTTTTTTGAACACATTCTTTACTTATTGAAATATATTAAAACAATAAACCTATAAATTGGTAATCACCGCGATCGCACCAAACCCAAGAATACAGCTGAGGTGTGGTATTTTGAGTGCACAGTCAAAGTCGAAAAAACAACTGAGCCACAAGAACTGGAACCAGCGTTTTTTTTTTCATTTTTCCACACATTAGGAATTTTCTTTTCAGCTTCGCATAATGGCGATGTTAAATAAATAACATTAAAAGACAGTAAAATTTTTACGCACAAAATAAGCCTCACAAAGGTGTACCCAAAATAAAATGAAAAAGTTATGGATTTTTGAAGTTGGAGAGTGGGAAATGAGCGGAAAAACCCTGCGTCCTTAAGAGGTTAAAAAAAACTAAAAATCCAAAACCAAAATTAATGACTTTCTTTGTGCCCCCTTGAAATAGTTAATAAAATGTCACAAACCTAAAAAAAAATGAATAAACTATACAGTGTATCTGATCCCACAAAATAATGAGCCCTCATATGTTTGCGTTACCAAAATTATAAAACATCTGTAGCCTGTGCAATGTGACAATACAAATTTGCTCTGAGTGGCGCTGCTTTCATGCCATGCCCAACCATGTGCTCATACAGCAGTCTACCATAAATGGGGTATCAGCACACTCAGGAGAAATTGGTTATCAAACTTTGCAGAACATTTCATCATTTAATTTATTGTGAGAGTGTCATTTTTGGCCTAAATGAATGTATTTCCCCCCCAAAATTTTAAAGTTTCTAAATCACACATCCACATTGTTTTAACCCCTGTGATACACTGAAAGGGTTAACAGACTTCGTAAGAGTTGTTTTACATATGTTAAGGGGTGTCATTTCTATGTGTATAGTATATTTAGGCCTCTCAAGCGCACTTTAAAGCCGAGTTATACCTCATTGGTAAAGTTATTGGTGAGTTATTCGACATTGATAAATTATCAATAAATTTGATTCTATTGGTTAGCGGGCTGCAAACATTGATCTTCAAAAAAATATTGGTTAAGAATAAACTAAAATTTAAACTTTATTTTGGACATAGCTTTATCAGTTTTCTTCACACATTGAAAGTCAGACACTTCCTTTACCATTAATTTATGAAAATGAACTAGGCTATCAGGGAAGCATTGTGATGTGACCGCAATCTTGACTACTGTTTGGAAAAGAAATCTAATGGTAAAGCTTCTTTAGTTATGTGATACTGAATTTATAATGTAATTATCTCCTGGTCATAGCTATGGAGTAAAGATAGAGATAAAAAATGATTGCATTCGTTCTTGGGTCTTCCATCCTTAGTGCAGTCTATTTGATAAAAATAAAGTACTTGACCTTATAATTGTTCATTCTCTATCTTATTAAGCAGTGACTGAGGTGAATAATTGCATATAGCTTCTAGTAAAGTTCACTTTTACATACATAAAGCAACAGTTTGCAGAGTAAATTTTAAAAGGGCAGAATGTTAGTGACATTAAAGGGGTTGTCCAGATGTTGAAAAACCATGGCTGCCTTCTTTGAAAAAGTTGTACGTACCTGATCATTTTTTGTGCTTTTATTGCATCTCAGATGTATAGAGATGAATGGCGCGTATTTGCAATACCCCACACTATCCATGGTCATGAGAGGAGCTGCTTTTGGAAGAATGCAGCCATGTTTTAAAACCTCCACACAACCACTATAAATTTCTAGCAGGAAGGGCTCAAATCAGCTTTCGTAGTATCATAGTATATAAGGCTGGAAAAAGTCCACCAAGTCCAACCTTTAAGAATTAAATAAATGTTTTTCCCCATAGTTCCATTGTCTCACTGCTCGTACAATAAAGAACCTTTGTCAATGTTTATGGTAGAACCTCCTCTCCTCTAGGCGTAGAGGATGCCCTCTTGTCCTGATCACTTGCCTAGGTATAAAAAAATCTTTGGAGAGATCCTTTTACTGCCTGTTCAGGTATTTGTACATTATAATTAGGTTTCCCCTCAGTCATCTTTTTTCTAAACCGAATAATCCCAAATTTTGTAATTTGTCATTGTATTCTAGTCCTTTTATTCCCTTAATAATCTTGGTTGCTCTCCTCTGCTCCCGTTCCAGTTATACTATGTCATTTTTTACCACTGTTGCCCAAAACTGTACACAATATTCCATGTGTGGTCTGACCAGGGATTTTTATAATTGCAAAACAATGACCTTATGAGAATTTCTCTTTTGATACATTGCATCATTTTATTTGTTTTATTAAGTTTACCATCCACCAATACCCCAAGTCTTTTGCAGTTCCAGTTTGTAACCAAGTCAATTGACTGTCTAGAACATATTATACTTTTTTGTTTCCCGGCCGAAGTGCATAACTTAATTTATCTACGTTAAACCTCATCAACCGTTTTCTCTGCCCACTCCTCAGTATTAATTACTTTACATAGCTTAGTATCATCTGCAAAAATTTAAACTTGACTGTGTAAACCCTCTACCAGGTCATTAATAAAAATATTAAAAAGAAGTGGCTTCAGTATTGACCCCTGTGGCACTCCACTGGTACTGTCAACCCAATCTGAGAATGTGCCATTAATGATGACCCTCTGTTTTCTATCACTGAACCAATAACTTACCCAAATACACAGCATTTTCCCCTAGTCCCAGCAGTCTCATATAATGTTCCAACCTTTTATGCAGAACTGCGTTAAATGCCTTCGAAAAGTCCAGATATACAAATGATGCTGGGTTATAAGGTAATGCACAATCAGATACTCCAGCCTGACTCTTTTACCAAAATATGTCCTGTTGTTTATACTATGCATCAGAAGGAAATCACATGGGCAACTAGAGGCTACAGAGAGAATTATTTTCAGTATATTCTCCTAGATCTATATATCTTTGT
>CM033649.1:46786180-47146332 GCA_019512145.1 Engystomops pustulosus
ATGGTGGAAGGAGATGAGGAAAGGGCCAATCTACTGAATGTCGCCTTCTCAACTGTCTTTACCGAGGAAAATTCCCTGGTGGAAGACACAATGAGGAATAATGTAAATTCTTTTTGGAATGTCAACAGTTTAACCCCAGAAAAGATACGGCGCCGCCTCACAACCACTAAGATAGAAAAATCACCGGGGCCAGATGGCATACACCCCCGGGTTCTGCATGAACTATGTACCGTGATAGAGAGACCGTTATTTTTAATATTTGAAGATTCACTGAGGAGTGGTTCTGTTCCACAGGACTGGCGCATAGCAAATGTGGTACCAATATACAAAAAAGGGTCAAAAAGCGATCCTGGAAACTACAGACCTGTGAGTCTAACTTCTGTGGTGGGGAAAATATTTGAGTGGTTTGTTAGAGATGCTATCCTGGAGTATCTCACTGTGCATAACCCTATAACCCAGCGTCAGCATGGGTTTATGAGAGATCGGTCCTGTCAGACTAATCTGATTGGTTTCTACGAGGAGGTAAGTTCAAGACTGGACCTGTGGGACGCTGTGGATGTTGTATATCTGGACTTTTCAAAGGCATTTGACACCGTGCCACATAAAAGGTTTGTATATAAAATGAGACTGCTGGGAATGGGGGAAAATCTGTGTATTTGGGTAAGTAATTGGCTTAGTGATAGAAAATAGAGGGTGGTCATTAATGGCACATTCTCAGATTGGGTTGACGTTACCAGTGGAGTGTCACAGGGATCAGTATTGGGGCCACTTCTTTTTAATATTTTTATTAATGACCTTGGGGGTTTACAAAGTCAAGTTTTAATATTTGCAGATGATACTAAGCTGTGTAAAGTAAAGGGCTGATAGTTTAGCATTACAGAGGGATTTGTGGAAGCTTGAGGAGTGGGCAGAGAAATGGTTGATGAGGTTTAATGTAGATAAATGTAAACTTATGCACTTGGGCCATGGAAACAAAAAATATAATTATGTTCTAAACGGTCAATTACTTGGTAAAACTGGAGCTGAAAAGGACTTGGGGGTATTGGTGGATGGTAAACTTTGTTTTAGTGACCAGAGCCAGGTGGTTGCTGTTAAAGCAAATAAAATTATGGGATGTATCAAGAGAGTAATAGATTCTCATGATAAAGACAATGCATATACAAATCCCTGGTCAGACCACAAATAGAATATTGTGTACAGTTTTGGGCACCAGTGTATAAAAAGAATATAGTAGAGCTGGAACAGGTGCAGAGGAGAGCAACCAAGATTATTAGGGGAATGGGGGGATTAGAATACAATGACAGATTACAAAATTTGGGCTTATTCAGTTTAGAAAAAAGACAACTGAGGGGAGACCTCATTACAATGTACAAATAACTGAATGGACAGTACAAGGATCTCTCCAAAGATCTTTTTATACCTAGGCCTGTGACCAGGTTAAGGGGGCATCCTTTACGCCTAGTAGAGGCGATTCAACCATCAACATAGACAAAGGTTCTTTACTGTAAGAGCAGGGAAACTATGGAATTCTCTGCCGCAGGAGGTTGTTATGGCGGACTCTATGTACATGTTCAACATGTTCAAGAGAGGCCTGGATGCCTTTCTGGAGAGAAAAAATATCACGGCTTATGGGGATAAAACATTTATTTAATTCTTAAAGGTTGGACTTGATGGACTTGCGTCTTTTTCGAGCCTTATATACTATGATACTATGAATATCCAAAGTCTGGCGGAAAACTGGTGCAAGGGCCTTAGTAAATGTGCCCCAAAGAGTCTCAGGTTCCGTCAGTCTCTAGCTGCAAAACTCTCGTCTTTTGCTTCACCAGATTAATAACTGTGTTTACCTGGTCTGAATTATTCACCAGAATTTTTGGCAAATGGATGATTTCCCACAGACCACACCCCTTTCTCAAGAGGTCATTTTTCAAATGTGTCAAAAAAAAGGTCTAAAAGCCATAACATGTTGCTAAAGGCCTTTGAGGCAGTTTTTTCTAGCATAAATCCAAATTCTTGTGCAAGTGCATTAATAAATTACCCCTAATGGGTTCACTGAAGAATGTTTGGTACAGACATTCCACATTAATTCTAGCCTCAGCAGAAACTAGTAGAAAAACACAGGTTTTTTTTGCTGAGGTTTTAAGTACCAATTTTGCTGAGGAAGAAGGATAGATTTCAAGTTTATAAATTCCTTTGAAATAATTTGTCAAATAATTCAGTGGGTAGGGGTTGAATAAAATTAGATCCCTTTCAATCCTGCTGGTACTGGTCTTTGATGAAGACTGTCACTATTGTTGAACTATAGGCCAATTGCCATCTTTTAAAATGTCCAGCTTTTATGACGTCCTGGAGTTTTAAAATCTTGGTAAACTCTGACCTGACGACTGTTCTGTGCAGATTTCAAAAGACATATGGTAATCTCTCTCCCCTTCTCCCTCATCCATCAGGACTTGCAAACAAAGAAACTGTTTATATATTCGTGGACTCTCCCCCTAATTAATACTTTGTACAATCATGAGAAACAATTGAAATTAATTAATAAATGGGCGGTTCTGAAACCTGAACCGAATAGAAAATGTATAAAACATTGTGATATGCAGGTTAAAAGGATTTACTCTATGGAGGCTGCCAGAACAAGCTGAGGTGTTCCATAGTTCTCTCACCTCCATGGAATCAGGAATTACTTTAATTTGTATGTTTCTGTTATTTTCTCCCTTTTTTTTATAACCGTTTTGCTGTGTTGTCTGTCATTGTATTTTAGTGCAAACAGAGAGACATGTTAAGGGTACAGACTCAATATATAGTTTTTGAAAAATATCAAATATCTTTATTTAAATTCATACTACAGACAAGTTAAAAACATTTAAAAGCACCAACATGTGCAAATTCATGTCCTATGTAATCAGTCAAATATGTGCAAAATGATGCAAGGATAACAATAGCAGCCACGTAGATATGTGCAAAAAATAAGCACATCGTGTAATGCCCGCACGATGCAATCAATTTCCTAGTATAATATAAAGCATAAATAAATACAATCAAAACTCTATATGCTGTGAAATGGCTAAATAAATGAAAAGATATCACCGGGATGACAGGAGGGGGGGGGGGCTGGCTTCCCACGCGTTGCGCCACCTAGCCCTGTGGCTTCTTCAGGGGTGTATGTGGAAACATAGTGTGTAGCTCCTATATATGGGGCTGACTAGATTGCTCACCTGTGCTGTGTCTGGTGTGTAGTGAGTCCTGGCCGGGCGATCACACAATCCTCCTTCCTCCTGCTTGAGCCGGTCACGTTAATATGGGCCATTAACTGGTTTCATGACTGTCATTGTATTTTGTAATTCTTTTGTTTTTAGTTTTCTTACCGTTCTTCCGATATATTTTAAACCGCAAGGGCAAATAATCATGTAAATGACTCTAGTAGAGTCACAAAGTAGTGAATTGTTTTATATCAAATACTTTTCGGTTATCAGAAGATGAAAAGTTATGTGTGCCCCCCGTGTCTATTTTACCTATACTTTTACATGCCTTGCATCTTGAACAGTTATAGAAACCTGTATGCGATTTCTCTAGTAAACGTGAATTTTTATTGAGACTACTGTGAACGATGTGATCTCGTAAATTTTGTGATCTACGGTGAATGACTCTTGGTTCATCTAACATGTGTCCTATAATCGGATCGTGCTGTAGAATATACCAGTGTTTTTTGATAATACTTCTTATCTTGTGTGAATCCCTAGTATGATTGGTGATGAAGGGAATGGTCAATTTATCTGATGTCTTCTCTTTTGCTTTACTATAGCTGTTATTCTTTTCCACTTTTGGTAAGGTATCTTCCAATTCTACTTCTTTAAGTACTTTATCTATATCCTCACTACTGTAGTTACGTTCCAAAAATCTATCTCTCAAGAGAGTAGCTTGAGCCTTATAATCTTTTTCTTTAGTGCAGTTCCTTTTAATTCTTTTGAACTGCCCTTTGGGAATGTTTTTTAACCAAGGGGTAAAATGACAACTGTTAAAATCTATGTAGCTATTGCAATCTGTCTCTTTAAAGTGGGTTTTTGTATATATTTTACTATCTTCCTTAATTAATTCTAGATCTAAAAAGCAAATATTAGTCAGACTAAAACTATGGGTGAAAGAAAGATTAAAATCATTCGTATTAATGTACAATATAAATTCTTCTAACGATGCTTGTGTGCCTTGCCATAAAATAACGATATCATCTATATACCTTTTGTACAGTTTTAGGGATTTCTCATAAGGGTTATTATTAAAAATGAATCTGTCCTCCCAGGTGGCCATATATAAGTTAGCATAGCAGGGGGCAAATTTAGCCCCCATTGCCGTTTCTGATGTCTGGAGGAAAAACTTTTCATCAAACCAAAAATAATTTTTGTATAATCCAAATTTCATGAGGTCCATCACAAAACATTTGGATCGAGGTGGAACGAAAAAGAGCGGTCGCTCGGTTTCTGAGCCGGAAGGAAAAGAGTCCAACATAGCTGCTCGCTGTGTCCCGTGAGCGGACTAACAATCGCATCACAAGGAAGGATCTGCTTGAGAACGTGAGGGCTTTTATTAACCTCATTCCCACCTTACCAAAGGTACTGTTTTCACTGGCTATACCTTGACATTTACCTAGATAGTTATTTGTCCGAATGATGTAGAGGCAGAGGAAAAACATACCGATTTTTCTTTACTAGCAAGGAATATTGGACTGCCTTTCCTTTCTTTTCCTCTTTGCGCCATCATTCGCTGGACAATCACACTGAACCCCGGTTCCAATCACTGTTTAGACTATGTTAAGGGTACCGACTCAATATATAGTTTTTGAAAAGTTTTAAATATTTAAATTCATACTACAGACAAGTTAAAAACATTTAAAAGCACCAACATGTGCAAATTCATGTCCTATGTAATCAGTCAAATATGTGCAAAATGATGCAAGGATAACAATAGCAGCCACGTAGATATGTGCAAAAAATAAGCACATTGTGTAATGCCCGCACGATGCAATCAATTTCCTAGTATAATATAAAGCGTAAATAAATACAATCAAAGCTCTATATGCTGTGAAATGGCTAAATAAATGAAAAGATATCACCGCGTTGCGCCACCCCACGCGTTGCACCACCTAGCCCTGTGGCTTCTTCAGGGGTGTATGTGGATACATAGTGTGTAGCTCCTATATATGGGGCTGACTAGATTGCTCACCTGTGCTGTGTCTGGTGTGTAGTGAGTCCTGGCCGGGCGATCACGTGACCGGCACAATCCTCCTTCCTCCTGCTTGAGCCGGTCACGTTAATATGGGCCATTAACTGGTTTCATGACTGTCATTGTATTTTGTAATTCTTTTTTAACATCTTTTTGGAAGCACAGATCTCCTTTTTATATTGAAGATCTCACTTTAATTTTCATCCGTGTGTGCTCTGCCAACTCAGAGCCTTGTAAAGTGTAGTTAGCTATGTGATTGCTAGAGTGCTGAGCGTGCATGTCGAGTGTTGTTACAAGTTGTCTGCTTGAGATGCAAGAGCAGATATGGAGTGGGAAACTTATTGGTCCCAGTGTAAATTCAATAAGTGGTGGCGGCGGATTCAAAATTGGAGGATGGGAATGTATGAGGTGTGGTTTATGCTTAATTTGTGTCCTGACTGAAAGGTTAAGTGGGCTAAATAAATTAATCTGCACAGTCCAAGTCACATGATGAGGAAGCCTGTCATTCGTGACAATAATATTCAAATTTGATTTAAAAGGGACATTATGTTGGCAGTTTCACTGAATTTTCTCAGCAAGCTGAATGGCTGGTAACATGCTCTTCATTGCTTTGAAGGTAAAAGTGCAAAACATAAAAGTTCCAAATCATATCCCACTTATATACATCCAGTGTCATAAGCCAAAAGTTCAAGGAAAGATTGGTGTTCAGTTAATTGGACTGTACTTGGAGAAAATTGTTTAAACAATATCCACTGAGATCCATTACTGTTTTGAAATGTACCTTTCTCCCTAAATGAGAAGGGCAAAAAACTGAAACATAAACAAAAAACTAGGCATCAGTGGCCAGGGTTAAACACAGAATGTATATTCTAATAATAGATTTGGAATTCATTTCTACACAACATCTTGGCCCCAAGTTATGCAGATCTTTTTAGTGATCTGAGTTCCAGGCATCATACACTTCATCTTGTCTACCTATATTGTATACTAAATGAGATATATAGATGATCTGTTTATAACATGGAGAGGCAGCATGAATGAAGCTGAGCTATTTGATGAGCCCCCCCCCCCCAACCAAAACAGTTGGGGTTTAATCCTTACTGTAAACATTGCTAAAAAAGAAGATGGTGTTCCTGGATCTTGAAATTTTACTTAGCTCTTAAAATAATGTAGAAAAAGTGGACAGGAACAATTTCATAAAATCTGAACAAGAAAACAGGTTTTTGAAGAGCTGGGAAAAAAGATTTAAAAAAAAAGTTTTTAGCAGAAAGCTACCCTAAAAAGTTATATAAACAGCCATATCATGAAACACGCATAATAAGGAGACCAGTAATTGTACAAAAATGTTACGAAAAAACACTCAATTGGAAATGATGGACCAATAATACATTTTCTGACATTTGAGAAAATATTGCAATGATCAAAATACTGGAACATTTTGAAACAGGGTCCCAATCTGAGAGAAACAATTGATACACTGTTGCAGATTGAGTCCAGAGTTACTCTGTAAAAGATTGGTTTGTAACCATAGAAGATAATGCAGTTGTCTGTAAGATGTTCCAGTTGTTATCCATCGATGGTATAAGTGAGCCAACTATACATATAAATAAATCTATTAAACTGTACAATGCTATTATAAACAGTAGTCAATGACTGGATGCGGAATATCTTTCACAATCAATCCTTCATAACTGGATGATAGACTTTACAATGAATGGCACAGTTAATAGTTAGTGTTTAGATGTTCAGATGTTGTCCCATCAGATGTAGCTTATTAGGGCAGGGATTGTAAATCATGCTGTCTCAGTCATGGCATTGTTTATAGTTTCTGTTCGGTGTCCTTCACTTTCACATGTGCATGTGTACTTTTCCCAGCTGATTTATAATCACTCGGAGTGAAGTTTTTATTCAGCGGATCGTACTGGCTTGTGAGGATTGGCTCGATTTCTCTATCCATCGGGATAATTTTTCTATCTATTCCTATTGGGATAATGAATTTGAATGAAATGGATAATGTTTCGTCTTCTGAGTTCCCTCTTCAATAAATATAAAATTCTAGATGTGTTTCTGAGCCTCTTTTCAGCTCCTTCCTCACTAGCAGATTGAGTGAATGCCCATAAAGCCTGTTTTATAGTAAAATGTCTTGAAAACCTAACCTGGATCCTTGAAATTTTGTTATGTGTCATACAGATAAAATATAGTAAAAGTTAAAAGAACAAAGCAAGTACAAAATTATAAAATTATAATAAATTCAAAAATGTAAATAACCAAGAAAGTATTCTTATTTTGTACTTTGTTACAGGAGAACATTGTTTTTAACTGGACCCTCTGCTCTATGATTATATATATATATTACATATAGGGTATACTTTGATAGCAGTCACTGATATTCTGTGGTGAGTGTGTACTGAGGCCATTTGGTCATTTAGATAGCAAAAGGAAGAAGCCACCATGAGCCAGGTGGGGTCTTAGGGTGGAGTTATGGGGGGTGGGCAGGGGATTGACCAAAGGGATATTTAAGCTGGTGAATCCAGAAATCTCTCTCTATGTTTCCTGACCCTCCTGGAAGACCAGCACTTAACATAAGGAACCAGGTTATATATTGTGTGTGCTTTCTGTGTATGTATATAACTTTATAAGAGTAATTCTAAGATTACTTATTATAATATAGTAAACTTTATACGTGTACCTATAGATTTTCCAGGGGTTCTGTGTTTTACCATATATACATTACTAGGTGTCTGTAGTAAGTGTGTTTATATTAGCGTAACTACATGTACATCCTGTAGCCGTATCCCATTCACACGTGGATCTGTGCCCTGCACATGTATTGGAGAAGTAGATATATAGATGCTTTTGTGCATGAGTCTCTATATGTATATGGTCAGATACTGGATGTGACTCCTGCTTCAGGATATATCCAGGAGCTGCTGTAATAATGGAATATTATATATATATATATATATATATATATACACACACATTACTGTGGTCCAGGAGGGGGCAAGAAAGGAGGTTTGTGTTTAGTTGTGTTCTCTATGTATTTTGTATTGTATTTTATGTAGTTATTTTGTCCCATGTATGTTATTAGTAAAATCTTTTAATATATAAGTATCTGTGAGGGTTGTATGTTACTGTTTTCCTGCTTGTTGCCGCTAGCAAAGCTTCACATGTGCTCCGCCATCTTGCCGAGGATTGTTGAAAAATAATCTGTTGTTCCTTGAGAGAATTTGTTTTATCTAAATGACATTTGATGGCTTCCACACCTATATTATGGTCTATACAAGTGTATAAAGTAGTCACGTCTAGTGTGGCGATAATCCAGTTGAGTTGCAACTGAAGCTCCTCTATAATACTAACTATCTGAGTGGTAACTTTCATATACTATAAGAACGCAAAAGACCAGCTCCATGATCAGGCATCCATTTGAGTATAATATCTTCAATAGAGATGAGCGAGTATACTCGTCCGAGTATACTGCTCGGTCGAGTATTAGCATACTCGGACCGGCTCGTTACTCGGACGAGTATCTCGCCGGCTCGAGATCGAGCAGTAAATTAATAAAATAAATTGAATAAAAGTATTTTTATTGTAAAAAAAAAATATTACACGAGCATCAAGCTCGGACGAGTATGTTCGCTCATCTCTAGTTATGGGGGGTGGGCAGGGGATTGCCCAAAGGGATATTTAAGCTGGTGAATCCAGAAATCTTTCTCTGTTTCCTGACCCTCCTGGAAGACCAGCACTTAACATAAGGAATCAGGTTATATATTGTGTGTGCTTTCTGTGTATGTATATAACTTTATAAGAGTAATTCTAAGATTACTTATTATAATATAGTAAACTTTATACGTGTACCTATAGATTTTCCAGGGGTTCTGTGTTTTACCATATATACATTACTAGGTGTCTGCAGTAAGTGTGTTTATATTAGCGTAACTACATTCACAACCTGTAGCCGTATCCCATTCACACGTGGATCTGTGCCCTGCACATGTATTGGAGAAGTAGATATATAGATGCTATTGTGCATGAGTCTCTATATGTATATGGTCAGATACTGTATGTGACTCCTGCTTCAGGATATATCCAGGAGCTGCTGTAATAATGGAATATATTATATATAAGGAGGTTTGTGTTTAGTTGTGTTCTCTATGTATTTTGTATTGTATTTTATGTAGTTACTTTGTCCCATGTATGTTATTAGTAAAATCTTTTAATATATAATTATCTGTGAGGGTTGTATGTTACTGTTTTCCTGCTTGTTGCCGCTAGCAAAGCTTCACATGTGCTCCGCCATCTTGCCGAGGATCGTTGCTCCCCGTGACATTATAGGGGACCAGCGATCCGTTGCCATGATAGCCTTGGGTTTTCTGAAGACTTGAGGCTGACTCGTGTTAACCCTATCATTACAATGTGCTGAGGAGGAAATGAGGAGGATGAATGAGAGGAAAATCCCCATATAATGCCGTACTGTCGAGAAAATCTATAGGAGGTTAAGTCCGTAAAGACCAATCATTTTATCTTATTTTAGTATATGCCACTATTTTTTTAATATCTCTTTAATTTGTTTATGTCATACATTGAATGGTATTGCTTTTTTTAATTGGTCCACTGTAGGTTCCTAATGTTCCGACTGTGGGGCATTAACTGGTTTTCTGCCAAGGATGATTTCTCTTTCTAAATTTCTGGATTTTTCCCATGATGTTCATAAAAATTATATTTTTTATTTGTAAACTGTTCTGTAAGGACTGCTGCTTCCAATTCAATAGTGGTTGTAAGAGTGCAGTTTCTTCTTATACACCTATATTGTCCATATTTATGAGTCATTGGGGTAGATGACAAAATTGATGTATCCATTTTTTGCAGAAGGTTATTTGTATGTGCTGCATATCAGTCTGGTATTATCTACTTTTATTAATAGATCTTAAAATTCTACCTGATTATGGCTAACGGTGAGAGTAAAATGAAGGTTGTAATTATTTTGGTTCAAGGATTCGATTGATTTTTTTTTAAAGTTTGTTTCAGTGTCGTTCCAAATACAAAAGATATCATTGATGCACCTTTGCCAGAGGATCAAACCTGCACCCAGCCTAGGCCAAATCACCCTATCTTCCCTATAGGCCATGAATAGATTGGAGTAGCTGGGTGCAAATCTGGCCCCCTTGGAAGTACCCAAACGCTTTAAATAAAATTGTGAATTAAATTTAAAAATAATTATGGGTTAGAATGTATGAAACACTGTCCAAGAGAAAAATAATCTGTTGTTCCTTGAGAGAATTTGTTTTATCTAAATGACATTTGATGGCTTCCACACCTATATTATGGTCTATATAAAGTAGTCACGTCTAGTGTGGCGATAATCCAGTTGGGTTGCAACTGAAGCTCCTCTATAATACTAACTATCTGAGTGGTAACTTTCATATACTATAAGAACGCAAAAGACCAGCTCCATGATCAGGCATCCATTTGAGTATAATATCTTCAATCTTTATTTGCAATTTTTAAAACATACAGGTACGTCCACACGGAGTCAAGGCATGAGTCAGGTAATATCGCCTACGCGTTTTAAATAGACACTCTTTGAACAGACTAGTAACTTTTGTATAGCTCCATGTGTAACATAACGTTGCAAGAATCAGTCTATCATGTAGCAAGATAGATTTGAGCTAAGAGATCCAATCTCAGACACAGTGGGGTGTCCGTGTGGGTCTTTGTCATTTTTATGAATTTTTGGGATACAATAAAAAACCGGGATGCGATAATTTGCATCTAATTTGAATTCAGACTGTATAAGAATGCCAGCATCTAATGCTTTTGTTGTTAATTGTTCTAATTCCCTTTCAAACTGTGGGGTTGGATTTTCTCTTAGTTTTTCATATATATCGTTGTGTCACTCAGCTGTCTTTCACTTTCTAAATTATATTTTTCCGTGTCCATCACCCTGATACCACCACCTTTGTCTGCCAATCATATTGTTACTTGGGCATTTTTCTGAAATTCCTATATTATGCATATTTCTGATTTTGTTACATTGTTTGAATATTTAGTAGGCCTGCTCTTTCTGAGGTCATTGTCTACCATTTTTCTAAATGTTGACATTTATGTTCCTATCTTCTGTCGTAGGTACATCTTAGACTTTAATATTAAATCTGTATGTCCATACATATCATTTGCTTGGATGTCACGAGTGATTCTTTAAAAATATATATTTTTTAAGGCAGAGATTGCGGTTATATTTTTCAACACCCAAGTATACTTGGAATTGTCCAGAGATTGGGAAGGGACATATTTTAGTCCCAAGAAGGTAAAACAAAACAACTTCCAAAAACATGACACTCAAAAATGTATGCATAAAAATGTCTATCCTGCATATTAATAGAAAACTAAAAAAAGGTTTTCACATCCTTAAGTACAGGTGAATATTTTAGCTGTAAGCAAAGCTTATTCTGTAACTCCTCATACGTGGTATATTTGGAAAACTGCACCTGTGGTCTTCAGTATGTTAGGCATACAAACACTACATATGAGAATGAAGAGCCATTGTTTTAAAACAAAAACAGTGTTCCTTAATCAGAACCTGATAAGACACCTGACCATCCAACGCCATCAAAATTTTGACTGCATTCGAGTTTGATGAATAAAAAAATATCAACATGTAGCTCTGATAGCAAGCCTACCCCAATAAACACAAATCTTTTTGGATATATAAATTACAAAGTCTGTCTACAGACAGCCTGAACAAGGTGATAGTACCAGTTTAAGAGTCATAAATATAGCTGTCACATCATATTTATAGAGATTAGACTGCATTTACACATCGTAATGGCAGCCGTGATTTAGCTGCATTGCGACTGAGCCACTTTCATTGTGCTACGCCTGGGATCCGGTCCGAGTGAGCACACAAGTGCTGCACTCACATCTTAGGATTACATGTGCTTTTTGATTGTTGCACTTCCCATATTAAAGGTGCACCAAAAAAAGTGGTGCACTCTGTCGTAGCAGTGCAGGAGCACCAGATTCATGAATCTATTGTCTTCTGCACATTACACAGCACTGTTTTTAGTAAATGTGGGCCATCATGTAAAAACGTAAAGGGGGTCTTCTAATTAAAGGGTTAAAGCCTACTCCCCAATGAATTTCATACTCACCGATCAGTAATTGATGAAGTATCATGTGGTATGATCCCTTCTAGTTTAGACTCCCACCTAGAGAAGTGGGAGACCTGTAACAAAATTTGCTATGGGGCCCTGCTGTTTCTGATACATTTGGTTAACATTTTGCAGGTAGATTCTTTCTTGGTGTTCTGCTTTTCCTTGGAATCAGATTTCAGATCTAGCTGCTGTATACTTTTAGGCCAAGGTACAATAGACAATGGGGCACATTTACTTACTCGGTCCATTTGCGATCCAGCAGTGTGTTCTCCGTCGAGGAGTCGGGTCTTCTGGTGATTCACTAAGGTAGTCCGATGTCCACCAGGTGTCGCTGCTGCGCTGAAGTCCGTCGGAGTTCGCTGGAGTTCACCGTCCTATCATGGGTGCGCGTGTCTAGCGACACCTTTTCTTAAGAAACTTCGGCGTTTTTTCTGAATCCATCAGGTTTTCCGACGGCCACACCCCCCGAATTCCGTAGCATGCATGCCGGTGCCGAAGTGCTACAATCCGATTGCATGCGCCGAAAACCCAGGGCAATTTGGCGCAAATCCGGAAACCCGGCGAAAAATAGTGATTCCGGCCCTTAGTAAATGACCCCCAATGTTATCCTTTTTTAATGCTTGTGCTCTTTGGGCCTTCTGAATTTCTGACATTTACTTTATCCTACCTGTTCAAAAATAAAGACATTGGGTGTTTCATATTACCAGTGCTCATGAATATTTTCAAGGGGAGCTGTAATTGGGTGCCATGGGCAACTTAGCACATTCTTACTCTGAGGCAGCTTGATAAATCTCCCCCATTGTTATTCCCTTCTCTGTTACCACTCATGCTTAGCATGCTAGCTTCAACACTATTCTATTCAGATCACTTACTGACCTCACATGACTTCTTCTTCACATGACAGCCAGTTAACAGCACAGTGGCACAAAGCGTTACCTTTGCCCTCCCAATGGTTTTTAACTTGTTTTTGTTGTCTTCCTAGATATGTTATGACAGTATTGAAAAACATGTTGAGATTTTATGTAGCTTAAATTAGTCAATTCCACATATTTTTCATTATAGTTCATAGTTTATGTTCTTTTATAAGGAAAATAGTTTTCATGCTTCTTTACACCCATTAATTTTCCCCGTAGGGATGATGTATAGGAAAAACACTACAATATTTCAGATTAATTAC
The DNA here is from genome assembly GCA_019512145.1 of Engystomops pustulosus. NCBI lineage: Eukaryota > Metazoa > Chordata > Amphibia > Anura > Leptodactylidae > Engystomops > Engystomops pustulosus. Next base: position 46,799,726 of record CM033649.1, read on the forward strand.
TAATCATGAAATATCATGATGCAAATAGTTTGGATAAGAAAGAATACTGTACATAATGTACTAATGATTTAATAAATTGAGAGACCTCAAAGTTGGGTCCTCCTGCCTCTTTTGACAGTTTAGTATAGCTTTGTGGCTGATGAAGCTGAGGGAGCAGGTAGAAGAGGGGAAGGAGTGGACAGTGTAACAGCTTGTGAAGATAAAGCACACAGGGGCTCTGATCATGCCCTTAGAGCTCTTCTGGCTCATAAGTATAATTTTAAAAGTTGGTTTCAGAAGGAAGGAGGCCATGGATAACAACTATAAGAAAATTACCACAGTCACAGTGTCTGGATCTATGAGTACCCTTGGCACTCTTTAAAATTAATGTTTGCATTTTTGTATTTCATGTTTGATTTTAATGGTAGATTACCTTAAACTTTCCAGTTTGCATTGACTGAAAAAATTATGTGCTGTGCCAAAGTGACAGAATCTCTCCAGCAGCAGATTGCCCAGTTGAAGGCTAAATAGGTTACTCTATTAGCCACTCGAAGAGAAGTTGGATTGTTGATAGTCTGTAATTTCTAGAATATTGCATCTTTACAACATCAAAAACCCATTCAAGTCTCCAAACCAGGCTACTTACCCTCGAAAGACTAATGCAAAAGAGGACAGGATAATATGCAGCATCTCCATAGGTAATCGTTTCAACACTGCAGCTGGAATTGCGCACAAGATCGGCATTGATGAGGTTTCATGAAACAGTGTCCCAACATTTCAGAGCATTTGGACTGAAAGCCCAGTCTACAGTGGCCAAACATCTAACTAGCACAAAAACTCAGAAGGCTAGACTCACCTTTGCTGGGGAGCATGGTGAGTATGGCGAGTATATGGACAGAAGAGAAGTGGTCCACAGTTCATTTTAATGATAAAAGCAGGTTTCATTTATTTGGATCTGATGGAAATATTATGTTTGTTAACAAACTAGGGAAAAACTGAACTCAAAGTGTGTAAGGAAGTCAGTGAAAAGTGGGGAAGGAAGTGTCATAATTAAGGGAATTATTTGTACCTCTCATATTAAAGACTCAATGCAAGTGTGTATCAGAACCTTCTTCAACAAAATTCCTTTCCTATTTCGCATTCTTCACTCATCAGCTAGCATTTTTGCAACACAATATCCCCTGTCATGCAGCAAAATGGGTATAGTGGTTCCTTGAAACAGAAAACATTGAGCAATAAAATGGCCAGTCTAGAGCCCATATCTAAACCCAATAGAAAACCTTTGGAAAATCATTGCTGACAAAGTTATGGCCACAGTACTGAGAAAGAAACTAAAAGAAGAGTGGAAAAAAAAATCACTCCAGAGCAGTGTGAGAGACTAGTGTTGTCCTGTGGCTCTAGGAGTACTGAAGTAATTTTAATCAAAGGCCTGTGCACTTCCTACTGATTGGAGACTGTTGTAACCTTCCAAAAAGTGAGTTATAATCTTTCTCTGTTTTACAGTCATCACTGTTTTCTAATTATGATCACCACTTTCTTTTGTAAAATAAAGGTCACTGTTTTCTAATTATGATCACCACTTTCTTTTGTAAAATAAAGGTTTTATGTTGATATACTTTGGTTATTTTACAAAACATTATTCTGGTTGAATGTTGTGCCCCTTACATAAAATCCATCATTAATGTAAACTACATATATATTTGAGAAAATTAAATTGCAGTGATCATACATAGTTCTCTCAGTTTTCACTTTTCACCATGGGAAATGAACAAGCAATAATCGGATGCTTTGTTCATATAATACCCTGCAATTACTATGTATTGAGGGGCATTATCAGTGTCAGCCTGCACTTGAATAGGGTGGCATCTGCAGTAAGATGACGTCATAGACGCCATCTTACCGGCAGCCTGCAGGTAACCACTGGGGTCCAGATCGGACCCCAGTGGATACCGTAGCAATGACGGTGCCCCCCGAAAATGATTGGGGGGACCGATAGTGGGGGAAAAGACCCCCAAGATGTGTTAGATGCCGCGGGTCGCGAATGACCGCAGCATTTAAAAGGTTAATACCGCGATCGAGACAACTCGACGGGGTGTTAAACTGGGTGGGCTATCGTCACAGCCGGCACCCGTTTCACGATGTCGGTTCGGCTAAATCTTGAGCTGAACCGGCATGGCTCAGCGTCCGATATACGGCGTGAGGTTAAGTCATGCGCTTCAGGTCCGATATATCGGACGTGAGAGTTAAGGGGGTAAGGCACCAGTATTGTTTTAGTTACGGATATTAACTATGCATTTCTTACGAAATTTTTTTTTTCCTGCGTTTAACTTCACATTTGTCCCATTCTTTTTTAAAAGTGTAACACACACAAAAGAAAGCTATCAAACACACAAAAACCGAATCTACAATTGATTTTCAGCACAAATATCTTATGGGTGACAATATCAAACATATCCTCAGGCACTTATATTAATGATCTGAAGCAACATAATTATAATTTTAGAAATTAAAATTGCTTATTCAGGTGTCTGAGTATTTTAATAAAGCGCTATTAGGAAAAAGACAGTTGACTAAATATAATGATTTTGACAAAATGATAATGAAAGGTCTATAGACACGTGCTGTATAATGGAGGTAAAAGAGTATCCTTTGGCCTAAGTTTGCTCAGCTTATATTGCCATACAGCAGGAAACACAATATGACAAATTGTAGTAGTATGCTATTTCACACTTTTATCTTAGGCTGCTATAGCATAAGGAAGACTGTTGACACTGATCCGTCCCCAGCCTAAAACATACAAATGGGTTTCTTTCAGAGGATAGACTATTAAATTTATTATTACTATTATTATATGGACAAATTACAAGGTGGTAGATTACCGTGCATTTTGGCAACAGAAATCACTGTCTGCTACTGGTGTTTTGTTCCCCTCCATATGAGGGGTGGGGCACTGCTATGATGATGTATACACTTCTATGAGCTATTTGGCGGCTCTGAATTGCGTATTTAGTGGGGGTCCCCTCCCAATGTATACTTACAATGGAGATTAAAAAATGAAGATGTGGACATGGCTGGGGACACACATGTGTGAGTATTGAGAGCAATAATGTTGCAGCAGGAGGCATTGGGTGTAAGGGTACATTACACGCGGTATGCCCGCCGCCGTACGGGCAATAACGCATGTACTGGAGGTGAGGAGGAGGTGAGCCCTCCTCCCTCCATAGGAAATAGCGGAACCAAGGCCGCAATCCCCGAAAGATAAAGCTTGCTCTTCTTTTTGCGGTGTGCGGCCCAGACGGTGCACACAGGTGTGGCACCGGATCCCGCCATGCCGCTATGCCGTCTCTAGGGACGTAATGTGGCCCCGCAGATGCAGTGTGAATGGAGCCTAAGTGTGTCCTGGTCTAAAGATTAAAGCAACAGTGAGACATGTCACAGTGGATTCTGGTGGCCAACCTACTTCAAATGAAATATTCTCATGGCACAACTTTAGGCTGCATTCTATGACTCGTTTTCATTGCAATTCGAAACACCTGCAAATGCATCAGAAAATATATCGTAAGTAATATGGTACAAAGGCTTATGGAATTTGAGTTGCATTTTCCATTTGTTGCAATATTGTTTTAAAATGCCTAATGCAAAACAGTTTGTGTGAGTGATGCATGAGGCTAATTCCGAGATAAACTTCAAGTACATTTGAAAAAAAAAAAAAGATTTCAAGGCATCTAGATTAATTTCTCCCTCTGTGTTTAGATCTAACACTTGCATATGGCAAGTGGCCAATATGTATTTTCCTTGGCACTAGTTGCTACTTGCACACAAGCTGCAAATAACTCTCAGTATCGATCCGTATATCTGAAAGCACTGTATATATCAGAGACAGAGCGACCAATCATTAAGATTAAACACATAGGAACACGGGTATCCGATGTGTGCTTAAAAAACTTCAAAATGCAAATTCAAGTGCATTGAGTGGTGATTAGCCTCCTTATCTACTCACCCTTATTATTGTGATCTCTAATCCCCCTATCTTCCCCTATATTTTGGGACCCTCTCTAATTCGGGTGGCCCCTTATATTTTCATTATATTGGAAACCCTTCATTCCCCCTTATATTTGATCCCCTCAACTACCTCATTAAATATGACCTAATCAGCTCCCGGCCATATTGTAAACCTCCCCTTCTCTTCCAGTTGTGCCACCCGAACTCCCCCTCCTTCCGTGCACCCACCCTTTACCGCCTTCTATCGTTGGCCACTCACCCCCCTGCTTATTGTGACCCTCATCAATTTCCCTCATATTGTGTCAATAAGGTGACCATTCCCCAATATTGTGGGACCATATCTCCCTAAACTGCCCTAGTTTGGGGCCCCTAACTCCCTAATCTTGTGGGCACCCTTTTCCTTGTTCAGCATAATTGTGACATATTGTGATGTCTTCCCTCATGTTGTGGGTCCCCTCTCATCTCGCCTCTCGTGTTTTGAAGCCCCCAGAAGTGCCCCTTTTGTTTTGCCCCATGAACGCCCCTAATCTTGTGGGCACCCTTTTCCGGGTTTCGGCATAATTGTGACGACGTGTTGACTGTTCTCCCCCATGTTGTGGGGTCCTCTCTCACTCCCTCTTGTGTTTTGAGCCCAGAACTGGGCCCTTTGTTTTGGTCCCCCTGAACGCCCTAATTTGGGCAGTAGTTTCTTGTGTCAGCATAATTAAGAAAAATTAACACTTCCGAGTGCCCGTGATCCATGCCCCTCCCCATGCGGCAGACCCCGAGGCCCGGTCTAAGGCCTCTTCTCACCTCTCCACATTCCTGCTCCGGATCCCACCTAGTATGTGCATGTCCCTGCCTCTAGGGCTCAGCACGCTAGCTCTTGAGACTTAAAAGGCCAGCAGGTTAGCAAATGAGAGAGCCAGAGCCTATGAAAACACTGATCTATCCTTCTCCTGGAGTAAACATTCAAGTAACATCATAAATGTCATTGAGAGGTGGTGTCACATGAGAGGCGTGAGTGGTTTCTAAGCTCTGTATCTTTCTCCTTGTCTTTTGATTTTTTTCATTCTAGGTATAGAGGCCCAAGATATACAAATGAAGACGCCCATAGTGATGATATCACGTGACAATGTGGTCTCTAGCCACACCATAATATAATATGAATGGCCAAAAATAAATGAAGATATACTGTCAGAAGGATACAATAAAAAGGATAATTTGATTTTTAAGTTTACGGCACAGCTCAAAATAGCCAGCCAGACAGTATAGGCCCTATGGTAATAACTGGGAGGAGCACAAAAAATTAAATCGGAAACAACTCATTTGTGTTGAAGTGTGATGTCATCATTTACACACATGGATGAGGTATACACTAGACCCTAGGTCCATAAACTCAACCATTACAATCCAAAGTGAACTAAAATTAAAAAATTTCAAAAGAACCCATTGGTTTAAATAAAACTAACCTTTACGTCATCATCACAACACCTGTTATTTTCAGGTAGTACGACTTGCAGCATTTGACTTGCCCCCCTTCAGCATGTTGCAATGTGTGCCAAATTCATGAAAGGACCCACCTCCAGTCTTCAGAATAGGGGCACGCTGCACAATGGTGTGAGGCCACACTTCACAAGCCCCGGGCTAACAAATATGCATAGCAAGTATAGTGAGTGCGTAGTGTCCAGAAGAGTTGCCAATGAGTTGCTGCATGGCATTCGCTAATCCTGAGTGCCATATGCACAAGTGTGGGTACATCATCAGATTATGCGGGGATCTGTAGGTGTTGCCACAGATGATCAGCAGCTTATATGTTGGGGCACCACATGTGCATGGTTACCATGATGTTGTCAGAAGCGTTAACCAAAATGCGTGACGTCTCCTAGATTATCATAGGTTGGACATTTAAAGAGGTATCTCTCGGGATCAAAGTCAGTTCATTACATATGACTATAGATAATATTTCGGCAATTAGATGTTATCAAAAAACATGTTACTGTGTGATGAGATAATTTATCATAAGTAGTCTATGTATGGTCCTTAGAAAACAAGACTGGTCCTGAAAATGCCACCTTGTGCTGAGGGATGCACAAAGGACACATAAAGTTCCTGAATATAAATTTCCGAGGACGTTACCTGGCAGTCCTACAGCCCATCCTGTGGTAATAATTGCATGATCCATGTAGGTTCAGGCTGGACTCAATAGCACATGTCTGGCCACCGCTGACCAAAATGTGAGGTGGTCGTATCCGAGGAAGCAATCTCGTTTATAAGGGACAAAACATGGCAACATTTTATGAGAACTGTATTTTCACACAGGAACATTTTGTTAATAAAATCCAATTGAAGAAAGTTACATAGGGCAAATGGAATTAATCAAATGTGAATGCCCAGATGAAGCATAACCCTTTCATTAGACGCTTCCCCTTCCAACAATTGTGACCCTTGGATCTTAACTGGGATTCAACAGTCTGCATGCACCCTTGCCATGTTATGGGAGATCATGGTGCCTGTGTTTTTTCTTTTGAATAAGAAACAGGTTCACGTGTCAGGCCAATTACAGGACAAAAATCGAGTTGGGCGAGAGGTTGTGCTCTTTGATCAGGTCAGACAGGCAGGACAACAAAAAAAACACAGTGCTTTTTCAGGAACAGTTAGTTGTCCACATCAGCTTTATGGCCCATCTTCCACTGATGAATGCTGAGAAAATGAACTTTAATGCTTTCTAAGTAAATTAAAACTTTCCTTCAGACAATCCCTAATAAGTTTTATCTCTTTAGTTATGAGGCTCCAGGTAGGCAGATGGAGGTGGACTGATAGAAAGTAATAACAGCTATCTGACCTTCTTCACCTCTCACTTCAGCTGTGGCATTGACCGCTATCGAGTGTAGCTGGCTGAAGCAGGCACACACCTTTCATCTGGCCTACACACAGAAGCCCTGTGTGGTAATTGGTGGATTGCAGATGAATGGAGATTAGAGGAAAGTGAGTGTAGACTTCCGGCAGAGCTGCAGTTGAATAGGAGCACTGGGAAAATGGTAGTAAAACTGATATTTTTCCATCCCCACCAACCCACAAGCTTAACAAGCCAGCTTCTGCTCTCTAAGCTTGATTGTATTATAAATCACAGTCCTTTCATTTTGTGTTTCCTTTTGTACCTCCGACCCACACTTTGAACAACCCTAAACTTTTTACTTGTCTCTTAGAGAGAAACAAAAATTTAATTTTATAGTGGCCATCATGTTACAATCATGTTAAAATGTGGGGAAAGCTGGAAAAAAATCACATTCGTGAAAATTGCACTATTCAATCAAGTTTGTTGATTTTGCAAATAGAAAAAAAAGGAAATTGATATTTTGTTAGGGGAAAACATTAGAATTTAAAACTTTTTAAATATTCTAGTATATACTCTATATATATATAGATGATATAGTATATTTTTAAATATCAAATTTTATTTATCATCATCAACAAACACAACCTTATATAACAGAGATTTATGGACGTCGCGATTTTCAATTTTATTTATTGGGCATCCAGCTCCCATTGTTGAGGCCCCGATACATCAGAACTTAAGAATGTTTAAACTCATACAGCTTCATCATGACCCAACGATGACTGTAAGCCTAGAACTCAAAAGCGACTAGAACAAGAACAAAACTGAAACATACGAGCCGGCTATTAAAATAATATTTTTTAAATTGGGTTCCTAGGGTCAAAGACCCACTGTCTGATCACTTTTCAACTTATGCTGCTATAATGTATTTAGCACATAGCTATAATTATCTGCTTCCGTAATTCTACATTGCAACTTGAATTACAAAAATGGCATAAAGAAAACTAGATAAATTATTTGTTTACTAATATTGACTGAGATTAATAATGGGTTACAAAGGAATACATAAAAATTGCTGCTGATATGAGAAGGATGACAGGTAAAAGTGGCAAAAAATCTCTTTATAATGACTTTCAACAGTATAACTAACAAATAAAACTCTTTTTGAACTATAAATCCCTTGATGATTTTCGCTTATAGATAATCTCACATTTATCACTTAATGTGTTAAAGACTAGAGAGAAATTTACACACTAGTAAAATGTTTTGGCTTACATAAAGAAGGTATTGCTTCAGCGCATGAGCAACTAGACACGTCTAGGTGTTCTGGACTTCTGATAAATCTGTCCAGTGTATGTGAATCACACTGGTTCTTGTACTATGCTAAAACTAGGTCCATATTATTTGTGCAGCAAACTGTTCTTTTGGGAAATTCATAATCAAGGATAATAGAAAAAAAAAAGACAATTGTGGTTGAATAGGATGGAGAAAAGGGCAATTCTCAGGTTTGTGTCCACCAGTTTTACCAAGGGGAAAATCCAATGGCATTGTCTATAGAATTTATAATTCTTAGTAACCACTTTTTCAGATTGACGTAATCCTTTCTGCAGATACACATAATGGATAAAGCAGTACATTGTGCAATACGTTGGAGGAGCCTGAACAAGATAACTGATGTTACAGTAAATAGTGGGGCATATAAAAAATATAAAGATAAACAGCATGGATTCTAGCTAAAAATCCAATAAATACTTGCTTAGGTGGTTAAAGGTCAGGTTATCAACCTTGACCATTATGTACTCTAGGCTGAAAAATGTAAACAGGAGTCCAATATACTCTGGTGCTTGCCAAGTAGATTGAGCTACATACCATTCCCCAGTTCTATAGAGCAGCACTGCAGTCTGAGAGATGTCCAACAATTACATTGGGACATTAATAGGACTTTAACATTTAACCTTTTTGGGTTATAACTGATGGTCATAGTTTATTAGTATGAGATAAATGTAATTAAAAGACTGGGAGCATCAAACATTCTGTATAAATGTAGTCTCAGTAAGACGAGGAAAACAAGAATACTTATTTACACAATTAATAGGTGTGGACTTATATCTTTCCATAAAGTAGTTTTACATAGAAATTACTATCGGAGGATTGTCTTGTTCAGGCTATTCCCTAATGATGCACGGGTTGCCCAAGAGTCAAGTAATTAAATATATGTCCTCATCTGTAGTAACTGTAATCATGTGTATATAAAAAGTCTAAAATGTATCATATAAGAAGCAGGATGTTGTGTGTGGATTCCATCAGTTAACCATTTGTCTGCCAAAGTACAGTACAGTGCAGGTACATCAAAGATGGTCACTCTGTGTTTCCTCTTAGCCGTGACACTGTTCAGATAGTGTTTAAGTAAAGATTGGATAAATAAAAAACGAAATAAAATTCAACATATTCTGCACATTAAAGGAAACACACACATTGTCCTGTTATTGGATTATATATATATATATAATTTTTTTTTTTTTTTTTTTGTAAATTATATTCCCCAAAAAGCAGCAAATATGAACGTCTGAAGGAATGGACAAATCAAGCTCATTTAAATGTATGTTCCCTTATTGTAATATTATATTATATTATTATTATTATCCAGAATTGTGATGATATCTAGTAAAAGCCTAATCTATTCTAGAAAAAATGTGGGATAAGTATGCTAGTGTATGCCATGACATTATTTCTGCTATAGATAAGGGTTTTACTAGACATTACGCATGCTGGTAATAATAAAACTCTTATATTGCGCCATTTTCCATAGCGCTTCTGACTATTTCTTGTCTGACTTATTCACATATTATTACAATAGTAATTGCCTTAAAAGAATTAAACTAATATCAAATGTAGAAAAAAAAAATACATATAATTGGCAATTAAAAAGATTTATAATAATTTCGGTGAGCTCTTAGTTACTTATCCTTTGTCTTTCTACCCTTGGCTTCACTGTTCTACCAAAGCTTTATTTGAACAGGTGGTGGGTAATTTTACTTTATTTTTTTTTCTGTTTCCAAACTGGATGTCTGTTTATCAGTAGAAAGTTGAATTGATGCAGAACTCATCATCTTAGTGATCATCGCATATACTGGGCTGATTCATCATTACAAACAATGTATTTAATAATCAAGAGAAATGACATTTCTTGTCTTTACTTCAAAGCGTATCCGCAAACTAAGGCTCTGCTGTGCGAATGCAGGGACAGCGAGGACAAGGGAGTTTGAGGATTGAGCCTTTGATTTTAACATTACTTCCTTAAAATTCAATACCCTCAGCGGAGGAGCGGCTGCGATGAAACCTATTAAATCGGTCTAGCATTCACAATTATGAGGCAGCAAATAACTCTTGCATGTTTTTTAGGACTTGACAAAGATACTGCAGTGCATAAGAAACTTCCAATGACGGCTATGAACAGATTGCTTTTTTCATCTTTCTGTCTGTTTCACGCTTTTCGTGCTCTCCAGATCCAAAAATGCAGAACTTTTCATTTTCTGTCAAACCACTGCTATGGGAGGTGACCTTGTTGTCTGACATCGAAAATCCTTTTTTCCAGTGGTGGATTGGTATTATTTTTCCAGCAGGAGTACGGGAAGTGGTGGAAAATGCCAAAAATGCAGTGAAATTGATGAAGAAATGCATTGCACCATTTCTTGTGGTGTGTCTTTACACTTTCACTGTGGCATGTAAATGACACTTTTATATTTGATGGGTCATACAATCAAGTGGATACCAAATTTATATAAGGTTTAATGTGTTTTAATACATTAAAAAAAAAATGAAAACCTGTATGAAAACAAATGTCTTGTTCTGCCACCTTCTGATGCTCCTAACTTTTTATACTTTGATGTGTGCAGGGCTTTGTATTTTTTTGCAGGAAGTCATGACATTTTCACTGCTATCATTTTAAGGACTCTTTGATCAATGATTACTTTAAAAAAAAAAAAATGTGTGTGTAAAATGGTGAAAAAATGGTGATCGTAGCCATTTGAAACAATATCCAGGATGGCAGAGATCAGACCTATCAAGTCCAGGGTTCATAATTCTCAAACTTAGAAGTTGCACAATGCTTCTCTTTTATGGATCATTTATGAGAGCAAATGGGGCTTATATTATTAAGTGTCCGCTGACCACTTTCATGGGACTTTCTGAAGAATAGGGCTTTGCAAGGCTGTGACAGGTATTTAACAGGTGTCGCATTGGGATTATTTTGTACACAATCATTTTCTGACACGGTGGGGCCGTCGGAAGATCCTACTGGTTGTACTGAGCCCGCAATTTCAAATTGTGTCTCCAAGACCAAGTGCAAGACATGCACCAGGAAGAAGAAGCTGAACTCTGTGAACCTGAGTGGGGAAGTGACACATGCCACTATTCAGGACACAACCTTCAGTCACGGCACGAAGTGCATATAGACGGACAATGCACTTTCTGTGACCTCCTCAGGATGGGTAAGAAATAGGTTGGATCAATGTGATATAGCAATACATGTGTGTGTGGCAAGTGTGGCTCACTACCATACTAATCAAGTTCAGGCAGCCAACCATTCAGGTGGGCCAACGTCTAAGTATTTATATTATGCCACAGCTAATTCCATTTAATACTTTTGAATGCTTTTAACCAAGTCAAACATCAAAAATGACATCTTCTTCCAAAATATACCAAAATGAGCTGAAGACTAAGGAACAACTACCTAATGTTAATGGATGTGGATTTCTAATAGCAGTTCCAATACCACATTGGAATAAGGATGATGTATGTAAATAGCCAATAAGATCAATGGATGTATAACTAATCTAACGTTGCTGTCTATCACTTTATCCAGGTATTTTAAAAGGAGCTTGGGAAGACTGTGAGGTGCATTCTGGGGGATTAAGTAGAGTAGATGGGTAGATAGATGAGGATGTGGATGGCTTACAGTGGTTGCTTTACTCCAACATGTCCTACTTAGTTTGTGGTAGCCCTACCTCCTAATATTATTACCACAAACAAGTAAAATCTAAACTACAATGATAAATATAATCAAAAATGATTGAAATGGCTCCATGGGACGAGCGTGAAATAAAGATCACCTTTTATTACTGGAGTTTCTGCCTAGATAGATTTTTGGGGGATATTTGATCTTCAAAACCGGTCGATTGGGTTTGTGGAGACATGCACCACCATTGGACTTGATCCATTATACACGCTGTGTGGAGCTCCAACAATCGGACTGTTGCAAATCAAAAACTGTATATACACTTAATACACAATTAATTTCAGATTTTTATTTGTAAAAAGAATGCTCAAGGCCACAATGTAGCTAATGCAATGAACCTTTTAATGAGGTGTGACAAAATAGTACACATACCCTTCATCAGGATGTATAAGGAGTATTCTTGGGCACTATATGCCGGCAGACACCAGTGCTAACATGTGATTGGTGCTTGCAACAGTTGTGGATGTTAACTGGCTGGGAAACTTAAAATGATTGGACACATGGATGTTTCCAGGAACAATAAACACCAATGAAGCGATATAGCAGCTGCTGTAGGGTGTGCAGTGTAAGCAGGGGGGGCCCCTTAAACCTGTATGCTTCTATTAATCATGCATAGTCTGCTGGTCTAACTTCTATTATTGTGTTAGGTGAGGGCTGTAAAGGATGTATCGTAGAGGCAGTTTGGGACAGAAGGAGGATTGTGGTAAGAGCTTGGCTGCAAGGCCACAACAGTCAGACTCTATTGTGCAAGGACATGGAACATTGACAGACAGTGTGCATAGTGTGTCATTGTCATGTGACTGTTTCGTTCATGTCCTATGCACATTAGCAGGGGAGAGGTGTCCACCTAACAAACAGCGCACAACCATTCCAAATTAGATGGCATTACGCATCATTTTATTTGTTTTATTAAGTTTACCATCCACCAATACCCCAAGTCTTTTTCAGTTCCAGTTTTACCAAGTCATTGACTGTCTAGAACATAATTATACTTTTTGTTTCCCCGGCCGAAGTGCATAACTTAACATTTATCTACGTTAAGATACGTATCAGATACTCCAGCCTGACTCTTTTACCAAAATATGTCCTGTTGTTTATTCTATGCATCAGAAGGAAATCACATGGGCAACTAGAGGCTAAAGAGAGAATTATTTTCAGTATATTCTCCTAGATCTATATATCTTTGTATGCCATCTAAATTTGGAATGTTTGTGGCCTGTTTGTTAGGTGGACACCTCTCTCCCTGCTAATGTGCATAGGACATGAACGAAACAGTCACATGACAATGACACACTATGCATACACTGTCTGTCAATGTTCCATGTCCTTGCACAATAGAAGTCTGACTGTTGTGGCCTTGCAGCCAAGAGCTCTTAACCACAATCCTCCTTCTGTCCCAAACTGCCTCTACGTATACATCCTTTACAGCCCTCACCTAAACAAATAATAGAAGTATAGAGCCAGCAGACTATGCATGATTAATAGAAGCAATACAGGTTTAAGGGGCCCCTCCCCTGCTTACACTGCCAGCCCTACAGCAGCTGCTATATCGGCTTCATTGGTGTTTATGTTCCTGGCAACATCCATGTGGCACAATCATTTAAGTTTCCCAGCACAGTTAACATCCACAACTGTTGCAAGCACCAATCACATGTTAGCAACTGGTGTCTGCCGCATTATGAGTGCCCAAGAATACTCCTTATACATCCTTGATGAAGGGTATGGTGTACTATTTTGCCACACGTCATTAAAAGGTTATTGCATTATGCTACGTTGTGGCCTTGAGCATTCTTTTTACAAATAAAAATCTGAAAATTAATTGTGCATTAAGTGTATATACAGTTTTGATTATTGCAAACAGTCCGATTGTGGAGCATCACAGCGTGTATAATGGATCAAGTCCAATGGTGGGTGCACGTCTCCAACAAACCCAATCGACCGGTTTGTAAGATCAAATATCCCCCAAAAAATGCTATCAGGCAGAAACTCCAGTAAGTATAAAGGTGATCTTTATTTCAGCTCTTCCATGGAGCCATTATCAAGCAGTTTTGATTATATTTATCATTGTAGTTTAGATTTTATCTTGTTTGTGGTAATAATATTAGGAGGTAGGAGCTAGCCACAAACTGAGTAGGACATGTTGGAGTAAAGCAACCACTGTAGCCATCCATATCCTCATCTATCTACCCATCTACTCTGACTTAATTCCCCCAGAATGCACCTCACAGTCTCCCCAAGCCTCCTTTTAAAATACCTGGATAAAGTGATAGACAGCAAAGGTAGATTAGTTATACATCCATTGATCTTATTGGCTATTTACATACATCATCCTTATTCCAATGTGGTATTGGAACTGCTATTAGAAATCCACATCCATTAACATTAGGCAGTTGTTCCTTAGTCTTCAGCTTCATTTTGGTAATATTGGAAGAAGAGTCATTTTGATGCTTGACTTGGCTAAAGCATTCAAAAGTATTAAATGGAATTAGCTGTGGCATAATATGAAATACTTAGGCGTTGGCCCACCTGAATGGTTGGCTGCCTGAACTTGATTAGTATGGTAGTGATGCCACACTTGCCACACACATGTATTGCTATATATCACAATTGATCCAACCTATTTCTTACCCATCCTGAGGAGGTCACAGAAAGTGCATTGTCCGTCGATTATGCACTCTGCCGTGACTGAAGGTTGTGTGCCTGATATTGTGCATGTGTCACTTCCCCACTGAGGTTCAACAGAGTTCAGCTTCTTCTTCCTGGTGCATGTCTTGCACTTGGTCTTGCGACACAATTTGAAATTGCGGGCTCAGTACAAATCAGTAGGATCTTCCGACGGCCCGCCACCCGATTTCAGAAAATGATTGTGTACAACATAATCCCAATGCAGACACCTGTTAAATACCTGTCACAGCCTTGCAAAGCCCTAAAATGTCAGAAAGTCCCATGAAAGTGCGTCAGCGGACACTTAATAAATAAGCCCCATTTGCTCTCAATAAATGATCCATAAAAGAGAAGCATTGTGCAACTTCTAAGTTTGAGAAATTATGAACCCCTGGACTTGATATGGTCTGATCTCTGCCATCCTGGATATTGTTCAAATGGCTACGATACCATTTTTTCACCATTTGACAACATTTTTTTTTTTTTTAAAGTAATCAATTGATCAAAGAGTCCTTAAAATGATAGCAGTGAAAATGTCATGACTTCCTGCAAAAAAAATACACTGCCCTGCACACATCAAAGTATAAAAAGTTATGAGCATCAGAAGGTGGCAGAACAAAGACATTTGTTTTCGTACAGGTTTTCATTTTTTTTTTATGTATTAAAACACATTAAAACCTTTATAAATTTGGTATCCACTTGATTGTATTGACCCATCAAATATAGAAGAGGTGTCATTTAGAATGCACAGTGAAAGTTGTAAAGAACAACCCACAAGAAAATGGTGCAAATGCATTTCTTCATCAATTTCACTGCATTTGGAATTTTTCCACCAGCTTCCCAGTACACTGCATGGAAAAATAAATACCACCACTGGGAAAAAGGATTTTCTATGCAGAAAACAAGCCCTCCCATAGCAGTGTATACAGAAAAGTGAAAAAGTTATGCATTTTTGAATCTGGGGAGCCGAAAAATGGAAACACAAAAATGAAAAGCAAACTTTTTTGTTTTTGTCATACCTCTTTGAGTTTCTAGTCTGCAGTTCTTTCAAGTTCCTAAAAAAACATGCAGAGATTTTTTTCTGCCTCATAATTGTGAAATGCTAGACTCGATTTAATATGTTGCAGCGCATCCTCCCTGGATGTATTGAAATTTAAGGGAAGTAATTGTAAAATACAAAGCAGTATAAATCCTCAGAGACTCCTTGTACCTCTGTTCTGCCTCATGCGCACAGCAGAGCCTTATTTTGCTGATCTCTTTGAAGTAAAGACTAGAAATGTTCTTCTCTTAATTAAATACATTTGTTTAATTAATATTAGTCATCCCGCTATTTGTTATTCAGTAAGAGTGATGAGTTCTGCATCAATTCAGACTTTCTACTGATAAAAGAACATCCAGTTTGGAAACAAGAAAAAAAAAATAAAGTAAAAATTACCCACCACCTGTTCAAATAAAGCTTTGGTAGTAACACTGAAGCCCCAAGGGAAGGAAGACAAAGGATAAGTTACTAAGAGCTACAGAAAATTATATTATAATGTTTTTAATTGCCAATTATATGTAGTTTTTTTTTCTACATTTTGATATTTATGTTAATTCTTTTAAGGAATTACCATTGTAATAATATGTGAATAAAGTCAGACAAGAAATTGTCAGAAAGCGCTATGGAAAATGGCGCAGTATAACGATTTTTATATTGTGTCTAGTAAAAGCATTATCTATAGCAGAAATAATGTCATGGCATACACTAGCATACTTATCCCATATTTTTTCTAGAATAGATTATTCTTTTACTGGATATTATCCATCAATTCTGGATAATAATAATAATAATAATAATAATAATAATAATAGTACTAATAATAAGGGACATACATTTAAATGAGCTTGATCTGTCCATTCCTTCAGAAGTTCATATTTGCTGCTTTTGTGGGGAATATAAATTTTAAAAAAAAAATATATATACATATAAACATAACATCCAATATTACAGGACAATGTGTAGTGTTTCCTTTAATGGCATAATATGTTGAATTTATTTCGTTTTTACCAATCTTTTACTTAAACACATATCTGAACATGTTCAGCTAAGGGGAAAAGCAGAGAAGGACACATCTTTGATGTAGCCTGCACTTACTGTACTTTGGCAGACAAATGGTAACTGATGGAATCCACACACAAATCAGCTTATATAATGAATACATTTTAGACTTTTTATGAATACACATATGTACAGTACGTCAGAGGGACATATATGTAATCACTATGACTCCTTGGCAACCCTGTGCATCATTAGAGAATAGCCTTGAACAGACAATACCTTCCAGATTATAATATCTAGGTAAAATACTTTATGGAAAGATATAAGTACCACACATGTAATTGTGTAATATATATATTCTGTTTTCTCGTCCTTACTGAGACTACATTTATACAGAATGGTTTGATGCAGCTTTTAATACATTTTATATACTTAAACTATGACCATCAGTTATAACCCAAAAAGGTTAAATGTTAAAGTCCTATAATTTCCCAGATGTAATTGTTGCATCTCTAAGACTGAGTGCTGCTATAGACTGGGGAATGGTATGTAGCTTCATTACTGCAAGAAACAAGAGTAAGTATGGACTCCTGATTACATTTTCAGCTTAGAGTAACTATAATGGTCAAAGGTTGATTAACCTGACCTTATACAACCTAGCAAGGTATTTATATGGATGTTTTAGCTAGGAAGCATGCTGTATTATCTTTATATGTTAATAGCACCACTAGTTTACTGTAACATGCAGTTTATCTTGTTCAGGCTCCTCCAACGATTGCACAATGTAACTTTATATCAAGTTATGTGTATCTGCAGAAAGGGATTACGTCAATCTGAAAAAGTGGTTAATTAGCCCTTTTCTCATCTAATTCCACCAAGATGTTTTTTTTTCTTTATTATCCTGTGATGAAATTCGAATTAAAATAAATGTATCTTAATGGCTGAAAGAACCTCCTTGAAGCGTATTCAAAAGAAGCAGTTTGCTGCACAAAATAATATGTACCTAGTTTAGCATAGTACAAGAACCAGTGTGATTCACAATACACTGGAAAAGATTTATCAGAAAAGTCCGAGAACACCTAGACTGTCTAGTTGCTCATGGCTGAAGCAATTACCTTCTTTATGGTAAGCCAAAACATTTTACATAGTTGGTAAATGTTCTCTCTAGTCTTTGAACATTTAAGTGATAAATGTGAGATTATCTATAAAGAGAAATCTCAAGGGATTTATAGTTCAAAAAGATTTTATTTGTAGTTTATTGAAAGTCAAGTATAAAGAGATTTTTGCCACTTTGTACCTGTCATCCTGTCTCAATATTCAGCAGCATATTTTTAGTATTCCTCTGAAAACCATTAATCTAAGTCAATAATTTAGTGAACAAATAATTTATCTAGTTTCTTTATGCTCATTTTTGTAATTCAAGTGGCAATGTATAATACTAAAGCAGAATTATAGCTATGTGCTAAATACAATTATATAGCAGTAAGTTGAAAAAGTGATCAGACCCAGTGGGTGCTTTGACCTAAAAACAAAATTTAAAAAATATATATTTAATAATGCTGGCTCTATGTTTCAGTTTTGTTCTTGTTCTAGTCGGCTTTGAGTTCTAGGCTTACAGTCATCGTTGGTCATGATAAAGCTTGTATGAGATGTATAACATTCTTTAAAGGTTCTGAATGATATACGGGGCTCAACAAGGGAAGTCTGGAGGCCCATAAATAAAATTGAGAAATCGCATCATAAATCTACTGTTATAATAGATAAAATGAAGATCACATTTAATGTCTGTACCTTTATTCTTTAGACCAATTATGTACTATGGTTGTGTTGTTGATATGATAAATAAAAATTTATATTTAAAAAATATATAAATATATATATATATTTAAAAAGTTTTAAAATTCTAATTGTTTCCCCTAAAAAATATATGAATTTCCTTTTTTTTCATTTTGCAATCTATAAAAACTTGAATATAAAGTGCAATTTCACTGAATGTGATTTTTTTCAGCTTTCCATCATTTTACATGAATTGTAAAATGATGGCACTATAAAATTTATTTTTGTTTCTCTAGAGAACAAGATAAAAAGTTATGGTTTTTCAAAGGGGTCGGAGGGTAAAAAAGGAAACACAAAAATGGAAAGGACTGTGATTTATAAGTTATCAAAGCTTAGAGATCAGGAAAGCTGGCTTTTAAGCTTTGTGGGTTGGGGGGATTGAAAAATATCAGTTTATACTCATTTTCCCCAGTGCTCCTATTCAACTGCAGCTCTGCCGGAAGTCTACACTCACTTTCTCTAATGCTCCCATTCATCTGCAGAGCCACCAATTACCACCAGGCTCTGTGTGTAGGCCAGAAGTGAAAGGTGTGTGCCTGCTTCAGCCAGCTACATCTGCGATAGCGGTCAATGCCACAGCTGAATGGGAGAGTTGAAGAAGGTCAGTATAAGCTGTTTATTACTTTTACAGTCCACCTCCATTGCCTACCTGGAGCCTCATAACTAAAGGAGATAAAACTATTAAGGGATTGTCTGAAAGGAGTTAATTTATTAGAAGCATTAAAAGGTTCATTTATTTCTCAGTCATCAGTGGAAGGTGGGCCAGAAAGCTGATTTGGACAAACTGCTTGAATAAGAAAGAAAGACAGAAATAAAAGGACACTTCTTATGATACTTTGTTAAAAGTTCAATTACACTTTAAAGATCTTTGGATGACCTTCAGAGTGCTCTTGTAGACATGAAATGGAAGAAGATGTGGATGGTAGCGCTGACAATGGCATTATCAGTGTAACACTCCACAAATGTCCCTCATGGAGGTTGAGTCATATGTAAAGTTGAATTCTGCTGTGTTAGTATATCACATATGAGGTGGTGGGGGAGAAGGCTAAAATTCTCCTGGAAGGCAGATAGGCGAGCAATAGAAGTGTGTAAATGCTGAAAATGTGAACCCATAGCAGGCACTTTATTAAGAGGCCCCAGCATGTTTTAATCGGTTAGTGTGACGAATCTTCCACTCTCGAGTTATGTCATGGAGTGCACCTACGCCAGAGAGCCTCAAATTTAGCGCACAAAGCCTGCCCACCATCACAAGTTGGCGCTTTTATTCTAAATTGTACTCATAGCCATGGCACTCACTTACCTAGCTGCCTTTGCCTATCTTTAAATTTATATTAATAAAGCAAAGAGTTGACTGACTGCAAAACTCCCTCAACAATTTAGAAACACTAATTACGAGTTGTAAATTATAAAATCCTCTATACAATTACTAAAAATGAATCCTGGTCATGCTATATCTTCAGAAACTTAGGTTCTCTGTGGCTAGAATCAGAGACTTATGTAGTTTAAAACAAAGTTTATGACAAACTAGAAAAGTTTAGTAACACTGCCACAAATATAGTTGTCAGGTTTGCACGGGAGAACGCGGGGACTTCTGGTGCTTCTGGTGGTGGTAGCAGCGTTCTCCGACCTCCGGCACATCTCTGCGCAAACTCCACCTCTCCTCCGCTCCGGGGAGCGGCTGCTAAGACCTCTCGCTGTTTAGGGGTTGTGTTCTGGACTGCTGGGAGTTGTGGTACCTCTGCATGGTGCCTGTGATTGTGCTTGGTTATTCTGCACCATGAGGGGTTGATTCCCAGAAGTTGTCCAGCTCCTATCAGGTTCTGGAGGTGGGGTTCTGGCTGCATAAATTGCAGCTTCACTGGTCACCTATGCAAGTGTTTGAAATCCCTTTCATTGCTTGCTCCTTGCTGTTGGTTTGAATTGTCATGATCTCGGCTAGTTTTTGACGTTGACCCTTTTGCCTATTGATTTTGCTCTTGATGTACCCTCTTGTTGTGACTCCGGCTAGTTACAGTAAAGAACCTTTGTCTATGTTGATGGTAGAATCGCATCTCCTCTAGGCATAGAGGATGCTACCTTGTCCTGGTCACAGACCTAGGTATAAAAAGATCTTTGTACTGTCCATTCAGGTATTTGTACATTTTAATGAGGTCTCCCCTCAGTTATCTTTTTGCTAAACTGAATAATCCCAAATTTTGTAATCTGCCATTGTATTCTAGTCCCCCCATTCCCCTAATAATCTTGGTTGCTCTCCTCTGCACCCGTTCCAGTTCTACTATGTCCTTTTTATACACTGGTGCCCAAAACTATACACAATATTCCCCCAAAGGTATAGCATTATTATTTTACTCAATGGTATAGCATTTTCTGTTCTGAAAGTGTTTGACAGAAATCTTTCTCACCAGGGTTGAAGTGTGGGAAGACTAATGTCTTCCTGTACATGCCCTGAATCTGAGTCCCATTGACTTTGCCCATATATCCTATGATTCCTTGTGTTCTTTGTATATGGTGACAAGCCT
This sequence comes from Engystomops pustulosus, assembly GCA_019512145.1. Lineage (NCBI taxonomy): Eukaryota > Metazoa > Chordata > Amphibia > Anura > Leptodactylidae > Engystomops > Engystomops pustulosus. The sequence continues at coordinate 46,820,599 of CM033649.1, forward strand.
AACAGCTTCCATCATATGGAGGAGCAGGGAACATGTAATAAGTGGAAGAAATTACAAGTAAAACAGTTACCTGAAGTGTATAGTCTGTATTGTGTAAGCACTAAGGGTTAATTGATTCTCTGCACAGAGCTTATAGTGCCAAGTACAATGTGAGGGAGACATACAGCATGAGGTGAAGAGAACGTTCTGTAGAAGTACAGACTGGAATAGAGGTGGTAATAGGGAACAGGGGAGATTTTGTACTCACTAAAGGGATATTCTCATCTGGGCATTCACATTTAATTAAATTCATTTGCCATATGTAAACATTTCTTCAATTGGATGTTCTTAAAAAAAAATGTTTCTGTGTGAAAATAATTTCTCATAAATGTAGCCATGTTGTCCCTTAGAAACGAGATTGCTTCCTCGGATACGACCACCTCACATTTTGGCAGCGGTGGCCAGACATGTGCTATTGAGTCCAGCCTGACCACATGGATTCAGCAATTATTACCACAGGATGGCTGTAGGACGTGCAGTAACTCCTCGGACATTTAATATTCAGGAACTTTATGTTTCCTTGTGCAATCCCTCCAGCACAGATGGCCATTTTCAAGGACCCAGACTTATTTCTAAGGGACCATATGACTACATTTATGATAAATTATCTTCACACAGGAACATTTTTTTGACAACATCTAATTGCAGAAATGATCATATATGGCAGATTAATGGAACTGACTGTGAATGCCCAGAGAATACCTCTTTAAATGCCAACCTATATAATATAGAGACTGTCAAGCATTTTGGTTACGCTTCTGACAACATCATGGGAACCATGCACATGTGGTGCTCAGCAACAATATAAGCTGTTGCTCATCTGTGCACACTACAGATCCCAGCAAATCTGATTGATGTACCACACATGGTGCATATGGCACTCAGGATTAGCGAATGCCATGCAGCAACTCATTGGCAATCTTCTGGACACTACGCACTCACTTGATACATTGCTAGCAATATTTGTTAGCCCGGGGCTTGTGAAGTGTGCCTCACCAATGTGCAGCGTGCCCCAGATTCATGAAGACTGGAGGTGGGTCTTCATGAATTTGGCACACATTGCACATGCCTGAAGGGGCAAGCAAATGCTGGCAAGTCTGTACTACCTGAAAAATAACAGGTTGTTGTGAATGATGACGTAAAGGTTAAGTTTTATTTAACCAATGGGTTCTTTTGAATTTTATTTAGTCACTATTGGATTGTAATGTTGAGTTATGGACCTAGGGTCTAGTGTATACCTTATCCATTGTGTGTAAATGATGACATCATCAACTTCCAACACCAAATGAGTGTTTCCGATGTTATTTTTGTGATCCTCCCAGTTATTACCATATGGCTATACTGTCTGGCTGTGCTATTTTGAGCTGTGCCCAGTAAACATAAATCAAATTATACCTTTTATTGTATCCTTCTGACTAGTGTATATCTTCATTTATTTTTGGCCATTTCATATTATATTATGGAGTTGGCTAACAGACCACATTGTCACTTGATATCATCACCTATGGTCGCTTCATTGTATATCTTGGCCTCTATACCTAGAATGAAACAACATCAAAAGGACAGGAGAAAGAATACAGAGCAAAACCAGCTCACCCTATGTCAGCACAGACTCTGCTTCTGGGTCATGTGACCCACCTCTCAAATGACATTTATGATGTCACTTGAATGTTTACTCCAGGAAGAAGGAGAGAGCAGTTCAGAGGCTCTGCTCTCTCATTTGCTAAACCTTGCTGGCCTTTTAAGTCTCGAAGAGCTAGCGTGCATGTGCCCTAGAGAGCAGGGACATGCACAGACTAGTGGGATCCGGAGCAGGAGTGTGGAGAGGTGAGAATAGGCCTGAGGGGCAGCAGGGTCCGCGGCACGGGGAGGGGCATGGGATCGCGGGGGCACCCATGACAGTGTTAATTTTCTTAATTATGCTGAAACAAGGAAAAGGGTGCCCACAAGATTAGGGGAGTTCAGGGGGACCAAAACAAAAGGGGCAGTTCTGGGGGCTCAAAACACGAGAGGGAGATGAGAGGGGACCCACAACATGGGGGAGACAGTCACAATTATGCTGAAACAAGGAAAAGGGTGCCCACAAGATTAGGGGAGTTCAGGGGCCCAAAACATGAGGGGCAGTTTAGGGAGATAATGGGCCCACAACATGGGGGAGATGGTCACATTATGACACAATATGAGGGGAAGTTGAGGAGGTCACAATAAGCAGGGGGGGTGAGTGGCCACAATAGGAGGCGGTAAGGTGGGTGCACAGGATGAGGGGGAGTTCAGGGTGGCCACAAACATGAGGAAGATGAGAAGGGGAGGGTTACAATATGGCCGGGGAGCTGAGGAGGTCATATTATGAAGGGTAGTTGAGGGATCAAAATATAAGGGGGAAGTGAAGGGGTTCACAATATAAGGAAAAGATAAGGGGGGCCAGAATTAGAGAGGGTCCAAAATATGAGGGGAAGATAGGGGGGATTAGAGATCACAATATAAGGGTGAGGTAAGATAAGAGGCTATCACTCAATGCACTTGAATTGCATTTTGAAGTTTTTTTAAGCACATCTGGAGAACCTGTGCTCCTATGTGTTTAATCTTAATGGGATTGGTCGCTCTGTCTCTGAGATATACAGTGGCTCAGATAATAAGGATGGTCTGAGAGTTATTGCAGCTTATGTGCAAGTAGCAACTAGTGCCACAGGAAAATACATATTGCCACTTGCCAGATGCAAGTGTTTAGATCTAAACACATAGGGGAGGAAATTATCTAGATGCACTTGAAATCTTTTTCAAAATGTAATTGAAGTTTATCTTCGGAATATAGCCTCATGCATCACTCACACAAAATGTTTGCATAGCATTTTAAAACATATTGCAAACAAAATGGGAAAATACAACTCAAATTACATATGCCTTTTCACCATCATTAATTATGATATATATTTTCTGATGCATTTGCCAGGTGTTTCAAATTGCAATGAAAACGAGTCATGAGAATGCAGCCTAAAGTGTGCAGGAAGTATTTTCATGTTGAAGTAGGTTGGCCACCAGAATCCACTGTGACTATGTCCACTGTGCTTTAAAGCTTTAGACCAGAGACACACTTAGGGCTCATTCACACTGCCATCTGCGGGGCCATATACTCAAACATGTGTGCCCCCAGGCCATGTTCACATCGTAATGTTTTAATCTCCATTGTAAGTATACATTGGGAGGACCCCCACTAAATACTTGCAATTCAGAGCCACAAAAATATGCTCATAGAAGTGTATACATCATCATATGCAGTCCCCCACCCTCAGCAGGAGGAGGAACAAACACCAGCAGCAGTGATTTCTGTTGCCAAAATTCATGGTATCTACCTTGTAATATAGTCCATATAATAATAGTAATAATAAATGTAATAGTCTATCTCTGAGAGAACACCCAAGTTGTATGTTTTGTATGTTGTATGTGCTCCATTATACAGCACGTGTCTATAGACTTTTCAGCTCATACATCAGAAGCTTTCCTGGCATAAACTTTGAATGTGTGTATAAAACTAAAATGTGAATGTAGTGTTAGACAGCCCCACACTGGAATGTACAATTCATGTACCGTATATACTCGAGTATAAGCCGACCCGAGTATAAGCTGAGATCCCTTATTTCAACACAAAAAACTGGGAAAACCTATTGACTTGAGTATAAGCCGAGGGTGGGAAATGCATTGGTTACAGCCTCCCAGTATATAGTCTGCAAGCCCCTGTAGCATACAGCCTGCCCAGCCCCTGTAGCATACAGCCTGCCCAGCCCCTGTAGCATACAGCCTGCCCAGCCCCTGTAGCATACAGCCTGAAAAAAAATAACACTGTACTCATCTTTCCAACGTCCCCTGTAGGTCATCTTCTGTCTCAGACAGAAGAGGACCTACAGGTGACGTCAGAAAGGTGAGTTTTGTCTTTATGTTTTAGTTGACTCGAGTATAAGCCGGGTTAGGGTTTTTGAGCACACATTTTGTGCTGAAAAACTAGGCTTATACTCGAGTATATAAGGTATCTCATACATTGCTTTTGCTAAATAGATTTTGTTTCATCCTAATTTTAACCATTATCATTTTGTCAAAATCATTATATTTAGTCAACTGTCTTTTCTAATAGCACTTTCTTTGTCACATAATGATGACAGCTTTATTAAAATACTCAGAGCACCTGATAGCAATTTAATTTCTAAAATTATAATTATGTTTGCTTCAGAATCATTAATATAATTGCATGAGGATATGTTTGATTGTGTCACCCATAAGATATTTGTGCTGAAATCAATTTGGTTTTTGTTCATAAAGACCAAAAAATGTTTGCATAATATGCCTGCTTTGATAGCTTTCTTTGTGTGTTTACACTTTTAAAAAGAATGGAAAAATGTGAAGTTAACAGCAGGAAAAATTTTTTTTCGTTATTAAATGCATATGTTATACAAGTAAATAAAACAGAATACTGGTGCCTTAAAACTACAACTCTGCCTAAGATTTGGGGCAGACACAATGGAGCACAAGGGCCGTGGAAGTTATCTATCGGACTTTGCTAATTTTTTAAGGTGCAAACTACTTGAACAGGTATTAAAGGTGTGGCTGGGCCACATTTGTGTCGCACACAACGCTTTTGTGGCGTGGCAACACTAGGCATCATATAACACAAACTACTGGTGTTCCAGTGCTCAGTCGGACCATGCGGAAAGTCTGACAGAATTATGTCATACGCCCCATGATAAAGGTACACCCGAAAAAAAGTGCTCGTTACACAGGCACATTGTGCAGTTTGTGAACAGTGAAAACTGGAGTCAATGCAGTTTGCCTGTGTAGTGTGCAGGGTACACCAGATTCAGGATTTCCGGCGCTTGTTTTTCATTATTCTGGCACTCCCTGCCCTGTCCCAACAAAGTGCTCCAACTTTTTTTTGGTCTGTCTGAGCACCGCAATACTCCCTAATTTGTGTTCTTAAATACCTGTGTAAGCAGTTTGCAAATCGAAGAAAGGCAGTGGCCACACCAGAAAGGCATCGGGAGATCAGAGAGGTAAATAAGTGGCTCAAAAGTTGCTGTAGGAAAGAGGGCTTTGGGTTCATGGAGAACTGGGCTGACTTTTCTGTCGGCTACAGGCTCTACAGTAGGGATGGGCTGCATCTTAAAGGGGAGGGTGCAGCTGTTTGGGGGGAAAAATGGCAAGAAGGTTGGAGGAGTGTTTGAACTAGAGACCTGGGGGGAGGGCAACTACACTTGTGCAGGGCAAATAGACAGTGTAGATAGAGAGCTGGGAAGAGTCATACTCCATGGGGGAGGAAGGGAGGCTGGAATGAGACTAGGGAATAAAAACAAAAGGAACAGGGATAGGGAAAACCATATAAAGTGCATGTACACAAATGCCAGAAGCCTCACAAACAAAATGGAGGAACTAAAACTCTTGATGTTGGAGCGGAAATATGATATAGTGGGTATCAGCAAGACATGGCTGGACAGTAGCTATGACTGGGCTGTTAGAATAGATGGTTATAGTCTTTTTAGAAAGGATTGTATGAATAAAAAGGGGGAGGGGTTTGTTTATATGTGAATTCTTGCCTCAAGCCTGTCTTGCGAGATCACATCGGTGACGCAAATGCAAAGGTGGAGTCACTAAGGGTGGAGATAAGGGGAGGGAAAAAGAGTTTGTTATAAGGCTCCAAATATAATGGAGGCAGCAGAGGAAATGCTGATAAGGGAAATGGATGCGGCTTGGTGAAGTACTTATCATGGGGTCTTCAATAACCCAGACATTGACTGGGGGGCAAAAACCTGCAGGTCCTTCAAAGGTAGCAGGTTCTTGTCAACAACAAAAGACAATTACCTGTCGCAACTAGTCCTGGAGCCAACAAGAAGTGGGGCACTGCTGGACTTTATCCTTACCAACAGCCCTGATAGAGTATCAAAACTACAAGTTGGGGGGATCCTGGGTAATAGTGATCATAATATCATTGATTTTGTATTACGCTTTACTAAGAGCGTTAGGGAAGGGGCAACAAACACTCTAAACTTCAGGGGGGCAAATTTTCAGCAACTAAGGGAAGACCTTAAAGGCATAGACTGGGACAATGTTCTCAAAGACAAAAGCCCACCCCAGAAATGGGACTTTTTCTCATATATTCTAAAAAAAAAGGTCCTGTGAGAAACACATACCTTATGGGAAAGAGCATAAGAGGAACAATAAAAAACAGAAGTGGCTAACTAGTCTTGTAAGGAAAGTAATAAGCGAGAAATAGAAGGTGCTTAAGGTGCTAAAACGTGAAGGTAGCGATGAGGCATTACAAGATTATAAAAAGAAAAATAAATCCTGTCAAAAGCAGATAAAGGCCGCAAAAATAGAGACTAAGAGAAAAATTGCCAGGGAGAGCAAAAATAATCCCGAATTATTTTTCAAGTATATAAATGATAAGAAACTAAAAACTGAGAGTGTGGGCCCCCTTAGGAATAAGGTCATGGTGGAAGGAGATGAGGAAAGGGCCAATCTACTGAATGTCGACTTCTCAACTGTCTTTACCGAGGAAAATCCCCTGGTGGAAGACACAATGAGGAATAATGTAAATTCTTTTTGGAATGTCAACAGTTTAACCCAAGAAAAGATACGGCGCCACCTCACAACCACTAAGGTAGAAAAACCACCGGGGCCAGATGGCATACACCCCCGGGTTCTGCATGAACTATGTACCGTGATAGAGAGACCGTTATTTTTAATATTTGAAGATTCACTGAGGAGTGGTTCTGTTCCACAGGACTGGCGCATAGCAAATGTGGTACCAATATACAAAAAAGGGTCAAAAAGCGATCCTGGAAACTACAGACCTGTGAGTCTAACTTCTGTGGTGGGGAAAATATTTGAGTGGTTTGTTAGAGATGCTCTCGAGCGGGCGAAGTATTCGTCCGAGTAACGAGCAGTTTCGAGTACCCTAATGCTCGACCGAGCATCAAGCTCGGACGAGCATGTTCGCTCATCTCTAATTACAATATAAGATGTTGGGAAGAGGTTAGTAAGCAGGAGGTCACTGAGGTCATCCCTAATATGGTGTCTACTCTCTTCCCTTTATACAACTATCACATATATATAACCTGCAGGATCAAGAGCAAACAAAAGCATTACACATTCATATACATATAATGTAAGGCTACTTACCTCCTGTGTGTGTCTCCATGTTATAGACTGGGGATTTATCACTGTTTTCTAATTATGATCACCACTTTCTTTTGTAAAATAAAGGCTTTATGTTGATATACGTTGGTTATTTTGCAAAACATTATTCTAGTTGAATGTTGTGCCCCTTACATAAAATCCATCATTAATGCAAACTACATATATATTTGAGAAAATTAAATTGCAGTGATAATACATATATATATACTTTAGGCAGACTATATATATATATATATATATATATATATATATATCTCCTGCAATTCTAACATACATACACTGGAATATATATATATATATATATCCAGTGTATGTATGTGTAATCGACTATATATATATATATAATAGATATATCAAGTGTAGGTATGTGTATTATTATATAATATTATATATATAGATATCTATATATATATATATCCAGTGTATGTATGTGTAAAATATTAGATATATAATAGTATATATATATATATATATATATATATATACTATAATATATATATATATATATATATCCAGTGTATATGTGATTATATATATATGATATATATATATTATATATATATATATACACTCACCGGCCACTTTATTAGGACACCTGCTAGTAACGGGTGGACCCCCTTTGCCTTCAGAACTGCCTCAATCTTCGTGATAAGTCAAGGTGTGGAAGCATTCCTCAGAGATTTTGGTCCATATTGACATGATGGCATCACACAGTTGCGCGCAGATTTGCGGCTGCACATCCATGATGCGAATCTCCCGTCACCATCCCCCCAAAGATGCTCTATTGGATTGAGATCGGTGACATGTGGAGGCCATTGAGTAAGTGAACTCATTGTCATGTTCAAGAAACCAGTCTGAGGATATCCAGCTTTATGACATGGCCGCATTATCCTGCTGACAGTAGCCATCAGATTGGGTAACACATGTGTCATAAAGGGATGGACATGGTCAGCAACAATACCGCAGGCTGTGGCGGTTGCACGATCTCAATTGGTAACCAGGGGCCCAAAGAGTGCCAAAAATTATTCCCCACACCATGACAACACCACCACCAGCCTGAACGTTGATACAAGGCAGGATGGATCCAGGCTTTCAGTTGTTGACAAATTCTGACCTATCCATACCGAATGTCGCAGCAGAAAATCGAGCTCATCGACCAGGCAACGTTTTTTTTCCAATCTTCTACTGTCCAATCATTGAGTTGTGCAAATTGTAGCCTCAGTTTCTGTCTTAGCTGAAAGGAGTAGAACCCATGTGGTCTTCTGCTGCTGTAGCCATCTGCTCAAAGTTGACGTACTGTGCATTCAGAGATGCTCTTCTGCTACTTGGTTTGTAAGCGTGGTGCAATTTGAGTCACTGTTGCCTTGTATCAGCTCGAACCAGTCTGCCATTCTCCTCTGACCTCTGGCATTAACAAGGCATTCCCCACAGAACTGCCTGCTCACTGGATGTTTTTTTTTTTATGGACCATTCTCTGTAAACCCTAGAGATGTTGTGCGTGAAAATCCCAGTAGATCAGCAGTTTCTGAAATACTCAGACCAGCCATCTGGCCCAACAACCATGCCACGTTCAAGGCACTCAAATCACCTTTCTTCCCCATACTGATGCTCGTTTGAACTGCAGGAGATTGTCTTACCATGCCTACATGCCTAAATGCACTGAGATGCGCATGTGATTGGCTGATAGGAATCAGTATTAACGAGAAGTTCGGACAGGTGTACCGTAATAAAGTAGCCGGTGAGTGTGTATATATATATATATATATATATATATATATATATATACATGTACAGTATGTATATGATGTATTTGTTTTTCCACTCACTGTCTACTTCAATTTGCCTAGTAATAGTACATGGGGATAAATTTACAGTAACCTGAGATGACTTTCTCATTTTAAGCATAGCAAAAAATTATTCTCATAGCAAAGTCAGCAGATATATAGAGCTAAGATATTTATGCACCATTAAGCTGTCATTTTGACAAAGTTTATTTTTCTACTAGGGAGACACTTCAATATCACACAAAGAAAATATAAAGTAAGGCTCTTTATTTTTTATCTTAATCTGGGCAAGTGCAACTGCCATATAATTGACCATGTTCTGCTGCCTGGAAATACATTTCTATTAACCCTTTTAGATTCAGCTGCTTTAACTATTTCAAGGGAGTCTCACAAGTAATACATATATTTTTTGTGCAGATCATTAACCATGCCATATATATTTAGTTAAAACAATCCACTGTACAGTTATAACTTTTTACATTTACATTCATATTCATACATTTTACATTTAAATGTGCAAGTGTGTACCTTGACCCTGGTGCATGCCAGTGTGCCCAAGACGTTACAAGGATTATTCCTAGGGTGCTTTTGTGCCCAATTAATATGTTTCTTAAGATTCCTGTCTGTATTATTTTGCATTCAGTTATGGCTCATATTGTCATCCATGGGCGTAACTACAGCGGTAGCAGCCATAGCAGCCGCTATGGGCCCACATTGTCCAGGGGCCCGGTCAATCCTCGCCTGACAACTAAAGAATTAAGAATGTCACCTATATCCATTTCTGGCTGCATATTTTTTATAGTATATTATTTTATGTGTGTGTATCGTGTAATGTTATATGCTTTTATGTGTATATGGTGTATATAAATACAGAACGTTATGTGTGTATTAAAGCTGTATGTCTTTATTGGCACTGTATTGTATATATGTTTAACAGTGTATAAGTGATTAGTATGAGTGATGAATTGTAGTTATGTCTATAGGATGATAAAAATGTAATTTTTAAGCCGGGAGGGGGCCCTTCAAACACGTCTGCTGTCTATGGGGCCCTTCCTCTCGCTAGTATCCGCACTGTTTAGTCCCTTGTAGCTTGTTCTGGATACCTCTTCTGTAGACTAAATGCTAGGTGTTCAAGAATGAAGTTGAATCACTTCAAACCCTTGCAATCCCAAATTTCCGTTTTACGGAGGACATAAGTAATCTTGACTTATTACATGCCTCATACAACTGAGGCCAGAGTCAGACCTAGGCACAGGAGAGAATGCATGATTCTCAGTATTAAGTATGAATTACTCTGGGGCATATAAAAGGAGGAGTATCAGAGTGTGGGGAGCAACAATGAGCCAAAGACCATAGGGACAATAAGACACATGGGTCACATTATACTAAAGCAGAGTGCAAAGTTTTTATGCCTGTTATTTTAGTGCAATACTGTTTCACGGCTATTAGCGAAACGCCTGCACCCACTTGTGTGCATGAAACCCTGGCATGGGCAAGGAACAACAGAAATAAGGGGGGCATTCCGGTGAGCACCAAAAAGAAGGCAGTTTGTACTGTGTCGGAGTCTTGCAGGATGGCCCAAAATGTCATTGAAAAGTCGGCGCCTGAATACTGATCTTGCCCCCACCCTGAATACTACACAGGCAAACTGTATTTAGTGCAGTTTTCATTGTTGTTAGTAAAAAGGGTGTCGCGCACTCTTCAAAGTAAAGCCTTGGGGGGTGGAGGGAGCAGGCAGATAACAAAAGTGTCCATGGTCTTTCATTCATCGGTGCACCCTGCAACTTCCGGGAATTGCTCCAACCTTTCTTTGCTGCACCTTTACATGAATACAAATCGTTGGAGTGCAGTAATAAATGTGGTGCATGATTCGACTCTGCACCGGAATGTCACTGTCCCCCGTGGGTGCAGAATTTTGTGGAGCGGTGAGCACAGTGAAGCATGTTCTATTCAGTGAAAACTCAGACAGAAAACTGGTGCAAACACTTAAATAAATTTGGCCATAAACATGCACACGCTGCTCTCCCCTCACCTGTGGACTTCATGCTATCTTCATATAGATTCTGTCAGATCTTAGTAGTTTTTGTATTTTTTACTTATATTTGTTTTTGTCTTAATATAACGTATGTAAATCCCTTGCTGATTGTACCGCGCGCGATTGGAAACCTAACTGTACTCTATAAATAATCTTTATTATATAATATTATTATTAATTTTTCATTGACTATCCACAGAACCATAATAAGCTCCCCCTCATATGGTATTATGGGTCAACTATGATAGTTCCACTAGGCGACAAAAGAGTATACATAGCAAGCACCAACTGTTTCTTAACTGTCCAGAGTACTGGCTCTAGTATTTAAGGACCTAGATTGATGAGCACATGTGTGCACAGTCTCACAGTATTCCCACAGAAGCAAATGCTGGACAATGCATTATTTATCGTGGCTCCTGCTCTTAAAAAAACAACACACTTAAAAATAATATAATCTAAGGATACTCACCGCGCTGCCTCTCTTCTCTTGATCCCCCTTTTGTGGGAAGCGAAGCATGATGGACTAAGTCCTATGATCCCGGTGTGAAAGACTCCAGAAATCCACTAGACAAGACAGCCGAGGTAAGAACTCCGTTATCAACGTGTCTGCAATGGAAACTGAGAACCTACCTAGGAAGTCGTGTCCGAACTTTATCCATTGCATTAAAATAATTGTTGAACACTTCTGGTTAAATGATGTGTGAAACGTCACAAAGACTTCCCGTCCCTCAGGTTACGCAAGAGCCGACTATCCACAAATATAACCTGGCCCGAATTCGAAAATGTAATTAGGTCAATGATCAATCTTCTTCCCAGCCCAGTTCAACTTTTCAAACAAAGACCAATCCCCAGAAGACCGAGACCTTTTATGAAGAATTTGTTTTTAGAGAGAAAGAGTATTATGAAAGCAATTGCTTACCCTTTAGCTTTAATTTATGGGTGGGAGCCGTGGGTGAAACTATTTGGTCAGAATCTAATTTTTACTACCCCTACACAATCAGGTCTTAGATGGGGACTACTGAAGAAAGGGGGGACCCTAGCGTCTTGCCTATGGTAGATGTTACAACAATTTCCCTCCTTGGTATAGGTCTATGCAGCCCAGCTGACATTATATGAACGAAATGTAATGAGGACATGTCCATGCAGTAAATGAGAGGAATACTAGAAGGGAGCAGACACAAGCCCAGCAGAACCACTAGACAAAAACAACAGACAAGATAGAGAGAAAACAAAACAACACACAAAAAGACCCACACTTTATTTAACCTTAAACTACGTAGGCTCGACCAATAATCTAAAAGTGATCTGAAATGGTTGTTAAAACCACCCTCAGAGGGTTTATCGCCCTATGGGTGGGAGAGTCAATGCACATTACAAAGACCCTACCCTCACTACTCGCGTGTTAAACTCTATTGAATGTGCAGTTAAAGACATAGCAACCCTGCTTACCACCGACCACCTCCCAGAGATGGTTAACGGTCCACAGTCCAAGGCTAAAATAGATGAAGATAAAACTAAGAGCGTGAGAAGCCCTAAAGCATGAGAAAATAGGGACCTAGATCAAATGTATCTCCTCTCACAATGGAGCAGATTGTTAGGGGTCTATTTACTTTCTCACACTCTGCAAAGTGCGCTTGGCTATCAATCCATGCAGAATAGAGACAGACATTCGGACGGGAAGAGCAGCTGTCTTTCCATTGGCCAGGGACCCGCAAGATGGCGCTCCTTCCTCCCTCTAAAAAGGGATTGACATATGTGTCCCCTGGGGTCGGCCGGGTCAAAGCTTTTTGGCCCAATGGCTCGATGAACTCTGTCCATACCATCGTCCTCAGTTATTCCATCTATAACGGTTCTGCCAAAAGAGTGGAGGTGAATAAATGAGGAGCTTGCCTATTTCATAAGTCTGACTGATGGGCATCAAGTACAGGTACAGCTGCATCCGGCAGCCTTGTCTGGGCTTCTACACGATCTGCCAAGATCGCCAAGGCTGCCGCGACTCCCGACACCAACCTTTTTAAAGGAGAATCCTAATAGCAGGGTGTAAGGTTCTTTTCTCCAGTCCAAATCTTTCAGCTGCCACAGAGCACTGGGGTAGATGACAACCGGATGAAGTCCCCATCCAAGCGGTATGATTGCCCGAAAACTTGTGGGGACAGGGCTTTTGACTACTTGATAGAGAGGACAATCGATCGGCGATGATGTCCTGATAGATTGAGAAGCAGGTCTTAGAGGAGGGCACGTGACACTCCATAAATAGCAGATGCCCGAGAGGCTCCGGGTGGCTTCTGGTCCCTTTTGGACGACTGTCGGTCGCATAGATGCACCAGGCAAAGTGAAAAAAAACATTAGGTGTGGTTGCTATGATTGAAAAAAGAAGTACGGTTCATGCGGCATGTGAGTGACCCCTATCTTGGAAGGTGAATCATTGCCACTTGGTATTGGATGGTGAAGGTTTTGAACCATCTAGGTCAGTATTTATATGTGGACAGACGGATCCACCACCAAGAAGGGAGGGGCCCCTAGCGCCGTGAGTGAGGGCTGGGGACATCCTGGGGCCGCGCGGTCGCCGGGAGGGTGCTATGCGGTTGCGGCCTAAAGCACGCGCATTTGTCACGGTTGCTTGGTGACGGTACCTGTGCAGGGCTGGCCTACAGCCTGGCAGGTCTCCAGCAGGGTTGTGTTTCAACGAAATGATGAATGGAGAGGGCTGCGATATAGCGGATCCCCTGGGGCAAGACGCCCTGTAATGTCCCGCGTGTGGAGTCTCTGTGTTGATGGTACAAGGGGCACAGGTGATGAAGGCGCCGTATTCGCGGTGGCGGGACTCAGAACAGGAGAACGAAGAAGTTTGCAAGAAGACAGCCTTCCAGTGTCTTTAATTTTGAACCGCAGTGAACGAAGGCAAACGTTCCCTTTAACCGAAGTAGTTGAGTGACTGATCTGTTGAGTTGTAGGGAGCCTCAGGAGATAGTTCACGGCACCTGGGTGGAGAGGGCAGGCTGGAGCAGCTGTGTCCGGGGTATGGAGCTTCAGGCTTGTCGCGGTATGGCTTCCGGTGGCTACTTACAGGAAGATGGATTCACCCTTTTGCGCTCAGCTTACACTAACCTCTAGTCTTATGCTCCACTCTTCATAGCAGGGGCTAGGCTCTTCTGCTCATTTATGGTCTAGAGCTGCAATTACTTACTCCTCACCGTCACACTCTACTAGTGCTTCCCCTGCAAGTACTCATCATGAAATGAACATCTTGAGAAGACTCGCGCTAGACTCACTAACTCCTAAACTTCCTGCCAGGGGGTTGTATTACCTCCCTTTGGTCATGTGGCATGCTCCGTCCAAATGGCACAATCTCACTTACAGAGCCAGGCTGGTTAACGCAGGATCATTGTACAATAGTAATCTTGCATCATACAAAACACTTGGACCTCGTGCCATGCCAGGCAGGATTCACACTCAAGTGACCCCTATGTCCTATCAAGGACCTGGAGTTTATTGGGTAATCAATTCAGATGGGGACTAGGTCGCAAACACCCTCTCCAGGTGATTGGCAGTGCGGCCGGTGGTGGTTGGCATACCGCCGGTGGCAATTGAAGAGCCGCCCTCGGGCTCGACTATGATGTAGGTTGGGCAACAATGTGGGTCTAGGTTACGTTCTGTGGGACAGGTGTAGGCGTGTAGTGCGGTTGGTAAGGAACAAACCAGCCTGGTCCTGGAGACGACACGGGTTGTTGGTGCGGACTAGAAACAAAAACATGTAATGTTCTTGACAGGTTGGTCGCTGACTGCCATGGTAACGATCCGAACGTAGCATAGGAAAGGTGTGGTAAGTCATGGGGTCCTTTAATCGCACGCTTGCACCAAGTGCCTTTATAATTTGTTGTATCCCAGCGTCGTCCCTGCGGCAATTATATATGATTTCTACTCATTGTCGTTAGCAATGCGACAGCGGACCGGGGACCGGGATCTGACGTGAACAGCCGTTACCCATGTAATGGGTGGCATCCAGGTGTCTACGTGTAACAACCCCCGGTCCCCGTAGGACCCCAGTTACTTACTAGGCCCCACGGGGTGCAAACCTGAGTTTTATGTAGGTCAGGTAGCGATCAGGTGTGTTTTACATAAAGACGTCCACAAGCGCACAAACCTACACCTGAAAAGCCCTATGAAAGAGGTGATAGATGCAGACTACTGGCTATATGACATGGTTGGCAAACAGGGGTGGTAGAACTCCAGCATTAGGTGCTTAGTCAGCCCATTGGATTGTAACAGCATCTTATAACTTTGCAACCGTTACAGATGGGTGGATAGGCTACTCATGGTAGCACGTATTTCCATGTCTCTTTCGCTGCAAGAAACGGCTCAAAGTGGCAAACAGATGTGTCCAGATGGACCTAAAAGGAAAAGTCATTAAGTGCAGGAAATATAGTCATAAAGTCATAGCACGTTTCCTGGAGTATCTGGCAAAAGTCTTCAGATGTCCTAATACAACGTACCATCTTCTGGGTACCGCCCTTGATGTGGGTAAAGTGCACTGATAATTCAAATAGGTCTCCTCTGGTGTAGAGTGTCAGGAGCCTTTGAAGAAATTCTCTGCTGTGGGGCAGTATGAAGAGGTGCTTCACTAGCACAGACAGTGTATAATCTCTTGACTAGAGATAATAAGGGTAGAGTCTCCAGGAAAGTCCTCTGGTCTCTTTAGGGAATGACAGAAATATACATATGTACAAAGTACTGGAGAGGGTACAGCCCTTCAGGGTTAGTCCGATCACCTTCGCTGGGTATCAGCAGGCAAGATCCAAAGATCCCAGGAATCCGATGTTCAGGCGCTCATCGGAGTCGGTGGCCGGCTTGGGACAAAAACCCGGATGCATCTTTGGGTACTGCAGTTGCAGCAACATGCCTCATGGACTTCATGGGGAGGAGCTACTGGTGGTGTCCCTCCGGATGTCGTTTGATCCAGCGGGTGGCGTTCGAACTGAGCCAGGGAACCGAAGACGGAATGGGTCCAGAATAAAAAATGCACGGCTGGCACTCCCGCCGGGCTCGCTGTCACCTCTCCGGGTTCTTGCTTCCCGGGGGCCGGGTCATGCCACCCCATTGGTGACCCAGCAAAGGGGGAGGATGCTGGCCTATATGGAACCTCCGGCAAGAATTCGCTAGCCGGGATGTCCTGTCTCCCCAGAAATCCGGCGGAACTGGCAATGCTGGGGCGGGGCCTGCATGGGAGACGTGTGGGTGGCGCCTGAATCATGGTCCTCGGGTGGCCGATGGATGCAATGGGTGGACCCTGAGGCGTCCAGATTACCGAGGAGTGATGGGGGGCATTCACTGTATTCCCACCGCGGGGGCTGATGGACTCGCATCCGAGTAAGAAGAGGGTGTTCGGAGATTCCGGCCACGTCTTCTTCCTCATACCATCCTCGTCAGGAAGTAGGCGGTCGCTGGGGGGCCCTCGGAGTCGGGGTGTCATCCTGGATCACACACCGGAGACCGCGCCAAGGTTTCCTCTGGGCCCGAGACCTGGCTTGCAGGGAGCATTCACTGCACTGCGCCATGCTGTCAGGTTGTGCGCCGGGGGGGGCTCTGCCGTCTCCGGCAGATTCATGCCTCTTGACTGACGCGGGTAAAATAACTTCCCGTCCGTGTGGGCGTCCTGGGTGGCGAGCCATAGTACCACCTTGCTTATTCGAAGAACCGACATTCTGGTGGTAGCGGTACATGTGGACTGGCGACAGCACCGGCATGCTCCAGATCGGGCCCGCCTGTAGAAGCCGGAAAAGGAAGCGGGCCATGTCGGGTCGTTTGGGCCTGCCTTACTCGCGTCGTCTACGCTGCTGGGGGGCTGCTCCGAGACAGCGTCCCGTAGTCGCGCTGCAAGGTGCTGCCTCAGCCGTCGTGGATGCCGTCGAGGCGTTCGGCTTGTGCAGGGGGTGCTGGGGGCTAACGGGGCTCGGCGCATCGTGTGTATCTCCGTTGTATGTCGGGGGTCGAAGGGGGGGTTGCCTGGAGCGGAGCAGGAGCAGGGGGGTCGTGAGATCAGTGAGACCGTTGCAGCATCGGAGGGTATGCTAGGGCAGTGGCTCCTAGAGCAGAGGCGATAATTATATGACCTCTGGAGTCAGTGTGTGCACAGCCGGCAGTAGCCCAGCGTTGGCTCTAACAGGGATCGGTGCTGGTCCCACGTGCGCCTCCACGTGGGCCTGCCGTTACCGGGATGGGTTCACGCGTATATGGTAATTGGAGAGGAAAAAAGCCGCCCGAGTGGGGACTGTGGTACTGGGCCGTCACCGTTTAAAACCCGTAACCTGGTGTACGACTGGTGGCGCGGCGTTCAATCCTCGGTGCAAGGTCCGACTTCCAGGCGGATGGGTCTCCGGTGGGGGGACCTGCGGCTCAGATGACCCCCACCATAGTCGTCTGACCTCAGATACTGAATCAGGACGCGCCACAGGAGTGAAGGCCCGAGGAGCCCCACATGGTCTTGTCCTCACTGTCCAATGGGGGCGAGACACTGGCAATTTCTTTCGTTTGGCTCTTAGGCTGTTGCGAATGATGGGGTCCTGGGCCATCGAATAGGCGATAGTGGGGGAGGGAGAAGGGAAGGGGGGAAGATGAGCGGCAGGGGGGGTCCTTCCTCGTCAGTGGCTTTGGGGCTCTAACGTTTGGTCGCTGGCGCGCGACAGGGATGGGGTTACGGTGGTTCGCGGGGCCAGGTTGGCGCGGTGGGAATGGGTAGTGGTTCTGGGGTTCGTTTATATGCGACATCTGTTTTCCTCCCGGCGCGGGGGGATTGAAGTTTTTGAAAGCGGGCTTGAATTATTTGCTGCGCCACAGTATTGCTGATGTACAAAAAATCTTCAGGCGTCTGCAGCGCCGATGTAGCAAGCTGTACAGTTCTTGCCAGATTAACAATCTGGAGTTGCTGGAGCGGCACATCGACAGCACTGGCAGTCAGTAATGAACCACAGTTTCATAAATCCAGAAACACACAGCACTGTATGTGCCTAAGCCTGCCGGATGTGTCAGCGGTTATGCAGCGGCACAGTCTTTGTGGTTAATAAAGGAAGTCTTTAATAAAATGCTGGCGAAATGGAAGGCACGAGAAATATCAATCCTGTTGCTTGGACGTCCACTAGTTCAACAATCGCCCCGACACGGCAAGGGGGTGGCGTAGGCCTGTGAGGTGAGGCCTGGAGCAAACCGCCGGGGCCCCGTAACCGAGTGGCTTGGGCGGGTGGGGCGGCGCGTAAGCACGGGGCTATTGTCGATTTCGTTGGGTACTGGGGGGGAGAGGGGGGGGTGGTAAAACCGGGAGGGCTAGGGCCGTAGGCACGCTGGGACAGTGTCTGCGCGCAGCAGTTTTGTTGTGTTGGCAGGGTGCAACTAAAAGTGGATGAGGGAGGCTGCTCTAGAGTCGGGGATGCTCCCTGTGGGCAACCCGTTAATGTCCCATCTGTGCGTCCTCTGGCGTGTGCAGTGGACAGGTTGCCGGTGATGGAGGCGAAGAGCTATTTCAGGGACCGAGACGCGACAGAAGTTTGAAGAAAAACAACTTGACAAGTTCTGTTATTTGAACACGCAGGAACCCAAGTCAGGCCAACGTGCCTTTAGAGTAGATGGGAGTACTGAGTGTGATGGTAGTGGACTTGGAGATAGTTCACGAGCCTGGTATTAGAGGGCAGCTGGGTGAGTCAGCTGTGTCTGGCTTAGTGGAAGCTACAGCTTGTAACGCTGTAGGGCTTCGTTCGTTCACGAGCCTTATAGTCAGAGATTACCCGGCTTTTCATCAAACCTAGACGTCTAGTTGATGCTCCACATCTTCAGAGCAGGGGCATAGCTGCTTCCTGTCACTGGTATGGGGCTAGGACTGAGATTGGACTTCAGTTCACTCATCACTAGAGCTTGCCTATGGTCCACTAGAATCATCAGAAAGAACTCTTGAGAGGACTTGCTCGATCTACTAACAACTCCTAAACACATTCATGCCAGGGGGAAATTTTATTACCCGCATCCTTGGTCAGGTGGTGCGGCTCCTCGCAATCACATCTCAGCTTACAGAGCAAGGATGTCACACAGATCATTGACACTATATCATGCATCATACAAAAACTATAACCTCGCCTGCGCAGGCAGGATTCACCACTGCATACTCCCTGATTGCCATCGGAGCCATGTAGTTACGTGATTACAGCGGTGGGACGTATTCGCAAACAGGATCCTCTCCATTGCACGGCTAGGGTCGTTTTGCAATAGGGTGGCAGGCAAGAATGCAGCATCCCCTTAAACAGTTGGTACCTGGGAAAAACACCGTATAATATCATGTTTCCATGCATCCCTTAATGAAACACCATGATCCGGGATCCACATGCGAGCCATAGGCCTTTACGGCTCCTGACCCAGACAAAGATCAACAGTCCCGCTAACACGCACCTGCTTGAAGGGGTATGGATTGAGATGCCCAGTAAACGATTTTTAGTATCGGCGCGAAGAACGTATTCATTGTGCGCAGACGCACAGTCTCCCCTTGCAAAGGAGGAGTCTAAAATCAAAGTTCGCGCTTCAGGCGCCACGCTAGTGCAGTCAGGAAAGAGATGGAGCAGCCGAACCCCCCCCCCCAGCCCAGCCAGCTCCAGCCCAGTAGTGACAGGGTCCAGATGGTCCAGCACGTTAAGGAATGGCCGCAAAGTACACTGGGTTGTGATGGCACTCGGTAATGGGGGAAGAGGCTAAGAGTAATCATGCGACCTATAAACCGGCATCGTGAGTGTTTCCCCAACTCAGTCCGCGTTCGTACGTATCAGTCGGATCCTCGACGGCCGTGTTCCATCCCATTTCCCTGAAAGCCAGACGCATTGCGGGTCAAAATCCCCGATCTAAATCTCTGTCCCAGCACGGCGCCAATTCCTGCTAAGATATTATACGGTCGACTGGAACAGTTTGATCGCCGTACCGGCTTGGTAAATAAGCCCCTTGTGGCCTTGACTGGTCTCTGGCTGCCCATGCTCCCGGAATATGTAACTGTTTATAGTCATGTACATACCGTGATACTTCTGGAGCTAGATTATCTGTCAACAGTTATTGCGCCAGTGTGGTGACATCTGTCCCACCGAGACTCATGGAAAAGGACAGTTGTAATGGAAGCCATTATTTATCTAAATATCATAAATGCATAACGTTCGAATCATGTTGGTGGATTATCGGTAATAATGCTTACTTTTGTAGTATAAATTAACTGGTCGAACCTAGACTAAATGTCGTCTTTTTGTATCTACATATTCATGATCTAGACTTTGGATGCCAATTACAGTAACGCTTCCCACAAGTGTTAGATAAGATCCTGTTCAAATTATTGCAGTTCTTGATTTGTGTTCATCGGTAATTGAACATTTGATTTTCACTTAGGTGAATCAAATATTTGCATAGCCTGGTTGTGTTTGATGAACGTCTTTGTTGACAACACTTCCTTTACTTTTCATTATACATTTAAATTAACATATAATTATCTCTGTCACGTAACTAAATATCTCACTGTTGTGCAAAGATCTTTTCTTTATGCAGAGGCCAAGTTAATCTTGGCATATCTGAGGGAAACAATTAGTGCTTAATCCCTTTTCAAGTCACATCTCTTTTTGCATGGTTAACAAAATCTTAAAATTCCTCATCTATCTAGTAAAAGGACTTGGTGAGAACCAAATACTTAGTCAATTTTGTTTACTGATTGCTAAATTGCTAAATGTTACTTATAGCGCTAATAAATGTTAAAAATTACATAGGTAACTTTTTGAGAATACAGTAAATTTAAAATGTATGCATATTTGCTTTTCACATCCCATTTTTCAAAATCCATAAACTCTGTGGCACTAATGACAAGCCCTCATATGGCTTTGCAAACAAACTTAACTTCAATGTCCTTGCAGCTGGGAAGAATTCACAAATTAAATCGGGTATTCCCAATTCAACAGGTAATAGATATTGTTTGAATAATGAAAAGTTACCGTATATACTCGAGTATAAGCCGACCCGAGTATAAGCAGAGGTACATAGTTTTACCACCAAAAACTGGAAAGACCTATTGACTCGAGTATAAGCCGAGGGTGGGAAATGCATTGGTCACAGCCTCCCAGTATATAGCTACCAGGCCCCTTCAGTATATAGCCTGCCAGCCCCCTTATGTTTATAGCCTGCCAGCCCCCTTATGTTTATAGCCTGCCAGCCCCTTTTTGTTTATAGCCTGCCAGCCCCTTTATCGATATAGCCTGCCAGCCCCTTTATGGATATCAATATAGCCTGCCAGCCCCCTGTTGCCGGTAAAAAAATAATAAAGTTACTACCCGGACAGCTCCTCTTCATCTTCATCTGTTTTCATGCCGGCTCAGGGCCGCGACAGATCCGTGCGCACGAAGCTGTCGCGGCCCTAAGCTGGCATGAAGACAGAGTAGGCGCGGCCATGGAGCTGCCGCGGACCTGCAGCATGAAGATGAAGATGAGCTGTCCGGGCCGTCGGAATGGTGAGTAGTAACTTTATTATTTTTGTATACCCGAGTATAAGCCGAGTGTTGAATTTTTAGCACAAAAGTTGTGCTAAAAACTCGGCTTATACTCGAGTATATATGGTATACAAATATCTGCAAGCACTCATCTGCGCAGTAGCTCCAGCTTCCGAGCAGAACCCAGCTTTACAAATGAGTGTGTGCAGCTCCTCATAGTTGCGCACTGAAGATGCATTGGTAGGCAGAACACAGGAGGCCACTGGGGCGTGGAGTAGCCGCATTATGTAGCCTCAGCTCCAGCTACTCAACGCCCCAGTAGTCTCTTTAGGAAATTTGCATATTGGGGGAATTAAAAATGTATAAAATTTCTGGACCACAAAAGAATTAGCCCTAAAAAGGGCTATACTACTATACATTAGCGAAACCTGCCACTGCATCTACCTCAGAAGGTAGATCCTTGGTGGTAGGTTTCCTTTAAAGCCAATAAAGTTGCTATATTTTCTTATGGGGGTGGGGTAATTTTACACATTTTACTGTAGGGTCCAAATTACTAGTCCCATTTATTAATTCAGTTATTAATTTTTTTAAATAAATATTTTATAAATTTAATATTGAATTTTGACACTCATAGCTTCAAACTCCCAAAAATAACTTTACATTGAAATAATGTAAATATATTATGAAAACTAATTTAATATACCTAGCTAAAATTGCATATGTTTTTTTTTTAAATGATGAAACCACAAATAAAACATTTTTAATACAGTTGTACCTACAAAATATTTGTGGTTTTAGCTTTCTATATTTCCTTATTTTCATATGAATTTACAAGCATTGCTTTTACAGTTCAGTGAAAATACCATCTATTTTAGTAGCAGTTCTAATGATTTGGATGACATTTCATTTTACTTAACCTATTAGCAGCTGACATCATTTGAATAAATTTGATCAGCTATCAATCAAGCTTGTCATTTTACTTCTTAAGCAAATCCTCATTTTAATTTGACGAAAAGTCATTAAGGTAAACAGAGCATTTTAAGATGACATATTTAAGAATCTTTTTTAGAAGTTTTTCTTTGTTTCTTAAATTCACAAAAAATAAATAGATAAAAAAACTATTCTAATTTAATTTTATACAGTCCGATGCTTCGAGTATCTGTTCTATAGAAAAACCTGAGTGTATAGAGATTCCTTTTACCTATAATAAAGACACCAGTTAATAGGTATGATTCAAAATATTTTCAACAAACTGAAGTATTGATTTAAGTATTGATTCTACATGTAACACCTTTAAGGGAAGATGGGGATTGGACCTTAGCAGCTCTCGAGGGCTATCAATTTTGGCATGAGAAAGGTATTCGTAAGGATTGGCTAGCATATACCCAACTAGATATGCTTTTGGATTTATCGTAGGTAGTGGTGAGTATAGGGAAGAGCAGCATCCCCTCCTTAAAACTCTTAGTCCAAAGGGACTAATGGCAAAAATATATAAGGCTTTACATGACGAAAAGTCTCCCTCAGCATTATACTCTTATGAAAAATGGAAGAGGGAAGTAGTAGATCTATCTTTGGATGAATGAGTGGATGCATTAAAAATGATCAAACAAACAACAAGTAATTTCTCTTATGTAGTATCCCAAATCTTCTTGCTCCACAGAGTGTTCTATACCACTACAGTTTTAAATAAGTTCTGTAAAATGAAGAAAGAGGAGAAGTGTCGCAGATTTAATCTGGTGGACGCTGGTCTAATCCATATAATCTGGAGATGTCCAAAATTGACCCGACGATAGCCCAGTTGCTGCAAATTCGCAGCCCGATACATCAAGAGGCTTCTGCACCACTGGAGTAGCGCAGAGGTCCTGATAAATATCCCCCATTATGTCTATGCATTCTGTATATGATGATTTGTTTAAATAAAGCAAAATTTATTTAAAAAAAAGAAGAAGTATTGATTTGGGGATATTACATTTTAGCATAGCAGCATGTGTGGCTGTCTGTCCATTTAAATGGATGACTGTGCTACCCTCTATAAAGTGTCCAAACAGCCTTTTTATTTGTATTGAGAGGATTACTCGCTGTTATTTGCCACTTAAACCCTTAGCGCTTAGCTGTGGATATTTCCCCCACGGTGCTGATGCCGTCTCAGGTCTGGATCAGAGCCGAATTGGCATCGGGATACACGGGGTGCCGTCTGCCAATTACAGCTGATACCCAGTGGTTAACACCCGTGGTCGGAGTAGACTGATGTATTGCAGAGTATTATCATGAACAAGCGAAAAAGCCCGTAAAGTAACAAAAGGTCTTTGTCAAGGGTTCCCTGCTGCGGTTGAAATGCGCATCCGGGTTGCACACCAGGTAATAGTCTGTCCTGTTATTGTCTCTCCAACTTTATTTTAGCCCCTTTTGGCGTTTACTTATCTATCTCTGATCATGTTATGTCTCTTGTCACGTTAGACATACATCTGTCGGTAGCTATGGTACACTCCTCACCTTATTGCTTTTTGTAAGCATGTATACGTATACCAGTGTCTATGGTCTATTACCTCTTGCTATATTATATGTGGTTTGGTGACTTTATGTTACTTATTATCTGTACTACACTTTTGATACTTTACTTTATCAGGACCTATGGCGTGCATTATGTGTCTCGTCCTGTAAAGCATTTATCTTTTATTTTTATATAGTTTTTATGTCTTTTGATATGTAATAAAGATTATAACTTTTCCATTACTTATTTTGTAGCCTTGTGTTTCTTTTCCTCTTTTGCTTCTTCTTTTGGTATTTTATGTGATTATTCAAAGAGGCTTTTGGCTCTTCTGTTACATATGACTGTTAGATGTTCTACAGTATTTATTCATGTGTGACATATTGTTTTTGGTTTATGCTATCAATAACAGTTTATGCACCTTCCAACTTAACCTATACATACCAGTGAATTGATGTCCCAAACAATCAGTGGGGTGAGTAGTCCTATACAGATAGGATCAGTATTTATAATAATTATTCCCAGTAAGTTAAGCATCAAATTATATTTTTTACATGGCTAGTAACATGCAATACTTCACTATGACCCACATGCACATGGAAGCTTCAACTAATCAATTGCCTTATTTTTGCTATTTTTAGCCAAGATGTCAAGAAGTCTGTAGTAGTCCTGTTTAGAAAGGGGATCTTTACTAAGCCTGTGAAGGGGCACCACCAATTTTGAAGTTTAAAATAAAATAGTTGCTAAGCTAGTTTTTGAAGGGGAACTGGAGTTATTAAGTAGCCATAATAGAATTGTAGCAGGTAGCTAAATATTGACATGCATATTTTCTTCCCAGAATGTATGTAGATCAGAAAATGTGTGCATAGGAACCTCCAGATGTGCCATGTCTAAGAAGTTATTTACCATCTAGTCATAATTTTGCATGAGTTCACTTAAAATCTGACCCATATGGAGAACCCATGTGAGTTCAGGTGTATTTAGTTGATTTCATATCACTAAAGGAAACATTCAGGTCCTGTTCCCATTGAGTAATATAGGAAGGTTTGACACACATCTGTCAGACACCGCATGATAAATGTGGTGCATGTGTAGCACCCTCCACTTTGTGTAAGATGTCGGGTCCTACAGCTATGGCAATGTACTGTGTATACCTTTAATTGTTTTATGTTTAATAAAGTAGGGGGACGGCTTACCAAGGTGATAGAGTAGTGGAAAATTGTGGGAAGAATAAGGGAGGAGTTCTGAGTGAGTCAGAAGTTAGAAGTCAGAAATCGGCAGTCAGAGTTGGTGTGAGCGAGGAGGGAGTAAAGTCAGTCTGCGGGAGCAGTCAGAGGGAACAGCAGCTGCTGAAGCATGTACTAGAGGAGACAGACAGGAGGCCTGGGTCTCAGAAGGAGCTTAGAGGAGCTAAGCAGCACAGCAAGCAGAGGTTGTACCTGTAATAAGAGGAGTTCAATGCAGCTAAGGAACAAGCAAGAATCATATTGAGCAGGATAGCTCACTAAGGTGGCCGCCATCCCTACAGTTCAAGTTGAAATGCAAGTCTATGTTGTTTCTTTGGCATCGATATCATTGCAAGGCAAGTGACTGACAACTCCTCCTCCATTCACTCCCCTGGGAGACAGCCGTAGTTGGGAACGGTTCATAACATCAAGCTGACATGCAACACCTATCTCAAACGGCTGAAGTCAGCAACCATTATCCCGCTGGCGTCATGAACATTTCCCTGCAAATCCTTTCCTTTCCCCCTTTTTAGAGAAGCATAGTTGGCTGCCCACATGCTCTTACTGTGCACCAGAATCTTGTGTTGCATCGGGTATAGTACAGCATGCACCACAATTGTGTTTTTGACACTTTATAAATACCTGTGCAAGCAGTTTGCACTAAAAAGAATCTGCAAAGTCTGACAGAAAATGGGCACAGGGACTTTAGTAAATGTGGGTCCATGTCTTTCAGCCTGTTAGTAGAAATGGGTTCTGAACATTTTGTTACCAGCTTTTGACCAAAGGAAGAGTTTGCGTAAGCAGGGCCACCATCATGGGGGTTTTAGGGGGACTGTGTTCAGGGGCCCCTGTTTTCTTATAAAAAGGGGGACCCCGGGGGTTCACAGTAACCATTATTCCCAAGCCCTATATGAGAAAAAAAATCTATACTCACCTTTTGATTTCTTCTCCCCGGCCCCATGGCTCCATCTTCTAATCTTCAAGCCCAGGGGCATCACTATGACACAGCGGTGTCGCGGCTGCATGACGTCATATTGTATGCAACACACAGGCCCTTACACTATGACGTACCACGGCGTGACACCGCTGCGTCATAATGATGCGCCGGGGCCAGAAGAGCAGAAGACATAGCCACAAGGAGAAGATGTTGCCACAGGGCTAGGGAGAAAAAGCCAAAAGGTGAGTATAGATTTTTTTTTTCAAGAGGAGAGGGCGGCATCTAACAGGCCATTTCATTAAGGGGGGCGTCTAGCAGGATATTTCACTAAGAGGGTCGTCTGGCAGCACATTTCATTAAAGGGGGCATCTGGCAGGACATTTCATTAAAGGGGGCCATCTGGGGTGGACATTTCATTAAAGGGGGCATATGGCAGGACATTTCATTAAAGGGGGCGTCTGGGGTGGACATTTCATTAAAGGGGGCGTCTGGCAGGACATTTCATTAAAGGGGGCATCTGGGGTGGACATTTCATTAAAGAGGCCATCTGAGGTGGACCTTTCATTAAAAGGGTGTATCTGCTGTGAACTGGGGGTTTGACTGTGGACTGGTGGGGCTATCTATATACTGAGTGGGCAGGTGCAGGGGCTATCTATATACTGAGGGGACATGTGCTGGGGTTGTTTATATACTGAGTGAGCACATGCAGGGGCTATCTATATACTGAGTGGGCTATCTATATGTTTTGCTTAAAAAAAATTGTGTATAATGTTATGTATCAATGTGAGAATGGACACTGGTGGGGGCCCACAAAAATCTTCCAGTCTGGGTCCCCTAAATTCCTAGTGGTGCCACTGTTTGTAAGAAGTGTATACCAGCAAAGAATGTATTAAAGAAATGTGTTAACATTTCTGGCCATTCCAGGGATCTACTCAAGTTTACTCCATATAGAGTACCTGTTAGGGTTTTTTTTAGGCATAGTATATAAAGGGAGGAATCTCAATGGCAGGCGTTAAAGAATGTAGATCTTTCATCACTGCAAGGGTACCTTTTAAGAGTAAATAATCAGGGTGTCAACCATCAGAGCATGGTGGGCCCCAAGTCTAGGCCAACTGTTCTGTGGTTCAGTTATTAAAATCAATATGCATCCTCAGAGATCTACCCTTAGTGCTTTTGAGGTAAACCCATCTATTTAAATGAATGGCTTCATAATACAAAAAAGGGTGTAGAGGGCATATACCAACATAATGTTTATGATGTGAAAAGCAAGAATTTTCATTAAACCTCTCTTGCCTTGCTATAGAAATCTGCAGTAGGGTTGGACCAGGAATAAGAACTACTTCAGGACAAAGAACCGACTAAAGTACATTAAGCAAATGAGGCATATAGTATGACTTAAATATGTTTTTCTTCTCAACCAAGACACCATTGGACCTTTAAGGGACCTTAATTGGTGGTCTATGGACCTAATCAGTAACCTATAATTTGCTTCATATTGATCAATAGAATCTTTTGTAATATGGATGCTGAAATACTTGATTTTGGCTTGTTGTGAGTTAAAGGGATATATGACTTTAAGATCCTTAATTATATTTGTAGCAGTGGATATGTTCATTGCCTCAGATTTACTGAAATTTATCTTATAAAATTGGGAAAATAAGAATCATTATGCAGAAGCAAAATGATGTCACAGACGCTACTCCTCCCCCGCAGCTCGGGTCCCCTGTCCAAGGATAGACGGCAACATCCCATGGCATGGAGGGCGAACAGCGAGTCACTCTGAGCTGGCGCCTGTGTTACAGACACCCCCTCGATGAGACCCCGATGAGATGACAAGACTCTGACACCCGGCTGGATTCATTATGGATGGAACTAGTGTGGCCACGTGGTAACCAATGGGAGATGCTCGGGAAGGTGATGTGATGCGGTCTGCGCCAAGATACCCTTAGTAGTTTACATTGATAGATGGTGAGCGACCGCTGAGACGAGCTGTGAGGATCTGGAAGGGGCCATGATCGCTTCCCTGTGTACTACAGGCCTGGTATAGTGGTCTTAGGCTGGTTCTATCCTGGGCTTCCTGGAAAATAGGCGGCTGACCTGGTTTCAAGTGGACTTTGCGGCCGCTTTGAGTGTCAGCTGTATGAAGGCTATACTGCTAAACTGCGGACACTGGGAAACAGATTCTTTTTAGCCTGCTTTATATCTTTTTTGGTTATATGAATATATGATTTGTTGGATACTTAAAGACAAAACTGAGCTAGGGTACAAAAGTGAGCAAGTGTCGATCTGGTTTTGAGGAATTATCTTTGATTGCCCCAGGCTGGAACTGGCTGCATGCTTTACTTAGTATATGAAGAAGTAGATTCCTGCTCTCCCCTCCTGGAGCTCCACAGGGTATATGGACATATGTGTTGGTGTTTGTTGCACATTCCAGGACAAAAAGTGTGCTGGGGCACAAAAGTGACCATGTCAATGGACATTTTCTGTTCTTTTCCCTTTTTTTAGTTTTTTTATGGGTTTTTTTGCTTGTTGTTTTGTGTTGATATTCAAGAATAGTTGACTAAGACAGTTGGCACAGAGGCTTTCTCGTCGGTTTTCGAAGTGGAGAGGGCACACTGAATCGCATTCAGAAAACACCCACCTGGTGCCAACTGTACTGTTAAATTGCTTAGTTCGCACAGTCATGACTATATGAGTCACGGGAAAGCGGCTACCACACTGAAAGAGGCAAAGATTTCCATTTACCCAGACTTTTCAAAAGATACCCACCTGACTGCAAAAAATGTATTTCGCTTTAAAAAGAGATGGATTAGAATGGAATTGCACTTGTTTGGTAATAACTATGCAAGTCTTATCCATCGGTATATAGATTTTGTAGTGTTAAAACAATTGATTGACAGGGAAGGCAGGTTTGTTTTACTTGTGGGGCGGCTTAAAGGTGTAAAAACATTCCTAGCCTTTCTGTACAAATCACCTTGCATCCTTCACAGTACTTCACTCCCTTTTCTCTTTTGCAGAAGCTAATTTTAATTGTCCACTGATGGTTATGGGGGACTTTAATCTTATTATGCATGAAGGGAAGGATAGGCTGAGCTCACGGCAAAACCAAAAACTCAGAACAGATAAATGTTGCAGATTATCAAATTTATGTAAAGATCTGGGCTGGATTGTTGTTTGGAGGTAATTATACGGGAATAAGAGAGCTTTTTGTGTATGAGCAGATCATAATAGTCCCTATCACGTTTTGATCTATGCTTGTCTAATGCAGCAATCTGCAGTAAGATACGTAAAATATCTACGAGAATATCATCATCTCGGACCACTTGAGAGTGATAATTATACTGAAATCTGCTAGAGTGGGATTTAGAAGTTTTAAACTAAACCAGTACTGGATTACTATTTTGCACTCGCGGATAGACATTAATAGAGAAACCCAATAGTTCTGGGATAATAACTTTCCCTCCTCTGACTGCCTAACAGTTTGGGACTCCCTCAAAGTATATCTGAAGGGCTTATACAGTATATGAAAAATATTAAACAAGCAAATATTCAGTTTGGTCAACAGGAGCAATCCCTAAGAGAGGAATTGAGTACAGTTGAACAGGTCCTCTTCGAGACATGGACAGAGGAGTCCAGAGCTAAGGTAGTAGAAGTTTTTTTGCATATAAAAGGCTCAGCACAAGTCCTTTTTTCATGCACAGAATCAGTTTGTGGAAGGCGAGAAACCTGGGAAATATTTAGTGGGTATGATACAAAGTCCTGGGAATAAGATGTCTATCACTGGGATTAGGAGAGGGGATGGTAAGATTTCAAAAGATCCGGAGGAGATCCTTTATCACTTAAAATGTTTTTATGGGGGGCTGTACTTATCCGAACAAAATAGGAGTGCAAGGGATATTATGAGATATCTAGACAGTATCACATTCCCTCAGGTCTCACAAGAGAACAGGAGAACACTGAATGAACTTATCTCCATTAACGAGCTTAAGCTAGCCTTGGAATCATGTGGAAGAGACTCATCTCCAGGGCTGGATGGGATTCCTTTCGGTTTAACTTATACTTAGATGAGTTTAGGAAGATGGCAGATAGGATTTATTAGAAGAGGTTAGGACTGAGATGTATTACGATCCATAAACAGTACTCAGACCATGCGTATATCCAAAACTCCATTTATATATAGTTTGATCCAAAGACATACCAGCAGAAATACATTACCAAACTTCGGCTAGATATGCCATAGTCCATGTAACAGTCCACAATAAACATCCATGGCCTCCACTGAGACGCTGAAAGCCTGGTGTGTCCTGTGACATTTCGGAGGACACACCGGGCGTTCAGCGTCTCGGTGGAAGCCATGGATGTTTAGTGTTGACTTTTACATGGACTATGGCATATTTAGCCGAAGTTTGTTGATGTATTTATACTGTTATGTCTTTGGATCAAACTATATATAAAGGGGGTTTTGGATATATGCATGGTCTGAGTACTGTTTATGGATTGTAATGGATAGACAGGGATTGGGAGCCCGGGCAAGACCTGTGTTCACAATAAGCTGAAAAGACGGAGCTTGTATTTTGCATTTGTTAGGACTGAGATATGTCACAGTTAGTGGAGGGACAGATGCTGCCCTTTCCCGAGCTTAGGAGAATTTTTGGGTTGAAGGAGGGAGACTGGATTCGCTATTGTAAATTATCACATGTTTTAGGAGTAAAGCACATCAGACTCACACACACTTGGATACACATGGTTGTATACGTCTTATCAGAGAAGTGAAGACTCACAGTAAAACGGTATCAAAGATATATAAGCACATATGTAACAGCTTAAAAAATAACAGGAATAAGTGAAAAATATGATAGGAGGTATGAGTGATAAGGAATGGGGTATAATGCACAGAAACACTAAGAAAGGATCTATTAATTGGAACCACAGATCCTACATTTTTTTTTGTCTTCCAAATATATTACACTCCTAAGGTTTTAAATAAGATGAATATCAAGGGCGACTCCAGATGCTGGAAATGTTCTTCGCTGGAGGCGGATTTTTTTTCATCTGGCGTGGCAGTGCCCAGGTATTTTTCGAATTTTGGAAAGAAGTATTTAATAGAATTTATAATGTCCTTAGAATAGATCTGACCCCATAGGTCCACACAGTGGTGTTTGGTATACTAAATTATGGCAGTCCGGGCAATGGACACAGGAATCTCACTGTTAAATCGTTAAACATCTCGGTAGTATGCATGACAAGAATACAACTTTGTATCTGATTCTGTAAGGTAGATAAGTTTTTCCTTTTCAATGTCTTTATATGCACTCACCGGCCACTTTATTAGGTACACCTGTCCAACTGCTGGTTAACACTTACTTTCTAATCAGCCAATCACATGGCGGCAATCTCCTGCAGTTCAAACCGAGCATCAGTATGGGGAAGAAAGGTGAATTAAGTACCTTTGGTTGTTGGTGCCAGAAGGGCTGGTCTGAGTATTTCAGAAAATGCTGATAGACTGAGATTTTCACGCACAACCATCTCTAGGGTTTACAGAGAATGGTCCGAAAAAGAAAAAACATCCAGTGAGCGGCAGTTCTGTGGGCGGAAATGCCTTGTTGATGCCAGAGGTCAGAGGAGAATGGGCAGACTGGTTCGAGCTGGTAGAAAGGCAACAGTGGCTCAAATCGCCACCCGTTACAACCAAGGTAGGCAGAAGAGCATCTCTGAACGCACAGTACGTCGAACTTTGAGGAAGATGGGCTACAGCAGCAGAAGACCACACCGGGTGCCACTCCTTTCAGCTAAGAACAGGAAACTGAGGCTACAATTTGCACAAGCGATTCAAAATTGGACAGCCGCAATTAGAAAAACGTTGCCTGGTCTGATGAGTCTTGATTTCTGCTGCAACATTCGGATGGTAGGGTCAGAATTTGGCGTCAACAACATGAAAACATGAATCCATCCTGCCTTGTATCAATGGTTCAGGCTGTTGGTGGTGGTGTCATGGTGTGGGGAATATTTTCTTGGCACTCTTTGGGCCCCTTGGTACCAATTGAGCATCGCTGCAACGCCACAGCCTACCTGAGTATTGTTGCTGACTATGTCCATCCCTTTATGACCACAATCTGATGGCTACTTTCAGCAGGATAATGCGCCATGTCATAAAGCTGGAATCATCTCAGACTCCACAGTCACCAGATCTCAATCCAATAGAGCATCTTTGGGATGTGGTGGAATGGGAGATTTGCATCATGGATGTGCAGCTGACAAATCTGCGGCAACTGTGTGATGCCATCATGTCAATATGGACCAAAATCTCTGAGGAATGCTTCCAGCACCTTGTTGAATCTATGCCACGAAGAATTGAGGCAGTTCTGAAGGCAAAAGGGGGTCCAACCCGTTACTAGCATGGTGTACCTAATAAAGTGGCCGGTGAGTGTATTTTAATATTTTATTTTAATATAAAAAAAAAGAATCATGATGTGGGGAGGCTTTACTGTGGTTAGTTAATATCATTATAAGAATGTCTACAAATGCCACATTAAGATGACAAGTAGTGCCTATTTGCAAACCCAATGAATGCTGCTGTTCTCTCAGAATGGTTATATAGGATCTTAAGGATTTAAGGAAAACAAAATAGACAGAAATAGTCTCATGTTGGCTAGCATATTGTCCTAATTGTTACAATCAAATGCCATCTCAGCATCTGTGCACAAAAGGACAAGTGTGGCTTTTTAGCATGGGAGAAAGCATAAATATCTCTGCAAAAACTTTGAATTTCCTCTCTGCAAAGCGAGCTTGTTACTCATTAAGGAGGCTGGGGATGACTTTATTGAGGCTTTGTTGAAGGCAACTGTAACCAATAGAGATGGGCGAATTGATTCTAAAGATTCTAACTTCAGTTAGAATTTCAGGAAAAATTTGATTCGTCATGAAGCCGAAGTTTATGCTGATTCGCAAGAACGAAGTTGGTTTTTTCCCCTCTTTTTTCAGTTAAATGGGAGCGAGAACAACGTGTTATTTGGGCCAGAGAATTTTGGGAAGGAGAAAGGAGCACCCCCGATGACATCTGCAGACCTGTAAGCCAATAAGCGACCGGCAGGCTTATGTGATGTCACACAGCCCTATAAAAGCCAGCCATTTTCAATCTCGGCACTTCACACTTCATGTGCTGCCTTTAGCATGTAGCTGCTGCTACTGTTCTGTGAAGTAATGATTTTGGATGCAATCCCTGGTTTTTCTTTAAGGGGGATCTGTATACCCCAAATAGCAGTTCTATTTAGTGACAAAATCGAATAGGAAGAAATCTGTTTGACTTTCATGCACTGCAGTAGCAATTGGTGGACCAATCCCTGGTTGTTCTTTAAGGGGGATCTGTATACCCCAAATAGCAGTTCTATTTAGTGGCTAAATCAAATAGGAACAAATCTACTTGACTTTCATGTATCTGCAGTAGCGATTTGTTTATGCAGCTGCTGTAGTGTTCAGAATGACGGTTACACTTTAACATTTTGTGACCTTACAAATTCATTGGGGCAGATTTACTTACCCGGCCCATTCGAGATCCAGCGGCACGTTCTCTGCGGTGGATTCAGGTCTTCCGGCGATTTACTAAGGCAGTTCCTCCAACGTCCACCAGGTTTCGCTGCTGCGCTGAAGAGCATCCGGAACGCACTGGAGTTCACGATCCTATTCCGGGTGAAGGTAAGCGCGTGTCCCGCAACACTTTTTTAAAAAAATGCGGCGGTTTCTCCGAATCCGTCGGGTTATAGTTTGGTCACGCCCCCCGATTTCCGTCGCGTGCATGCCAGCGCCATTGCGCCACAATCCGATCGGCAATACAGGGAAAATCGACGCAAATCGGAAATATTCGGGTAACACGTCAGGAAAACGCGAATCGGGCCCTTAGTAAATGACCCCCATTGTGTATTGAAAAACAAAGGAAGAACACATCTGTAATCTTTACATGTGGAAAAAGGACAAAATAACACAACTAGTTTCATTGTCCCAGATAATTGGGGTGTTTGTGTTTGTTTTTCATTCAACTCACCATTCTAAAAATATGGCTTGCGGAAGTATGTATGTAAATTAGCACATACTAGTCATGGAGGCAGTAACCTTTTATTTTCCAATACAAGGGTATTGCACCAACTCACAGGTAAATTTTCATGGATAATACATTTTGAATAATTGGATATTAACCCCTTCAGGATGCTGCCATTTTGTAGCTTAAGGCTCAGCCTCAAGGCTCAGGACCTCTCAATGGGTGTCAGTTGTGGGGTATCTGTATAACGCACATTGCCATACCTTTTGGGCTATAGTTTACAGCCATATTTACTTGTCAAATCCACATAGTTTATACAGTGATTTTTGCTGAAATTACACTGTCAGTTGTGGGGTATCTGTATAACGCACATTGCCATACCTTTTTGGGCTATAGTTTACAGCCAGATTTATATGTCAAATACACGTAGTTTATACAGTGATTTTTGCTGAAATTTCACTGTCAGTACCTTTTAGGGCTATAGTTTACAGCCCCTATATCATTGTGCCACCCTGCGTGCTCCTGCTTATGCTGCTACTGATGCCACCAACACACTATTTCATTGTACCATCCTGCGTGCTCCTGCTGCTGCCGCTACTGATGCCACCTTCACAGGATATCATTGTGCCACCCTGCGAGCTCCTGCTTCTGCTGATACTGATGCCACCAACAGACTATTTCATTGTGCCACCCTGCGGGCTCCTGCTGCTGCCGCTACTGATGCCACCTTCACACTATATCATTGTGCCACTCTGCGTGCTCCTGCTGCTACCGATGCCACCAACAAACTATATCATTGTGCCACCCTGCGGGCTCCTGCTGCAGCCACTACTGATGCCACCTTCACACTATACCATTGTATCACTCTGCGGGCTCCTTCTGCTACTGATGCCACCTCCACACTATATCAATGTGCCACTCTATGGCCTACCATGTTGCCGCTACCTCCACACCTCTGACCTAATGCTGCTGCTGGTGCCACATTTGGAGTTCTTTTTTGTCAAAGGCCTGATATTTTCAGGAAAACTGTAATGTATTATGGATGTGGCGTCTCTAATCTACAAACTAAAATGGAAAATTTCAACTTCTAATTCATTTCAAACTTCGTCATTGTGCCACAATGTGGCCACCTCTGCTGTTGACTATATGGACTCCTGCTGCCACCACCTCCAGACTCTATCATTGTGTCACCATGCGGGCTCCTGCTGCTACTGATGCCACCTCCACACTATATCATTGTGCCACTCTGTGGCCTACCATGTTGCCGCCACCTCCACACCTCTGACCTCATGCTGCTGCTGCTGGTGCCTCCTCTGGAGTTGTTTTTTGTCAAAGACTTGATTTTTTCAGGAAAGCTGTAATGTATAATGGATTTCGCATCTCCAATCTACAAATTAAAATTTACATTGAATACTTCGAATTCAAATTCATTTCAAACTTCATCATTGTGCCACAATGTTGCCTCCTATGCTGTGGGTTTTGTGGGCTTCTGCTGCTGCTGATGCCACCTCCACACTATATCATTGTGCCACACTGTGGCTTTCCCTGTTGCAGCCACCATGTTGCTGACACCTGTGGGCTCCTCCTGCTGCTGCCACCTCCACACTCATCATTCTGCCACTTTGTGGCCTTCTGTTGCTGCTGCTGATGCTGCTGCCACCTCCACACTCTGTCATTGGACCACTGTGTGGCTTTCCATGTTGCTGCCACCATGTTTCTGCCACCATGTTGCTGCCACCTGTAGGCTCCTGTTGCTGCCACCTTCACACTATATCATTGTGCCACTCTGTGGCTTTCCATGTTGCTGCCACCATGTTGCTGCCACATGTGGGCTCCTGCCGCCTCTTCCACACTCTTATCAATGTGCCACTTTGTGGCCTCCTGTTGCTGCTGATGATGCTGCTTCCCCCACCTCCCCACTATGCCATTGGACCACTCTGTGGCTTTCCATGTTGCTGCCACAATGTTGCTGCCACCTGTGGGCTCCTGCTGCCGCCACCTCCACACTCTAATCATTGTGCCACTTTGTGGCCTGCTGTTGCCGCTGCTGATGCTGCTGCTGCCACCTCCAAACTCTGTCATTGGACACTGTGGTTTTCCATGTTGCTGCCACCATGTTGCTGCCACCCTTGGGCTCCTGTTGCTGAAGTTGGCCTATGTAAGTGCACATGGAAGTGAAGAGTGAAGCGATCCTAAGAGCGGTGGCTGTCATGTGTGTGTCATACTAAAACACAGCATTGTTTGAAGACCAAACCATGCTCCCTATGCATATTTAAGCATGGCACAATGTTCTACAACACCCTACAGGCTCTCTGCAGCCAGGAAATACCTGTTTTTAATGTGATTCGTAAAAATTTGATTCGGACCGAATCAAATTTTTTCGAAAAATTTGGCGAATCGGGACAAACCGAATTTCAACAAATTTGCCCATCTCTAGTAACCAACTTTTTGAATCCACATTAACGATATTGCGTGGTAACTACTACATTATTCTGGACTTTTATCTTCATAGTCCATATGGTTGATAAAGACATCAAGTTCAACCAAGGAAAGGAAGGGATTGCATGAGGAAGGGATTTAGGGGAAACAATGTTATATAACATAACCATCAATGTTATTTAGGTGTAAAAAGGCATCTAGACAATTCTTGAAGCACCTGAGGCAGGCTATTCCACAGATTGACAGTTCTCATAGTAAAAAAGGCCTGTCGCCTCTGGTGATTAAACCTTGATTTCTCCAAACGGAAACAGTGCCCTCATCTTTTGATTTGATTTAATCTGAAATGACTTACCTCAATATTTTTTGTATGGACCATTCATATATTTCTATAAATAATCATGTCCCCTTGTAGTCGTCTCTTTTCCACACTAATTAAATCTAGTTGTTTTAATCTTTCCTCATACTCAGACCCTCCATACCCCTTTTCATTTTTGTGGCTCTACGTGTAACCCTCTCCAGCTCCAGGGCATCCTTTTTATCGACCGGCGCCCAGAACTGGACAGGTGAGGCCGAATTCTTCTTTGTTAGGTATAAATGAAGAATAGAATCTAATTCTGGAGACCACCTGGGCCATGACTATTATGAATGGGCAGTGTTTTATGCTTCCTGCTCTTGTATCACAGGTTACACTAGGTCTTTTTTTTCTTGGGATAATAAGGAAGAGTTGGTGTTAAGTAATGATAAGGTACAAAGAAACAAAGTTTGGGTACAAAACAAGTGAGGAGGGTTCAGCACCCACAAGCCCAACATTAGCCTTTGGGCTTCGGGTACTGCTTCAGGAAACCGCTGAAAGCTGGTTGATTGCTGAACAACCAATCAACTAGATTCCAGCCCCATAGCAACCACAGCCATGCCCAGTTTGAGCATGTCTGTGATTGGCCAGAGGGGATATTTGACCCTGTTGTACAAGAGGCAGGGTCACATATCCTGGCACCAGTACAGAGAGGAGACATAAAGGTAGCTTCATGAACATTAGGGAAAGAATATAACTTCAATCATTACATAACTGCCTTTTTGAGGGCAGATAGGGACAGAAGGCTGTAAGGGCCAAATAGAAATAATTGCACTTTCATGGCAGTGTGTAAAAGTGTGATAGTGAGATTACCTTACTGCAGGGATGAGCATTTAATTTTCCCATGGGGCCACATAAGAAATTGTCATGGTTTTAGAAGGACGGGCTCATATACTTAACTCAGTTCCACCCAATACTTATACAGGAGGAAGTATACTGAGAGAGGTCAGTGAGTGCTTAAAAAGTTTTTTCAATCTGTTATAAATATTATTGCTACAATTTTAGGCATTTAATTGCTTATTATTTTGATTATTTTTTTGTATGTGTTTCTTGTCTTGAAACAAAACACATTGTTTAGGATACTTCCTGAGCCACAAATGTTTTATCCCATACCAATTAAAAACATTTTTATTTTACTGAACACATTTTTGTTGTACATATTAAACATACTGTATGATAAACTCAGAATTTATTCTGCTTTTATTTTTAGAATTAAATTGTAAACTTGCTAAACTGCATAATGCAAGGTGATACAATCTGTCTATTACTATGTTTAGTGTTGTGGTAAATTAGGTGTACATAATAACCAGATGTCAACCTCCAGATGCAATACAGTTAATCAGTATACCTTCCTATGTTTATCAGCATTTCAAACCATTGTCTCATGCTTTGCTTTATATGCACTTCAAAGCTTTTCGCACCATGCGACCAAATTTCATGCAAGATTTGTTTTTATTAATTTAATTGAAAGAATTAACTTTGTCTCAGTGTTGGCTTTTTACACAGGAATTTTATATAGATAAAAAATATTTTTCTATAAATGTGAAGTTTCAGCAAGCTATCATTTGTGATTTTTTTGCTGGGGAATATTTACATTCTGTGTTTAAGGAAAAAAAATATGTATTGGGCATAATGCTAAATGTGTTATCGTGATTACAAATTGTCTCTTTTTTCAACCCGTTCCTGCCATATCCTTTTGCCATTTTTAGTGGTTACATTTTTTATTCCTTGCCTCCCAAAATATAATTCTGTACAATGTAATAGGAAGCTGACAGCTGTAACACATATAGCTGAAGCCTGCAAACTTTCAGAGTGATAGTTTGTAGGCTTAATGCAAGTGTGCAGGCATGGGGCAGAGCTTCCCTGCGCCAGCACACCCCTCTGTCAGTAGCGCTCCCCTTCACTCCAGTCGACACACCAAGTAAAGGGGAAAATGATCACAATTACTGGAGGCTACTGCCTCCTGTTTTACTTGGTGGGGTGGCTGAGCCAGTGTACAATTCGACAAAAGTTTCCTCCTTGCATTAAATTGTGACACAGATATTACATTATTATACCCGTATGTAAAAAAAAAAAAAATTAAAAATATTTAAAAATTTCAAAACTGCCATTTTAGTGATTCCTACCTCCCAAACAATTTAACAGAAAGATGTACCATATAGTAGTACAAATTCACCCATTACCATTACTTAAAAAATGTGTTTTTTTGCTAATGCAGTAAAACATAAGAAAACTTGTATAATCATTTTATCATAAGTTTAAAATAAAAAAACAAGTGGCAAAACAGCTGTTTTATTCTGTTCTGCTGAAGGGTTAAAAAAAATTATGTAAACAAACTATGATGGTTAATTATGCACACATGAAAAATGTTTGAAACATAACTATTGCTAGAGAAAGGTTTAAAAAAACATGAAAGATTACTCATTTTGTTCCACTTATTTTGGAGTGCTGTGTATTCCAATCATCCCCTTTCCTTAGAACAGAACAGAAATTAAAAAGAACCCTTAAACATATTAAATATCAGCATGTTCAAAATGAGCAATCTATAAAACTATGCAGGGAAGAAAAGGAAAAAAATCTTTTTTTTCTACATTTTAAATATTAAAATAATTTAGGAATTTCTCAAATGGTATCAATGAAAATACAATCTCCTCATGCAAGCAAAATGACCTTAACCACAGCTCCTTGAACCAATGTATGAAAAAGTTATGGATGTCGGAATATAGCAATGCAATTAAATATTTTAACCAATTTTTTTTTAAAAGCTTTAAGACAATAAAAGGAATCTTAACTTCAAGTTGAATATGCAATAGAAAATAAGGCAAGTGTATTTTAGGTGTAGGTAACTGCATTTTGACTTTGTTCCAGTGCACTGTGCAGAGTATTAAATGGACCAACTCAAAAGTAAAATTTGCACATCAGAAAATAAGCCTTATATGTAGTAATGAGCGGACACCCCTAATCGGGTCCATATCAACCATTTTAGGTTTATGTCCCAGAATCAGGTCACCTGGGTCAATTGAGTACACAAAGTTCACCAAGATCTTCAAGATGTGGAGAACTCAATGTGCAGAAGACAAAACACAAGTCATTTGCATGCTGTGCCACTAGTCCTTAGAGCAGGGGTCAGGAACCTTTTTGGCTGAGAGAGCCGTGAACGCCACATATTTTAAAATGTTATCCCCTGCGATCTACGTCTTGGATTGCAGGCACTCTCATGCTCCTCTCTGTGGCGGCGCCCCTTTCCGAGCTCACCCACCTCTCCACGCTCCTGCTCCATGCTCCTCTCATCCTGCTCCCGTACCGGCTGGCCAGTGCGCCGCTGATGAGTGGTACCCACTTCCCGGGTTCCTATAAGGACCGGCGGCTCCCAGCATTCCCCGCCGGATCTTAGTGCTTCATGCATATGAGGAAGTTTTTCCACAGTGTTTCCTTCCCAAGTGTTGACCTCCCATTGTGACCCCGGGCCTGTTCCTGATTCTGCTCCTTCGCTGCCAGCCCTGACCTCTTTCTCCATCCCCGACCTCACATCATTGCCACGTGCCTTGTCCGTCTGCCTGTTCCTTACCACGAGACTGCCTAGTGATCCCTCACCTCGACCTTGGCTGCCACTGTGAAACGATCAGAGGCACCGCTCCACAGCAAGACCTTCCGGCTTTGCGGCAGGCTCTGGTGAAGACCGGGTGCGAATTAGATTCCGGTCCCAGGTGTCGGCTAGTGCCATCTCCCGCGGTGGTCCAGGGGGTTCACTACTCCAAATACTGACACCCACCACATGCTTCCCAGCACATACCTCCCAATAGATAGGTATCCCAAGCAAATATCCCCAGTATATAAGTAGCTACTGCACATACTCCTAGTAAATAGGTAGCCATAGCACATGCCCCAAGTTAATAGATAGCCACAGCACATGCCCCCCAGTATATAGGTAGCCACAGCACACGCTTCCCAGGAGATAGGTAGCCACAGCACATACTCCCAGTATATAGGTAGCCACAGCACATACTCCCAGTATATAGGTAGCCACAGCACATGCCTCCAAGTAGATAGGTAGCCACAGCACATGCCTCCAAGTAGATAGGTAGCCACAGCACATGTCCCCCAGTATATAGGTAGCCACAGCACATGCCTCCTAGTATATAGGTAGCCACAGCACATGCCTCCTAGTATATAGGTAGATACAACACATACTCCCAGTAGATAGGTAGCCACAACACATACTCTCAGTAGATAGGTAGCCACAGCACATACTCTCAGTAGATAGGTAGCCACAGCACATACTCCCAGTAGATAGGTAGCCACAGCATATGCCCCCAAGTAGATAGGTAGCCTCAACACATGCCCCCAGTAGAAGGGTAGCCCCAGCACATGCCCCCAGTATATAGGTAGCCATAGCACATGCCCCCAGTATATAGGTAGCCACAGCACATGCCCCCAGTAGATAGGTAGTCACAGCAAAATAAAATGATTATTCAGTTACCAGCGCTCCCTGCAGCCAGCTTCTCATCGCTCCTATGCTCTTCTCTTTGACCCAGATTTAGACAATAGAGGCGATGGTCCCTGGGTCGTACAAAGGATGTCGGCAGCAGTAACATCACTGCCTGTGTCTAGTGATCAGTCCAGTGAAGAGACACACAGCATCCATCACTATTTATTACAGATCTGTCTGAGAGCTAGATGCAGTCAACAAAAGAGCCATATCTGGCTCCCGAGCCATAGGTTCCCTACCCCTGCCGTAGAGCAAGGGAAATCTGTAGATAATCTGAACGCTAAGTCTATGACCAAGTACCTGCAAAAAAACCATAAACTGCTGTGGACAAAAGAGACAAAAAGCATGGAAACTCCAGAGGCTTCCTCTGCTGCTTTGGTTGCCTCAGTCTCAACCACCACCTTCCAAGTGAAAAAGCCACTTGTTTTACCACCAACGCCATCACCAAGTCTGTCCACACCATCCCAGGGAATCATTCAGCTTTCTATCCTGCAAATAATGTATAGAAAGCGGAAGTTTGGCAGTACTTCAAAATTTCTTGCTTTAGCAAAAATATAATTCAGACCTGGTGGTGATAGAAAGTTTTGTATCATTCTTCTTTATTAAAGTTAGAAAAGTTAACAAAGCATGGGACACGCAGGTCAATCAAATGACAAGTAGGGATGAAATTATGTTTCTGAACATAGACAATTGCATCAGTGACAACATAAAATTACATCATATCATGTAACATTAGGTCACCTGGCAAGTGCAGTGTTATCTGTGAATATTTGCGTAGTAAGTTTCATGCTAAGCTTATCTGGATACGCCCATACAACAGCGCAGGGCAAACAACTGGTTTGTAACATATCTAACTTAGGAATAATACCCATTTATGGAGTGTGGACGGGTCGTAGCGTAACTAATGCCAACCTTTCAGGTCAATCTGTGGGATGTGGGAGGAAAGGAAAAAGGGCGGGGTAAGACAAGAGCGAGTCACGAGTAAGTTAGAAATTCTGCAGAGTGTTTAAACGTCAGCCATGGGGCCCAAGTGGTTGAGTGTTCTGTGGTTTTGTTGTGCGACATTGCTGTGGCCTCTTCCAGATTGTGCAGGAGAGATATTTCCCCAAACTAATCTGTTATATGCGGGGTTCGCGTAGATTTCCATAACCTGGGTATTAGAGAGCGCGCTGCTATAAGCATATAACCCATCAGCGATCTCTTTGCTTTCGTCACTGAGGTAGGGAGTATGGACAATAAAAGAGCTGCAGGTTCATTTTCCAAGCTAATACCTGTCATATCTAAAATCAGTTTGCGCACCTGTTGCCAGAAGGATTGTAATTTCGAGCATCCCCACCAAATATGGGTCATTGTACCAGGGGCTTCTAAGCAGCGCCAGCATCTATCAGGGCAGGATGGATAGATCTTCTGTAGTCTACTGGGCACCCAGTACCACCTTGAAAGTACCTTAAAGTTAGTTTCTTGTTCTTTTCTTGAGATTCATAGCTTGTGGCACAGTTCATAAGCTTTAAGCCAGTAATCTGCAGAGTATGTCTTGTTACATTCGCTTCCCCAGGTCGCAATGGAGATAGAAAGTTTTAATGATCTTGTGGTGAGGGTGGTCCCAAAATATGTTAATCCCAGCTGATGATATGTTTCCCCAATTTGCACCAATAGGTTTTGGAAAAAGTAAGGTGTTCATTGCACAATGTCATTGTAGCAACTGACACATGGACAAGTAATTGAGGGCAGGGACATTTCATCTCTTTAACTGCCCACTGGCGTAATGTAGTGGCAACTGGGCATGAGGCAGCAAGTATTTTGCCGCATATTTTAATACTGCCTAAGAGTGTAGATCACCACTCCATGCTTCCTGCTGCCTCCTCTTCCATGCTGAAATTCATCTGTCTGGTTGAAAGACCACACACCACTGAGGAGCTGTGTACTAGGATCAAGGGACAGACAGGTGAGTAGTTGAGCCACTGAACCTTAGGGCCAGCAAGGTGGTGTGCAACAATGGGCGATGTATAGTAGCTGTTGTGGACTGAGGGAATTTGACTTGAACTGAATTTGACCCTGAATCTGAACCCAAGTGAATGTCAATTAGGACTTATTAAAAATAATATCCCCTTATCACCGATGCTTGTTTTCAGCTTAATGACTAGACTTTATTTTTAAAGTCTGATATGTGTCACAATAATTGGTTATAACTTTGTAACAATAACACATACAAGTGATTTTGAGATTGTTTTCTTGTGACACATTGTACTGCATGTTAGCTGTAAAAATGTAAATATTTGGCAAAAGTTCAGAAATAGTCTTCATTACAAAGTCTGAAATGTTCTGCTTGCCAGGCAGATAGTCAGACCATCAA
Source organism: Engystomops pustulosus (assembly GCA_019512145.1). Lineage (NCBI taxonomy): Eukaryota > Metazoa > Chordata > Amphibia > Anura > Leptodactylidae > Engystomops > Engystomops pustulosus. The sequence continues at coordinate 46,864,442 of CM033649.1, forward strand.
AAAAGCTTGATAACTATTATTTTTGGAATGTCTGCTTTATGATAACATGTTTTTTTTTTTACATGTCCTCTTATTTTTCTAGGATGTTGTGAGGCTTAGAACTTTAGGTGCAATTTTTATAATTTTCATGAAAATCTCCAAAACATTTTGATGGGCAACTCTGCTTTTTAAATGACTTTGAGAGGCTTAAATAATAGTAAAACCCCATAAATTAACCCACAATAGAAAGTGTGCACATCTACATATGTAAAACAACTTCTATTAAGTCCTATTAAGTCTATTATCCCTTTTAGTATTCCACAAGAGTTAAGTGTGATTTAGAAACTTTAGAATGTTTTTTTTGGAATATAATTTTATTTAGGCCAAAAATTACAATTTCAAAATAAATTAACAAATGAAATGCCCTGCAAAGTTTGATGCCCAGTTTCTCCCAAATGTACCGATACATCATTTGTGGTGGCACACGGCCGGGAATAGAATGAAAGCAGTGACATTAAGAGAAGATTTGCATTGTCACATTGTACAAGCTACAAAAATGTTTTTTTTTTTTTTTGGTAATCCAAACATATGAGGGCTTATTATTTGCAAGATGAGACAATGTACAGATAATCATTTTGGGGGTTTATAGATTATTCATAAGATTTGATTCACTATTTCAAGGGGGACACAAACAAAGTCATCAATTTTCATTTTAGATTCTTCATTTACCCCCTGGCCAATCGCCATAACATAAAAACAATATTTTATCTTTGTTCACATTTTATTTTAGTATTGACAACTTTTCAGAAGCATGCCTTCTGTATTTATCTGTTGACTGATAAATGAGAGATGGCTCATATTTTGCAAAGAATCTTTTTCCTTTCAGTCGATTTAGGGTTCATAAATTTTTTAATTGTATTTTAGAACAATCTTTGTGAGGGTATTTGATGAAAAAAAAAATTACGGAATGTTTTTCGTGTTTTTTTACACCATTCATTGTGCATGTTCAATATTTCTTTAGAGTGATTGTACAGATTGATACGGACACGGTGATACCAAATATATATTTTTTGTGTTATATAGACTTCATTTGTTTTTTTATATATAACTGGGGTGATTTGGGAACTTTTATTTTATTTATTTTTTACATTTTATTATAAAATGATCTTTACAAATTTTTTACAATTTTTAATTTTTCCTCATTTAGGCTTGAACAAGCCTTTGTCCGATCTCTTGTTCAAGCCCTTACACTGCAATATACATGCTTAGTCATAGTCGAGTCCTGCCAGGAGGCAGAATCCAGCTATCAGAGGACCCTGCAGCCTCAGGGCTCCGGGCTCAGGGCTCCGGCCAGACCCAAGGCTGCTGCAGGATGGATCGATCCCCCAGTACTCACCTGGGTGTCTGATCCAAGGGGCATCCATGGCCATGTTTAACCCAAAGTATCTGAAATGCCATTGTTTTGTCATTTTGCAACACTTAAAAAATTGAATAAGAAAGGTCAAAAGGCCAATAAGTACCCAAAATGGTATCAATGAAAATGTTATCATGAAAATTCACTTTACAACGCCCCATTTACAAAAGTATGAAAAAGTTAGTAGCATCAGAATACAGTATGGTAAAATAAAGACACTTCTTTTCATACAAAAGGTTTAATTGAAATCTAAATTTGGCATCATATAACCACATCAATCCAAAGAATAAAGGCAAGGTGTCATTTGGAGCACAAAGTTGGAGCCCACAATATAATTGTGCAAAAATGTGTGTTTTTTTGGTCATGACGTTAAATGTAGGGAACAAAGAAATAGACTCCAGTGTTCTGTACTCAATGCAATGCTGGCCTGTTTAAGTTTAAACAAGGTTGTTCAATTTTTGCCATCTACCTAATTAATTCATTTGATACAGTCAAATATAGTTCTATTTATTTTTTTTGAGCATCCAAAAATATTAAACATATTTCATGTTGAATAACCTAAATATAGAAAACATCTGAAGTCACATCTAATGTCTGTACTGTCTTAAGTATTAGATATCTTTGCAATAGATAATATTAGATAGATAGATAGATAGATAGATAGATAGATAGATAGATAGATAGATAGATAGATAGATAGATAGATAGATAGATAGATAGATAGATAGATACAGATTTAGTGTTTATATGTCTGTGTGGTCTTTTGAATTCTGTCTAGCAATTTTACAATGTAATTCCATCACACAGATAAATATACAGTTAAACATAAATCCCACTGGATGGAAAGCTTTACAAAGAGCCTTAGTGACAGTTTCACATATTACAGAGATTGGATACCAAAATGAAATGGAAACTTCTATTGCAAACCACAAAACCCCACAAAAATGGAATGGATAGGTGAGAGATCCTTAGAGGTCATGTACAATAACTATTTGAACTGCTGTCTTACTCTTCAGAATTGATTGTGGCTTTTTCACGGATCTCAGTCAAAAACACTTCTGGATTTAAAATCTGAGAGCATTTTTAAGTATTAAGCAGTTTCTCTCACAGTGAGGATTATAAAAGGCTCTACGAAGAGATTAATAATAGATTCCATTGGAGAATTGAGGTAGAATGTTCTAGTCAAATAACCATGGACATTGTGTTGTATGCAAAAAGTGTGCACTGTTGAATAAATAAATGTTAACTTTTTCAATGTTTCTGACTTTTCATAGCATATTGCTGCAGCTAAGTTATATTGATTTTTCACCACAAATCAAAAATCCAACTTTTTATGTAATGAAATTTTAACAGTCTTTTAATGAAAAGCCAAAGATGATCCTATACACCTTAATGAATGCAATGCAAAAAAAAGTGGTATAAGACATAAAGGCTGATTTTTGCAGGTGAGGGGTGGGTGGTTTAAGATGCAATAGCGAATATCTATGCAAATATGAAGAGTAATCATAATTGAAATCATCAGACTCCACCTAAATGGAACCAATTTTTTTTACCATGGAAAAGTCCCAGAAAAGATCCATAAAAAATTATTTTGAAAAAAAAATAATTACATTCCACTTATTTAGGTATGAGAATCACATTTGGGTCACTATCCATTGTTACATCCCTTTGAATCCATCTGCTACCCTACACACTGATAGGATAATATGGTTAAAAGATGTATGGTACTTTTGAATATACAGTCATTACATTCAGATCCATAGCCTCCTCCCCTTTGTATAGCCATCATAAATATTATGCATAGCCAAATAGCCTTATCACTGTCAGGTGCCTTGGAACATTTAATCACAGGATGATCTACTTCTATTCTATGTTAGCAGTTTGCAATATTTCCTTCACTATTTCCCCTCCATACACGTGCAGGGAACGATGTTCCCTATGCGCATGCGCAAAATCCCCTTCCACCTGCGCAGACGGCGATCTGTCTTTCTATTTAAACCAAGCATGGTAACACGAGGACGCCGTTCACAGCATTCGAGCTGCCAGCTGCATTCTACTGAAGTAAGTAATACACAATTCAATTATTTACGCTTCCGGCTAATTCTACAACCCATTTCTAATTACTTAACTTTTGTCCCCCTTTTCCTTTCATGACACAACACAGGTTATACTACTAACAGGAATTTCGCCATAAAGACTAAGCCCACTAGCATATAGAATATGCCCACGGCTTACCGGTCAGTTTAAAGAGTGTGCACTTTGTTCATTCCTGGGATTTCACTAGGGCACAAAATTAAGTAACTGGTTATATAGATTAGACGTCATTATACTGTCATACGATTAATTTAATATCTATTTACCTACCTACGTTCATTAAATAATATATAATTTTGCCATTACTAATTTTACCATGTATATATTTATACTAATTGAATCATGTGTGAATCTGTTTATTGAATTTCTATATTATGTATATATCTTATACGAGTTATGTGTATATATACTCAAGCTCAAAAATGTGCTGAAAATGCACATCTCGGCTTATAATCGAGTCAAGAAAAAAAAATAAAACATATAATAAAACTCATCTTCCGACTCGCACCCCCCCCCCTCCATCGTAGTGCACACATTAGAATGTCAGTGTGACATCACAATGTCTGTGATTGACCCTGCCGGAACACAGAACTGATGCCGGAGTCATGATGGATATAAGAGTACCTGCCAGGGGGCATCAGAAGGTAAGTACACATTTTGTTTTTTTTCTTGACTGGGGACAGTGGCTGCAGGCTGTAAACTGGGTCAGGCTACAGGGGGCTGACAGTCTATATGCTACAGGGGCAGGCAGGCTATATATTACAGGGGCTGGCAGGCTGGTAGGCAGTGAATGTTGCTATTACCATTTAAGACTCTAGAGGGGAATATACTCAGCTACTACAATTCTACAACACAAACAAAGGACATCTGAACCTCCATTGAGAACTCCCACCCATTGAGCACATGTGCACTTCTCCCACAGTCATCCTTCACCCAATTTCAGTGCTCTATGCCTCTTTCAGGATGTATGGATGAAAGAGATACCTTCTTACGTGAGATCATGGAAATGGGAGCTGGGGAAAAGTTACACTACAGAAGAATGATCCAAATCTTACGAGCTTTGCCACAAAGTGTCAGTCTCTGGTTAGGCTCAGGAAACTAATTATAAAATCATGTCTAGGTGGTACTGGACTCCAGCCAAACTAAATTCAATTTATCCCAACTGTCCTGCTGAATGCTGGAGATGTCCCCAGAGTGCAGGCACTATGCTACACATATGGTGGAAATGTCCAGTGTTACAGCCCTTCTGGTCTTGTGTAGTAGACCAGATATGTGAGCTGACAGGCCATAAACTAAAAAATGATCCAGCCCATCTCTTTCTGTCCATGCTCCCAATATCCATTCCCAGGGCAAAAATATCTCTAACAGCCTTCCTTTTGATAGCAACGAGGTCATTGATGCCGAGACTATGGAAATCCACCCACACACCCGTTATGTCTGGTTTGCAGAGATCCTATACCTCCAGAGGATGGAGGAATTGTCGGCTGAGATACACTGCTCGGTCGAAACACACATATAGACATGGGGTCCTTGGGTAGACTTTGTACACCCCCCCCCCCACACCACACTGTCGGACTAAGACATCCCCTATCCCTCTCATCCGCCCCTATTCCCCTTCTGATTCCCCAGGTTTACAAACATTTCTTAGGTTATGTTTGAACTAACCTGTTACACTGATAAGGTTATTATGCTGCTAAGCTTGATAAACATCTTCAATGTGATACATATACAAAATATGTAAACCCTGCATACAATGACTTTCAGAGAAACCAGTTCCTTGATATGCACATGCTTGGTCATAATGCTCTGAACTTTCGTATCTAACTCTTTTGTTCCCAATAAAGAATTTGAAAAAAAAAGACTCTAGAGGTCTGTATTGTCTCTTTAACAATTAAAAAAAATGTTTTTGCTTGCCAAGGTACTCAAAAGGCATTCTTTCCCTATACCATCAAGGAAAACTTATTTACATATTTCCCAGAATTTCAAGAAGTCAAGGAAGATCAAAAAAGTGTGCAGTGGTTTGCAGCGCCCCGTTTACAGCTGTGATAATTACATCCTTCATAGCTTCCCCCTTACATTTCTGTAATAGGACATGACTTTGTTTTAAAGTTATTAATACAAGTTTGAAATTCCCAAAGTAAAGGTAATAAGTTATAGTTAACATAAAACATAATCTGTTGGTTGCTTTATTTGCACAGTAAGCTCTTCATATCCTACATTTTAAATTATGTTGCCAGGATTTGCAGTTAACAACCACAAATAAATTTTATGGCATTTAAAGCTAAAACTAAGATAACAGATATTTTAACATCCAACAGGGGAAATCATTGTTGGCAGACACTCAAATATTAGTTTTATATAAATTGTGTACTCTAGTGGGAACACAGTGTGAATCTATGGACACACAGTAAAGGGATATCTATCAATCTGTCTTTTCTCCCTTTCCCTGTCATCTTGAGTGGAAAAGTCTAAATATGTGCAAGGGGAGCAGTGAATTTGTATGGATATCCTGTGGGTTGCGAAAAAGGTGATTTTTTTTTTTTTTTTACTGTTTTAAAGGAATTATTTGGCATTTTGTGATATTGTGTTGAAATAGTTCCATGATGTTCCTTAACCAAACAGAAAATTAGTTAATCTTTATATACAGTGTTGTACTGGCATACCGGAGCACCAGAGAAACCTCTGACACTAGGTGGTCCTGTGGCCATATGACCGCAGCAGCCACATGGCTTTTTTTCATAAATGTGCTGGCAGGCAGGCCTGCAGCACAAAATGTGATGGAGAGTGAAATGATGGTACAGTCAGTCCCCGGGTTACGTACAAGATAGGGTCTGTAGGTTTGTTCTTAAGTTGAATTTGTATGTAAGTCGGAACTGTATATTTTATCATTGTAATCCCAGCCAGAACTTTTTTGGTCTCTGTGACAATTGGATTTTAAAAATGTTGGGTTGTCATAAGAATCAATATTAACACTAAATCTTCATTACAGACACATTTGATAATTGTTACAGTTGATCATTGTAGCCTAGGACTAAAGTACAATAAATTACCAATATCCAGAGGTCTGTTTGTAACTAGGGGTCGTATGTAAGTTGAGTGTTCTTAAGTAGGGGACCGCCTGTATATACTAAACATCCTTCCACGTGGAATTTGTGTTTTGCTGTGTACAGAGATGTACATATGAGGCTAAATTTCTCCCCCTTAAAGGGGTTTTTCCATGAAAAAAAAAATCATTTATAACCCCTTGCTTTACAATTTTACTCAGTTTCATTGCTGTTGTAGCTCCTATAACTCGGTGAATCAAAATACAGGTTTATATACACTTTTATTTACCTTCTGAAAATTGTTCTAGTACTGACACATAGAAAGAGAGATGCAACAGATCAGAGATGAGATAATGAGATCCATGAGATGCATATTACACACTGTCAACAATTATACATATCTGCTCTCACACTATCATATGTTGTTGTTTGCCATCAGGAAGTGTATGTAAGCTCTTTGTGGAATGCAAGGGTAGGGGTCAGAGGCAGGGAGCAGAAAATATGTCATGCAGCTTCAGACAGAAAAGCATGATGGCTTCCGCAACGCTGAGTCAGAAGACACTCTGTAAGCCCTCTTCATACAGCCTCCTCACCTCGGTGCCAGAGCATGAAGGAGTTAAATATTCCATGACATGTACTAGGAAATTTGAAAAAAAATTCTTATAGATTGGAATAATGATACATTGCTTATCCAGGCAACATATGCACTTTTTGTTGGTTTTATTAGTGGGGAAAAGACCATGTGACTTTAGCTTCACATGATATCTAACTAATCAGTTTTAAATTTAGCAATTATGTTCTAAAGTACCGTGACAAAGACTTTGGGGGGATTGGTGGAAAACACTTGCCTATTGCTGCGCCAGATTTATCACCTTGATGATGAATTCTGGTGCAGTATAATACTGTTGGTTCCTACTTTAAACCTACTTTTAGTTGGTCTAAACTGTCCGCCAGAATTTTGGGCACAAGCATTTCCCCATTCTCACAAGGCCACGCCAATTCCATGAATGCCATGCCCCCTTAATATGACAAGTCTGCCAAGAAACTGCCAATAAAGGCTGGTAGCCTTGATAACTGTGGTGCAAGGCATTTTAAAAAGTGTTTTTGGCGCCAAAAACTACCAGAATTGTGGTGCTAGTCCATTAAAAATCCCCCTCATTCTGTCTTAACACGTTAGTTGAATGCTGCTCCTTGTGCACATGTATATTTGCCTTTTTTTTAGGTGGACGAAAAAAAGATACCTTAGATACTCGAGTATAAACCAACCCGAATTTAAGCCGCGCCTTCTATTTTTACTACAAAAAACTGGGAAAATGTATTGACTCGAGTATAAGCCCAGGGTGGGAAATACATTGGTCACGGCCTATTCCCAGTATATAGCCAGCCCTATATAGCGAGCCCTCTGCCCCTGCATATAGCCTACCCCCTGACCATGTATATAGTCAGTCCCCTGTCCCAGTATATAGCCAGCCAGCATTCCCCCAGTAGCCAGACCCATGCCTCAGTAGTCAGCAAGCATTTCCCAATTACATAGCCAGCCCCTTCCCCCATTATATAGATATCCCCCTGTTGCTGACATCACAGTGTGTGTCGGCAGCCGGGACACACAATATTATGATTACAATGGCTGGAGTCAAAGCCTGTGATGTCACAGGCTCCGACACCTGCTGCTGCTATAATTTTGTGTGTGCCAGCTGCCGACACACACTCTGATGTCAGCGGTGGCTGACGTCACAGCTTGTGCGACGGACTGTGACACAGGGCATCTGAAAGGTGAGTTTTGGCTTTCTTTTTTTTTACTTGAGTATAAGCCAAGTTTGGGCTTTTCAGTATATTTTTTGTGCTGAAAAACAGCTTATACGCGAGTATATATGGTAATAAAGATTTTTATCCAAGATGTGGGAGTGCTGGACCATTCTTACCATTTATTTCACTGGTGTTTCTAATTTCTGAACTGGTTGATGTGCCCACATACTAAGTCTGGAAGGTCCGGTGAGGTTGTGCTGCAGCTATGGGGTGTATTAGGAGGTTCAGCTACATATAATGAATCCGGGAACGGAAGACCATCTAATATAAGAAAAATTAATTGTAACATGAGCTACTGCCTTATTATTAACTAATGTGTTTCAAATCCACCTATTGAAAGGAAAGTAGAAGAGATAACATTTGATGCATTTGGTACCATTGGCATTAATAATAATCATCCCTTAATTCAGTGCTATACATTCAATAAGGGGTTCACAAACATTATATCAATTTTGATGGTAGATTTCCTTTAAGAGTTTATTTTAAGCTCTTGACGCCACTTTCCTTATGTTTCTCATGTAAGTGTAAAGGTGTAGTTCATAAAAGGGTGACATTTACTTTTCTTTCTCTTGGATCTTGCTCTATGGATATGGTACTGCTAAAATTTACCAAACAAATGGGCCAGATGTGTGCAAGGACTTTCCTTTTAACAATTCTGGTTTTATTGATATGGAAATTAATCTACTGAGAATTATTTCAGATTTTTATTACCTCACTCATTTGTGTGGTTATAAATTCTGTTATGCTTTGAGATGGTAGTATAATGGCTGATTTACAATATCAGAACCATTGCAAAACAGTATACAGCCAAATTGATTTTAACAATGGAAAGTGCATACTGGAGTTTGGATGGTGACTAGTAACAAAAGGTAATATATACAAGTAGTAGTTGCTCCTTAAATGGTTAAATCTACAGAGAAGAACATTAAAACGGTGGCTTATAATTTAATTTGAGCACAAATAGAATTTTATGTAATTCACTTATGGTTAAAACTCCCAGACTGGGAACTCACAGATGGTAAACGAGATTTTTTTATTTTATTAGGAAGCCACAAAATGTGAAGCTGTCCCAGTGCAGCCCGGCAGTATATGTACAGTCTACCACAGACTTAATACATAAATAGTTTTGTTACTGTTGATATTTATTTAGAATTGCTGCTAAAATCTGGACACAATATGTACATTATTTTTATAGAACTTTTTATTAAGCATTTTACATTACAGGGAAATGCTAATATGTGCCTTTTATCACATTTCTAAAAGTATTGTTGAATAGTTTCTCTTAACCTTAGTATGTCATGGTAGGGCCATCTCTCAAAGATCCTCTCGAATGATTCTGCACGTCTGGCTGCTTGGTATATATTTTGGCAGATGTTCAACAATGTCCCAGGCAACCAAAATTCTGGATTTGTGTATTTCTAATTAACCCTTTGCCACTGAAGCCACTTATTACCCTCCTGATGGACCGTTGAATCTGACATGTGTCACTATAAGTAGTTATAAATTTTTGAGCACTTACAGATAATATTGAGAATGTTTTCTAGTAATTAGAGATGAGCGAGCACTAAAATGCTCGGGTACTCGTTATTCGAGACAAACTTTTCCCGATGCTCGAGTGCTCGTCTCGAATAATGAGCCCCATTGAAGTCAATGGGAGACTCGAGCATTTTTCAAGGGGACCAAGGCTCTGCACAGGGAAGCTTGGCCAAACACCTAAGAACCTCAGAAAAGGATGGAAACACCACGGAAATGGACAGGAAACAGCAGGGGAAGCATGCATGGATGCCTCTGAGGCTGCTTAATCGCACCATTATGCCAAAATTATGGGCAACAGCATGGCCATGACAGAGTGACCGAATGAGGCTAGATAGCATCTAAAACATCCAATAATTGACCCTGACACTATAAGGGACGGCATGCAGAGGCAGCGGCAGCAGTGGCAGGCTAGAGAGTGTCATGGCAACATACCCTAAATGGACTCAGGTTTAACCAAAGGAGGTGAAATGATTTCCTATGTGAACAAAAGGTTGACGGTATATTTAGTCGATAACACAGCATGGTGGCGACATAGTGACCAAGTTCCATAATTATTGCCTAATAGAAATCCAACCCCTACTGAATTTTGCCACTTCGGTCTTTGCTATGGATATGTGTGCCACTAAGAGCTAAACACAACGGTAGCAAGTCCCCCTGCTAATTCCTCACAAAATGGTAAAAGATGCAAATTAAAATAAAATAAGTAGAACGTTATTGTAGCCCTAAGAAGGGCTGTTGGGTTCTTTGAGAATCACTCCTGCCTAACAGTAAGCTAATAGAACACCCTAACGCTGAGCTGCCATTTTCTCGAGCGGGCGAAGTATTCGTCCGAGTAACGAGTAGTTTCGAGTACCCTAATGCTCGACCGAGCATCAAGCTCGGACGAGCATGTTCGCTCATCTCTAATTACAATATTATAAAATCTTTGTTATTCAGTTCCAAGGTAGATACCCGCTGCTCGGATCATTCTGTGTCTGGATGCCGCTAGGGAGAGAGCTGATGCTGGTCAGGGAAAGCGTTAGGGTGTTCTATTAGCTTACTGTTAGGCAGGAGTGATTCTCCAAGAACCCAACAGCCCTTCTTAGGGCTACAATAACGTTCTACTTTTTTTTTTTTTATTTGCATCTAGTACCATTTTGTGAGGAATTAGCAGGGGGACTTGCTACCGTTGTGTTTAGCTCTTAGTGGCACACATATCCACCTCAAACACCAAAGTGGGAAAATTTAGTAGGGGTTGGATTTCAATTAGGCACAGTCTGCCATTTTTCCTTTTTTATTTTACGTTTATTTTGTTTCATACCCCAGACGCTGGAGCGGAAACGCAAATATAGTGCAACCCACCTGCATGCCCAAGCCCTTAATGTCCACATCTCCAGATTGCTCAGCCTGGAGATGCTGCCCTATAGGCTAGTAGAGACCGAGGCCTTTCGCAACCTCATGGCGGCGGCCGCCCCTCGGTATTCTGTCCCCAGCCGCCACTACTTTTCCCGATGTGCCGTCCCAGCCCTGCACCAGACAACATCATCCGTGCCCTGACCAACGCCGTTTCTGACAAGGTCCACCTGACCACGGACACGTGGACGAGTGCTGCCGGGCAGGGCCACTATATATCGCTGACGGCACATTGGGTTAACTTGGTGGAGGCTGGGACCGAGTCTGACCCTGCGGCTGGTCATATACTGCCGACGCCAAGGATTGCGGGGCCTACCTCGGTCCAGGTGTTTCAGGCCTACTATGCCTCCTCCTCCTCCCACCCCGTGTGTAAATGTATGGATGTAGCAGGGCTGTGTGTGTAAATGTATGGGAGAAGCAGAGCTGTGTTTTTTTAAATGTATGGATGAAACAGAACTGTGTGTATAACTATATGGATGATGTAGAGCTGTGTGTATAACTATATGGATGTAGCAGATCTGTGTGTGTAAATGTACAGATGCAGCAGAGCTGTGTGTGTAAATGTATGGATGTAGCAGGGCTGTGTGTGCCGTGCTCTGGTGTGACCAACAGGCATATTTTAATTGGTGTAAAATATATATTTTTCCTTTTTTGGAAACCTAAATCTGGGGTGCGTCTTATAGTCCTAATAATAAGGTATATGTGGTTCTTAGAGGAACACAAAACAAAACTAATGCCATTGATAAATGTTGGCCTATATTTTGCTAAAGTATGAACCCAAAAACGTAGATGTTTAAGGTGGGGTTTATTTTGGCAATTTTAGGCTCATTGGTTGTACAACTTTTTTGCTACTTTATCACCTGCCAACCAATGTTTTAACAAACCAGTTTTCCAGTGTTGTGCATGTATTGTTTCTAAAAACCGGATCGGGCTTGTCATGATGTCAGGGGTACCAGGAAGAGGGTAAAGGGGAGTTTAGTCCTAGGAGGTCTCCCAGTTTTGTAAGTGGTGAGGGATGGGGCATTACACCCCTTGAGTCATGGAAGAAATGCCCCAGTTTGACCAGACCTCTGGTAGAATGTTCAAGGAGTTGACCATGGGGGAATTTTTTTTATTGGGTAGGAGCAACTGTATCAGAGAAACTTTATTAAATTACAATTAAAGATTGCATTAAAGGGATGTCTTAAATTATTTATATTATTAGGCAGGAAACTCATCGGGCCCAGGCCTTTTGCCTGAAAGGGTGTTTGAGTTCCAGTTTCTTCATTTCCAAAGGTTTGGTAAGGGTATGAACCTGTGCGGCTCTTAAACATGGGAGATCAAGGGAGACAAGGAAGGATACAGGATTCAGGAAATTCTATCTGACTTGTTTGTTTTGGGTCCATTCTGTCGTAAGTTGTAAAAATCTGAGTAAGAGTCAGAAAATTGAGAAGTTATTGCAGCTGTATCTGCAATGTCTGTGGCAATAAAGTCCAGCCAAGATCCCAACTCTGATACTTTATTTATTGAAGCATGTATAGCAATACACCAAATCCATTCAGAAAGACGACAATAGCCTACGCATTTCGGACAGGCTACCTGTCCTTAATCATGGCTAGAATACAATGACACACATTTGCTTATAAAGGTATAAACCCCTCCCCCGCACCACTCCCTAACAAATGATCATTTCCGTTAACCCCCACAAGGAAAACATGACATATCGGCAACCCCAACTATACATTTGAAATTAACATCAATCCATATGAAAATAGATTGCGTCATATTCTTGGGTATCAGTAATCACCAAAAATATATAACACAAAGTCCATTGTAAGGAGTCCTTTACTTTGTGCAAGGTGACGCCGAAATCCCTTCCTGTGCATGGCTGCTTATTGTCCTAGCAACAAATTTGGAGTCATGTGACCAGTCACGTGACATAGACTCAGTACGGATGTTGATGCCATTCCCTAGCAGGGTGCAGAAGAACATACAGAGAACCGCGTAGCGGATACCATAACATAAGAAATACTGAAGGTGAGTAATGTTCCATACAAGTCACATCGACGGCGCAGCAGGGATCCAGCATGGTGCAGAAAGGATGGAACAGGAATTTCTGTAATAATGTGTGGAGATGCCTGGTAGCAAAGAGTCGAGACCCTGTGCAGTGGAGTGGAGGGTTCAGGAAATTCTAAAAGCAACACATATGAGAATTAAAACCACATCAAGATATAGTGCCTAAGTTAAAATATACTCCAAAGAGTACATAGGACAAAGAACAGCAAGATGTAACAAAAATTATTATAGCATAGATATATGTCAGGCAGCAGAAAACAGGACACATGAAAAATTACTTTTTTTACCTCCTCAAACAAAGGAAACATCCAGTACAGTTAATAGTGGTACATTCTCTTTTCAGATTAAGACCCTGGGGGAAGCAAGTCTCTAGTGAGAAAATCCAAAATGCCTCCCTGTTAACCAGGCATGCTCTTACAGTATGTTTTCAACTCTAACATTGCTTTTTACTCTTTCAATAGCATAAGTACTGAGTGTTTTGGTGTCCCCCTTGTGAACCCTGATAAAATGTTGGGATGCACCAGACACATTTCGGCCATGTGGGTTCGAAATGTCATGGAGATGTTCGGTAAATCTTGTTTTAAACTTGCGAGAAGTCTGTCCAACATAAATCAAATTACATGCTGTACGTTGGATAATATAGACTACATTCTCTGTATTGCAATTTATCAAGCCCTTGATAGCATACCTTTTGTGGCCCTTGCTATCAGTGAAGAACCTCTTTTTGTTCGGAGCAAAATTACATGTTGTGCACCTTGTACCACCGCACTTATAGAAACACTAAGTATTTAACCAGGTCGAGTTTGATTGTGTGGTATACAATGAGGGGGACAGGAGATTACCTAAACTTTTTCTCCTTCTGGAGACAATCCGCACCCATTTTTAGCACTCCCCAGTCCCCACAGAGCATAGTATATACACTGCCAAAGTGTTTTTGTATTAAAAATTGGTTTTACAGAAAAAAAGATATGTTATATTGTACCTTTCATAAGCATCTGCTGTGTGACTAGGAAGTTGCCAAATGGAAGGGACTGGAAAGGAGCAGTTCTCCCCCACCCTTGGGGAACAGCTTCTCCATGTGACCTTTTTCAAATATATGAAAACACCCATCACTAGGCTTAGCAATGCCCCCTGCTCCTCTACAGCCAATCCCGAGTGAGGGGAGTTATTCATATATTTGAAAAGGTCACATGTTTCCCAAGGGTGGGGGGAAACTGCTCCTTTCCAGCCCCTCCCATTAGGCAACTGCCTAGTCACACAGCAGATGCTTATGAAAAGTACAATTTAACATTCTTTTTTTCTGTTAAACCTATTTTTTATACAAAAACACTTTGGCATTGTCTGTACTATGCTCTGAGGGGACTGGGGGAGTGCTAAAAATGGGTCTACTGGTGACAGGTTCCCTTTAATATCCGTTCTAGAGTTGGATCAACTTTAAGTAAAGGGACATGTTGCTGAATGATATCAGAGATGGCTCTGAATTGTGGACTAAATTGAAGGACAAGTGTCGGCATATGATCAGATGTCAAGTTTTCCGATGTAAATTGTTGTTGAGGGTGAATAAGAGTGTCTATTTTTGTATGTAACTCGTTTATACGCTTTGTTCAGTGTCCACTCTGGGTACCCCCTCTTCTTTAGCCTGGCACACACCTGTGTGGCCTCTGTATGAAATAAAGCATCACTACTACAGTTTCTCTTGGCTCTAGTCAGTTCTCCTACTGGGATCCCCCGAATGGTATGTAGTGGGTGTTGTGACTTGGCATGCAATATTGTGTTGCCAGCTGTTGGTTTACGGTAGGTATTGAAAATAATATTCTCCCACGTTAATACCCCTCAGATGTAAATCTAAAAATGAAATTTCTTTGGGGTGAGTGGCAAAAGTAAAACTAAGGTTTGACGTGTTGTTATTGAGATAATCAACAAAGAGTGGCATGGCAGGCACATCCCCGCACCAGACAATCAAAATGTTGTCGATGTACCTGCCATACCACTCAATGCACTCAAGAAAGGGGTTGTCATGGGAGTAGATAGTATGCTCCTCACACCAGGACATAGTTAAATTCACCAATGATGGGGAAAACTTTGCCCCCATGCTAACCCCCTTAATCTGCAAATAATATGTGTTGTCGAACATAAAAAAATTATGAGTGATCAAAAAATGGCAGACCATAATAACAAATTCTTTAAATTCTGGGGTATAGTTGGTATACTCGTCCAAATGGAAGTGAAGTACCTGTAGGGCTACATCATGAGGGATCAACGTATATAGTGACACAACATCACAGCTGAGCCAATGATAATTGTCTCTCCAAGGTTTCAGATCAAGTGACAACAGGACATCCCTTGAATCCTGTAAAAAGCCAGGGACCCTCCAAACCATAGGTTGGAGCACCCAGTCCAACCAACTGCACGTGATTTTCATTTAAGGATGCTATGCCCAATATTATGGGGCGCATGGGAGGAGGTGAGAGTCCCTTATGTGTTTGGGGCAAAGCGTGCATGATAGGCACTACCGGATCATCAATGAAAATCTGTTCAGGTTGGTTCTTGGTTAAGGCACCCATGGACAAACCCTCCTCCAAGAGTTTGCTTAGTTCATTACTGAAAATTCTAGTTGGATTCTCTCTTAACTTACGATAAGTGCATGTGTCATTTAGCAGTGTCAAAATCTGTTCTTTGTACATGGTTTTGTCCATTATTACAACTGAACCCCCTTTGTCTGACATTTTTATTATTATATCCTGCCAGTCCATGATTTTGCGATCTGCGATGTTCGTGCCTGCAGGGGATTTTAGCTTTTGGATGAAGCCTTTTCTCTCCTACATTTCACTAATGCAGCCATTATTTTAGACCCTTGGTTACCATGGGAATAGACTCTATGTTTGCTATACAGATATGATTTTGTGGCTTTTAAGTTTAGCTTCTATTTCTGTTCTGTCTTAGTAGTAAACTCTGATAATATCAAAGCAGTTAATGAAATTTTGTGTTGTTTTTCTAAACTGATTATGTCCTCCGGCAAAGTATCAATTTCTTTGGTACTTTCTTTCTGTAAAAAAGCCCCTATAGAGATGAATTCCTCTCTAATTACTGCTTTATGAACCTCCCAAGTTAGTGTTAAAGGAAGGGATACATTTTTATTTCCACTAAATTATTTTACTATTGAGTCTTTAGTTTTCTGATTTTAGGATCCTTGAGAATAATTTAATTTAATTTAACTCTGTCCGGACAGCGGAAGGTTTGTGGGAGTGAAGGACATTGATACTGGCACATGGTCTCAAACCGTGATATGATCAATGTCTGATGAGGAGATAAGTTGTAGGGTATTGGAAAAAAGAATAAATAGTCTATTCTTTGATAAGTGTTGTGTGAGGCTGAGTAAAATAAGAAATATTTTGCTGTTGGTTGAGTGGTCCTCCAAAAATCATATAAGTTAGTTCATTAATGGATCTTTCCATTCTTTTTAGAACTGAGGGTGGAATTTTTGAACCAGGAATCTATGAGTGGTTCTAGAGTAGCATTTAAATCCCCCCAACTATGCACATTCCTTCCCAAAAGGTATGCAGCATCTGAAGCCTATTTGCTCTGGAGTATAAGGCGCACAATAAATAAATGCCTGCTAAAATGTCTAGGTTCATATATAAGGCGCACTGGACTATAAGGCGCACCTTTGATTTCTGAGAAATTTAAAGGATTTTTAGTGTGCCTTATAGTCTGAAAGATAGGGTAAGACAGATTAAAAAATTATACAATTGTGCTAGGCCTGTAAAGAGATATATTCTGGATTCCCACCTAGTCCATGAATCCATCCAGTATCTTGTTTATTGGAAGAGCTACGGTCCTGAGGAGCAGATATGGGTCTCTGGCGAACACATCTATCCACCGCATCTCCTCAAAATGTATCCAGAGGCCTTCCATACCTGGCAGGATTAATGAGGCTCAGATGGCCTTGCCAAAAATGGGTGGTATTGTAATATCTGTGCCTCAGCATCATGCTCTGCTTGTGAAGTATGGCAGAAGATTTGCTTCTGACGATAATTTTGAACTCAGTTTACATTCTGTCCTGAACTAGTCTAAATTCTGCCTTTTGACACTCCTGGCTATCTTAATTGACTTCCACCATAATTATCTGTCTCCTGTTGACTTAGTGCTTGGTGGCTGCAGTCAGTTGAGCTAGCAGGGATGGACAGAAGCCTTTTCCAATCCCTTTTGAATTGTGCCCCTTTTCCATTGCTTGCTTTAAATTTTCCTTGGAACTTGCTAGTGTTTTCTGAATTTTCACATTCTGGATAATATGACATATTTTTCTTCTGATCATCCATGTGTATATTAATAAAGGTTACACCAGCCCCATTATTAGTCCAGAGATCATCATCCCCCATTTAAATTAATTTTGCCAATATATTTTATTAAATAAGAGGGACTACTGTAACATTTATTAATTAAGATTTAGGCTTCTTTTATACATAATGATGGGGGAACTGCTGTATGAAATATTTTTGAGGCTGGTGCTGCTTTTTTAATTAATGAGGGGCTGCTGGTTTTACACTTATTATTCTAAACCTAGCCTACATCTTCCCATTCTCTGAACTCGATATCCTATTATCTGATCACCATCATTAGATTTTATCCACATTCACATTCATTGATCCAGGTCTCCTCACTAGATTTAAGAAAAATTAGAGGGTATGCGACAAGTAGACCAGCTAAAAAATAGGTTCCTTATAGAGGGGATACAATTTTGTTTGTAACATAATTATTTTTAGTTAGATGGTGGGCTTCTATGTACAGGTTGGCGGAACGGCAATGGGAGCAAAGTTTGCTCGCTCGTTCGCCAACCATAGAAAAATGGGAAGTGGAATATATTTTTAATGGTTCCAATAAAGCTTTGGATAATCTTATTTTATTTAGGAGATATATCGATGATTGTATTATAATATGGAAGGGAAGTAGCAAAAAATTGGAAGATTTCATTAGATATATTGATATAAATGATTACAATCTTAAATTCACATGTGAGAAGGGGTGAGGATAGGATTTGTTTTTTGGACTTGGAATTATTTCATGAAGGATGTAGAATTAAAACCAGAAACTATTTCAAACCAGTAGATGTTAATAGTTTTATCCAATATTATAGTTGTCATCATAGGCCCTGGATATATAACATACCAAGGGGGTCAAATTAGGAGGATAGAAAAAAACTGTATGAATGAGGAGGATACACTAAAACAGACAGAGATTAGTAAGACTAGTTTTAGGGTAAAGGGTTATCCGGAGGAATTATTTGGGTTAGCAGATAGAAAAACTAAAGTTATAGAAGAAAATAAAATAAATGCTCTGTTTATCACCAAAAATTCAAAGGAGGCATTGGAAGTCAGATATATTGTACAAAAATATTGGCACATGGCTTGTGGTGATCCTCTCATTGGTGGCTTATTACCTAACAAGCAAAAAATTGTGTTAAAAAAAAGCCTCATCACTAATGCATTTAGTGGATATACACAAAAAGACAGCTGATAGGAGGGAAGGGTTAAATAAGAGTTTTGTACACTGTGGGAGATTTAAAGCACGTAAAGAGACTACAAATGGGAGATTACTTTGTAAGAATACTGAGGTTGAGATAAATGGACACAATTTTAGGAATTTTATGAACATTGTATATTTACTGATATGCCCACGTGTGATGGGTTTTGTAGGTAGAACTGGACAAAAACATAAAGACTAGGATTTCCCAACACTGTAGAAAAGGATATAGGAATCACAGTGTGTCGGCACATTTTAAAAAGAACATAACTCGGAATATGGAATTTTGGGCTATAGAGAAAGTGATGGCACATTAGAGGAAAAATGTGAACAGGAAAATGTTAAAAAGAGAAGGACACTGGATATATAAGTTGAGACACCTGAGGGTCTATAAATTGATTAATTCTTCTCTAATGGATAATTTGATATTGTGGATAATGCAGTTATTAATAGGGTGCAGGGGGCGAGAAATCGGCTAAGAAATAGTATAGTATAAGGAATATAGTTACCTCTTAGTTAATACAGGAAATATCTATTTAGCATACCTGGATTTATGAATGTGAATTTGGATAGAATCTAATGATGGTGATCGGATAATAGGAGATTGAGTTCAGAGAATGGGGAGATGTAGGCTAGGTTTAGAATATCAATGTATTTTTGTAAGGTGGGGATATATTATTTCATATTTAATAGTTTGACGTTAGGACTTATACTAGGAGATAAATGACAGGACTATGAACAATGCAGAATGTATGAGAACATGTTTATTGGTTAGATAATCAGTAAGATAAAATATGAATGACAGCCCTGGTGTGCAGTACATTTGTGCTGCTATAAAGTAATGTGCTATAAATTTCCAACTGGCATACATCTATGTGTATGGTATACTGAGGCACATTTGCTTAGGGTTTTGTCAAACACTTGTTAGACTGTGCACCTTCTTCTAGGCTCAAATGGCTTGCACAGGGATTTAAGAAGTGTCTGCGCCGCTATTGTGTCGCATGTGACCCTTTTATGGTGCATCTGAGCTAACCTCTCTGTGACTTTAGGGGGGGGGGGCATGACGTCGGTTGGTGTGAATGATTTGGACTGAGCACCGTATTAATTTTAAGGTGCACCACAAAAAAGATTGTGAGCTCTGTTCGGCCAATGTGGGGAAGCAACAGATTCATGATTTCTTGCGCACGATCTAAGTGAATTTCCCATGTAGCAATATACACGTAAATAGCACTTTTAGTGCATTTTCAAAATTTCTAAGTAAATGTGCCCCACCGTATTTACTGTTGGTATATTTGCATACATTTACAAGTTTGTGGTTGTGATTTGGTTAAGATATATGTGTGGGTGGTGTTTGAGTAAGGTGCTGTGTAGTTATTAGCCAACCCCAACCATAACATTTTGGTCAGTGCCATATATTAAGGGTTTGGCTTCCCAGACATAAATGCTGACTTCAGCAAGAAAACTGTGTTCAAGTTAGGTGTACGGCCAAATGCTTAATGGGTTTATTGCTTATATGCCGTGGTCAAAGCTGCCAGCGGTATGTTAATCTCTATGCCGCAGGCATACCACCATTTTTCTTTGATGCTACCCATGACAGGTTTGTCAGTGGTATTTGAAGGGTTAACTCTCACTATTGGTGCTTGTTCAGATTTGGGTCCGGGTACATTATCCCAGCCTTTTGATCTGCTTTTCACTAGTACTCTGTGCAAATATATCATGGCTTAGAAGTGAATTCTCAAGTCTGAGACGGTGGTGACAGCAAGAGGGTCTTAATACAACGTTTTCATCGCTGCCTATTGAAATCTACTGAAAACCACTTGCAATAAAGTGTGCATTATTTTCTGAAATGTTTTGAAATTATGTTAATGAGAGTCTTGGTCATTAGAGGCAGTAAATACCCCCATTTTATTGTTCTCTTATGGAACATTTTTAATTTTTGTACTGTATATTCCATGTTCTCTTAATCAAGAACAGACAAGTTTGAAAATAGGTTTTCCAGTTTTTCTTAGCAACGATGATCTATTTGTCTATGTACCAGCTAGGAGACGGGGAGAATTGATCTCTTACATTCACATTTTACTGGAAGGCTATTTTTGACTCTAAAACTCCTACAGAGATGGCTGGTGACATTCTACATAACAATGTGGGAAACTTTATACATTGTCACAGTAATGCAGGCAATGGCACTTTATGTATTGCCTAAGCCCCTTGATGTATCCGTCAGGATCCCAGGGGGTCATGGCCATTCCGTTGTATGATAAATCTCCCAAGCATATCTATTTACTGTGAAGAACAAGTGAAGGCAGTATGTACAAGATAGGTTCTGTAGGTTTGTTCTTAAGTTGAATTTGTATGTAAGTCGGAACTGTATATTTTATAGTTGTAACTCCAGACAAATATCTTTTGGTCTCTGTGACAAAATGTTGGACTGTCATAAGAACCAGGATTAGCAACAAAGTTTAATTATAGACACCTTTGATAACTGTTAGAGCTGATCATTGTAGCCTAAGGCTAAAGTACAGTAAATTAACAACATACAGAGGTCCATTCACTAAGGGTCATCTGTAAGTTGAGTGTTCTAAAGTAGTCGACCGCCTGTACATTAACACAATATATTACTCAATACATAGCACTAATTGATAAAGTAACCATACCAACTATTGTCTGATATTCATCTTTTTATATTTATAATATGAATAGTATAAATGTATTAATATAATTCATATATATGTATGTTTAAGTTTACTGTAAAATTGATACAGATTTGATGACAGCACAGTGTTTGTTGTTGCAGAAGTCTTTACTAACTTGTACAGTTTTTTTTTTTTTTTTAAAGTGTGAAAGCTTCTTCATTGTGCTGACAATTTCATACGTTGTAGATCAACTGCAGATGGTTGAAGAATCTAATCAAGAGATTTTGTACAAATCAACAGAAATTCTCTGGCTTGCAATGGCTGTGGGTGAAAATATAATACTGCGCCATATGTCCTTCTCTCTTGCTTGATATCCTAATCTGATGTTCAAGCACCATTTAATCATCTTGTATAATTCTTTAGTCAGCAGTTTTTAGTACTAATAAAATATTCATATTTCTAAGTATTTCCTACTGTGTTGCTTTATTGATTTTGTACCAAAGGCCAAGTATACAGCTAATCAGAATAATTTTATCAGATAACTTCAAAAGGAAATTATTAAAAGAAATTTACTACATCAGACCTGAAATGTGCAAAAGATATCTCTATATAGATATACATATATATAGATATACACTCACCGGCCACTATTAGGTACACCTGTCCAACTGCTCGTTAACACTTAATTTCTAATCAGCCAATCACATGGCGGCAACTCAGTGCATTTAGGCATGTGGACATGGTCAAGGCAATCTCCTACAGTTCAAACCGAGCATCAGTATGGGGAAGAAAGGTGATTTGAGTGCCTTTGAATGTGGCATGGTTGTTGGTGCCAGAAGGGCTGGTCGGAGTATTTCAGAAACTGCTGATCTACTGGGATTTTCACGCACAACCATCTCTAGGGTTTACAGAGAATGGTCCGAAAAAGAAAAAACATCCAGTGAGCGGCAGTTCTGTGGGCGGAAATGCCTTGTTGATGCCAGAGGTCAGAGAAGAATGGGCAGACTGGTTCGAGCTGATAGAAAGGCAACAGTGACTCAAATCGCCACCCGTTACAACCAATGTAGGCAGAAGAGCATCTCTGAACGCACAGTACGTCGAACTTTGAGGCAGATGGGCTACAGCAGCAGAAGACCACACCGGGTGCCACTCCTTTCAGCTAAGAACAGGAAACTGAGGCTACAATTTGCACAAGCTCATCTAAATTGGACAGTAGAAGATTGGAAAAATGTTGCCTGGTCTGATGAGTCTCGATTTCTGCTGCGACATTCGGATGGTAGGGTCAGAATTTGGCGTCAACAACATGAAAGCATGGATCCATCCTGCCTTGTATCAACGGTTCAGGCTGGTGGTGGTGGTGTCATGGTGTGGGGAATATTTTCTTGGCACTCTTTGGGCCCCTTGGAACCAACCACCATTGCAACGCCACAGCCTACCTGAGTATTGTTGCTGACCATGTCCATCCCTTTATGACCACAATGTACCCAACATCTGATGGCTACTTTCACCAGGATAATGCGCCATGTCATAAAGCTGGAATAATCTCAGACTGGTTTCTTGAACATGACAATGAGTTCACTGTACTCAAATGGCCTCCACAGTCACCAGATCTCAATCCAATAGAGCATCTTTGGGATGTGGTGGAACGGGAGATTCGCATCATGGATGTCCAGCCGACGAATCTGCGGCAACTGTGTGATGCCATCATGTCAATATGGACCAAAATCTCTGAGGAATGCTTCCAGCACCTTGTTGAATCTATGCCACGAAGAATTGAGGCAGTTCTGAAGGCAAAAGGGGGTCCAACCCGTTACTAGCTTGGTGTACCTAATAAAGTGGCCGGTGAGTGTACACACACACACATATATATATATATACATAAGTCCAGGTGCTCGCCCTTCTCAGTGGTTTGACTCTCCACCTCTTCATACAAAAAGTTAAAAAAATAGGCTGCACACCAAATTGTAAAAAAGAAGTGGGTACTTTATTCACCCAAGTGTTATGTTTTGGATCCTCTTCAGAATCTATATCTTTCAGAAAGGATTCTGAAGAGGATCTGAAACATAGCACTTGAGTGAATAAAGAACCCACTCTTTTTTACAATTTGGGTGCAGCCTATTTTTTCCTTTTTTTTTCACACAATATTTCCCACACGTGGGAATAAACTAGTTCACTTTTTTCACATTGAAGTCTCGGTGTGCTGCCATTTTTCTTTTACTTACATGTGGATGGACCCTGGTCTAGGTCCTGGGATGTGCACCTGAGCCATATTTATTTTTCTTGTTGAGTGCTGCTGCAACTCTGGCTTACTCATATATGTGTAAAGTAGTAAAATATATATGTAAAGTAGTTCAGGAGATCCATCCACACATTTTTTTTGCTTTGAGCAAAGTAAATATAGAAATAATGGGCTGTGAAATTCATTATAACAGGAAGAAACTTTCCTGCCATTGCTCAAATTCTCTGAGGGGGTCATTTAATCCCAAATGGGTAGGATTCTGGGAAAAGCAGTTAAAAGCCGATACATATCCACCTTAATAAACTTATTAGTCTTTTTTCATTTTTGTACTGTGTATTGGTTAGTGTAAAGTGACCTTTAAGAGGGTATAGAAATTCAAGGGAGCAGAATAAGTTATAGTAGCTTAAAGAGAACTTGTAAGGCAAATTAACCCCCAAAACAAAATATATTTTCTTAAATTGCCTTTCAAAAGCATTACCCCTGTGCCCTGATTGTCCCTCTAAATGCCTGTAAACTTGAGCAATCAGGTACTAAAGCTGTATGCGAATGACCTGTGAGGTCCAATGAATCATTATCTTATTCTCTTATTCAGCTGTTCAGCTTATTCATAAGTGGCAGGAACAGCCACGCCCCCAGTGCTTGACTGACAGCCTTTATAGTAATATGACACTCCTGGGACTGGCTGCCTCTATGGGCATCCTAATGCTGGAGGCCACACCCCCTGCAGCCTGTGTGTGTATTCAACTGCTCCCGGATGCAGCCCAGTGTATAGCAGAAAATGTCAGCAACTTGTGTAGCCAATGTCTATTTCTCTGACATGTGTATAGCAGAACATGTCAGGTACTTGTGTAGCTGATGTTTGTGTCTCTGACACGTGTATAGCAAAACATGTCAGGTACATATGTAGCTGATGTCTGTGTCTCACACATGAACATAGCAGAACAAAGCATGTCAGCAGATAAAGCACAGACACTAGCAATGCTTTATTATACATTATACACAGATATGAGCAGTCGATTAGGATTACCAACCTTTTTTTATGTTTGCCAAATGCTTGAATAATAAAAGAGAAATAATATTTTTAAGGCAAGTTTAAATTTCATTAGTATTTGGTACCATTGCCCTTAAACTGTATTACTTGATACTTGATACTTGTATTTTGTATATCTGTCAGTACCTGTCCAGCAACCACACAACCACAACCAGGCTTGGTGCTAGCTGGCAGACTAAGTAAGTGGTGGTGAACTCACTCAGCCACGTCCCTGCGGGCTAAGGCCCTGCCTAAAGCAGTTAAACCGCCCTGATAAGGGTGAACCCACTATCAGGAATCTAACTGATGGTCCCTATGTGACCCTACAAGATGACAGGGAAGGCTTACTTCGTCTGACAGCTGCTGGATGGTGGAACGGACAGGTAACCAGAATACAGGAATAGACCAGTGTTCACACTGGTGCACAGAATACTAACATAGGTCTGAGACAGTGAAAGCGGGATAACACTAGGAGGTAAACGATACTGAGGGACAAACAACAGATACAGGCAGACAAGCAGAAACAAACAAACTGGGTCAAAACCAAGATGGCTGCATAGGTAAAAAATCGGATACAAAACACAGAATACCAAACAAGATAGCAAGAGCACTAGATACACAGGTAAGACTTGAAATAACCAGACAGGATATGATGGGAATAGGCAGGTATATAAGTCAGTTCCCGGACACACCTCCAGCAGCACACTGGAGAAATTGTGTAGTAACCCAGGTAGAAATCAGGCTTGTGTAGAAATCAGGCTAGTAATCCTTGCTGGGCAGGGCTGAAATGCAAGGAGCAGGGTGTGGCTCAGTTAATCCAAACATTAAGCCACAGTTCACACACAAATAAATGCTATCTATTCCGCAAATGGCGGATAGTGCAATGTTTAGGCACAGACATTACAATATCTTTCCAAAAGCTTCTCACAATAGTAGGTAGCAATTTTTTAATAGAACTGGTATAATTGAGTCATGTTTGTAGCTGTCTTGCTCTCACCAGCCTTTTCAGCTTTTCCCGTAAATTTTCAATAGAATTCAGAACAGGGCTTTGTGATGGCCATTCCAAAACATTGACTTTGCTTTCCATAAGCCACTTTGCAACCAGTTTGGCAATATGCATTGTGTCTTTAACTTTCTCGCTGATGTCCTGAGATGTTGCTCCAGTATTGCCACAGAATGTTCTTTCCTCATGACGCTATCTATTTTCTGAAGTGCACCAGTCCCTCCTGCAGCAAAACAACCCCACAACATGATGGCCTTAATCGCCAGTCTTCTTTCTGACCCCAGTAAAATTCTTTCTTGAATAGATATACTGGTGTGCTTTTAGTCCTGCATCATGTCATAAGGCTTCCTGAAGGTCATGCTCGATGTCAAGGGAGCTGCCCTACAAGGCATGATCTGCCCTGGCTGGTGCAGGACATGAGATTACTGACAGTGGTAACATTTTGATTCTTCATTATAGTCATTTGAATGTAAGTTATGCTTATTCCTGGAATACACCTTTAACTAACCTATGATTACTTTGTATCATATTCAAGTTTTCTAGTAGGAAATCAATAATTTTTCCCTACGTAAGCAATGTTTTATAGTTAAAAAAGTAAACATATTGGGGTTATTTATCATACCCCGGCATTCATTCACCAGCGTATGATAGAGCTGATGCCCCTCCTATGCAGCCAGATATATCAAGAGGTCTCTTGTTGTATCCAGTGGGTGGTCCCTTTATAGAAATAGGCACAATGAGTCTACTAATCACTCCATAGCTGGCCGTACCCACAATATGCCAACATTTGCAATAATTGCAGAGCTTCTACGACAGTGTTCGGGCATTGAAGGCCTGATAAAAAGGCCTGTGTGTATCATGTAGAGCAGTGATTTTCAACCTTTGAGTCGCGGCACACTTTTTATACTTAGAAAATCCTGGGGCACACCACCAACCAAAATAGCACAAAATGACACTAAAACAGTCATATTATACATATAGTTAACAATATAGATTCTAAATTTTTTTTAACCTGGGTCTGTTTCGATAAACACAAAAGGGATATCCTGGCAGGAATGGTGGAAAGACACACACGAAGCTCTTCCTCAACAGTTCTCAGTTTCTCCCTGTTTTTAGTATATGGTGCTGATTATTATGTGGCTTATATACTGCAAAATAAAGGGGTACAATGAGAAGTACAATGGCCATGAGGCCAGAGTACAAGTGCCAGCTCATATTCTCTGCATATGAGCTATTACTTGTAGTACTCCAGCCTCATGACTATAGTATTTCTCATTTTACATTTCTCATTGTTATATGCAGTATACTGCCGGATTACTAAAAGTACCAGCTCATATGCTGAGTATTCTGCCAACAGTTCATATACTCAGGCAAAAACTCATATAGTCAGCATTATTGGTAGCATTACCTTGGCGGTGGGCAAATGCGAGAGTCTCTCTGCTCTCAGCATGATGCTCCGGCCTCGGTGATGTCATTTAATGGCGCGAGGTTCAAAGCTTGCGCATGTGTTATTGTACACGTCTCCTACATTGTAAGAAGCCGTGACTGCGCATCGCTGCGCATTGCCAGGAAGCAAAACACAGGGGGCACCATAGTTTGGGGAACTTTCCCCGCGGCACACCTGACCATGTGTCACAGCACACTGGTTGAAAATCACTGATGTAGAGTACATTATTTAAAAAGCTTAAATGAATGCCTAAATGAAAAGAGATTGATGAGATTTTTGTGTCTTTAGTTAACTGGTTGCCGCCACGTGACGAAATAGATTGTCCTAATTAGCGTACCGTTGCCAGATTAGGATGAACTATTTCATCCTTGGGATTGCGATGGCACTTTCAGTGTGCCAGCATGATGTATATTAGGAAACAGGTAATTAGGCTTACCGGTAATTAGGATTCCATTAGTCCCTGATGACGGCTCACCTGGAGGATGCCCCTTGACCTCTATAGGGACAGGAAGAAGAGAGGTTAAAAGGCCCCTCCCGCAGCCTAACTCAAGTGTCTACCAAATAACTACACCGGAATGGATGCAACAAAACAAATGGGAGAGAATATGGAGGCTGTCATGGTGGACTAATGGAAATCTAATTAACAGTAAGCCTAATTACCCATTTCCACTTCGTCCCCCATGATGACCCACCTGGAGATGTAACAAATGAGATGACAATTCTAGGGCGGAATGACAGCTTGTAAAAATTTCCATCCAAAAGATGGGTCAGCTGATCTTTGCAAAGCCAAACGGTAATGTCGTACAAATGTGGAATGAGAAGACTAGGTGGCTGCTTTGCAATTCTGGTCTAAAGAAGCTCCCCAAGATGCTGCCATGGGATGTGTTGAAGGAGTTTTAAGGATTTCAGGAACTGGTCTATGTTCTAGTTGAGATGGCCAGTTTCAACCACCTTGCTATAGATGCCTTGGATCTTCCTCCTTCTGCTACCTTGATGTAGTGTATAACAGTAACAGTTCTTTTTACATCTAGGTTGTGCCAATCAGATTCTTTGCAGTTACTTGCATTCTGGCTGAACAATGGAAGGATTATCTCTTGATGCCTGTGAAAATTAGACATTACTTTAGGAGACTATTCACCACAATATAAGGAACTCAACCACTCAATTATAAAAACTCAAAATATTTATTTCATAATTTTTAAATACAAAATACGATATTACATCACATTTTCACATTTATACAATTTCTTCCAATGGGGATATGAACTTAAGCACATTGGCACTTTAATGTGGTGATATCCTGACAAAATAAGATAATTAATAACACATAGTTTATTTATAAATCAATATGGAGTAAAAATATTAGGTTTAAATTAATTAAGATACAATATATTGTTCTAAAAAGAATTTATACATTATAAGGGTCTATATAGTAATTTATTTCTAATTTCTAAAGATGGGTGTCTAATTATCAAAACATCCTTCTAGTATATTATGTAATGTCCTCCATATCTAAATATAAATAGACCGTGCTCTACCTTTTTTCACAACACAATCTTCCACCGGTAGTGAGCATGTCAGTGGGAAATCCGTCCGGTGACATCACTGTGTGATCCAGTCCACGGCGCGTGTACGTTTCAGAATGGAACGGGAAGTATTCTCCCCTCCTGCAGGCTGGACTGCGCATGCAGGGTGGAGACCGGACGCTGCCTGTCGGCCATTTTGGTACAGGCAGGACATGCACCACAAAAACTTGACATGCACCATCACTTCCGGAGATATATGATAGACAGGTTCAGTAACCATTTGATGAAAAAAGATGAATAAGACTAAACTGACCATGATTGGCCAGCCAAGGGTTTAAATAGCCAGGTCTTCCCTTTGTTGGGACACACTTCATGAGGAAGCAGCTAGAGAAACACGAGTCAGGGCGAGGTGGTAGTGACAGCTGATTGCAGAGGTAATTACTATTTTAGCCAGTAGCATATATCCGATGATGAATTTACACCAAATATGAATTTGATGTGACTACTAATGAAACGACCATTGCGACCATTTTTAGTGAATATTTTATGTACAGTCATATTTTGTTTGACAAGTATGAAATATTTCGAGATTTTAGTATTAAGTGGTTGAGTCCCTTATATTGTGGTGAATAGTTGTAGGGGACTACCAGTGAATGGATTGGAGTAGGACAGCATTAATTTTGGTGATATTACTTTAGGAGAGAAATATGGATTGAGAGAAATTATGATCCTATCTTCCAGTATTCTATGATAGGGTTCATTAATAGTAATGGCTTGCAAATCTCAAAGTCTTCTGGCAGAAGTTATAGCCACAAGAAACACAGCCTTGAGTGTTAGGAGTTTGATATTGATATCTGTCAATGGCTCAAAGGGGTCCTTTATAAGGACAGTAAGAACCAATGACAGATCCCAAGATGGGAGGTCTAAGTAGGTAATAAGTTCGTATCCCATTTGTGACTGAATGCGTCCAGCGTTTGGTAAGTCTTGCTGATTGCGAAAAGAAATGGTTGCACTTGCTATTTTGGAATGTTGCAAATAGATCCCATTGGGGTTCTCCCCATCTTAGAGTTAAAGAACAAAAAACGTCCTGATTCAAGCAACATTCGTGCTGATCCAGGTTTTTTCTGCTTAGGGAATCCGTCGTCTGATTCTCTGACCCTTTCAGATGGGTGGGTGTTCAGGAGAGAACATTTTCTTCTGCCCAATAAAAAAATTTGGGGGAAAGATTGAGAAGTTTTTCTGATCTTGACTTTTGATGTAGGAAACCGTTGTCATAGTGTCGGACAGTATTCGTATGTGATGGTTGTGTAGATGGAGATGATCTGATGTTAGTGCTTGCCAAACCGCTTTGAGTTCTCTTTATTTTGAAGAAATTCTTTGGGCCTTCTTCTCCCAGGAACCTTGTACTGGCTGATGCAGGAATTTGTCTCCCATCCTGTCTGGTTTGCATCTGTCTGGATTGGGATTTGTGGATGATAATGCCAGTAAACACCTCTCTAAAGATTTTTTATTTTGGTCCACCACCAAATAAATGTTTTTACCTGATGCAGAATCTTTATTTTGGAATTCAGATTATGCAAATTTGTGTCCCAAGATGAAAGAATCCATTTCTGCCCAGTTCTGGAATCATTCTGGGCCCATGCTATGGACTGAATACAGGAAGTTTATTTCCCTAGCAGTTTCATTGCCGATTGGATGGATATTTGATCCTTCTTGAAAAACAACTAGATCTGCTGCACCAAATCGTTCCCTTTTTCCTGTGGAAGAAAAGACATTTGTCTATGTAAGTCCAACAAAACCCCCAGTAACTTCTTCTGTTGTTCTGGCACTAGATCCGATTTTTCAAAATTTATCAACCAGTCTAGCCTTAACCTTAAATTTTTTAAGCTCTGTTGAGATGATAAATCAAGAGCTGCTTGTGATTCTGCCACAATTAAAAGGTCGTCTTAGTAAGGGATTATGATTATATCTTGTTTCCTTTTTTTCATGATTTTTTTTCGAAAAAATTTGGCGTGCAAAAGGGTAAGGCAGAAAATTGGAAATGTATTAATTCTCCCCCTGGAGAGTGAATAGCCATTCTTAGATATTTCTTTCTGGGGTGGTGTATAGGAACATGATAGTAAGCATCTTTTTAAATTCTGGAGTAGCTGAACTCACCGATTGCATTTTGAACTTCTGATAAGCGATGAACCCATTGAGTGGTTTCAGATTGATGATCAGTCTGTAAGAACTTTTGGGTTTGGGTACTAAGAAGAGTGGGTTGTAGAACCCCTGTCCTTGTTCTTCATGAGGAACTTCTTTGATGACCTTCATGAGGGATAAGGCTTTTAGTTCAGTCTACTAATGTGAAAAAGATGAGGAAACTTGGATCTCAACAAGTTTTTCGGGGGGAAGATGGGAAAATTTGATACGGTAACCATTGGATACAATATGGCACATTTACTTACCCGTGCAAGGAGTTTTTCCAAAGTGCATTGTTCTGACGATAATGCACTGTGCCAAGATTCACTAAGATTGTGCGCCCAATATCCTGAATGTGTCTCCACCGGAGTTCACCTTCATCTTTCTGGTGTATGTAAGTGCATTGTCTTGTGACACAAATTGAAAGTTAAATCCTGCGCTCAGTCCGAATCCGTCGGAACATCTGACGGCGCACCCCCTGATCTGTTTCATGGAAGCCAGCGCAGCTGCGCCAAAATTCGACTGTGTGCAACACAATCCCCTGCTAAATACCTGTCCAAGCGGCGTAAATCTCAAAAACCATTAACCACGAAAGTGTGATCCGCGAATCTTAGTAAATAAGCCTCAATATATAATACACGAGTGTTTGAGGTAACAGAACTCCAATATAAAGCCAAGTCCAGTAATCGTCCACCCAATGTGGTGTCAGTGTTTTTTCTGGGCCCTTGAGTTGCTAGAGCTGAAGAGGAATCCTCTAACTTTTCTACCTTTTGGGTAGCTCCAGCGACCTGATTTCCCTTTACCACGAAAGGAATTATGTTGATCTTTCCTATCCCTAGAGAGATTGGTCTTCCAATCCTTTTTAATTTCAGGAAAGTCTTTTTTCTTTTCAGTTGCCTTCTCTAGAATAGAGTCCAATTTTGGTCCAAATACGAAGTCGCTTGAAAAAAGGATATTACATAGTCTATATTTTGAGCAGACATCTCCCGGCCAATGTTTTAGCTACAAGGATCTTCGAGCCGCAATGGACAAGGCTTCTTCTTTTGAGGCATTCAGCAGAAGAATCTGCTAAGACACCTGTTGCTACTTTCAGTAAAGGTAATGATTCCAGAAGTAGGTGCTTGGGCGTTTCCACTTTGATATGAGCTTCTAGTTGAGCTGTATCTTCAAAAGGAAGATCTGTATTTTTTACTACCTTAAACATTTGAACGTCCATTTTTGGAATATTATCCCAGTCTTTGGTTTAATTAATATCAAAGGCTAGCCGGTTTCGAAATTCTCTAGTTAATTGAAGTCTTTTTTCAGGTTCACCCCATTCGGGCTGAACTAGTTCCTTCAGTGTGTTGTAAATGGGAAATACCCTCCTCTTCTTAGACCTTAATCCTCTAAACAATTCATCCTGAATAGACATTTCTGGTACTACATCTTCTAATTTTAAAGTGTTATGTACTGTACTTTAAGAAGGTTGTCCAGATGTTCATTAGAAAAGAAATCAAGCAATTATCTCATCTAAATTCATATCCGTTTTCTCCTGAAATGTAATGTCTTGATGTGAGCCAAAGGGAACCTCTGAGTCAGCGCCCAAAGGAGAGTCAGATACAAGTTCTCAAGTCTGGGTATTTTTGGGGGAGAAGGTGCAGGAAGAGGGTCCGACAGATGAAGAGAGACATCCGATTTAAGAGCAGATTTTAAATCGTCTATCAGTGCTGATCTATCTTCCATAACCGGTCTGTCCAAACAGTATTTGCATACGGGTCTTTTATATTTGTCACTCAATTTATAAATACACAGGTTACACCTCCTAACTGCATTTTTAGTTTTAGGCCCTTCCTCTTCTCTTTTTCTTTAGGAAAATGTCCTTAGAGAGAAAAAGGAGGGCTGGATTAGGCCCTATTACAAATACATATGCCAGCACATAATTATATCACAGGCAGCACCTTCTTACAATAGCATGGTGGAGTACTGGTTCTGCTTCTTCAGCCATATTCAAGCCCTGAGAGCAGATCTAGAGACCTCAGATCACTGTGACTAACCTGCTGGATGTATTTTATACTATATTGAACCTAGTGGCTATCTCTCAGGAGCAGATTTAGGTCACTTCCGGTTCTGGCCCGGAAGTCGTCATGCACTGGAAGTCGTCATGTGTGCCACTCGCGACCGCCTGTCTTCCATAGTGGAGACCAGCATTCCACCGTGGCGAGCCAGAGTATAGAGCGGATCAGAGACCCACTGTGAGGAAGCCAACTATGATCCACGAGTGAGCGCCTGTATAGCTTCCAAATAAAGCTCCCCCGGGGTACTCGGCCATGAGAGCCAATCGAGGTAGGAGCGGAGTGAACCTGGACCTTAGTCTGGCCGGGGTTTGCTGAAATATATGCACCTCACCCCACCTGCAAGGGGAGAGAGATAGCACCTCTCTCCTCCTGACCAATGTAGGGACAGGAAGAATACTGGAGGAAGGCTACAGGAGGGTCCTTTCAGCCTCTCTTATTTCTTTCCCTATAGAGGTCAAGGGGCATCCTCCAGCTGGGCTGTCATGGGGGACCAAATGAAAACCGCCTACCTTATCCCCACTGTGTCTGCCCGGCATGAAGATCTCTTCTAGTCAAGCAGTTAATTCCTTTAAAAGGGATCCCTCTCTCATTCCCCTGGCCCACTGCAAAGTGATCGTATGGTGCCAGAAGTTACAATGGCAGCTGGAGGTCTGACGAAGACCTCTGCATCTGCCATCTACGGTGGCCTATTAGACCACCCAATAAAATACTGACAAACGCAATACAATGCAGTACATTAGTGGGAATCAAGGTATCCCCAGTGTAATTCCCCACCCCCCCAAAAAAATAAATAAAACCCACAAAAATCACCCATTTCTTTACATAAAGTTATATTTTGTGCTTAAAAAAGAAAATAACCCCCTCCCCACACAAAATTGATATTGTCATGTCAATAGCAACTTTATAAAAAAAGTAAAAAAATAAAATTCAAAATTGCAATTTTAAAGCTTCCTGTCTCCCAAAAATATGTAATGGAAAGTAATCAAAAAGTCAAATGTACCCTATAATAGTACCACTCTAGCCATTATCTTTTACAGCAATAAACAAGCCCTAATAACAATCTTTTAATTTAGGAATAAAAAAGTTATAGCTCTCAGAATATGGCAACACATAGACAAATGCAGTTTCCTTAAAAAAGTATTTGCTAAAGTAGTAAAACATAAGAAAACCTGTACATGTTCAGTGTTTTTTTAATCATTTTAACCTACAGAATATTTTTAGAATATTTATTATACTCTGTGGAAAACTATGTAAAAATTTGAGATAAAAAAGGATCAAAATTATTTTTTGCTGCAGGAAAGAGTATAGAATATATAGAAGAGCGAATACATTTGAATCATTATGCTGTTTTTACCATAAAAATTAACCCATTTTAAAATAAAAATCTTACAGGAAAAAACAAGATCTCATATGCCTTCGTTAGATAAAAAATATTTTTTGGGAATTTGAGATGGGAACAAAGTAAAAAGGGTTGTGTCCTAAAGGACATTTTAGGCCGTGTCCTTAAGGTGGTAAGCAAGGTGAGTAAAAGCATATAAAACTTGAAATTTATTCACATAAGACAATTTTTTTTAAGTGTCAAGAATTTAAAGACACCCTCTCTCTTTGTATTTGTATTGGAGTCTTATAAAATTACTTACAGAAAAAGAATCTGATTTTTTACAATAAAGTGTGAGAAAGTTCTTTGAGTTGAAAATACTTGCAGAACTGCAGAGTCATATTATGCTTATTATATCTAATTTTCTTAAGGTACAGAACACCATTATCTTTGAAAGAAAATAAAAGTCATTCTCTAGATTGGTGTAAGTCACTATAATATACGCGATTAGCTCTTCCGGTAAAAAAAATATTACAATTACTGGAGCATTAAATATTTGAAATCATAAAATATATTGAAAATGGAAACTTTCAAGACAGGCGCTTCATTTCATGCAATTGCAGTACAGTTTACATATTTTCTGAGAAGAAATCAGATTTAACATTTTCATCAATGTAAGTAAGTACTCAATGAAAAATAAAATGTAAATCATAATGGTTTGCAGAAGCCATTTAAATATTTTGTTTTATATTTGTAACTAAAATAGTATAGAATGTTCGTTTGGTAGTTCTTACACAGTGTCAATATGTAACATGTGAGGGACCTCAGAATTTATTAAGGATTTTTCTGGGCTAAAAATATTGAAAAGGATAAAAAAGTATGTGTTAAGTTAGGGATTGGATCAGTTACTTAACACATACTTTTTTATCCTTTTCAATAAAAAATAAAAAGAAGGATAAAAAAGTATGTGTTAAGTAACTGATCCAATCCCATCTTTAGCTGAAGTGACATCCTTGCTAGATAGATTTAGTAAAATATCTTATTATAAATTAAATGCGAGCAAGTCCCTTATTTTAGGCGTGAACCTAACAGACTGCATGATAGATCAGATCAAATCTAAATATCCATATCAGTGGGCGACACATTCTATCCCATACCTAGGAATTAACCTTGCTTTTCCTGCCAGGAAACTTTTCGAGCTGAACTATATCCCTCTCATAAATCAGACAGAGCAAGATCTAAAGCACTATGCCAAAGCATTCACTTCATGGGTGGGAAAGGTAGCAACCATCAAGATGATGGTCTTGCCCAATATAACATATATTTTTAGAAACGTTCCCATCCATGTCAACAAAACTTTCCTTCAAAAACTTCAAAAACTAAAAAACAAATACATATGGTCAAATGGTAGACCTAGAGAAGCCGCTAAAATTTTGTATCACCCACAAGAAGAAGGAGGTCTGGGGCTTCCATGCTTGAGCACTTATTACAATGCAGCTATCCTCGAACAAGCCAGACAGTGGCTACAGCAAGGGCAATCAAAGCATTGGTTGCAAATAGAAAACGAATTCCATGGGCACATGCCATTGGCAGCCCAATTATGGGCGATTAATTTTGATACCCCTATAATGACACCACAACTCCTAACAATTAAAGCAGGGATACAAAAATGGTGTTTATATACCAAAAACAAGTCTTTGCTTTGTCTAAAAATTAAAGACTTCCCTTGTAACTTAATAGCCCACTTTGTAGAAGATCTAGACATAACTAACTGGGTAGCTCTTGGCATTTCAACAATAGGTGACATTTGGGAAAAAGACCACTTATTGGCATTCACAGAGATAGGCACTAAGTACTTAGTTCCCAGACATGATTTTTATAAGTATCTGAGATTGCGGCACTTCCTATCCCAGGTGTCACAGACGCCAACAAACAGCCAGAACATATTTAACTCAACGTTCCTGCATCACAACAAACTTTCCAAAGGGATTAGTATGGCATACAAGGCTATGATATCCTTGACGGAAAACCCAATATCTAACTACTTAGGAAAATGGGAAAAGGACCTGCATATTTCCATTGACGTAGATTCATGGAAAGCAGGTTTAAGAATAGGGAAATCATTATCTAAATGTGTTACACATATGGAAACCAGGAAGAAAATCCTATATAGATGGTACTACACACCAGAAGTGTTGTCAAAAATATATCCAAACTCCTCAGCAAAATGTTGGAGGTGTGGCAAAGAGTTAGGCACAATAATACATATTTTCTGGTCATGTTCATCTCTGCTAGGATTTTGGAAGCAAGTAGAAACGATGGTAGGGAAAATATTAAAAGAACCATTCACACCACATCCAGAGCTAGCTCTTTTAGGTTTAGGATTGGAAAATTTCACCCCTAAAGAAAGAATAATAATATTTCATGTTACCACAACAGCTATCACACTAATAGCGTCAATATGGAAATCCAAAGGTATACCAAACTTTACAGAATTGACAAACAGGGTATTCAACAACTGTATTATGGAAAAACTACTTGCCTTTTCTGAGGGTAAACCAAAATCATTTTATGGGAAATGGGAACTGTGGCTGTTATCAATATATTACAAAGCATCAGCACACTTTGAAATTGAAGACAAATCACTATGTTAATTTGCAAATTCTTAGTTGCTTAACTAAAATAGGGAATTAGCAAATCTACCCCTAACACTCCAGAGTGTATTGCATAGAAATAGTCTGACCTATTTATAGTTAGTTTGGTTATGTTTATGCCAAAATGGCATGTTTTACCTGATTAGAGATGAGCGAACACTAAAATGCTTGGGTACTCGTTATTCGAGACGAACTTTTCCCGATGCTCGAGTGCTCGTCTCGAATAACGAACCCCATTGAAGTCAATGGGAGACTCGAGCATTTTTCAAGGGGACCAAGGCTCTGCACAGGGAAGCTTGGCCAAACACCTGGGAACCTCAGAAAAGGATGGAAACACCACGGAAATGGACAGGAAACAGCAGGGGCAGCATGCATGGATGCCTCTGAGGCTGCATAATCGCACCATTATGCCAAAATTATGGCCAACAGCATGGCCATGACAGAGTGACAGAATGAAGCTAGATAGCATCTAAAACATCCAATAATTGACCCTGACACTATAGGGGACGGCATGCAGAGGCAGCGGCAGCAGCGGCAGGCTAGAGAGTGGCATGGCGACATACCCTAAATGGACTCAGGCTTCAAACCAATGGGTGGCAGAGAGGAACCAAAGGAGGTGAGCAAGAAGCGCTCAAATAATATCGGTACATGATAAAAGTTTGCCAGTATATTTTGTGGATTACACAGCAGGGTGGCGACAAAGTTAACATGGAAGCCATGAAAACAACCCAAAATTCTGCCTGACACAGCTCGTTTGATAAGGGGACCATGTATGGAGGCAGTGAACTAGTGCTAGATTAAAGGGGCTTGCATAATTACAAACATGTTTAGTTGGATCTTGGCATGGGAGCTGGCGCTCGCTGGCCAGGCGAAGCTTTCGCAATCCAAGCCCTGTCTTAGGCTCTCGCCCAACAAACAGCACTTTCTAAGAACCTTTTGATATAGATCAAGTGTAGTAGCGTTCTTTAGTTTAGGATGATGGCGGGTGAGGGCGAATGTAACGATGCGCAGAAGCGCTGAAATAATACATGTAAATGATCAATTTGCAAATATATTTTGTGGTTACCAGCAGGGTGGCGCAAAGTTAACAATTTTGATGTGGAATGCCCGTATACAGCTCTTGGGCTGTGGTTGGGCTTTTATGCCTAGGCCAGCAGTTTCAGCACCGCCTGCTCGTCCTAGCGACGGCAACTGCTGCTGTTGTGCCTAGAGCTCCCGACTGAGAAAAAAATGGCGCCCATGCCCACGGATGGGTAATTGAGGAGGGAGGGAGGTGGAGGAGGTGTGGGAGGAGGAGGGGTATAGTAGGCCT
The DNA here is from genome assembly GCA_019512145.1 of Engystomops pustulosus. Lineage (NCBI taxonomy): Eukaryota > Metazoa > Chordata > Amphibia > Anura > Leptodactylidae > Engystomops > Engystomops pustulosus. The sequence continues at coordinate 46,902,679 of CM033649.1, forward strand.
TTGAGACCTGGACCGAGGTAGGCCCCGCATCCTCTGCTCGGCATTAATATACAGCCCCAGGGTAAGACTGGTCGGCTGCACGGTATAGCTCTTTGGATTGGGGTGAGTTGTAAAGGCGAGAAGGCAGATGCAAGCGTTCCTGCAGGGAGGTTCGATAACCGCTTAGCTCAACAGCACTAACCTTTATGATCAAGGTATAGGTCTTATGTTAGGATATGCGGGTGAGGGGAATGTAAACAGATGCGCAAGAAGCGCTAAATAATATCCCTAAATGTAAAAGTTTTGCCAGTGATTTTTTGGATAACACAGGCAGGTGGCGACAAAGTTAACAACTTTGATGTGGAATCCATGAAAACAACCCAAATTTCTGCCTGACACACCTCGTTTGATAAAGGGACGATGTAGGGAGGCAGTATATGGACGACTTTTTGGGAGGTAGAATGGAGACAACGGGTGGAGGGCTGCTCATGGAGACAATTTTAATTTGGATAGTGCTTGGTATGTGGCAGTCCAAAAAATTTCAAACCCAGTAGGAGCAGGTAGGTGAGCCCTCCAGTAAAAATGGGAATAGTTGTTGCCGTGTATGTGGGCAATCCAAAATTTTCAAACAGAGGAGCAGGGTAGGTTGGCCCCAGTAAAAATGGAAATAGATTGAGTTGCCTGTATGTGGCAGTCCCAGACAATTGTTCAAACCAGAGGAGCAGTAGGTGGCCCTGCAGAAAATAAATAGATTGAGTGCCTGTATGTGGCAGTCCAAAAATTTTCAAACCCAAGTAGCAGTACGGTGGCCACTGCCAGAAAAATGAATAGTTGAGGGCCTGTATGTGGCAGTCCAAAAAAGTTTTCAAACACAAGGAGCAGGTAGGTGGCCTCCAGAAAAAAAATGAAAGTTGAGTGCCTGTATGGTGCAGTCCCAAAAATGTTTCAACCAGAGGAGCAGGTAGGTGGCCCTGCGAAAAGGAAATAGATGGAGTGCACTTATGTTGGCGATCCAAAAAAGTTTTCAACAACCAGAAGGAGCAGAGTAGGTTGCCACTGCAGAACAATGGATAGCATTTTGCCGTATGTGGCAGTCCAAAAAATGTTCCAAACCAGTAGAGCAGGTAGGTGGGCCTCAGTAAAATGGACATAGATTGAGTGCCTTTAGTGGCAGTCCCAAAAGTTTTCAAACCAGAGGAGCAGGTAGGTGGCCCTCCAGAAACATGAATAGATTGAGTGTCCTTTATGTGGCAGTCAAAAAAAAAGTTTTCAAACCAAGAGGAGCAGGTAGGTGCCTGCCAGAAAATGGAATAGATGAGTGCCGTATGGTGGCAGTCCCAAAAAGTTTTCCAAACCAGAGAGCAGGTAGGTGGCCCGCCAAAAATGGATAGATGATTGTGCCTGTATGTGGCGTCCCAAAAGGTTTTCAACAGAGGAGGCAGGTAGGTGGCCTCCATAACAATGGATTAGATTGAGTGCCTTGTATGTGGCAGTCCCAAAATTTTTAACAAGACCGAGAGTGGCACTCCGAAGAATAGTGAGTGCCTTAGTGGCTCCACTTCACAGACGATCCAAATTAAATTCCCTGCCTAAGTACTATAGCGAGCCAGTGGGCCCTGTCAAAAAATAGCCATTCTCCTCTGCCTTTATGCTACAAGAGGGAGAAGGAAGTGAAAATGAGGAGGGAGGAGGAGTGGGGAGTGCGATCAAATTATTCAGGTGAGCTTCCTTCACTCGGTGGAGATTGGAAATAATAGAAATCCAGCTTTATTCATTTAATAAGCGTAGCCTGTCAGCGCTGTCAGTCGACAGGCGTGTACATTATCGGTCTGATGATGGCCAACCAGCTGCACTGAAAACCTGCTCGGACAAACGACGTAAGCGGACAGGGGCAGGCAAAAGAACCTCAGGCGTTAAGCGCAGTTCCGTTCCACATGTCCAGACTTATGAAACCCAGTAGTTGTGGAGGCGTGTTGATCATTTAGGACGATGGTACGCGTGGTCAGCTACGTATCCTCACCATCTTTCTGTAAAGATCAGCCCTATCTCCGAGACTGGGGGACAGGTCGACAGTGTCTTGCTGGGGTGACAGTAAAGCTGGCAAAAGCTTGTAAAGCCGTACACTTGCCAGTGGCTGGACAAGCGCCTGCTCGCCTACTCTCCCTCGGTACTGTCCGCAGAAACTACGCAATCTGCCGCAAGCGCTGTCACGAAGGGACCATAGTGTTTCAGCTTGTGCTACCAGCCTGCCTGGCGTATTCATGCATTTCTCACACTCCTTTCCTCCTCTCAGGGATGAGAGTTGGAAAGATTTTGCTTGTACCGTGGGTCCCCGGCAAAAGATGTGAACACCCAGTAATCGGATGGCTGGAATAAATTCTTTGAACGCGAGGGTCACGGGATAGGCAGCCCTAGCATGAAACTGCCATAGCGCCAGAGTACCAACGCGTAGAATTCACTCCCTCACTGGCACTGACTGTCCATTTCCTCCTCCTCCAACTCCTCCAAATCCCTTCTTCTGCCCATACACGCTGAACAGTGAAGGACTCAACAATGGTCCCCTCTTGTGTCTCGCAACATTCTCCTCCTCTTCCTCCTCATCATCCTCCACCTCAACATCCTCCGATATGCGCTGAGAAACAGACCTCAGGGTTGCTTTGGCTATCAACAAGGGAATATTCTCCCCCGTCTCTTGTGACAGGCCAAAAGCTTCCGATTATATGCTGACCAGAGAGTTTTTTTCCAACAGGCAAGCAGAGGGATGGTGAGAGCTGATGATGGCGGCATCGCCACTGACCATACGTGTGACTCCTCAAGTTACTCAGCACCTGACAGATATCAGACCATCCACGTCCAATCCTCATTGTAGACTTGAGGAAGCTGACTGACCTGACTACCAGTTCTGGTGGAAGTTGACATCTGGCAGTTACATCGCTCTGCGCTGCTGGTAAACTACTGGATAACATGGTCAGTGTTGAATTCCACCTCGTGGGCACGTCGCACAACAGTCGGTGAGCGGGCAGCTTGGAGGCGGCGCCATGCGCTGCCCTGAGAGTGGCAGGCATCTTGCGGCTGTGACTTCCTGAAATGCGCACAGATGCGTGCGCACCTTCGTGAGCAAACAGACAGATTGGGGTTGTCTTGAGGAAACGCTGCACTATCAGATTTAACACTGGGCCAGGCATGGCACATGTGTCAGTCTGCCGAGTTGCAGAGCCGCCACCAGGTTACGGCCGTTGTCACACACAACCATTCCCGGCTTGAGGTTTCAGCGGTGCCAGCCACAGATCAGTCTGCGCCGTGATGCCCTGTAATAGCTCTGGGCGTGGTGTGCCTTTTGGTCGCCTAGGCTCAGCAGTTTGAGCACCGCCTGCTGTCGCTTAGCGACGGCACTGTGCTGCTGCCTAGAGCTAGCGCTGATGAGCCGTGCCCAGGATGTAGTTCGGGAGGAGGGAGGATGGGGTGGGAGGAGGAGGAGGCATAGTAGGCCTGAAAACACCGGACCGAGGTAGGCCCCGCATCCTCGGCGTCGGCAGTATATGAGCAGCCCCAGGTCAGACTCGGTCAGCCTCCACCAAGTTACCCAAGGTGCCTCAGGATATAGAGTGGCCCTGCCCGGCAGCACTCGTCCACGGTGTCCGTGGTCAGGTGGACCTTGTCAGAAAACGGCGTTGGTCAGGGCACGGATGATGTTGTCTGACACGTTGCTGGTGGCAGGGCTGGGACGGCACATCGGGAAAAGTCTAGTGGGGCTGGACGGGACCGAATACCGAGGGGCGGCCGCCGCCCAATGAGGTGCCGAAAGGCCTCGGGCCTCTACTAGCCTATAGGGCAGCATCTCCAGGCTAAGCAATCTGAGATGTGCACATAAGGGCTTGGGCGTGCGGGTGGTTGTCACTATATTGTTTTCCGTCTCCAGCGCCTGGGGTAATGGAGAGCTGAACGCTGGTGGATGCTGTGGAGGATCGTGGAGGCGACGATGGGTTTTTGTGCCAGGTCCTGGGCAGGGGGCTGACTAGCAGCTGACACAGGGGAAGGAGCAGTGGTGTGCCACGGCCGGAGTGAACGGGCTTGTTGCCACTGAGTGGGGGCTTAGCATTCATATGCCTGCGCTACTGGTGGTAGTTAAGCTTAGTATGGTGGACCCCCTGCTGACCTGGTTTGGCAATGTTGCCACACCACAGTCCGTCGGTCATCGCGGGTTTTTTAAAGAAACCTCCACACTTCTGAAGATACTAGCCCTCGCCGCAGAGCCCTCACCACGGGAGACTTCACTAGTTGACAGTGGCGCTGATGCACAGCTCTGGCCTGCCTCCGTCTGGCCCCACCACTGCCTCTTCCAACATGTCAGGTCAGAGGACTCCCTCCGTCTCTCAGAAGCCACGTGTTCACCCGGCCTCTCAACCCAGCTTGGGTCTGTCACCCTCATCCTCCGATCCCAGTCTGCTCCCCCCTCGGACTTCCTGCCCTGACAACAACTTCCCCACTGTCTGACAACCGTGTCTCCCTCATCGTGGACACCTCTTTACACACTTTTCCCCCCCCCCCAACTACGTGCAAGAAGGTATCATCCCCACAGACTGTGACGGTGGCAAACATGGGCATCGAAAATTGCTCAGCCAGCAACGACAAGTGGTTTGTGACTGTGGGAAGGGTCCAGAAACAGTTCCTCAGAGTATGCCGGTTCAAGCCAAATTTTCCTGGGAGGGGGCTGAGAGGGCGCTGGGGGGAGAGGCTGAGGTGCAGGAGCTGGAGGAGTGGGGATTTCGGTGACATGGGTGGACTGCGTGGAAGACTGACTGGTGGTGAAATTGCTTCGAAGCATTGTCAGCATTCCACGCACATCACCCTGTTTCGCACTGTTCTGGGGCCTCAACAGTGCTCTAACCCGAGTCCCAGTTAACCTCAGACATGAACCTAGGGAGTGTAGCCTCTGCGGCGTTCCCCTGCTCCCTCATCAGCATGTGTGTCCTCACCCCGCCCAGGACCACGGCCTCTGACCCCTGCAGTAGTTGGCGCCCCACGTCCCCGCCCTCGTCCCTCTACCCCTGCCCTCGGGTTAAACATTTAAAATGAGAGTATAACTTTATTTTTTTTTTTTACTTTTTTTGTTTGTTTTTTTGGTGTTTTTGTGTGTTTTTTTTTTTTTGTTTTTTGTTTTTTTTTTTTTTAAAACCAAACAATCCTATACTATGCTATGGGCTATTTTCTAGACAGTATCAAAAGCACACTACTATGCCAGATGAGATGACACTGAGTTATTGCCTAATAGAAACCAACCCCTACGGAATTTGCCACTTCGGCCCTTTGCTATGGATATGTGCAGCCACTAAGACGCAGACCAGCGGTCGCAAGTCCACTAACAAATCTCAAATTGGCACGTACAAGCACTGCAGCAAACTACAGCCACCAGCAATCAACCAGAAATAAAATCGATATATAACCTGCTACTGTAGGCTTTCAAGAACTAAGGTTTGGTATTCCCTATGGCTATTTTCCTAGCACAGTATGCCAAGGAGGAAGCACACTACTATATGCCAGATGAGATGACAACTGATTTATTGCTAATAGAAATCCACCCCTACCTGAATGTGTGCCACTGGCTCGGCCCTTTGCTATGGATTGTGCGCCACTAAGGAAAGCTCGGCAGACACAGCGGTCGCAAGTCTCACTACAAATTGCTCAGAATTGGCAAGTACAATGCACTGCAGAAACTACAGCCACCAGCAGATCAACCAGAAATCAAATATATAGAACGCTACTGTAGGGTTCAAGAAAGCTGTTGTATTCTCCTAGGCTATTTCTAGCAAGTTCAAAGGAAGCACACTACTATGCCAGATGAGATGACACTGAGTTATTGCCTAATAGAAATCCAACCCCTATGATTTTGCCACTTCGGCCTTTGCTATGGATATGTGGCCACTAAGCGCAGAACAACAGCGGTCGCAAGTCTACTACTACAATTGCTCAGAATTGGCAAGTACATGCACTGCAGAAATACAGCCAACAGCAGATCAACCAGAAATCAAATATATAGAACGCTACGTAGGCTTCAAGAGTCGTTTGTATTCTCCTATGGGCTATTTTTCTAGCCAAGTATCAAAGGAAGCCACTACTATGACAGATGAGATGACACTGAGTTCTTGCCTATAAGAAATCCAACCCTACTGAATTTTGCCACTTCGGCCTTTGCTATGGATACTGTGCCGCCACAAGCGCAGAACACAGCGGTCGCAAGTCTCACTACAAATTGCTCCAGAATTGGCAAGTACATGCACTGCAGAAACTGACAGCCACCAGCAGATCACCAGAGAAATCAAATTATAGAACGTTACTGTGGCTTCAAGAAGCTGTTTGTATTCTCTATGGCATTGTTCTAGCCAAGATCAAAGGAAGCACACTACAGCAGATGAGATGACACTGAGTCTATTGCCTAATAGAAATCCACCCCGATGAATTTTGCCACTTCGGCCTTGCTATGGATATGTGCGCCACTAGGCAGAACACAGAGGGTGCAAAGTCTCACTACAAATTGCCTCAGAATTTGGCTGGAAGTACATGCACTCAGGAAATACAGCCACCAGCAGATCAAGCAGAATCAAATATATAGAACGCTACTGTAGGCGTGCAAGAAGCAAAGGTGTATTCTCATATGGCTATTTCTAGACCAGTATCAAGAGGAAGCAACACTACATGGCCAGAATGAGAGGTGACACATGAGTTATTGCCTAATAGAAAATCCAAACCCATACTGAATTTTGCCCATTCGGCCTTGCTATGGATATTGTGCGCCACTAAGCGCAGGATACAGCGGTCGCAGTCCATAAAATTGTCAGAATGTGCACAAGTACATGCACTGCAGAAAACTAACAAGCCAAACCAGCAGGATCAACCAGAAATCAAATATATAGTAAAGCTATTGTAGGCTTCAAGAGCTGTTTGTATTCTCCTATGGCATTTTCTAGCCAAGTATCAAAGGAAGACACATACTATGCCAGGGATGACACGAGTTATTGCCTAATAGAAATCCAACCCCTACTGAATTTTCCCACTTCGGTCTTTGGTATGGGTATGTGTGCCCACTAAGAAGCTAAAACAAACGTAGCAAGTCCCCTGCTAAAATTCGCTCAACAAAATGTAAAAGAGCAAATTAAAATAAAAAAAGTAGAACGTATTGTAGCCCTAGAAGGGCTGTGGGTTCTTTGAGAATCACTCCTGCCTAACAGTAAGCTAATAGAACACCCTAACGCTTTCCCTGACCAGCAGCAGCTCTTCCCTAGCGGCATCAGAGACAGAATGATCCGAGCAGCGCGGCCAGCGGCTAGTCTAGTCCCAGGGTCACCTGATCTGGCCAGCCAACCACTGCTATCGACGTGTAAGGGTACCACGTCATGCTGGGTGGAGTGCAGAGTCTCCGGCCTTGTGTGATTGGCTCTGTTCTGGCCGCCAAAAAGCAAAACGGGGGAGCTGCCATTTTCTCGAGCGGGCCGAAGTTATTCGTCCGAGTAACGAGCAGTTTCGAAGTACCAATGCTCGACCGAGCATCAAGCTCGGACGAGCATGTTCGCTCATCTCTATACCTGATCATTGTATACATGTATGTAAATAAAATGAAGTCGAAACGTACATTAGAAGTTAACTAAAACAATGTACTATAAGTGTATATGTATGCTTTTTGACTTCAATAAAGATTGTTTAAAAAAAAAAAAAAGTATGTGTTAAATAGAACAGGAAACACAATTTACAGGTACAGGTACAATTTACTTGGTACACAGAATGGAGCAGTCGGTTTTCTATTTTAACCCTATAGCTTATCTGTGGGGTTAATGGAGGTTTTAATCTGAAAAACCCCTTTAAGATTGAATATATATATCTCTTTAGTCTCTTTTATTATCATATCACAGTTGTTTTTTATGTGTATTTCATAAGAAAAAATAATCATGAGATAAAATGGGTCAAATAATGATTGAAGCAATTTTCAAAGAAGAGGATATTCTTGTTCAAGTTCAACCCACCTAGAATCTTAAAGGAAATCTATCATCAAAATCAATAATGACCAACCAGGTGCAAACAACAAATTATGCAAATACGCCTTAAGAGCTCTGGGGGTCTTACTTAGATTCACAGGCTATTCTGGAGCACTCCTACTGTATGAGATTACATCAGGGTGGTGGAGTACTGAGGGAGCACAGAATTGCTGAATGGCTATTATAGCTATGGAATAATTTTAAATAATTTTAGAAATGGATTTTAGAAGAAAGAAGGCCACTCATAACAAATATAAAAAAATTACCACCATCACGGTCCCTGGATCTATAAATAAGTGCTCTTGGTTTCTGGATGTCCAAGAAAAACAGCAGCAAGGATCTATCATCATGATCTTTGCATACTTAACAAATAAAACCTTATCGGCATGGTCGGCATAAAGACTAAGGTTTTTTAGACTGAACAGGGCATTGATTTTGGTCCTTAACACATTAACCAGCAGTCCCTTTTGTTTTTTCTTTTGCGTTTTCATTTTCACTAACCCACCTTCAAAAATCTATAACTTTTTTTATTTTTCCGTGTACAGCGCTGTGTGATGGCTTATTTTCTGCATAACATATTGCACTTCCATGGTGTGTACTTGGAAGCGGGAAAAAAATTCCAAATGCAGTGAAATCGGTAAAAAAAACGCATTTCTGCCGTATTCTTGTGGGCTTGGATTTTACGTATTTCACTGTATGCCCCAAATGACATGTCTACTTTATTCTTTCGGTTTTCATACATTTAAAAAAATTAAAACCTTATGTACAAAAAATTGGAGGGGGGGATTTTGCCGTCTTCTGGCGATACTTTGGCGTACAGAGCTGTGGGAGCTGTTGTTTTTTGCGGCTTTTGATGACAATTACAATGTTATCATTTTTAGGACTGTACAACCTTTTGATAACTTTTTATAGAATTTTAAATTTTTTTTAAAAGTGAAAAAAGTGCCAATTTGGGCGCGATTTTCCATTACGGGGTTAAATGCAGTGAAAAACTGTTATTATATTTTATAGATCAGGCATTTTTGGACTTGTCGATACCTAATGTGTGCTATGGCCTTGCCTATAGCAGATAAAACCAACCTTGCAGGTCTGATGAAATACCACTTTGCCAGTTTCCCTAAGCAATTATAAGTGCCAGTGTGAGGAGTCTTCAGCTCCCTGGTCTTCACCAGAGCCCACTGCACGGATTTTGCTGCCAGGGGCCTGCAGGACTTGTAGGGAAGCGGCAGGTGGTAAAAGCTTGATGGGTAGTGTCTGATACGAGTCTGGGACGAAGTACAGGCCAATGACAAAGCAGAGTCCAGAGTCAGAGCCGGGAACAGGTTTCAGGGTAGTGGCCAAAAAGACTAAGTCTCAGAGACATTGCAGCTTGTAGCAGGCAGAGGGCTGGGTAGAGACCTAATACTCGAGTAAAGACAAAAGGCTCAGGAAATTCAGGGCTGCACTACAGATATAGTCTGGGATCAGATACTGTAACATGATGATACCAATGTTAAATGGGAGAAATTCAAATCTATACTGGGTCATTATACTTCTAAATTTATTCCAATAGGTAACAAATATAGGGGGCAAGATTACACCCCGCGTGGCTTACAGCTACAGCTAAAAGGGCAATTAATGATAAAAAGAGGGAAAATATAAATCTGACGGGTCACCTGAGGCTTTCAATACTTACAAAAATCTTCAGGGATTCTGTAATGTCTGCCAAGTGACTGGTGCAAGGCAAATGTTGTGCCAATATTTAAAAAAGACTCTAGAACATCGCCAGGCAATTACAGACCTGTAAGCTTAACTTACATTTTGGGGAAAATATTGGAAGGGTTAGTAATAGGCTGTATACTGGAGTATGTGACATCGAATAGTATAATACAGTGACAAGTGACAGCCAGCATGGGTTTACTAACGATAGAAGTTGTCAGACTAACCTGATCTGCTTCTATGAAGAGGTGAGTAGATGCCTGAATGGAGATGCTGCTGTGGATATTGTGTTCTTGAACTTTGCAAAGGCATTTGACACTGTCCCTCATAGACACTTGATGGGTAAAATAGGGTTTGTTGGTTTGGCAGGAATCCTTTGAAATTGGATTGAAAACTGGCTGAAGGAGGTGGTCAATGATTCCTACTCAGAATGGTCACCAGTTATAAGTTCTGTGCTTGTCCCACTACCATTTTATATAATGTATTAATGATATAGAGGTAGGAATTAATATCACTGTCTATTTTTGAAAATGACACCAAGCTGTGTAGTGCAATACAGTCTATGGAGGATGTTTATAGGCTGCAGGGTGACTTGGACAAACTGAGTGTTTGGTTATCCACTAGGCAAATGAGTATCAATGTGGATAAATGTAAGGTTATGCACCTGGGGGCTAATAATCCAAAGGCAACATATGTCCTTGAGGTATTAAATATGGGAGAGTCCCTTGTTGAGAAGGACCTGGGGTTACTAGTGGATCATAAGTTGAATAACAGCATGCAATGTCAATCAGCTGCCTCTAAAGCCAGCAAGATCTCGTCATGTATCAAAAGTGGTATGGACTCTCGGGATAGGGAAGTAATATTACCACTGTACAAGGCATTGTTTAGGCCTCTTTTGCAATTGGATTAGTCACCCAAATCTTGCTCCTTCCTCTTGTATTCTGCAGACTTCCCCTAGATGGCAGTCATCTCTCATATGTCTGTTACTATGGACATTCTGTCTTCAGAAAGAGTCTACACACGCGCCCATCCCTCTCCCTCCAATCAGCTGATTACCTCATGGGTCAGTGCCCCAGCATTCATTTGTCACTACTCCAGCACTCAGTCATGTGCAGGGAGAAGTCCTGACTAATGTAGTGACCAAACACCCCTACAATCTCTCTCCTCAGCTTTCCCTACACTTGTGTATAAACACATAATCCACACAGACAGAAACTGCAGCGCCCCCCCCCCATCACCTCACACAAGGAAGTGGCAGGAGACACTCCAAGTCTGCAAGCTACATCCTCATGTGCTGTGCTAGATAGATAGGTACATAGCTATATAGATATGAGATGGATAAATAGATATGAGAGAAAGATAGATAGATAGCTATAGATAGAAGATAGAGATAGATAGATAGTTAGATAGATAGATAGATAGATAGTAGATGATGGAGAGATATATGAGACAGATTCCAGATGATAGATAGGATAAGATGTAAGTTTTTACTTATGGTCGTAGGGTTGAGTAAGCAGAAGGCGTTTGTATGAGAGTGACGGAGGAAGGGTCCCGACTACCATTTCTGATTGTAGGTTTTGAGAGATGGAAACCATGGTTGCTATGGGACAAAGAGGCCGTAATAAATGAGGACCGAGAGGCCGCAAATATGTTGAGGAATGATTCCCAGGACATTGGAGCAGAATATGATTTTGTTGTTTTTTTTTTGCTCAGAAGATGTTTACACTTGAGTTATCACCAGGGCTAGAGGGTGGAGCGCTTTTTACGTGAGAACTGTCAATTGGGTATATGTTCCAGGCGTTGGTCACAGCGGGACAGCAGAGCAGATTCCAAGGAAGGGTCTGATGCCTTTTTACACCTCACTAATATTGATGGATTCATGTTATATAGAATTGTTTCCCATAAATATCTTCCTCATCCAATCCCTTCCCTTCCTTGGTTGAATTTGATGGACTGTATCAACTATGATACTTATGTTCTGGGCTTTTTTTCAACCGTATAAATTATGATACTATGAAACACATTTGTAGCTCATCCCACAGAGAAGATCACATGACCTCCAGAGGAAGTTGCAGGATAGGACTGCAGTGCAGAGCACCAGCCATCTGGGAGGAAGGGGGGTCAGTGAATAATCTGTATATTCGCCACCAGAGGGAGTCAGAATGCAGAATCATCACAACAAGCTATCTGCATTCTTGCCACCAAAGAGAGATAGAATGCAGAAATAGTGAAAATCATGACAGATACAGACAGACAAGCGGAGTCGGACAGAATCAAGTCTAAACCAAGATAGCGGCAAAGGTACAGAATCGTACAGCAATAGAATGGACAGCAATGTCAAGCTGAAGTCAAATACACATAATAACAAGCAAAGCAATAGCACTAAATATGGCAAAGAGAACACTGAAATAACCAGCAACCACTGAAGGGACTTCAGGGTAGAATATAAAGGGTGTAATGGATAGTACTGCCAGCACTGACTGGTTAAGCCTCCCAGCTCAAACTCACACCCAGCTTTCCACTAAGGACAGACCCTGAAAGGGATCTGTCAATCAAGGCAGCCTAGTGTGAGGTTTTCAAGCACAGAAGTCTAAAATCTGATGCCATTTGGAGCAATTTGCTAGTTGACCCCAACATTGCAGTTGATTTTAGAAGGAATTTAGAAGAATGTAATCCCTTTATAGCTTCATTTATTTTCCCTTAATCAGGGTCCAAAGTTGAGGGACTCTTACATTAATTTGTTTATTATTTGATGTATTACAATGTCCTTTGTTGAGTAATTACTGTTTGGGGAAGAAACAGCCTTAGATCTAAAATCAGAATAACCCACACAAGTGTCCAATAACTAAAAAGTCTTAAACTTACTGTCTCCAAAACATTTTAGGTCCCTTTCACACTTGCTGTTTTTCACGCGTGTGTTCTGCGCATGCTTTTGACATGCAGAATTTGCATTGTACTCTGACCCATTGTAATCAATGGGTTTTTTTAGACTTGCAAATTTTTTTCATGCACACATGCATTTTTTTTTACCCACGTTTAAATCTCAGCATGCTCTACTTTTGCAAGTAACGCGTGTGAAAAACGCACCATACAAGTTTATGGAGATGCATAGTCCAAGTCCAATGCAATTGCAATGCGTTTTTCACTGATAAATTGACATAGAAAAGATATACCTCAGTTCTGAGTCTTTTTCACGTGTGTTATCTGTGAGTGAAAAACACATTGAAAATGCATTGGAAACACCAAACAAAACATGCATGAAGAACTGAAACAGTGAACAAACTCTGACTGGAAACTGATTGAACTCTGATGAAAAATGTCAGTTTTTCACTAACCAAACTCTGATCGCACCCTGATCAGACTCTGAGGTGATCTGCCCACGTTCAGTTTTTTAGATGCAGTTTTCAAAATAGGTATGGGTCACAATGGGTGAGAACAAATCGCTTATATATATATACAAATTAAAAAACTTATCAACCAAAATTTTATGCAGACATTTAGAATATGTCCTAAACGGAGCCAGTCCCAGAAGCTACGGATGTAAGCTTTATGATACAGCTGAAACCATCTCTAATACCCATGATCAGAGATACCTCCAATCATGGGCTTTAACCCCTTATGAGCCACAGTCATGGATGACCACAGCATGTAAGGGTCTTTTTAAGTGTATGGGACTTACCATGGGGGTCTGTGGCTCCGATGGCAGTCCCAGGGTCTGGCCAGTGCGTGGGGCTATGTGATAATGTCATGCCGGGAGCCAGCCCTACTTGAGGTATGACCCTGCTCAGTATGTTACATAACACAGTGTATTGGAAACATTATTGGACCCCATTGTGAATGCAGTAAAATAAAAACCCTGAAAAACCAAAAGGCCAAAAATGTATATTTTACATAAAATCCCTTCACAAAAATGTTTTAAAAAAATATCACAAAAGGTTATGTACACCAAAAATGGTATCACTGAAAAGAACAATTCAACAAATAAAAGATAATCCCTAAACAATGTCAACCAAAAAATATTAAAGTTATGCATATACGCTATATAAATGACTTATAATTAGAGATGAGCGAGCCCTAAAATGCTCGGGTGCTCGTTATTCGAGACTAACTTTTCCCGACGCTTGAGTGCTCTTCTCGAATAACGAACCCCATTGAAGTCAATGGGATACCTATGCTTTTTTCAAGGGGACCCAAGCGTTCCTCAACAGGGAAGCTTGGCCAAACACCTGGAACCTCAGAACAATGGATAACACCACGGAAATGACGGAACCAGCAGGGGCACTCATGCATGAATGCCTCTGAGTGGCGCTTAAACCTCTTTCCCATTTGCCAACACTATGGGCCACATCTGGCGATTACGAGTGAGACCGAATGAGTTAATACGCATTTAAAATTAAAACATCCAATAATGGACCTTGACCTATAGAAGATGCATGCGATGCCCAGCAGCAGCGCAGGGGCCCTGAGAGTGCATGGCGAATAAACCCCAAATGGACTCAGGCTTCGAAGTCCTATTTATCTGTTGAAACACCTGAATTGTGCGTATAACTCTCGCGCTCCAGCGTCTGGGGCTATAGAGAGGTTGAAAGTTGACGATGGAGACTATTGGTGGCCGCGTGGGGAACTCCGTGGAGGCAAAATGCGACGAAAACAGCAAGGCGGCAGTAATGCATGGATGCCTCTGAGGGAGCTGACTATCTGTGGATGGAGATCTGGCGTCGCTGCCAGGTGTACCTTTTGCCTGTCCACACCCCTGTCCCCGGCTCTCCTCCCACCCACCACAAGGGCCTGGGGGCCAGAAGACGTTTCCTTGAAAAAGTATCATTCTTCAAGCAGGCGGGGGTACACAAAACAGCACTTCTAAGAACCTTTGTGAATAAGATCAAGTGTAGTACTGTTCTTATAGTTTTGTTTTGGTGGGTGAGGTGGAATGTAACAGAGTCGCAAGAAGCCGCTAAAATTAAGATCGGGTATATGATAAAGTTTGCCAGTATTGTTGGGTATAACACAGCACGGTTTCGACAAAGTAACAAGTTTGTAGCTGGGCATCGGTTAACCATTGGTGAGCAGGCGCAGTTTGAGAGAGGCGGGCGGCACTGCCCGAGAGTGGCAAGCATATGTGCTGGACTTGCCTGAAATGCCGCACAGATTGGGCGCACTTCGTGAGAAATCAGACGATGGGGTATGTCTGAGGAACCGCTGAAATATTAGATTTAACACATGGGCGGTCCAGGCATGGCAATGTGTCTCAGTCTGCCGATTTGCAGAGCTAGCCACCAGGTGTTAACGGCCGTTGTCACACATCAAACCAGCCTGGCTTCATCGGTTTTTGGTTTGCCAAGCCAGTATTGGTTCACACCGTGAGGTGCCCGTAATGCCTCTGGATCGTGTGCCTTTTGATCGTCTAGGCCCAGCAGTTTGAGACACACGCATGCTCTGTCCCTTAGCGATAGGCATCTGCGCTTGCCTGATAGTTAACCGACTGTGGCGCCATGCCCACGGTTGTAATGTCGGGGGTGTGGGGAGCTTTTCTTGAGATTGGACTTCTGCTATAGCCTTGCTGACCTGACCCCGAGAGGTGGCCCCATATCCTGGTCTCGGCCAGTATATGAGCGGCCCCGAGGGTCCTAGATCGGTACCACCGCATCCACAAGTTAACCCAATTTAATGGCCGTCAAGCTGATATATAGTGGCCCTTCCAGCAGCACGTCGTCCCACTGGCCCGTGCGTTTCTGGTGGACCCTTGTCAGAAATCGGCGTTGGTCATAGCACGATGATGTTGTCTTACACTGGGGGGGGGGTCTGCTGGTGCAGGGCTAGGACGGCACATCGGGAAAAGTAGTGACGGCTGGGGACCGAATACCGAGGGGTGGCCGCCGCCATGAGGTTGCGAAAGGCCTCAGTCTCTACCAGCCTATAGGGCAGCATCTACAGGCTAAGCAGTTTGGAGATGTGGATGTTGAGGGCTTGGGCGTGTGGGTGGGTTGCACTGTACTTCCTCTTGCGCTCCAGCTTCTGGGGTATGGAGAGCTGAACGCTGCGCATGGAGACATTGGTGGATGCTGTGGAGGATTGTGGAGGTGAAGGTGTGGTTTTCGCACAGGAGGTGTTTGGGCAGGGGTCCTGGGCAGGGGGCTGACTAGCAGAGGCAGCAGGTGACACAGGGGAAGGAGCAGTGGTGTGCCCGGCCAGAGGTGAACGGGCTTGGTTCCATTGAGTGGGGTGTTTAGCATTCATATGCCTGCGCATACTGGTGGTGGTTAAGCTGGTAGTGGTGGAACCCCTGCTGATCCTGGTGTGGCAAAGGTTGCACACCACAGTCCTTCGGTCATCCGGTGTTTCTTTAAAGAACCTCCAGACTTCTGAAAATCTAGCCCTCGCCACGGGAGCTTCACTATGTGAAACATTTGGCGCTGATGCACCAGCGTCTGGCCCCACCACTGCCTCTTCCAACCTGTTTTCGTCGAGGACTCGCCTCCGTCTCAGAAGCACTGTGTTCACCCGACCTATCAACCCAGCTTGGGTCTGTCACCTCATCATCCTCCGATCCCTCAGTTTGCTCCCCCCTCGGACTTCCTGCCCTGACAACAACTTCACCACTGTCTGACAACCGTGTCTCCTCATCGTCCGACACCTCTTTACACACTTCTTCCACTACGTCAACAATGTTATCATCACCCACAGACTGCGAACGGTGGAAAACCTGGGCATTGGAAAAGAGCTCAGCAGCAACCGGACAAGTGGTTTGCGACTCTGGGAAGGGTCCAGAAAACAGTTCCTCAGAGTATGCTGGTTCAAATGCCAAATTTTCCTGGGAGGGGGCAGACTCGGGGGAAGGAGGCTGAGGTGGAGGAGTGCTGATTTCGGTGACATGGGTGGACTACGTGGAAGACTGACTGGTGGACAAATGGCTAGAAGCATTGTCCGCAATCCACAACATCACCTATTCGCACTGTTCTGGCCTCAACCGTGCTCTACCACAAGTCCCAGTAACTTGAGAATGAACCTCATCAGCAGGTGGTGTCTCACCCCGCCCAGGACAACGGCCTCTGACCCCTGCAGTAGTTGGACGCCCACGCCCTCGTCCTCTACCCCTAGCCCTTGGGTTCAACATTTTCAAAATTAAAGTGTTAACTGTAGATTTTTTTTGTGTTTTTTGTGTTTTTGTTTTTTCATCAAAACGATGCTATCCTATTGCTATGGCTAGTTTCTAGGCTACCCTGACAGCACACAACTGGATTTTGTGCTGTGCCTGATGACTTTGAGTTATAAAAAAAAAGAAAAGTAAAAAAAAAAAAAGAAAAAGCAGACTGTGCCTAATTCAATCAAACCCCTAAAAAATTGTCCCACTTAGGTGTTTGAGATGGATATGTGTGTCACTAAGAGCTAAACAGAACTTCGCAAGACTCCCTGCAAATTCGTCACAATATGATACTAGTTGCACTACTAGTGCCAGCAAGGCCAGCCACATACAAATCAACCAAAAATAAAATATATAACGCTATTGTAGCCCTTATAAGGCCTGTTGGGTTCTCGTATGGCTAGTTTCTAGCCTACACTGACAGCACACAACTGGATTTTGTGCTGGGCCTGATGACTTTGAGTTATAAAAAAAAATAAAAGTAAAAAAAAAAAATGTCAGACTGTGCCTAATTCAATCAAACCCCTAATAAATTGTCCCACTTAGGTGTTTGAGATGGATATGTGTGTCCCTAAGAGCTAAATATAACGTTCGCAAGTCTCCCTGCAAATTCGTCACAATATGGTACTAGCTGCACTACTAGTGCCAGCAAGGCCAGCCACAAGCAAACAAAAAAAAAATAAAATATAACGCTATTCTAGCCCTAACAAGGGCTGTTGGGTTCATGTAGACTCACTCCTGCCTAACAGTAAGTTAATATAACAGCCTAACGCTATCCCTGCAGCAGCAGCAGCTCTCTCCCTAACGGCATCCAGACAGAAAATGATGCGAGCAGCGTGGGCAGGGGCTAGTCTATTCCAGGGTCACCTGATCAGGCCAGCCAACCACTGCTATCGACGTGTAAGGGTACCACGTCATGCTGGGTGGAGTGCAGAGTCTCCTGGCTTGTGATTGTTTCTGGCCGCCAAAAATCAAAACGGCGGGAGAAGCCATTTTCTCGAGATGGCGAAGTATTCGTCCGAGCAATGAGCAGTTACGAGTACGCTAATGCTCGAACGAGCATCAAGCTCGGACGAGTGTGTTCGCTCATCTCTACTTATAATCATAATCACAATAATCTATAGAATAAAGATAACTCTACCATAAAAATAATATGTTAACGGCCCCAAGAAAATGCAAAAAAATAGGAAATCAGATTAGACAATTTCCTCCATACATTTAAAAGTTAATAAAATCTCACCAATAAGCTAAAGACCCACTGAAATGGCAGAAAATAAGCCCTTATATGGACATTTTTCATAAGCCCTAATATGGACATATTGCTGAAAAAAATAAAGATTGTATAGCCTTTTAAAATTGACAATGCAAATTTTCCCTTCAACGCCATGGCATGTGCCCATGCAGCAGGTTACCACCACATATGGGGTAATAATATACTCGGGAGAAATTGGTTTTGAACTTTGTGGAACATTTTGGTATTTTATATACTAAAAATGTGTAATTTAAAAAAAAAATACATTCATTAAATTAAAATTTCCAAATTGCAACCTATTTTGTTTTAATCCCTGTAAAACAAATAAAGGGTTTACAAACTTTACAAAAATGTTTTACATATGTTAAGTGGTATAATTTATAAAATGGTGAAATTTATGAAGTTTTATTATTATTTAGGCCTCTCAAAGTGACTTGAAAGCTGAGTAGGATTTGACGTTTACTTGAAAAAAATCATACCTAACGTTCTAAGCTTCACTGCATCCTACAAAAATGAGAGGACACATAAAAAGCCATATCAGCATAAAGCAGACATTAGGTAATTGTTAGTTATCTAGTTATTTTGCTGTTATGACTATGTGTTGAAAAAGTAGAAAATTTCAAAAATCGAGCATTTCTCAAATTTTTGTTAATTTTTTTTTTTTTTCATAAATTAACACCAAAGGTATCACTGAATATGTCTTCAATCTGACTTGAAATCCTACTGGAGCACCAAAGTGTGAATTTTTAATTTTGCCCGCTCTAATATTGTGAGATGTTAAGTAAACATGTGAATTCACACATAATACATTTTCTGTCTATTACTCATATATATATATATATATATATATATATATATATAGCCAGTTATAATCTTTTTTCATTTTTGGGTCCAGTGAGAATGTTTTTAAATAAACAGTATATAAGATTCTTAGAAACTGTATTGGATCTCTGTCAGTGGATTGCTATGCATGGATTGCTTAGTTAATTGATTTTTACATTCCCACTGCTTTTCTGAATGTTTATTCGTCATATCATGCAATGCAAATGATGACCAACACTTGCCATGTATACTGCCTGTGCATGAGAATTAAGTCCAAGAAGAAATTTTAAGCATTTGAAATGAGCAGAATGTATTTAGATGGATAGTCTAATCTTTTTCTGCATAATAAAAATGTGAGAAGATCCAAACAGTAATTACCTCTAACATGACTGAAGTATTATGGGTAAATAACAGTAATAAAAAATAGGAAAAAATCTCTCAATGTTTATAATGGCTAATAGTGTGGCTTCAAGGGCACACCCTGTTTTATATAATTATTCTTTTTAAGCATACATTGCAATAAAATGTTAGCAAGGAGTTTCCACAAATCTTTTAGAAGCTAAGACAGCTTTATAAACAGCAGACAACTATGTGTTTTTTCCGCAGTCATTCATTACTTTGTTTCCTGGTGTAAACTCTTTGGCATATCCCAACCACAACACCTATATGGCAGCAGACATGGGTATAGCAGTCATTTGGCATAACAAATGACTGGTTGGCATGGGACCAGCTGAGAGCCGTAAAGGTGTTCTCTGGTCACTATGTTTACTTTTATTTAAACTTGCCAATTCTTTTATATATGTCCAAACTTCCAAATGTCCAAATAGCCTCCCATAAAAATGTTAATAAAGATGATTAAAACAGCTGTTTCCTGGCTGCAGAGAGCCTGTAGGGTGTTGTAGAACGTTGTGCAATGCTTAAATATGCATAGGGAGTGTGGTTTGGTCTTCAAACAATGCTGTGTTTTAGTATGACACGCACATGACAGCCGCGGCTCTTAGAATCGCTTCACTCTTCACTTCCATGTGCACTTACATAGGCCAACTTCCCCAAATAAGGGAAGCGGAAACGCAGCCTGACAAGTTAACGTCTGTGCCAGCTCGAAAGGACCGAGCTGAGGGCCAAGATCCCACTATAACATCAAAGAGTGCACTCTTTTTACAATGACATCAGATGATTCCATAGATTACGACAGAACCTGTTCTGTTAAACGCAGATACATGTGGAAAGCCCCCCAAAAGATTGCACAGGATGTCGGCAGTAATTTTGCATTGACGTCAGTGATCATTTTGCCCTTCTTTTCACGCGTCAGTGTCCTCTTTCAATCGGTCAATAATCCATCAGTATTGCTAAAGCCAAAAACAAACAGGAGCTGATCCAGAATAGAGATGAGCACCAAATGGGATACTTGCATGTCCTCTGTGTTCTGTATCCACTCCTGCTTTTGGCTATCAATCCTGAAGCTTTTCATCCTTCTGACAGATGAAATGAAGGGGAAAAGCAAACATAATGGCAACGTCATAAAGTGATGGAAGGTGAAAACAGCATTATGGAAATCACAGGGTGTTCCAGGGAGACAGCGGTCAGTTGGCAGCAGCATGAATAGGCTGCGGAGTGGCACAATGACAAATTATGGAGGTGGTGGAAACATGGTAGGCCACAAAGTGGCACAATGATAAGAGTCTGGAGGTGGTGGCAGCAGAAGCAGCAGCAGGAGCTCACAGGTGGCAGCAACAAGGTGGCAGGGATAGCCACAGAGTGGCACAATGATTTAGTGTGGAGGTGGCATCAGCAGCAGGATCCCACAGGTGGCAGCAACATGGTGGCAGTAACAAGGAAAGCCACAGAGTGGCACAATTATATAGTGTGGAGGTGGCAGCAGCAACAGGAGGCCACTAAGTGGCACAATGATAAGAGTGTGGAGGTGGCGACAGAAGAAACAGCAGCAGGAGTCCACAGGTGTCAGCAACATGGTGGCAGCAACAGGAAAAGCCACAGAGTGGCACAATGAAATAGTGTGAAGGTGGCATCAGAAGCAGTCGGAGCCTGCAGAGTGGCACAATGATATAGTGTGAAGGTGGCATCAGTAGCAGCAGCAGGAGTAGCACAATGATATAGTGTGAAGGTGGCATCAGAAGCACCAGCAGCAGGAGCCCACAGAGTGGCACAATGAAATAGTGTGAAGGTGGCATCAAAAGCAGCAGGAGCCTGCAGAGTGGCACAATGATATAATGTGAAGGTGGCATCAGAAGCAGCAGGAGCCTGCAGAGTGGCACCATGATATAGTGTGGAGGTGGCAGACAATTCCAGTCCCTGGTAAAGATGGTAGGAGGCAGATAGTGGAACTAGCAGCAGATGTGTGGCATCAGGCGGGTGTCAGCATCAGAATAGTAGCTGAGACAGGTAGTTAGAACCCCGACTCATTTCACTGTGTAAACTATGTGGATTTGACACGTGAAACTGGCTGTAAACTAGAGCCCCCAAAAGGTATTGCAATGTGATTTCCGATTTGCGCTGATTTCCCCTGAATTGCCCCAGGATTTTGGCACACACGATCGGATTGGGGCGTATCGGCGCTGGCATGCACGTGATGGAAATCGGGGGGCGTGGCCGAATGAAAACCCGACGGATTCGGAAAAACCGCCGCATTTAAAAAAAAGTGTTGCGGAGCTTGCACTTACCTTCACTCAGCCCGGCTCGGTGAACTTGAGTGTGTTCCGATGCTCTTCAGCGCAGCAGCGCCACCTGGTGGACGTTGGCGGAACTGCCTTAATAAATCCCGTCCGGACCCGAATCCACCGCAGAGAACGTGCCGCTGGATCGCGAATGGCCCGGGTAAGTAAATCTGCCCCAATGAGTCCTTCTATATTGAGTTTATGGACAGAAGTAACCTTTAAAGTAATTAGCTAATCTGAGGTCCACTGAAGGGTTAGTACAACACTACGACAACTTCTTTAATCCTTCCTTTCCTTACGATTACAATCTCGCCTTGGATACTATTTTTACCACTTTGCCAATTTAATGCAACGCATTAGCCGGAAACTTTTCCGCGCTGTTTTCTGAAGACTTTTATGAGCAATGAGCAGATCATCTTAGCTTTAAATACATGCTTGAGGGCATATTATTCCCTGTTATTGCTTCTTTCGTGGGCTCTTGAGCAGCGCTGTATTGTTGGCCTCTGCATTAGTAGATGATTTGAATGGCTGCTCCACAGTTTATTACTTCGATAGCATAAAAGAGACGATGGAGAAGGAAGATTAACCACCAGGATTTTTGACCTTGAAATGTGTAGAAGTTCATTTTATTGAATAATCCTTTCATACTTTATAACTTCCAGTAAGTGACAAAATCCATAAACGTGAAATAAAATGTTTGCGATGACTGCTTTTATGTCTGCTCATTTGGCTTTATGGCTGAGCTTTTAGGCGTCCATTTCCATACAATTTAAAAAAAAACATTGCGAGTGCAGGCAAAGTGCTCGATCCGATCACAAAACCGCTGAAGATGGTGTCAACCAGCGGTGACTTGGGTCAATCATCACTGTTCACTAAACTCCCACTGTCAGACGTCCATGGAACGAAGACATTGATTACTGCCCTTGACGTGCATGGCTACAGCCATCAAATGTATCTCCTGGAATTACAAGACGGACGTTCCATCATAAACCTTGTTGTTTGTCAGCAAAGTCACTCCATAAGGTGGAAAAACCTTGAAAAGTCCATCATATTTACTACAAATCAAACTTATTCTTTGGGAACCCAACACCAATTTTCTGCAATTCGTCACCCCATTTGATGCTAGGTCACTCTAATCCCCCAAATATGTTCCAAATGACACATAGGAGAGATGACATCTAGTTGAGTGTCTACCCAGCCAATACCACACGTCCCCGGGCCCCTCCTTGTCTATCAGGAGAAGGGCATCAGTCACTGGTTATGCCACAGTACCTTGCCACTACCTGAGGTCTACTGCTGTGTGGACATGTCCTCCTGGATCACAGAGCTCAAGGCCAGTGACAGAGCAGCCGTGACCAAAAACGTCTGAGGCTTGGAAGACCTTGGACCTTGGAAGACCTTGGAAGCAATCTTCTACTGAAAGAAGATTGAAAGAAATGTGTGAAGGTTATTTTCTCTGGAATTGGAGAATGGTATTGTAAAATATTTGCATATAGCTGAACAGTGATGGACCCACAGGAGGGAAATTATCAAGAGCTGGTGCATTGTGTTCCTGCATTACTGTCCTGCCAGGCGTAGAATTGTGCTATAACCTGTGCCAAGACCTGGATCAGGCTATAGTTAGTGCGCTGACCTGCGGCATCCACACCCTGGCCCGGCTGACTCCACACCCTGGCCCACTTTGCATTCCAATTGTTAGCCTACGTCCACCTCACTTGTTGCAGCAGGAGCCAGAATCCAGTGCCTATACCGGAAACCTATGTGATGGTAGATTCCTCCTTCTTGCCTCTGCCTTAGGCTACATGCACACTGCCATGTGCCCACTGCACTGTAGCACGGCGGGCACACAGCAGCGCGGGGAGAGGAGGAGGAGGTGAGCGCAGCTCACCCCCGCCCCTCTCCATAGCGATATATGGCCGCGGCGCCGTAATACGGGAAAAGATAGGACATGTCCTATCTTTTCCCGGGCTACGGAGCGGTACGGTGCCGCACGTGTGCTGCACCGTACCGCTCCCGTAGGGCGCCATCAGCCCATAGAAGTGTATGGGGGACGTATATCGGCCGCATATACGTCGGCCGTATATACGTCCCCCATACATGTGTGTGAATGCAGCCTTAATCTTTAATAATCCTGGAACCTAACATAACTTGTTACAAAACTTTATTTTAGTAATATGTAAATTAACTGCAGAGGCTACTGGGGTGTGTACTAGCCTTGCCGGGCACTGAGAGCTAATGCTACTCCACGCCCAAGGAGCCTCTGCAGGTAGTTTACATATTACAAAGGTTTTTAGGGATTATTCAATTACAGATTAGGGTACATCACATCTACTTCTCATAGAAGGTTCCTCATGATAGAGTTGGGAGACTTTCATACACATAAGATAGATATCCCAGATTCTTATACATATAATTATTCTTCACAAATATTGTTAATTGTTGTGTGTTAAAATTACTAGTTTCAGAGCTATTGATACTTTTGGTCAAACATATCACTTACTTTGGTGGTTTAAAGGTGTTGTCAGGTTTGTAAAAATTGTCCGGATGACCTTTACTATCTGATCATCTGCTTGAGGTGGTTGCGGGGCTCATGTAACCCCATTTGGTTGGCATCACTGGTTGGTAATGTCCCGTCTGTCCATCACCTGACCTGTGAGCAGATCACCAGGCTCGGAGGACTGCACTGCTACACATAGTAAAGCCACTGTACAACGTGTCTTCTTGGTAAGCAAATTCCAGACAGCGGCTTCAAGAGGTTTTCCAACGAGGGAATGTATAAGCATCCACAATAACCAACAAGACATCAGCGTCTATTTCATTTAGGGAAAACTGATGACCCATAAGGAGGGTACATTTTTTATTAACTGAAACATTTTTTAGGGCAAAAGGCCATTTTTTGTGCTCAGCATAATGTAGGCCGAGTAATTGACCAACAACTTGCGATAACATCTGATAAGGGGGCTAAACTGCACTACCAGACATAACCTTGGAACATGTGTGGCGCCGTTTCCTTATAAAAATAGCCATGTTTTATTAACCTTCCACTTTGATTGGAATTATTTTACTTTGTCATGATTGAGATCTGGCACAAGGTGGAGCCACAAGCCAAGACATTGCATGGAAGACGCTGCGGAGTAGATAAAGATGTACAATTATATTTGCCACGGATGACTGTAAGTTGAAGAATGTTGAAGAAAACAACTAGGGCAATTTTCTTTGGAGTAACTTACAATTTGTAGCTAATAAACGTTCTGCACTGAACACTAATATCTTCCCTTCCAATATCCTGTTCTGTCCACCAAACCAATCGTTTGTGCTGCTTGGTATCAGACTGGAATGGAGCTTACTGAAGCAGAAACCTTCTTCTAATTACCGTATATTCCGGCGTATAAGACTTCTGTCTTCTCTGGGGTCGTCTTATACGCCGGTAATCCTGACCACCCGCCGTGTATTCACGGCGGCGGTCGGGGCGCGCTGCATGGAGAGGGCTCACGGGCTGAGCCCTCTCCATAGCCGGTAAGTCTTTGCTGCATATTGCTAGCACCGATCGCGGGTGTTATCACAGCGATGGCCTCAAAAAGATAGCGGCGCATGGGCGATCCGTCTCTATGGTAGCCTCGGGTCTTGCGAAGACCCGAGGCTATTTCGTTTTAACCCCTTCATTACAATGTGGTGATAGCACATTGTAATGAATGAGGAGGAAAATCCCCATATACTGCCATACTGTAGTATGGCAGTATATGATAGGATCGTGCAGACACCCTAGGGTTATTTTTCCCGCTTCCGAGTACATGGCATGGAATATTTAATACCATCATTATGAAGTGCAATTTGTTACGCAGAAAACAAGCCATCACACAGCTCTTTACGTGTAAAAATAAAAAAGTTATAGATTTTTGAAGGTGGGGAGTGAAAAATGGACATGAAAAAACAGGAAAGGGCCCGGTCCTTAACCGGTTAATCATCTTTATTAACATTTTTATCAATATAGTAGCAGATTGGCCTCCCCCTTTCTCCTTGGATGATACTCTTTGCAGATTCTTTATTAAATTGAGCAGCTACAGGGGAAGGAGATGGGCAGTGTGCGGCTTCCTATTATTTCTGAGCAGAGGATTGGTCCAAGAAGTAAGAAGGCTCTTAAGGTAGGCTTTGCCATTAAAGGCCACCTCTCCGGACATGTTTTCCTGAAAGGGATAGGGAAAACATTGCCTCTTGATCTTGTAAATAAGTGCCCTGCAGCATTACTTTTTCTGAAAGCCTAATGACATGATGTTGGTAACACTTGGGTATCTGCTCCTTATGAATTAGATTTACTTATTTGGCTTTTATCCTGCATCAAGTCAGGCTCTTTGAAAATAATCATGCTTGATGTGAATTGGGCTAATTTACAAGGTAGTCAAGAGGCAATGTTTTCCTCATCCCATCTTGGAAACATATTCACAGAGGTTTGCTTAACACTACCCATTAACCCACTGCTCACCCTGGAAACCAGCCTGTTATCTCTTGTTGCCTCCCTTCATAGTAACAAATAGACTGGAGGACTGAAGGAAATTAGCATTAGCAGGTAAACAGCTGTAATTAGCTGAACACTCTATAACCTGTATAATTACACTTTAAAGCATAACTTTCCATAATCATCATTGGAATTTCCATTCACACATACCATTTCCTCAGTTTCAACAAGGTTATTTTACCAGCTATAGAACCACATTGGTCTTCACTCACAACTAGAGATGGGCGTTTCGACCCGATTTGCCAAATTTTTCGAAAAAATTTTGATTCGACCCGAATCGAATCAAAAAGTATACGTTTAACACAGACATTTCCTGGCTGCAGCGAGCCTGTAGGGGTTCTGTTCTAGAACGTTTGTGCAATGCATAAATATGACATCGCGAGGCGTGGTTTGGTCTTCAAAACAATGCTGGTTTAGTTTAATGACACGCACATGACAAGCCAGCGCTCTTAGAATCGCTTCACCTCTTCACTTACATGTGCACTTACATAGGCAACTTCCCCAAATAAGGGACAGCGGAACGCAGACTGACCAGGTAAACGGGATAACTGGTAACGTCTGTTGCAGCTCGAAAGTGACCGCGCCGAGGGCCAAGATCCCACTATAACATCAAAGAGTAGCACTCTTTGACAATGACATCAGATGATTCGAATAGATTACGACAGAACATGTCTGTGTAAACGCAGATACATGTGGGAAAGCCCCCCAAAAGATTGCACAGGATGTCGGCAGTAATTTTGCATTGACGTCAGTGATCAGTTTGCCTTCTTTTCACGCGTCAGTGGTCCTTTTCAATCGGTCAATAATCATCAGTATTGCTAAAGGCCAAAACAACAACAGGCCCCCGGAGCTGATCAAAGAATAGAGATGAGAAGAAAATTGGGATACTTGCTGTCCTCTGTGTTCTGTATCTCGCTCCCTGCCATTTGGGCTATCAATTCTGAAGCTTTTTCCTCCTTCTGACCGATGAAAATGCAGGGGAAAAAGCAACCATAAATGGCAAAAAGTCATAAAGTGATGGAGGGTAGAAAACAGCATTATGGGAATAATCACAGGGGTCTTTCCAGGGAGAAGCGGTCAGTTCCAGGCAGCAGCATGAATAGGCTGCGGAGTGGCACAATGACAAATTATGGAGGTAGGTGGAGGACCATGGTATGGCCAAACAGTGGAAACAATGATAAGAGTCCGGATGGTGGGTAGCAGCGAAATAGCAGCCGCAGAGGAGCCCACAGGATGGCAGCAACAACGGTGGCAGGGTAGCACACAGAGATGGCACAAGGAGGTAGGGAAGCGAGACGTTCAGAGCGCCTCCTTTTGGTGGCATCAGCAGGCAGGATCCACAGGCTGCCAGCAACAATGGTGGCACAAGTAGTAAGTAAAAAGTAACAAGGAAAAGCCACAGATTGGCCACAATTATATAGTGTGGATCCCTTGGGGCACGGGACAGAAAGAAAAGTGCTTATCCTTGTGATCATGGAAGCGAAAGAAGGGGATAAAAAAGGAGAAGAGGGGGATCTTCTTCCCGTCTATGAGGGCAGAATCCCCCCTTACCCACTCCTCCTTCACTTTAGTTCAACCCCTGGGTGGAGGACAGTCTCCTAAATGTTACTCGGACAAAATTCATTCAAAAAGTAGACGTAGCAAGGCATTGTAATTCGCCCAGTGAGGTTTCGGGAAAGGAAAGAAACAGCAGCAGGACTGAGTCCACAGGCGTAATGTCAGCAACATGGGTGGCAGCAACAGAAAAAGTCCCCAGGCTAGTGGCACACAATGGATGAAATAGGTGAAGGGTGGAAAGAAGCAGCCGGAGCCTGATAGGGGCACAATGATATAGTGTGAAGGTGGCCAGCATCAGTAGAAGCAAGCAGCAGTAGTAGAACCAATGATTATAGTGGAATTGAGGTGGCCATCAGAGCACAAGCGAGGAGCCCACAGAGTGGCACAAGGAAATATGTGAAAGGTGCGCCATCAAAAGCAGCTAGGAGCTGCAGAGTGGCACAGCACAATGATATAAGTGACGGTGGCATCAGAAAGCAGCAGGAGCTGCAGAGTGGCACCGTGATATAGTGTGGATGGTGGAAGAGCAATTCCAGGCCCGGTAAAGATTAAAGATGGTTAGGCGGCAGATGGTGGACCTAGCAGCAGATGGTGGCAATCAGGCGGGTGGCCTAGCATGTGAGACCAGGTAGCTGAGAAAGGTGGTAGTTAGGAAAACGTCCGACTCATTTCAACTGTTGTAACACTATGTGGATTGACACGTGATGAAAAAGGATTTTGTTTAAACTAGAAGCCCCGCAAAGGTATTAGCAATGGGAGTTATACAGATACCCCACAACTAACAGTGTAAGTCAGCAAAAACATCACTATATAAAAACTCCGTGGATTTGACACGGTAAATCTGGCGGGTAAATAGAGCCCCCAAAAGGTATTGCAATGTGGGTTATACAGATACCCCACAACTGACAGTGTAATTTCAGCGAAAATCACTGTATAAACTATGTGGATTTCACACGTAAATATGGCTGTAAACTAGAGCCACAATAAGGTATTGCAATGTGCGTTATACAGATACCCCACAACTGACAGTGTAATTTCAGCGAAAATCACTGTATAAACTATGTGAAGAAGAATCGCACAGTACAATAGCAGCAGCTGGACGCTACAACATGAAGTGTGAAGTGCTGAGATAGAAAATGGCTGGGTTTTATAGGGCTGTGTGACATCACATATGCCTGCCGGTCGCTGATTGGCTTACAGGTCTGCAGATGTCATCGGGGGTGTTCCTTTCTCCTTCCCAGAGTTCTCTGCCCCATCTAACATGTTTTAGCCCATTTAGCAGAAACATGAGGGGAAAAAAAACAACTTTGTTCCCGTGAATCAGCATAAACTTCGGCTTCGTGACAAATCAAATTTTTCCTGAAATTCTAACCGAAGTTAGAATCATTAGAATCGATTCACCCATCTGTACTCACAACATCTCTTATTACTTTTCTTAATTTCTTAGCAAGAACTGTATATATACATACATCATATAGACATCACAGATACACACACATACAGCATGTACACATCACATTTAAATAAATATATAAATATAATGCTGTACAATGTGGTACATATCCTTCATTCTTGAGTGTCAGGTCAGATGACCGGTCCCCTGACACTGTGCTGCTATGGCTGCTACCATTTTAGTATGCCCTTGTCTCTTTTTGCAGGGAGACTGTCAGCATATTACCTCCCCATTCCAGAGCAGGACCCACATTTATTAAATATTTATGAAATATTGTGTGAATATGTCATATATACTGTCCATGAGAATACGGCATTAATTCTTTCCTCCCCTTTTTCCTTTGTTGCATTCAAAAAGTATCTCTGTATGAGTTGCACCAAAAAGCTCCTGGAGTAGATTTAAATCCTGGTGCAATGGATGTCGTGGGATTATTAAGTGTTCAGAGTGTGTGGACAGGAGATCAAGAGCACTGCTTGTGCCCCAAGAGTGCAAATTCGGTGCAGATGAAATTCAGATGTAACATTTATGAAGTATGAATAAAACACAACATGTTACATTATATAACTATAATATGATGCAGGCCTTACAACAAAGAGATTGCAGTAAAGAAAGAATGGTACAAATGTTGTCAAATATGTATCTTGCATCTTGTTACAAGATAAATCATTTAAAAAGAGAAACATTTTGTCTCTTTTATCTCTAAACATATTTTCCTTTTTTATAGTCTGACACACTAGGTTTGCTTTGTTAGTACAGGTCTTCTTTGTAATCATCCTGTTTGTTATATTACATTTTACTATTATACTTCTATCTTATTTGTAGAGATCTTCACATTTCTTTGCATAATTCCTTTCTGGTTTCTAGCTTGTACATAGTAATGAATTTTAGTTCAGTAGCTGGTAGCTGAAATGACCTTAATGTGTATAGGTCAGACTCTGTAATACATCATAACCCTTTTCAAAGTGAGAGCATATTGTACAATATGAACTTAAAAGGTTTCAATTCAATGCCTTATTGATTTTCTTTTGCAATTTAAACTATGCTCTATATAGTAGTAAGGCTTTCTTTCAGCACTTGGGGCTATAAATGTCAGCAGTGATGCAATTAGAGGTAGAGCTTTGTAATAGATCATATTTTTCATTCCTAAGAGACTTAATAAATTGGATCTGTATACCATGTCTGCGCAAAAGATGGTTGGTTAACCACAAAGTCTTTTGATTTAGTTTATTGATATGGTCAAATCTAAAGTTTACTTGCTACAGCTCAACAATCCGACACCCACATATCAATTTCTATTAGTACCACTTAATCCAAGTAAGTACGATATTCTAAATGGGGACTTACCAATATAAAAGGTTTAATGAGGGTAATTATAAATAACATTTAGTGTATAATGCATAATCTATTACTGGATTTACTATGGCGGCACTGTTACTTCATTGGATAAAATATTGTTATTCTAGTGGCATTGAATTGCTTAAAAAACTTTCTAATTTGAATATTATTGCATACAATAAGCAACTTTTCAATTAATGACAATTTTGTCCTGGTGCAAAGTGATTACAAAGACTATATCTAATTTACTTTGCCCGGCATTATACAGGTAATACAACTTAGGGCTCATTCTCATTGGTGATGATTTTCACATCCGTGGTTCAGTGATTTTTATGGATACCTCACTGAGCCATAGATTTCTGTGGGTGTTTTCACACTGGCTTTTATTTTTATTGATCAGTTGTCTGTAGAAAATTTTTTGAAACCTGCCTGTTGATTTCCCTGATGCAGATCATGGAAGGCACTCGAAGTCAATGGATCAGCAAAAAAACTGATAACAGGTCAGTTTTTTTCACTGTTGAGCTGAGAAACCAAGTGTTATGTTTTCAATGCAAGGTTAAACCTTCATTTTCTTTTTTTGGACGCAGAGATGGAGACAAAATGTAACTGGAGTGTAACAGATGCACATTATACACACCATTGTGAAAAAACCCTTAGGCTCAGTTCACACTGCCATTCAAACCTCCCTTCCTTACCTCAGGTAAAAAAGTAAAGAATGGAGGTTTAACGTATCGATTAAAAATCACATTGACATGAATGTAAATTTTATGCCACCCGTTATGTTCATTTTAGACAGTTATCCATTATGTATTCATTTTTGGACTGAAAAAATTACTGTGGCTGCAGGACTTTTTCTCTGTTTAAAAAAACATCATGTTAAACAGATACTTCTCAAACTAAACATAACATATGACATAAAATGTACATTGATGTCAATAGGATTTTTAACTGTTACATTAAATCTCCGTTCTTTACTTTTTTGTTAACAGAGGTAAAGAACAGAGATTAAACGGTAGTGCGTTATTAGCCTTATATTGTCAAAGTGAAATAAAATCCAAAACATATTGACCAATTTTTTCTTTATTCTGGTCTTGTTTTGTCTGTGGCACTGTTTTTATTTTTCTAATTCAGCATGCACTGGGTACAGAAGATTTCCTGGCACAGGTACAAACAGTTCTAACATGGCTAACTCTCAGTAATTTTTCTCTAGCCTATAAATAGAACAAAACTTTTTGCCATTTTAAGTCTCAAGAAGAGCATTTGAAGAAAAGAATAATTTCCACAAAAAAAGTGTTTGTTCAAGAAGCCATAAAACATTTCCTGGACATTTTTCCTTATTGGATACATAATAGCATAGATTGTAAAGAGTATAATTGTTCAAATTAATACAATAGTATCTCTTCTCACACTTTTAAAGTAGATTGATAAGACAGCACAGCTTTTACCTATCCATGAGGTTTCAAAAACCTTCCAAAGTAAGATCCAAAGTTACTACAATCCAAACCACCACTTACATTTAGATGTGCCCCCACCCTGAAAAATCTATTGGCTCCAACAAAACTCTGCAAACAGAGGAAGAAAGAGCAACCTTCAGTTTTTACCTCTGACATCTTAACATACAGAGCAAAAGAATTGAAAGAAAGCTACAGGAGAACCTTCAATATCCACTCATTTATAAACTGCAGCTCCAAATACGCAATCTACATCCGCAAGTGCCCATACTCCCTACAATATGTGGGGCGCACCACACAAAATTTAGGGGAACGCATCAACACCCATAGAAGTAAAATAAATTCAGGCTTCCATCAACAAATCATATTGTAACATTTTGCATCTCATCACAATAAAGACCCAAGCCTACGGAGACTAACCCCCATCAAACAAATTCCCATCTACCATCCAGACACATACAACCAAATGGTCCGTAGAGAGAATTTCTGGATATTTAAACTGAACACCCCGAGCCCACACGACCTTAATGAAATGATTGAACGTACATAATAACATAGCTCACGGTCTATCTGATACAAAGGCCATATCCAGTCAACCACATTTCTGTTGGTTCTGACATAAACCTATCATTTGAAAAACTATGTCATGTTCCCATATGTATGAGCAACCTAAATCTGCGTATGTTCCTATATTCTATTTTATGCATCTACGTATGTTCCTGTTTTGTATTTTATTTTTATTGCATCTGACATTACTATTTCTAGTAGGATTCTGTTGGAAACATCAAATTTAATGATATTTTCCCTGTGCATATGAAAGCATATCACAATTGGAGCTACAGCATGTATATATAGGTATCTGTTTTACCTCATGTATCTCACTTATTCTACAAATTTCAAAAAGTCCCCCGAATTGCCAATTTACAATCAATATATACACTTACTACCTCCTTCAACCAATAAATCTATACTCATATCCCCTTACCAGTAAATCTACACTCATATTCCAAATCTACACCCATATCCCGTTACTAGTAAATCTATACTCATATCCCCATGCTCCAAACACAATATCCCTACTCCCTTACAACAAGTACATAGCCTACGATATCCCCATTTACTTATGTAATCGTGTGGGCCGACTATTTCCGGTAGTGCGTCTAATTCCAACCCGGCCTTTTGATTTGAATTCATGTGATTTCCCTATGCAGTCCAGTACCGGACTCCAGGAAGACACAGCAATCCACCCGAATACCGGACCTCTAATATCTGTATGATGCACAAGGCACAATGGGGGGAGGGGATTACAAATTCTGGCGCAAGCACGACTGTCGGCATCGGAGATCAGTCTCCTGAAAGCACAGCTCGATGTTTTTAAAGTGACGTCTTAAAGTAAATAATGGGTACGCAGTTATAATCAGTTGTGCGCCATTAAAATGCCGACATCAATGAGATGTGTGCCAACATCTTACATGGACTGCGCCTTACTTTTGATCTCTGACCATTTTTTTCCGGGTCTATTGTGCGCCAAATATTGCACCTAAAAATGCCGACAATATACACATAAATGTGGAAATAATAATGTGGAAAAGTTAGGCAACGCCCACATGCGCCAAAAAAAGATGGAGGAGTCGGGATAGTCAGAAACATCTGTTCTTTCTGGCGCAAACTCATTATATATGATCCGCAACAATTCTGCGCCCAAAAAAGAAAGATCCCGACATTTTTTAGGCGCAGATACAATAATACATGTCCCCCAATGTGTCTCCAGGTAGTGTACTCCTATACACTACCAGACTGTCTATAGACAACATTCACCAAGAAAACATTTGGAAATACATTATACTGAAATGGTTTAAAATCCTGCAGTACCTGTGCAGGCACATGTGCAGATCCATGAGAAGTTTTCCAATGAACACCTGTATGATTCTGTGACTAATAGGAAGAAGGTGCTGTGGTCACATGCAACAATACTTAAAGGGGTATTCTCGTCTGGGTATTCACAATCAGTTTGATAAATCTTCCATATATAAACATTTCTTCAATTAGATGTTATTAAAAAAAATGTTCCTGTGTGAAGATAATTTCTCATAAATATAGTCATGTTGTACCTTAGAAACGAGATAGCTTCCTCGGATACAGCCACCTCTGCTGGATGGATTTCACAAATAAACAAAAAGTTTTTGTATATGAAATGTCCGGGAGTTACTGCATGTCCCACAGCCGTCCTGTAGTAATGACCGCTGAATCCAGGAGGTCAGGCAGGGCTCAATAGCGCATGTCTGGCCACCTCTGCCAGAGTGTGACGTGGTCGTAACCGAGGAAGCCATCTCGTTTCTAAGGGACAACATGGCTACATTTATGAGCGATTATCTTCACACAGGAACAATTTTTTTAATAACATCCAATTGAAGAAATGTTTATATATGGAAGATTAGTGAAACTGAATGTGAATGCCCAGACGGGAATACCCCTTTAAGCTCTTTGGGAACTCAGCTAATTGGGGGGCAATTTCTATGGTGTTTCCACCAGTTTTGTGGTGCTCTCACTGCGTGTTCTGTTTTCCACTTTACTTATTAGCTGTCGGCGCCAGAAAAAATGACTTCTCCCTTTTCTGCCTGCTCCAAAAAAGGGCCAGTCTTTGGCGTATTGGAAATGCCAACACAATTAATATGTCTTATAGTCATTTTTGGGCGCTTTAAACTGGGGGAAAGTAGACCAAAAGAAATTTGGTCTAGCAGGGACACAAAACCGTGCTATTGCACTCAGCTTACACTAGAGGAACCAGAAAAACACTCCCCACATTAGGATGTCTGCTGCCTGTCCTTCTGGCATTCAATTCACACTGGACGAGCTGTCGGACAAGGTCAGCCACTGATGCATCAGCCGCATCAGCCATTGCTCTGACTTCTCTGATTTGCTAGACACATTTCTGGAGCTCGGGACAGATTTTGTTCCCAGGGACAGGAAATTGTCTTGGCACCAGAAATGTATATATATGTATATATGCATCTCCTTTGCATCTCCAAAACAAGTCAGTAACCAAGCCAGTGCAGATACTGGCACTTTATGTAAATGTCCCCCACTGTGTTTGGAGGAAGAAAAATGCTGCCAATGACCAAAAGAAAACCATCACCACTGTCAAACATGGAAGTGCAAACATTATGGTTTGGGGATGTTTCCCTCTGCCAGTATATTGAAAATTAGAAAGAGAAGAAAGAAAAGCGATACAAGCGCTACATGTGTGAAAGCAGTTTCTGGCTTGGTAAAAAAATATGATTGGTAATCTGCTCACCTTTTCTGGTTGTACAAGTGGTACAACTCGTATAGTAGCTTAGGTATTGTAGTGGTCTCAGCAGCCGTCCTGGGTTTTTTCCGGCAATAGAATTTGTCGGAGAACAGAGTAGTAAATGTATGGCAATCTTCCAGGCTATCAGCGGCGCCAATCACTCAGGATAGTTCCTTTTCATAAATGAATATCTTTATTCATAGGCTGAATAATATGCGTTTCGAGCCCGGACCGGGCTCTTCCTCAGTTATATACAGCAGTTATATACAGCAGCTCATTGCCTACACCTAACACTTCACTCATGCATGCCAGCCAGATGACCCAGGTTCTGAAAACACCATCAGCTTGGGAGCTTTTGTGCCATCTCAGCAAACAGTTTTACAAGAGAAACAAATGCAACATCAGGCCCCTGCAGTAGTGCAGCGAGCCCGTCCTCCTATGGGCCATATTGAAGAATCATCTAAAAACGCTGCTTGGTAACTTAAGATCTTTGCTGCAGCCGGATATACAGGCAGCATTACATACCTTTCCAGTCGAAACTAAAATGGCTGAATTGACATTAGCTGATTAGTGGATCTAAGTAATAATCTAGAGGTGGAGGTAAGAAGGCTCCAGCTAAAATTAGCAGGTATAGAAGACTGATCACTCCAAAATGATATAAAGTTCTGGGGTAAGTTGAAGTCCGTTAAGCCTTGGGCATTGGAGGAACATCTCACAGACTTATTTCTGTCTTTACTGCCAGAGATGCGGCAATTAGACTTGTTGATAAATTGGGTGCACAGATTGTCCAAAGCAAAATGTTGCCACCAAATGGGCCAAGGGATGTAATAGTGAGGTTGTAGTTCTTTCACTTCAAAGAGAAACTACTTAAAGCAGCTGATGAAGCAGAAAGTATCACAGAAAGATTCTGTGATATTTCCCTTTATACAGACTTATCTGTTGTCACCCTTGCAAGAAGGAGGGAGTTTCAGGAGGCTGCTAGAATTCTATGTATTCACAATATCCCTTATGAATAGAGGTTTCCTTTCAAACAATTATTAGTAAAGACAGGAAGAACAACTCCTGAAGGAATGGAACCTTTCTAAGAAGAATCTTTACTCTCAAGTAGAAGAGCAACAGCTTTACTTTCTGTGGGGTTGAATAACGATAGGCCCATTCACCATGTGAGTTATACAGAGGTACACACTGCATGTTGTGGTCAAGATCAGTATTATGCCAGAATGCTAAATGTGGCATATAGGGTTATCTTCTCTGCTAATTCCCTGGTGAAATTTTATCTTTTTTGTGACATATGTGACTACTGTTTTATGTTTATACAAGTTATGCTTTAACATTTTGTATTTAAGGCAAGTGAAATTTCCACAATTTTTTGTGCTATTTCACTATATCTCAGATTCAGAATTCCTGAGTGTTCTACAATCTTAGTTTAATGGTACTTAGAGTCAC
This sequence comes from Engystomops pustulosus, assembly GCA_019512145.1. Classification (NCBI taxonomy): domain Eukaryota; kingdom Metazoa; phylum Chordata; class Amphibia; order Anura; family Leptodactylidae; genus Engystomops; species Engystomops pustulosus. Next base: position 46,939,317 of record CM033649.1, read on the forward strand.
ATCTGTTAATGCTAAAGAGGGTTAAATAGCCCATACAGAAGATTCACAATGTGAAGGCCCAATACTCTTGGGATAAATTTTTTTAGTGAGTGATTTGTTTACCATATTTTTCGGCCTATAAGGCGCACCAAAAATCCTTTAATTTTCTCAGAAAACAAAGGTGCTCCTTATAGGCCAGTGCGCCTTATATATGAACTTATACAGAAATGTACTACAGACAAGATGTACTGTACATTTACCAGTGTTTAATGGCTCCATCCCCAGAAATTTCCTGCACCTTCCCACACAGTATACAGGGTCCCTAGCTCCTGAAGTGCCCTGGCACCACAACTAACATTGTGCCCATCCTGCCCTCCCCAGCACGGAGAGACCGGAGCTGCCATAGTGCCAACCATGAGGCAATCATCATCATCAGTAAGAAATCCCCCATACCTGACAGCCCTGTAACAGGGGAAAGAGAAGGAGCCACAGGGAACCCCACAAGAATAACACCCTGCCTGAGGAGGGAAGGAGAAGGGGCAGAGGGAGACCGCTTAACCCCTGCTGCATCACCCTGCATTAACCCCCAGCAGCCCATACCTCTGAGATCGGAGCTCTGTCACACGCTGAAGACAAGTTTCCCGGGAAGTGTAGCTGGCTAGAACTGTGCACAGGTCTGCCACCGGCTGGTCATTTTTAGGTACTGCATTTGATCCTGCGCCTTATACTCCAGTGCGCCTTATATATGAACTTAGATGTCTTAGCAGGCATTTATTAGAGGTGCGCCTTATAGTCCGGTGCGCCTTATAGGGCGAAAAATGTGAAGGCAAAATGTGATGAAATTTTATAGCAATTAAAAATTCTTTTCTATTATTAACCCCTTATCGCCGAAACCACTTTTCACCTTCCTGACAGGGCCTTCACCTTCGTGTCACTATAAGCGGTTATAACTTCAGAACACTTCAACATATCCAGGTGATTTTGAGATTTTTTTTTCACGTGACACTTTGTACTTCATGTTAGTTTAAAAATTTTGGTGGCATGTTTTGCATTTATTTATGAGAATATCAGATATTTGGGGAAAATTTTGAAAAACTTTCGATTTTCGAAATTCAAAATGCAAATTCAAAATAATTAAAACGCACCAAATGTCTACTTTATGTGGATATGGCTTTTTATGCATCCTCTCATTTTTGTAGGAGGTTATGAGGCTTTGAACTTTAGGTATGATTTTTCACATTTTCATAAAAAACACAAAATAATGCTTTTGGGGGACCTGCTCAGGTTTCAAGTACCTTTGAGAGGCCTAAATAATAGTAATACCCCATAAATTACTCCATTATAGAAACTACTCCCCTCAACGTATGTAAAACAACTTTCATGAAGTTTGTTAACTCTTTAATTGTTTTACAGGGGTTAAAACTAAATTGGATGCAAAATTGAAATAACATTTTTTTTGGCTAAGTGAATGTGTTTTTCATAAAATGTGCACATTCTCAGTGGATAAAATACCAAAATGCACCACAAATATGTGATGGTAACCTGCTGTATGGGCATACGCTATGGCATCGAAGGGAAGCTGCACCACTCTGAGCCGATTATGCATTGTCAAATTAATTGGCTATACAATCTTTATTTGTTTGGACATTTGGACACATAAGGGTTTATTTTCTGCAACACTAGATGCACTTTACAAATACTTCATTTTAGTGGATCATTAGCTTATTGATGAGATTTTATTAACTCTCGAATGTATGGAGGAAAAAAATTGTCAATTTTGGTTTCATTTCTTTCTGTAATTTTTGGGGGACGTACACTGTACCATAAAAATAACATTAACTTTATTCTATAGATCAATACGATTATGATGATACCTCATTTATATAGTTTTTATATATTTTTACAATTTTACTGGAGAAAAACTAATATAAAGAAAATCTTTAGGACTAATTTAAAGAAAAGGACTTTAACTTTATTTAATAAATTCTTTTTATTACAAAAACTTTTTTAAGAGTTTTAAATTACACTATGTTATGTAACATACGGAGCATGCTACACATGCTCAATGTGTTAAAGCCGGGTCTTGCTAGAAGGCAGGACCACAGCACAGAGCGGGAGAAGCATCATTGAGCTTTTAGTGGGCCAATTTTGATGACATTGTTTTCAGGTGCCATTACAGATTTTAATAATGACTGAGGTACCAGAACAGTGAACCTGCCCTATAAATGATCCTATTTTGGAAATACCACCCAGAAAATTTATCAAGGTTTATATTGAACTTTTTACCACCACAGATGTTTTTACATTAGCTCGTGCAAGTGAAAATCCTTTTTCCAAAAAAAGATTGCAGTAATATCTCACACGTGGTCACAAACTGCTGTATAATGGCACAGTGTGGCTCAGAAGGGTAGAGGGGCATCTATTGGTGGATTTTGATGGAACAGATTTCAAGTATACATTTTAAGATAGTAAGGCAGTAAAAACCTCCAAAGAGCTGACCCATTTTTAAAACTATATCCCTCAAGGATTGTTCTTCATTGGACCCCTGGGCTGTTAAGGAGACGATCGGCACCCCCTTAAATGCGTTTGGAATGGCGCCTATAGAGTAAAACAAGTCAAATACAGCTGGCCTCCTATATGGATTGCACAGGCTCTGCTTTTGAGCCTGTATGATCCCTGTGACTTGTGGGAATGCTATAGTGTCTGATATGCAAGCTCACCATGACATTCCCCAACATAATTGTAGCTTAAAGGGTTAATCTGAATGGTGAACACTGTAAAAAGTAAAATAGTTTCTTCTCCTATTGCCATAGTCACCGTTGGTTTAAAGTTGTTATTCTTATCTACTGGTAATAATTTTTGTCATAGTGGTTTACACTAAGGGTACACATAAAAATGTCAGTCATGATGTAGCCAGAATGCATCTGGGATGCAGCCAGACAATGACGATGGCACACAGTGAACGGCGAGGTACAGCGAGCCACCTCACCACTCACTGAGCAAGACAGGGATAGAAGGGATAGATTGTGCAGTGAGCCAACGGATGTCATGAGGGGGAGGTGCAGTCTTGAATACTGACGATCCAGGAAAGTATGCTAATTAGGAAGCACACATCATTTTTTGAAATGCAGCCTCCTCCAGAATTTCAGTAGGATCTGCTGGCAGGATGCAAGGTAAACTTCAGCTGTGAATATTACAACAACTAGAGATTGGTCTATGGAAACCTGTCCTCACTGAAATACAGCCTTCCGGTGACAGGTTCCCTTTAACAGTGGCCTGTTCAAAATCTGGCTTGTACATTGTCTAATGATCTATTGTTAACCTTTTCAAGGTGACCTAATTTTAGTGGTTCCCTACAGTAGTGGGAGTGACATCACATGACGTCCACTGTCACTCTAGAACAGCACCAGCAGAGACAAAGACCAGCTGACATACCTATTTGGCCTACAATTCATAACAAATGTGTTATTTACTGACTGCTTCTTGATAACAGCGTGAAACGAAAAAGAAATACTAATTTTGAGTTGTCAGTGGCCAGCCACATCTCAACTGTATCTTGGCCACATCATGAGCAGATCATCTATTCGCACCCTTATTGTAGATTGCCACTTAGCTATAATTGCATAATCATTGGGAATAGTCATAATAATAATTGGTGCCCATCCACAACCCTCTATCCTTTTCTGTGTTTTCAATTAAGAAAAATTTGTGTTTAAAAAACATCCCACATAGATAAAATGTTAGGAAATGCAATCACATCCAATTTACAGACTCATATGTCCCTAAATGACACACAAAAAACTGCAATTGTACACAATCATGATGGACAAACAGTTCCAGTCAGGGAGGAAAAGATGCAGGAACTCACACAAATACAAGGTGCACGACAGCTGTTTCGCGCTTGTGGCACTGCATCTGGCTTAATTGTTCAACATAACATGAAACAATGTGGCTATTTAAATCAAACAAGGCCTGCCCCACTCACCTACTAACATTCCTATTGGTCCACATAACGATGTTTTATTTACTCCTAATGTGGCTCCTATATACTCATAAGACTCACAGTAAAGGATCACACAGGCAGCACCTTAATAGGCATATACTTACTGCATATTGATAGCGCATTGTGGCACCTCTTGGCAGCGTTTGCCCGCCAAGACAGGAGGACGGAATAGCGTCAACCCCAAGCACTTGCTGCAGGGCTGCACCAGCCAAGGGTGTGGAATCCGCACCAGACCACCCCAAGATGGCGTCGGCTGTGGAGATGTGTCACTAATATCGTGATAGTTACTGCAGGCCTACGTGTAATGCTGCAAATAGAGCTCAGTGGTTCCTATGGAGACCACAAACAAAATAGAAGATTCTCCTGCAAGACTGAATCGGAGCCCAGTAGGTTTGTAAAGCACTTGGGGTGGCGCAGGGTGGGCAGTATTGGGTGAACCATAAAATATGTATTGGTGACCGGTGGTTTTAATCCCAATATGGAAAATAGGCTAGAAGAGAAGCACACCAATAGGAAACTACCCCTGTGGGGATTGCAACCACTGTACACAATTCATCAAGGCCAAGGTTAATATGTGGTGGGCAAATAATAAGGATAAAACATCTAATCACATGTAAAACTGATTTTGTAGTATATGTAATCTTCTGCACATGTGAGAGGTTCTATCTAGGCAAGACCATAAGGAAATTGAATCCACGTTTCAGGGTAGTGGAGACCCAAGGCTAATCAAACATATCAGAACACACCACAATTCAGACCTGAGGTGAGAGTAGCTGGTATAGTACAAGTCCCTATCCTGAGAGGAGGAGGTGACAGACAGCGACTTCTATTACAAAAAGAAGGGAGATGGATACTCCAGACAGGAGCTTTAGGACCAACAGGGCAAAATGATAGACTGGATATGACTGTATTTCTATGATAAGTCCAGAACTATATTGGACCAATGTATCCTTGACCTAGGACTATTGAATGATGCATTAACCTAATCCTATTAACCTATTGTTTGCGGTCCATAGGAACTGCTGAGCTCTATTTGCAGCTCTACATGTAAGCCTGCAGTAACTATCGCTATATTAGTGACAGAACTCCACTGTGGCTTCAATGCAACACAAATCAGGGTTCATGAGGTCAGACGGTCCAATGGATTCAGACCGAGTGCCGTATTTAACTTAAAATAAAATAAATAATACTTACTTTCATCACCAAAATTAACTGTCGACCATTTCTCCTCTTTCCTCACAAAAGTATCCACAGCAAAAAATGTGCTGATGGTCACTGCTGAGTGAGCCTGCAGTCCAAATCCTCTTAACCCTCATCTCAATGTATGACAAAAAAGATCCTTGTCCTGTGCAATGCTGAACTGGCAAGCAATTCCAACTGCAGTGTTAAAACAATTATCCATGGAGATTCTCTGCATTCTCTTGTCCTCTCTTGGATTTGTCTTTTGAGGGCGATCAGCCTTCTTGGGAGGAATGAGTTTGTGATGTTGTAAAGATGCAACATTCTGACATTCTCTTGCTTTAGCTGATAGTGTCAATCCTTTGGCCTTTATCTAGAGAACCTACTACTGGAGGGTTTCAATCACTTTGGAAATGCACACAATTTTTGCCCAGTCAGATACTTAAGGAAATTAGCACCAGGTGCCAGATTAAAAACAATCACTTGCAGCTATCTGAATAAATCAATGCTCTTTTTCAATAATCTCATTTACATTTTTACTCTGCGCTTTAGAAGATATACGATTTAAGAAATGAGATTGAAATACTGCTATTTTACCCATGTAAAAATATATTTGCATATGACTAACTAATGACCTTGATATTTACGAAATAGTGTGTTTTTCTATCTCCAGTAAAACATTTTTTAAAAAATTCTTTCATTTAGGAAAATAGATCAGATACATATAAAATCTTACAAAAAGATCCCACTCCAATTTTTCTTACGGAACTTACCACGATTTTGGATACTGCTAAAGAAACAACCTAATCTCAATGAACGAACATATATATATGTATACAGACCAATATATATAACATATATATACAGACCAATCCGCATATGTATTTCTATATGAAACTTTATTAAAGTGTGCATCATTTAATAAGCAGATATTAAATTTACAATGCCTTCTTTTTATCTGTTAATCCTCCAATAGCATAAGTGACAGCTTTTTTTTTGTATGTAACCCATCAATCTTTTAACTGCACCCATATATTAGTAGTTCATTATTTGCTTAAATAAGAATCATTTTATAAATTGTTTTCAAAAATTTATTATATAAAAATAACATTTAAAAAACTGTTAAATACTGAAATATTTTATTAACACCTTTTACTGAAGGATAAAGGGAGGATAATGTCTTTCATATTTTTTTTGTAAGTTAAGTAACTTGCAAAATATAAGTATATTCTAATGGAAAGAAGAATATTCATAAAAGGAGAGAATGCAAAATCAAAAGAAACTTTGTTTTGCTTTCATCACATTGCAACTGATCCAACATAAAAAGCAGTCCATGTAACCATTATGATTCCCCCAAAGGTTAGTCAGGAAATGAAATCAAGGATCGACAATAGATAAAACTCTACAAAGAAAAAAAAAATAATGGCTAGTAAAGTAGGTTTCATGAAATTAACTGTAATAGAAGTAAATAGAGTGGGTCTTTGATCTTCTTTATTAAATGTGTTTCAAGCTATACAAATTGAAATGGATCCAAAGTGCATCTGATATTCATTGTGTAGATAGATAGCCAATGATGTAGATTTCTAGCACTTAAAAATGTACTTAAATATTATTTTTGTAGAATATACAAATAAAGGACACATTTTATATAAAGTTCAAAAGTTTGTAAAGTAGTAGATTGTAAAAGAAAGAACATTAGAAGTAATAGTGAGGTAAATCCATATTTTACTTTGGCAGCTTTTCACGCCGTTAAATATAATTATACAAGAGCTTCCCAATTAGCTACAAAAAGTATCTTAGCTGAGATTCAGAAGCTTCCACAGTATTATAAAGCTGTTCCAGGAATTTTTTTTCTTGTCCGTTAAATTACATTTGAAAATAAAAATGAAGAAAAAATGTAAGTAGGCGATTGGTAGGAAACTTTTGAAAAGATGAGAAGCAAATCTATGCTTGTCTATAAATGTAGAAAGTTAATTTCTTTCCATTAATATTTTACCACTTTTACATTTTACAGTGATACTTATGTCCTGCCCAGCTGACCTGTCAGCAGAAATTAACCTAATAAACTTCAACCAGTATACTGTCCAGCCGATCAACGCCTTGCAGATCATGTCTCTTTCTTGCCCAGCATTCTGGCAGCATCCAGAAAATCAACTTCAATGAGAACCTGTCATCAGGAAGGTCATTTTATTTGATGGTTTCAAAAGCCTCTGACATGTTGATTTAAAAATGCCTTTGTCATGTATATGAATAATTCTGTTGATTATTAAAAGTTTCTTCAACATTTCCCTGCCATCAGTTTGTGGGCAATTAAAATGACACAAGACTTCTCCCAAGGTGCCCGCTTACGTCAGCTTACCACCACAAGCAATTGTCATTTAGATTGCCACCCCCAGTCCAAAATTACCATGATAGGGTGAATTTTCCTACATTATTTCCTGCAGGTGACTCAGCAGTGGAACTCGTGTGATGGTCCTGTGCGCTATAATGATGCAGGAGGCACGTGACTACTAGAATCAATCAGCAATAACATTTGAAACACAACGGATTAGTGTCTTCGCTAATCTATATAAAACTAATCTATAAAACTATATAAATCTTATCTATAAGAGTATATAGCTCTGCCTTAAATGTTTTTTAACTTCCTTTAATTAAAAAAGACAGGTTAATATAAAAGCAGGTGCTGATTTTTGCCAAGCTCCTTTCCTCTGTTTTATTTTTCTTATCGACAGAGGGTAAATGAAATGGTCAATTAAATGCCTGTCAGTCACTATTAGTATTGCAGTGAAGTGGCTTGTACTTAAGAGCTTCATTTGTTCAAGTCCAAGTGTAGATAACATTGCTTATTTTTTTTAAATAATTAAAAATAAGTAAAAAAGTAGAAGTCCATAAAATAGAACATTCCAATCGAAATACCAAATAAAGTATAAAAAACACAAATACATCCCCAAATATCTGGTATTGCCATAATCTGTACAATATATCTGAATTATTATTGGACCATCCTGTTGAACAGTATAAAAAAAAAAGATCTATGCTGAAAGAGGTACTAGAGGTACTCTTCATATAATGCATAAAGTGATAGGACAGACTCTCAACTTGTTATAGGTGAAACAGGCATATCAAGAATTCTTTTCATTAGGTTGGATGGTATGCTGACAGCCATAACCTTCAATGGAAGCTGTGCCAAATCCCTCAGAGACACTCTCACAGTTTTTAGAATAGGCAAAGAATCTACCAGTCAAAACACGCTCCCAGCCAGTGAGCCAACAGCGGTAGACTAGTTATGACATACGGCATCAGAGTAGAATCAAATAGAATAGCACAATGCCTTAATTAGATAAAACTTAACTTTTAATAATTTTACAATAAGAAGCAGAAATAACCTATGCTAAAATAAAAATATCATGTAGTGTAATATGTACTAGTGAAATGGTTCAGCTCAGGTGGATACAACAAACCTTTTTGTCATACCTCAATGTGATGTGACCTCAAGCAGGCAGTTAATTATCGCCAGTCAAAACAACAACTCATATTGTAACAAAACTTGAGGGAAATGTAAATTATATATAGCGCATTAGGGCAAAGGGAGAGAGGAGTAAATAAGATTTAGACTCACCCGTCTTCATCCAAGTCTGTGGGGGTACAGGAGTCCAAATGAGAGTATTGCCTAGTATGCCCTAGCATAACTCATTCCCTAGGCCCCACAAGTTTGCTCCCAGCCCTTACAAGGGCGGTCCGCAGACTGCCCCTATTAGAGACTATTAAAGCCTCAAGCTAGATAGAGTGTACTAGCAATAAATCCCTTCGCGTTTCGTGTGATGATACAATCACACTCCTCAGGGTGATCAAAGTAAAAGATAGGTGTTGCTGTACTTATGGGAAACTAAGTGGACAGTGGTCCATAGTAGTAACGCAGACGGACAGTGGTTCATCTGACTGCTGTAAGCATGGACCTCCGTCATGTTGTGGGAGGAGTCTGCAGAAAAAATATACCCCCTACGTTTGCAGCAGCATTCAAAGAATTAACAAGAATTTACAAAGAAATAATTACCTCATGATGGGCGGTGCAATCCCTTGAGAGCTATTTAAAAAATTCAATAGTTCCTAAGGGTTTAAGGACTACTCTTACTCCCGCACAGAGGTGTCGTTCAACAGCCCTTGTGTCCAAATGGGAACAAGAGGCCACGAATGGTTCACTACGCCTCATGCAGCTTTTGCTGGATGAGGAAAAAAAGATTCTTACGAACCTTGAGACTCGTCTGCAGGAACAAATCAAGCTGACTAAGAAGTTTGGGAGTGAACCTGAATTTAAAAATAAGGAGAGTACTTTACAGTCCACCATTGAGAAATTTCAGTAGAACATAAGCATAGACAGTTTTTCTGTGACTTACAAGATTTTAAGGACAACAAAGTCTACACAACGATCACGACAAAAAGACTGACTACTCAGGACACTGATATATCCTCTACTGAGACTGAAAACTCGGACACTGACTCCTCACAGACCAAAACAAGATCCACAAGTAGGGGGTGAGGGCGAGGAAGAGGCTTAAATAGAGGAAACAGGGGTACTGGGGCCTCCAATCTGGGAACAGGGAACTCAGAAAACTCAACAGAAGGGACCCTCGAGATAAGTGACCCCAAACAGGGGAAAAAGGGTACATTAGAACAGACTGACATGCAAATAATCAACCTAACCCCACGGGTCCTAACTGTACATGAACGTACCGTTCTTTCCAAAGGGTTGTCGTTTGTGCCCAGCTCAGACTTTGGCTTGTTTAATATGATTAAGGATCTGAATTTGTTTGTGCGCAAATTTAAGTGGCACAAGATTATCATTAAGGTATCCGAACTGGGTATACCTGATGATATCTTGCCAGACATTAGACTACTCACAAGTCTTGCAGATGAGAATAACCCAGCACTGAGAGGAAAAGTTCCCTTTACGGACTGTAGACTTAAGAGCACTCGCCTCGCTCCTTACATGGATACTTCACCAATTGATGTCTTTCTAAACAGAGTTACCAATGATCTTAAGCAACTGGAACCCAATTTTTGTCATTTTAATTGTAGTAAAGAGGAAATCAAGGCTCTTAACTCATTACAAAGAGACAAGACATTTATTCTGAAGCAATCAGATAAGGGGGGTAACATAGTTCTGATGAGGACTCCCGACTATAAAGAGATGTGCCTAAGCCTCTTGAAAGATAGGGATTCCTATGAGATCCTACCCTCTAATCCCACAAAAAGTTACCTGGAAGAACTCAACACCCTTCTCCAACAAGAAGGTCTTATTGATGAAAATGAGTTCAATTTTCTCAAACCACCAGTTGTGGCAACTTTTTACAGCCTACCCAAGGTACATAAGGGGATATGCCCACTAAAAGGACGCCCCATTGTATCAGGGGTGGGCAACATCACGCAGAATCTAGGGATCTATCTAGATAAAGTGCTGAGGGAATTCGTGGTTGCGCTTCCCTCATACACTAGGGACACACTAGACCTACTGACAAAGTTGGATGGTCTAACCCTAGACGGTGAACACCTGTTAGGGAGCATGGATGTCGAAGTGCTCTATTCCTCAATACCCCACGAGATGGACCTTAGAGCAGTAGATCACTTCCTCAAATCTATGGGGAGACAATATGAAGGTCATAACCACTTCATTCTAACTAAGTCTAACTAAGAACATTCTAACTAAGTCTAACTGCTCCTGGGCTAGTGGGAGGAGACTGTGGTGTTTAATGAGGGCAGTGGCTTGCACACCGGGAGGGTGCAAGCCTGGCACTGATACATAGACGATGTGCTAGTAAACTGGAGGGGCTCCCCCAATGAATTCACACTGTTCGTACAACAACTGAACACCAACCCAATAGGGCTTAGATTCACCCATGAGAGCTCTTTGAAAAACCTTCCCTTTTTGGATGTATTAATTACCCCTAGGGATGGGGGTATCTTGTCAATGGAGGTGTTCCATAAAACCACCTCAACGAACTCGCTTTTAAGGTGGAAGAGCAATCACCCTGCCCCCTAAAATGGGGAATTCCAAAAGGGCAGTGCTTGCGCCTGAGGAGAAACTGCTCGGATACTAGAACATTTCTCAGACAGGCAAGAGATCTGCGCCAAAGGTTTAAGGATAATGGCTACCCGGACCACCTACTGAGAACTGCGTTCCAGGATGCCTTGCATAGGGACAGGAATACCATCCTGCACAAGCAGGTGAGAACTGAGGAGGATAAATCGATCAGACTTATCACTACTTTTGATAAGGGGGCCCAGGATGTGAGAAAAATACTGGATAAACACTGGGACATCCTTCTGATGGACCCGGACCTTGAAGGTGTTATAAGTACTAGACCCTCAGTGATGTACAGGAAGGGCCGTTCAATAAACAGACTGGTCCGCAGCCACTTCCTCCAGGAACAAGATCCCACCTGGTTAGAAAAATCAGCACTTACAGGTAGCTCTGGATGCAGTGGCTGTGTCTTCTGTCCCTACATAAAAAGATGCAAATTCTTTTCCTCATCCGTGACAGGGAACACCTACAAGATAAGACAGTTTATCAACTGCAGAATGGAGAGGGGTCATTTATAGGGCCATCTGCAAGTGAAATATTGAATACATAGGGAAAATCAGCTGCCAATTTAGGAGGAGGATAGGCGGATAGGGGATCCCACAGTGATCCATTTTCATGGCATTGAGGCAATCCCTAGACCTCTGAGGAGAGACAATTGGGACAGAACAGTACTACAAAGGGAAGAAAAATGAATATTTACACTGGATACGGTAGCCCGAAAGTCCCTTACCGGCTTTTTATGGCGCATGCGCAGTGGTTATGGCACCGACGCCGCGATCTACTCTAGTGTTTAGGTCCATGCTTACAGCAGTCAGACGAAACACTGTCCGTCTGCATTACTACTATGGACCACTGTCCACTTAGTTTCCCATAAGTACCGCAGCACCTATCTTTTGCTTTGAATACCCTGAGGAGTGTGATTGTATCATCACACGAAACGCGTAGGGATTTATTGCTAGTACACTCTATCTAGCTTGAGGGCTTAATAGTCGCCAATAGGGGCAGTCTGGGGACCACCCTTGTAAGGGCTGGGAGCAAACTTGTGGAACCTAGGGAATGAGTTATGCTAGGGCATACTAGGCAATACTCTCATCTGGACTCCTGTACCCCCACAGACTTGGATGAAGACGGGTGAGACCAAATCTTATTTACTCCTCTCTCCCTTTGCCCTAATGCGCTATATATAATTTACATTTCCCTCAAGTTTTGTTACAATATCAGTTGTTGTTTTGACTGGCGATAATTAACTGCCTGCTTGAGGTCACATCACATTGAGGTATGACAAAAAGGTTTGTTGTATCCACCTGAGCTGAACCATTTCACTAGGACATATTACACTACATGATATTTTTATTTTAGCATTGGTCATTTGTGCTTCTTATTGTAAAATTATTAAAAGTTAAGTTTTATCTAATTAAGGAATTGTGCTACTCTATTTAACAATATTTTGAATAGACACAATAGATTGATATATTCCAGAGTAGAAAGGCACTGTGTACAGTCAAGATTTTTTCAGAAAGGTATTTTTTTTAATTGCATGATGTGCTTCGACCCAGTACTAGGATCTTCATTAGGTGCTGGGTACATGTAACATTTTTGTTTATAAGAGCATATACATACATTTTATAAAGGAAATGACACCAACATGATTGACAAAGGGAAACAGAGGTGCTTGATTGACTCAAGATAATAGGAAGGCGTTACTTTGGATTCTTTGGAGACAAACGGAAAACGAGGGGAAAAGAAACCAGAAAAGGATGTGGAGGAAAATGTAAGGATATCCAGGGTTTTGGGGCGTATTGTAAAGATCAGACAAGTAGTAATTAGTACGCAATCAGCATACATAGCAATCAGTGAAAACTTTTTTAAGACTGTATAAAAGTTTTTAATATATATAAATGTAATTCCTCAAATGAGAAACAAAGCTTAACAATTGAAAAAAAAATTCTCTATATGAATAGACAGGCTTTCGTCATACAACCTGCTTATCACAATTCAAATAGCACATATCTAAAGAGCTACAGATGGCCAAAAGGACTTAACAAAGGACAAAAAGGAAATTTATTGGTACATATTAAAAACTTTTATAAAGTCTTAAAGTAGTTTACCACTTTGTGATCTTTTACAATCAACGTTATATTAATTATCTTTTGAACGAATTGTTTTTATTAAAATTACTTTTTGAAATGGTTTTTAACCCTTTAGCGACCCGTGACGTAATAGCATGTCACAGGTCGGCTGCAGGTGCATGGAGAGGGCTCACAGGCGCCGCAATCTTGCTGGAGATTGTCGCTCCCCGTGACATTCTGAAGACACAAGGCTATCTGGATTTAACCCATTCATTACTATGTGCTAATGGCACATTGTAATGTATGAGGACAAAAATCCTCATATACTGCAATACAGTAGTATGGCAGCATAAGGGAGAAACGATCAGACAACCAAGAGTTAAATTACCCTACTGGGTCTGATAAATAGTATAAATAAAACAAAATTTAAAATAAAAATATAAAAAACCTAAAAATTCAAATCATCCCCCTTTCCCTAGAACAGATATATATATTCGGTTTGAACTGCAGGAGATTGTCTTGACCATGTCTACATGCCTAAATGCCTAAGTCGCCGCCATGTGATTGGCTGATTAGAAATTAAGTGTTAACGAGCAGTTATCTATAGATTCACTAAAATTAAGTATCTGTAAAGTACATCTTATCCCGCAAATCCTAATATGTCCACACTTCCCAAACATGTTACATTTTATATCCTGTACACTGGGGCTCATTTACTAAGGGGCCGAATCACCGGGTTTCCCGAATATTACCGTTTTTCCCTGAATTGCCCTGGTTTTTGGCGCATGCGATCGGATTGTGTCGCATCGGCTGCGGCTTGCATGCAACGGAAATAGGGAGGCATGGCCGTCGGAAAACCCAACGGATTTGGAAAAACTCCGGCAAACCTGCTGGATATCGGGCGCACGACCTTAGTGAATCCCGGCAGGTGCAAATCCACGTCGGACAATGCACCGCAGGATCGCGAATGGACCAGGTAAGTAAATGTGCCCCAATGTGTCAATGCAAATCAATTCTGAATGGCCGTGTGCCTTTACCGCAGTTTCTCACCTAATATTGGCATATAACTTAAAGAGGACCTTTCACCACCTCACACATTTGAAGATTATCATACCATCCTGTAGGGGCTTCTACACAGATTTAAGGGCACTTTGAATTTTCCTTCTAGCCCCCCGTGGTTGTGGAGATATCATTCCCAGTTTCTCACCATTGTAATCTGTGTTTGGTCGGAGAGGAGGAGCTGGAGCTGGGACTGGAGCTGGAGGCGTGTGTTATGCTAATCTTCTCTCATGCTATCCTATGTTCATCTAATGGCTGTGTTCACACACATTCTGCTAATATTCTGGTCGGACATTCGGTTTATTTATAAAGGTACTATGAATTGCTTTTTACGCGGTTTGTGTCGCACACAATCAGATTTTGGTCCAATCGCGCCCACTTTCATGAGACAGAAATCATGGAGGTGGCCATCGGTTAATCTGACGGATTCGGACTGAGCTCAGGATTTAACTTTAAAATTGTGCCTCAACCAATTCACTTACATACACCGGGAAGAAGAAGGTGAACAACGGACCTGAGCGGGGAAGCAACAGATGCAGGAAATCAGGCGCACGATCTTTGTGAATCACGCCGGAATGCACGATCGGACATGCCGTATTTTTGGAACTCCATTGGGCGGGTAAGTAAACGTGCCCCATTATGTTTACATAATCACAACGTTTCAGCAGTATTGCTTGCGGTTGCATTTACACAGCGTTTGCATCATGGTTACACAGCGTTTGTGTCACGGTTACACAGTGTTTGCTTCATGGTTATGCTTACACACCTTTTGCGTCACGGTTTAGCTTACGCAGCATTTGCGTCATGGTGACACTTATGCGGCGTTTGCGTCACGGTTACACTTACGCAGTGCTTGTGGCATGGTTACGCTGCATGTGTATCACGGTTACGCTTACACGTCGTTTGCATCATGGTTACGCTTACGCAGCATTTGCGGCACGTCTACGCTTATCCCGCGTTTGCATCACATTCCCACTTGGCATTTGCGATATGTGGTGTTTGAATTACATTTACTTTTACACAACATTTGTGTCATGGTTACTCTTTCACATCATTTGCGTCACGATTACACGGCATATGCATCACGTTTATGCGGAAGTGGCGTTTGCGTCACGTTTATGCTTACAAGGCTTTTGCATCACACTTATGCTTACGCATTTATAAGTATACGTTGATGTCTCGTTTGCATATGTCGTGTCTGCACATTTACATAGTGTTTGCGTTTCCGGTTACATTGCATGCATGTTTACCGATGCATGTAACATTGCATTTTTGTAAACAATGTGTGTGAACATAGCCTTTAGTTGCACATAGAGAAATTACATCTCACCACTGAAAGTATAAGAGAAGATTAGCATAACATACGCCCCAACTCCAGCCCCAGATCCTCCTCTCAGACCAAACACAAATTATAATGGTCAGAACTCTGCAAAAGTGGGAGCTAGAAGGAAAATTCAAAGTGCTCCTGAATCTGTGTAGCAGCCCCTACTGAATGGTATGCTAATCTCCATATGAGTCCAAGTGAGGTAGTGAAAGGTCCTCTTTAATTCATTGTGAATGTGTAATTTTTTGGGGTCAAAATTAATGCATTTTCCAAAATAATAAAAATTTATAAATCAAATTTGTTTTAAGCAATGTGAAACACATAAAGGGTTAACAAATGTTTTCATCAGTGGAGGAGTGGAAGTTTCTGTGATGGGGTAATTTTTACAATTATACTAAACATTGAATCACACCTAAAGTTCCAAGCCTATAAAAAGAGTGCTAAGCTAAAAACCATGTCAAGCAGACATTTTGAATTGTTCACCATCAAGTTTTTGGGAGTGTGTGCTACCTTCCTAAAGCAGAAAATATTTAATTTTAAAATGGAGAATTTTCAATTAATATATTATCACAGAAATGTTTCAAACTTAAATAAATAACATGTTTAACAAGAAAACATTCTCATCTGCATATGTTAAAGCATTCCAAAATTATTACCACTTAGAGTGACGCATGTCAGATTCTAAAAATAAGGCCTGGTCAGGAAGGGGAAAACAGGTGTAGGCAGTAAGGGGTTAAAGAGCTTGATGTACTGTATTGTTGATTAGGGCAATATAAGAAACATTTACTTCCATGGCTATAGAGTTATGATATTAAAGATATTATATAAGGTAAGATATACTTTTTGATTTTCTGATGCCTTATAGCAGGGGTTAGGTCACCCCAGCACACGCCTCCCAGTAGAAAGGTAGCCCCAGCAAATGCCGCCCAGTAGATAGGTAGCCCCAGAAGACGCCTTCCAGTAGATAAATAGCCCAAGCACACAACCCCCAGTAGATGGTAGCCCCCCACCCCCAGCACACCACTCTCAGTAGATAGGTAGCCAGCACACGCCTCCCGTAGATAGATAGCTGCCCACACTCCCGATACTAGCCCCACACACACACCAATAGATAGTAGCCACAACACTCCATAGATGGTAGCCTAAACCTACCCCAGTAATAGTAGCCACAGCACACACCTCCCAGTAGATAGGTAGCCACAGCACACCCCCCAGTAAATAGGTAGCTCAGTACATGATTCCAGAAGATAAGTAGCCAAAGCACAGGCTCCCCTGTAGATAGGTAGCCCCAGCCACATTCCTCCAGTAGATTAGTAGCCCCACAAATGCTTCCCAGAAGATAATGGCGAAAAGCACGCAGCCTCCCGTAATAGTAGCCAAAGCACATGCCTCCCATAGATAGGTAGCCCGAGCAACATGCCTTTCAGAGAAGATAGGTACTCACAGCCCTGCAGCCAGCTCCTCATCAATCCCACTCTTTTCCTTGGACCCAGGATTAGACGATGGTGGCGATGGCGCCTGGTCGCACAAAAGATGTATGCAGCAGTAACGTTGCTGGCCCTGTTTCCTGTGATCATCTAAGCACACAGCATCCATCACTATTTATATAAAGATCTGTTGAGGAGATAGCAGCCAACAAAGAGCCACATCTGGCTCCCGAGCCTTAGGTTTCCCTTTCCCTGCGTCAGAGGAAAAAATAGAGACCTTTCAAGAAAGCTTACACTGAGTGGCAGGAGTCTTATAGGGGTGATCCAGTCTCTTTGCTGCCTAAAGTTTAACCATGGAACTTTCTCCCAGTCCACCCTACATATGTATACTGCTCAGTACCCCATTTTCCTTATACTAAGGCCCTGTGCACATGAACTTGCAAGTTGGTAGAAACCGAACCCTGTGCAGGTCAGATTCCCTCATTTTTACGCTTCTTATTCATCAGTCAGCCTCCCTTTTCACCAATTAAAAAAAAAAAAACTTTATTGTAATATAATCTTCATTTACAGTATGTCATCAACTTGCATAAGTAAACAGATTTCATTCATAAAGCACATTTTCCAAGGTATAAAAAATTAGACTGAGAAGGTTTGAGCTGGGGTGTCTCCCATAGGAGGTATGTAGGTGAAGATATGGGTATGTAGGGGGGGGAGATTCACCGGTGTATGGGATGGGTATGTGGGGGGAAGAGGTAACAACAGTGTATGGGATGGGTTGTAGGTAATATTAGGAATGCAAAAGAAGGGGTAGAACTCGCTATAATGGCCTCTACATCGTATACATGGCTTACTCTAGACAGATATGGCTGCATGGCATGAGTCAATAGAATGTTACATAATTAACCTAAACAGGTGGTGTAAGTTTCCACTGAAATATCCGTATAGTCCTCATACAGCTTCTTGTATATACTAATTAGTGAAGTAATGAGCTACAGTTAAGAAAACTTTGTAAAGAGGTCCCTCGAGGATTTAAATATTCTTAGTCTATTTCCTAACTGCACCCAGCAATTCCAAGTTTTGTTAACAGCTTGTGTCCTCCTTGCTGCTCAATTTTACTATCTCTACCAGCCGTTAAATCTGGTTAATCTTTTCCTAACCTTGGGCTGTAGATGGCAGGATACTGTCTAACAGTGCGTGGTATCAAAGATTTTGCTGTCTGTATCATTAAGGTGATTAATCCTGCCTCTCTTGGTGAGCCTTTCCTTCATATTTGCCCCCATCGCTTCATATCCCCCTCCTCACAAGTCAGCTATCTCTTCCTTCTAACCCTCTCTTTCCACGTCAGCCTCCCCTCAACTTTGACCATCCCTGCACCGTCAGGTCCCCTCCTTTCTTATTTGCACCCTCTCTCACAGTCACCCCTCCATTCATATGTACCTTGTTGCAAAAATGTTGGGCAGACCAAAAAGTGCCAAGTGATCATTCTATCCAACTTTGATTACGATCTGGTCGACTAACCAGGCTGCAGGACTGGAAAAATAACTTCTAATCCAACACTAATATGCTTCATTAACTAATTTGCAGTGTGCAAATTTTCAGATTCATAAAATATTCCTGTTTTATGCACTCTTCCAACAATTTCAGCTTTTTAAAACCATAAAATACACATTTTTATACCCTTTTAAATTTAATGTTTGAACATTTCTGTAGTAGCAAAAAATTCTTAGGTAACAGTCCTAAACTGAAGTAATGAATGCCTGGACTATATACGGAAAACCAACTTAAGGACAAATAGGACTTTTAAATAAAATGCTCATATTTTACATGTATGGCTGTTTTACAGTAGACGAAACTGCATTTGATGCTTTCTTTAAAATGAGTACCTCTCGTTTTATTGCAGATTGGTAGCTAGTGTAGTCTCTGCTTTACAGTTTCTTTAGCCCATATTAGAAATACATATTGAGGAATATGAACGTTTACTAATTACATTTGCTTTGCTCTTTACCCCTTGTTCAGAAGATTAAACATTTTCACAATTTGGTATCTATAATTCATGATTTATTTAGAACTATGATCAAAAAGTGATCAGTGAAAATGACCAACCTGTGACATGCCCTCTTAATTATATAGATCAATGCATACATATCATAGATGATGGTAAATAGATCATACTTCTCTAAGCCCTCCTGCACATGATGTGTTTTTCTTTGTTTGTATAAACTTTGCTCTAATTGCTGTATTTTGTGGGCTGTGTAAATCTGTATTTATAACTTGTATTTATACTGTATTGCCAGCCCATTACTAGTATGTGATTGTTGTCCCTCCGCAACCACCCACAAAAGGGCTATAAAGCTAGTCACAACACCGATGCAATTAATTTTTTCTTCCAGCCCTATTGACTCGTCTACGGCCACAAACAACGCTGTAGCAAAAGGGAAACTGATAACGTTAAAGGATGGGTACTCTTCTTGTGTTTGTATGGGCTGACTATCAGACGAAATTCACAATGCTTTACAAAAGTTATTTTAAAGTTCATCATGTTTAAATGTAAGTTTTTTAGGTTTATCGTCTATTTTATATTCTGCTGGTGTACTGTTGAACATACATTTTATTGGTGTTTCACATGTCCGTTTTAGGTTTTGTTGTGTTTATTTCATTGCCTCCTTTCCATTGAATGCACTTTTCCGATTATTATTTTCTCCTTGTTCTTGATCTCCTATATGTTGTTCCACTGTAACTGACTAACCATAGTTTAGTGAATAACACATATGTAATTTTTTCTTGTGCTGCCTGTGCTGTGTCTGAGAGATCCCCAGCAGCCTTCCTAATGCTGGCATCCTGCAATCAAGTTTCATCATCTGCATCCTCTACTTTACAAAGAGGCTGTAGACTTACTGGTCTGCGCCCTGTTCCTGCACAAGTGTTCCTTGCAGCACTCTGTATGACGAATTGAGAAGACAGCAAGCAGTAAATACTACTTTCCACTTCTCTCTATAGTCCCCTGAACCACTCACACAGCCTCTTAAAGCTAGTGAACACCATTGAGACACCAAAAAAAACGCCTGAAAACTGAACAACTGAACAACTGAAACAACTCTGATTAGACTCTGATGTGATCTGGCAATATTTCACTGAAAAAAAAATTCAAAATCACCTGGGTAGGGGTGTTTATCATCCTCTAATCTAGAACTGCAAATATAGTGTGTATATATCAATCAAGAGATCCAATGCAGCACCCTATATAGCTGGGTGCAGTTGTGTAAACCCTTGGCAACTGGATTCAACTTATCAATTCATGAAGTCAGCAGCACTCCATTAGTCTTTTTTTCCAAAGCAAGGGGGTTTTGGGGGGATCTTAATTCCAGGTGCAAAAATTTGGAGTGTCCACCTTTTCAAGCATACAACATAGTGAACAGCATTTGCATTATAAGCCCCAACTCACATGCTGATTTAGGTCAAAACAGATGTGCAATAAACTAAGCTACACTAAAAATACAAGAACTGCGTGATACAGTCATAATTGATAAATACAAACAAGTGCATGTGCTTTGCAAATATAACTGCAGTGGCATATCAAAAAATCCATCGGTGCTGCCTCTGGTTAAGGTACGCAAGTTTGTAGCGATGTCATCCCTCCACATCTCTCTTCTTAAAGGACACCTGTCATCAGGTCTGTGTCACGTATCTCCTGTCACTCTTACCTGTTGTGAGCGGCCGCTCACAGGATCCTCCCAGCCTGTATCTAGTTTCATCATTCAATACATTAATTATTGGTTAAATCATCTTATTCCTTATCATGTAATGAGTGCTGGTCAAGGCAGGCAGTGATGACCTCCTGTCCACCCGCGCCCTCTCCTCCCCCCTGCTCATCGTCTGTGGTGACTGTATAAAGTAAGCATGGCTAGTGTGGTGTATGTCTCATCGTCTGAATGCTGCATCCTCCTAATATACACAGGTTAGAGACCACAGACAATCAGCTACACATGAACTGACTGTCTTTGTTCTGCTTAAATTGCTGCCTGGACTTGGCTGTATCTCTCCCTAAACATACACACACATGCAACACAGCTGTCAGGGGCGTGGCCACCAGCACCAGGAAGCACCATCATTTACAGCCCCTCACTCATTATACAGACTTCAGTCAGGCAACTGGGGTTGGCTGTGCCTCCCAACGCATGAATCGAGTGGACAGCTTTGAATATGCTAATGCTTCATTGCATTCCAGGTCATTTGCAACAGCTTGGACGCTCATTTGCGTTTTTTACAGCATTGTAGAGGGACACTGAAGGGATAGCAGCAATGCTCTCTAATGGCAGTTTAGAAATATTTTATTATGGGGTTATTGGTGCATGACGGGTTCTCTCCTTTAACATCGATTCCCTATTACCTACCGTTCCTCTCATAGTGGAGCGCATGGCCATAAGTTGGAATTTCAAATGTTATTCTTTAGCCTTTTTTTCAAGTCTGCGATTTCCCGCATTTGTACCCATATGCTGGGAACCGGGTTTTAAAATTAAGATAGTTTCCCCCCAATTAAATTAAGTTACATGGGCCATGACAATTTATAAACTACAAAATCACTGTTGCAATCAAGAAATGTTTTATCGAACATCACATTATTATGTGTAAATGTATCACCTATTACTGAGATAATTGAAAACACATGAAACACACAGAAAGCTTCCTGTCTCTTGAAGACCCAGCTAATAGTTCTTTGTGTAGAATCTGTTTTGAGGGGATCCACATCTTACGGTTGGACTTGATGGCTTGGTCTTTTTCCAGCCTTATATACTATGATACTAATTATTTTAACCAAATCCATCTCTAATATTTTGTGAGGCGGCTAAACAGAATCGTGGTTGCAATTGGCAATTTGGGGAACTCCGAGGGTTCACTAACCAAAATCCCGCATGTTCTTTTTATTTTGAATTCTCTCACTATTGTGGTTTAGGAAGAGCAATGGAATTCTACGTCATGACTCCTTTTCATTGTAGGGATTCAGTAAACTCCATCTAGTTTGGTCATTGAATATACATCAGAATCCTTTTTAATTACTCTTTTTGATACCCACAGTGAAATTTAGAGGGCATTTACCTATGTTTTTTTTCTGATATTTATCATTGTTGGGGATCATCCTTTGTAAACCCTTAAAACTTGTCTCACTAGTGTAATGAATTTACCATGGGCGGGATGACTACTGCTCGTATCGAAATAAAATCGTAATACTGTCGTCTAGACTGTGTACCGTTTCTGTAGCATGAACTAACCTAAATTTATGTCAGAGTCCAATGTGTTAATGACTCATGAAATTGGAAGAGTTCTGAATGGGGGCGGTCCAAGTAGGAACACATTTTTCTATGTATCCTCCCACAACTTCCCTGTGTGTATATATTTTTATATGAGTTGTGTTCTACTACCACTCTCCAAGAGCAATTTCGTAGTAAATATATAGGGGGGATAACCCTGGTTATAAAATAAAAAGAAGATTGCATTCCAAGTAATAATGTTGCTCATTTGCACAAGCACAGCCATTGTTTGTGCGTTTGATGATGGCCCATTTGTACAAAATACATAGCATGAAAGAAATCTGCGTAAGATTGTCTACGGCTTCTATAAACTATGCTACAAACAAGATGAGACTTAATATTGCTGGCTTAATCCTGATATAATCCAGCTCATAAATTATGCAGACACAGTAGGGCTGTGTACAGGAGTGGTTCTCTTACACAACAAATGAAATCATGCTAATCCCGGTCAGTCATAGTTTAAGGCTGGTAACCAGCACGGAATCAGGTTATAGTACATTTGTCTGTGCCCTGCTGTTTTCCAGCCATCTATCTGCCGTGCATCCAGACTTTCTGGAATCCTGTCATAATATTTGGATTGCCCCTATTATGTTTTGTTAGGAAGTTGTTATATAACCCTCAAATAATTATAAATGTAATCTGGTACCAACTTCTGTATTTACTGCTAATCCCTAGAGAATACAGAACCAATGGTAACACCCACTCACACCGTTCCTCTCATTGGTGGTATAAAATTCAGATGGACTGAAGTATTTGACATTTCCGTTTTAACTTCAGGTTTTGTGAATTTGACAATCTCGAAATTTAAATTATGTTAATGGAAATTTGACCATTTCAGGTGATGCGCATTTCATCTCTACCAACTTATTCATATTAACCACTAGTCCAATTCCACATGAATCCATGTCCTGATACATCTTTTGAATTGAGGAGGTCCTGCTGCTGTGAATAGGTCGGATCCTCTTGAACTGTTGATGCACCAATGCGGGGCTACCAACAGTCCACGCTCTACACATTCCAACAGAGCAGGACAGCGCTTGCAAGCATAGAGGACAAACGCTGGCCCCTCCGGTCATACCCAGAAATTGATGGGAGGTCCCTCCTTCAGTCCACGAAAAAAGAAAAAATCTTTCCACATGCGAGTCACCGTTTGCTTCAATCTGAACTGACATGCTTTCCACACTTTGTGGCATGCTCCATCTCCCTCCTGAGGTGTTTCTGTTTGTTTTCTGTTTTTGTGGAGACTCCTCTCTCTGAACACCATGCTTGTCACTGACTCCAAGTAAAGATGAAAACTCCGCTATAATGTTGCTGCCACCATTTGCTCTGTACCCCTCTTTTTTAATCATTCTCTACCTATGGACATTAAGGATGTAGTGTTGTCCGCAAGTCCATCAGTATATCAGAACTGGTGTCATTGCACAGGCACTGTAGCATATAGGGGAAAACAAATAAGGAATTAGTTTTCAAATCAATCATCGCATTTTAAGGCAGATACATTTTACCACCTACATTAATTGCTTTAAACATTTCTCATATGTCTGCTTTAATCATTTTCAGAATTTTTGAAATGTCTTGATAATTTAATGTGATGTCACATGTGCTAACAATCCATATCGGTTGTCCTTCTGTATTTCAGATGACTATTTTGTGGACAATTAACGGTAATTTAAAATGACTTTTAAATATATACATTTAAAAAAGCCCCGTGTATTATCACCATAGTTAAAGCTGCCCCCTCAAAAACCTCACAACATCTTTTTAGTCAAAGGGATTGTTTAACCCTAAGATCTTCATGTAGTAAGCAATTGGAATCAGAATAATCACAATGTCAGACGTTGTAATGAGTATATGGGTTTTGTGTTCATGATTTTAGACGTTTTTGTGTGATAATGGTCTGCTTTATATGTTATATGGGCTTATGGAACATTTTTATATTATTTTCTTTGAATACATTTTTTTGTTGACTTTTGTTATTGAGTTCCCCACTCATGGGTACGCTGAACAAGCACATCTGATTGCTTGTTCATGATTATACCCTGAAATACTGACTATATTTGCAATGGTTTTCCTGTGTCAGCCTACACTGTGCCTTTAAGAGTCCATCTGTATGATCCATACCTCAGGGCTGCCATACTGGATCAGTTTACCCCCAAACACAATTGTATATGATTTGTATGGAGAAGACCCCGTCAAGCCAGTTAAATTCCGCTTATTTGGGTATCTAGGGTTAAAACCGCAAGCAGAGCCCACCCAACTGTGTTTATATCGGGATGGTCAGCTATTAGTTACAAGCCGACCTCAGTTCTGATCCTGGGCCCTCCCACGCTGAGATGGCTTTGAGTCCAATACTGAGAAATTAAGTATTTCGGATGCATAGCATTACGACGTTGAACAGAACTCCAGCAGGTCTCTGTAGTTTGTCGCGTCAGCAAAAGCACAGCATGGGTGTGCAATCCACCTGGCTCGGCCCAGAGCTGCTACAAGTTGACAAAAGAAAAGCCATTGTTGCAGCACCCTCTTACAAGTCTGAGGTTAAGCAGCCAATTAGGCAGCAACACTCATGTTTCTTTGTTCCTGTGATCCCAGTCCACTTAGTCCCATTGCAGGGTTTGGACTTCCACCCAGCAGAATAATTCTGAGAAAGGTCCTGCTTCATTTCCTTATGCCTTTGCTACATAACCGGTGGTGGCAGGGCACTACGCTGTCTGACATCATTAGCAGCAGCACCAGGAGGAGTCCCACGTATGGCACAATGATGATGTTGGTTGGTGCATCAGAAGCACATGAGCCACCGCATGAGTGTGGCACAAATGATATCGTGTGAAAGGTTGGCATCAGAAGCAGCAAGAGCGGCATGAGTGTCAAAGTTGATATAAGTGTGTTGGTGGCCTCAGAACCAGCAGCAGACCCGCGAGTGTCACAATCATAGTGTGAAGGTGGCAATCAGAAGCAGCAGCTCACAGAGCTCGCGAATGGCACAATGATATAGTGTTAAGGTCGGATCATGACAGTCAGCAGCAGCGAGCCCACAGAGTGGTACAATGATTTAGTTGTGAAGTGAGAACACGCACAGGAGCAGGAGCCTGCCGTAGTGGCACAATCATATAGTGTGAAGTCATCAGACCGCAGATCCGTAGTGGCACCATTCGCAAGTTGAGCATCAGACAGGGTGATGGGCATAAGTGTGGAGGTGGCGGACAGTTCCATTCGCCTGTGTAAAGATCGTAGGAGCAGATGTGCAACTAAGCAGCAATGGGTGTGCATCAGTTGGTGGGCAGCATAAATAGTAGCTTAGGCAGGTAGTTAGAACCCCCGACTCATTTCCATACGTTTGGGAGGTGGCACATGGCTGATCTAATCTGAGGCATTAGGCATTTGGTGCAGTTCGAAATCCTGGCCGATCAGCCTGATCATTTGACAAAGGTCATCTCTCCACATTACGGGTGGACAAGTGGGTTTCACTGGGGTAACTGGATGGCCCCGCCGCAATGAACACACTCCATCAGTGGCCACACTACTTACAGGACCGCTTCTCTACTCACAACTCGTGCAAAGTTTGCGGCCACGCATCAGTTTGGCTGCCAGTTGTCCATGGATCCTCTACCTCTCGGTATTAAATGCTGTCCAGTAGGCCACCTTCTGTGAGGTCCGGGCTGTTAAGTCCTTGCTGCTGCTGTGTGGTGGCTACCCCTCCGTCACTAGGCTAGGTGCAGTGAAATTGCTCATTAAGGGAATCCAGAGTTCAGCGACTATTGCTGGAATGCTACTGCTCCTACCCCCGCCCCCACTCCCCATGCAATGCCGTGGGAAGTACTGTGGCATGACCTGCCAGGATCCCCCGTCAGACCTGACAGATTGACATGCGCATCATATGGACGCGTCCAACTGTGTGCTCAGTTATTTTCTATAGTTATGCCAGTTGTTCTCCCTCTCCTCTCAGCAGCAGAGAAAAAGTCACCCCTTTTTGGACGATAGCGAGCGTCCAGAGGGTGGAGACGACCAAAGTCCTCACTATGGGATGTGACGTATTCGGCTTTCACTAGTTAGGCAAAAGCAGCATTCGGGCGGGCCATCTGTGGCAAGTGACTCTAGGGACTCCCGGTTCCATATCCTCCCACGTATACTTCCACAGTGCTTCTGGTGTCCATCTGCCCTCATCTTTCCTACCCTCCTCCG
The DNA here is from genome assembly GCA_019512145.1 of Engystomops pustulosus. NCBI lineage: Eukaryota > Metazoa > Chordata > Amphibia > Anura > Leptodactylidae > Engystomops > Engystomops pustulosus. The sequence continues at coordinate 46,965,921 of CM033649.1, forward strand.
TATGCTCCTGTCCTTCTCTCGCCCTGTCCCTAAGTAGAAAACCACAAATTGCACCAGACCATCTGCTTGTGCTCCAATTCCTCCTCTCCTCCAGTTCAGCCCCCACCGAATCATGTGGCCATGAGATGTGTCTCCACTTCTCTGTCCGGACCAGAAATTATTTTGCAGCATGAGTTCCAGGGCATGAAGCAGTGGAATGACGTTATTCTATCCCGCAGTCCGGCACTGTACAATACGGGGCTCTTCAAAATGCCTGATCTCAACGGAAGGGTGTCACCATGAGACTTGCCAGTGGCTGACATCAAGTTACCAGGGAGTACTCAGCCGCTTGCATCATCAACAAATCATTAATGGCTTTTCTCTGTTTCATACAGCGCTAGTCTAACATATGTGATGGCTGGAAATTTCCAACAGGGAAAACATGCATTAGACTACTGTTGGGTACGCCGTTCTGGTGCCTGCAACTCGAGGTAGGTTGGCGTGGCTTTTGTAAGAATGGCTTGGATGTGAGTGCCCACAGTGTCCAGGCCATTTTTATAATGTCTTGCAAGATGGGTGTAACTTCAGGAACTTGTTGACCATGGACCACCCCTCCTCTTCAAGCGCAGACAACACCCATCTGCTCCTCCCAATTTTTTTTTCACCATGGTTTCCGATTTTTTAGTTGTCGCGGAGAACGCACACATTGATTTCTTTCTTGCATGACGCGCAGTTCATTTCTCCCTCGTGTGGAACTTGTGCTTCGCCCAGTGCCAACCATGGTTGTAAAACTGCGTGACACCATGTTCCTGCACATGTGGTATGATTGAAGCAGCCCTTTGGGAGGCTGATGTGTGGTGGAGAAGGAGGAGTGTGGACACTGGCAGATGTTGCACAGTTTGACCGTTGGAGGAAAAGCGTTCGTCTCGTGTGAACGTTGCTGTGTGGCTGGCGCGGAACCACATTCACCCACCGGGCCATAAAGTACATAAGCGCCCTGACTCATAATTACAAGCTCCACATACCGTGTCCGGCCGTCGGCACCTTTGGAAGAAACTGAGTAAGCTAATAGGACTGGCCCACCTTCTGGTGAAGGGCTGCACAAGCCTTTTGGGAAAAAATTGCGGCTTGGAACTCTCCCCTCGGTTTTCGGCAACAAGCCATTAGTTCTCTGAAGGCTTGCAGAGTCCAACGACTTGGCAAGGGAGAGACTGCAGTACCAACAACTTCAACAAAGCACGGTCACTTCTGCACCTTAGAGGCGACGCATAGAGTTGTCTTTTATGTAATCGGCCTCGCTCACTACTGCTGGGTGCCATCGTGTGGGAGCAGAGCATCTGGACTGGTAGATGATGTGTCAAAGACAAACCAGCCCTCCAAGGCTATTTTGCTCTATCCGCTAAGCAGCTGTTGATCACTAGGCTGCTGCTGTTGCTAGTGCCTGCCAGGATGTGACCGCCTCGACCCGTTTCTTCCCCAGGCTATTGGAATTGTACACTGCAATGTGTTTGGCGTCAGGGCCATGTGTCCAAGGTTCTCCCTGGTCCTACGCCGGCTCCGCGGGTGTCTTTACAAAAAACTGCCACACCGCTAGGTGGTAATTTTTACCCCCGGCCAACACTCTGCACGATCGGCGCTACCCACTGCGCTTAGCTTTGTGCCCCTGGTTTTTTGGCCTGCAATCAGGATTTTTACCCCGCGAATGTTGGTTCCTTTCCTCGCACTGCTGCACCCGTGCTGACTCACAGCCCACAGTAGCGACTTGCTTGCCTTCTCCGCAGCTGCATCTCTCCGCCCGATATGATGATCCCCTGCAACCTCACCGGCTCCCATACGATCGCTACATCACTTGTCATTTTTGCGTTTCCTTCCCGTTCACTGCACTCTCCTACCGGTCAGTATGCACAAGCCTTAAAGGGTTAACAAATGTTTTCATCAGTGGAGGAGTGGAAGTTTCTGTGATGGGGTAATTTTGACAATTATACATAAACATATGAAATCACACCTAAAGTTCCAAGCCTTATAAAAAAGAAAGCTAAGCTAAAAAACCATGTCAAAGCAGACATTTTGAAATTGTTCACCATCAAGTTTTTGGGAGGGTGTGACTACCTGCCTGAAGCAGACAATATTTAATTTTAAAATGGAGAATTTTTCAAAATTCTATAATATCACAGAAATGTTTCAACATAAATGAATTAACATGTTTAACAAGAAAACATTCTCATCTGCATATGTTAAAGCATTCCAAAATTATTAATGATATTAAAGATATTATATAAAGTAAGATATACTTTTTGATTTTCTGATGCCTCATAGCAGGGGTTAGGAACCGTTTTGGCTGAGAAAGCCATGAACGCCACATATTTTTAAATGTTATTCCGTAAGAGCCATACTATATGCACACACCTACCAGGCGATAGCTAGCCCCAGCGCACGCCTCCCAGGAGATAGCTAGCCCTAGCACACGCCTCCCAGGAGATAGCTAGCCCCAGCACACGCCTCCCAGGAGATGTCTAGCCCCAGCACATGCTTCCCAGGAGATAGCTAACCCCAGCACACGCCTCCCAGTAGATAGGTAGCCCCAGCAGACGCCTTCCAGTAGATAAATAGCCCCAGCACACCACGCTTCCCAGTAGATAGGTAGCCCCAGCACACGCCTCCCAGTAGATAGCTGGCCCCAGAACCCGCCTCCCAGTAGATAGCTAGCCCCAGCACATGCCTCCCAGTAGATAGCTAGCCCCAGCACACCCCCCCAAATAGATAGGTAGCCCAAGCAAACACTCCCAGTAGATAGGTAGCCTAGAACCTACCCCTAGTAGATATGTAGCCACAGCACACACCTCCCAGTAGATAGGTAGCCCCAGCACACCCCCCAGTAAATAGGTAACCCCAGTACATGCTTCCCAGAAGATAAGTAGCCAAAGCACATGCCTCCCAGTAGATAGGTAGCCCCAGCACATGCTTCCCAGTAGAGGGGTAGCCCCAGGACATGCCTCCCAGTAGAGGGGTAGCCACAGCACATGCCTCCCAGTAGATGGGTAGCCATCTGGGGCTAAATGGGTACCCACAGCATATGCCTCCCAGTAGATGGGTATCCCAGCACATGCACCTCCAATATATAGATAGCCACAGCACATGATTCCCAGAAGATAGGTAGTCACAGCAAAAAAAAAAAATCACCTACCTGCGCTCCCTGCAGCCACCTTCTCATCAATCCCATGCTTTTCTCTTTGACCCAGGATTAGACGATGGTGGCGATGGCGCCTGGGTCGCACAAAAGATGTATGCAGCAGTAACATTGCTGCCTGTGTCCTGTGATCAGTCTAAGACACACAGCAGCCTTCACTATTTATTAAAGATCTGTCTGAGAGGCAGATGCAGCCAACAAAAGAGCCACATCTGGCTCCCGAGCCTTAGGTTCCCTTTCCCTGCCTTATAGAATAAGATAGAGACCTTTCAAGAAAACTTAACTGAGTGGCAGGAGTCTTATAGGGGTGATCCAAGTCTCTTTGCTGCCTAAAGTTCAACCATGGAACCTCCTCCCAGCCAGTCCACCCTACATATGTATGCTGCTCAGTGTGCCCCCTTTTCCTCATACTAAGGCCCTGTGCACATGAACTTGGAAAGTTGGTGGAAACCGAACCCTGTGCAGGTCAGATTCCCTTCATTTTTACCTTCTTATGTCACAGTCAGCCTCCCCTTCATATTTTTTTTCCAAAAAAAAAACTTTATTGTAATATAAAGCTCCATTTACATTATTTGTCATCAACTTGCATAAGTAAAACAGATTTACATTCATAAAGCACATTTTCCAAGGTATAAAAGAGTAGACTGAGAAGGTTGAGCTTGGGTGTCTCCAATAGGAAGTATGTAGGGAAGATATGGGTAGTAGGGGGAGGGAGATTACAATGGTGTATGGGATGGGTAGTGGGGGGGAAGGAGGTAACAACGGTGTATGGGATGGTTAGGGGGTATGGAGTGGGGTTGTAGGTAAATATATAGGAATGCAAAAGAAGAGGGTAGAACTCGCTATAATGCCTACTAATCGCATACAAGGTTTACTCTAGACATATATGGCCTGCATGAGCATGAGTCTAGCAAAATGATTTACATAACTAACCTAAACTAGGTGGTGTATGTTTCCACTGAAATATTCCTTATAGTCCTATACAGGTCTTGTGTATATACTAATATAGTGAAGTAATGAGCTACAGTTAAGTAAAACTTAAGAATTTAAATTCTTAATTTATTTCCTAAACTGCACCCAGCAATTCCAAGTTTTGTTAAACAGCTTGTGTCTCATTTCTGCCAAATTTACTATCTCTACCAGCCTGTTAATATGGTTGACCTTTTCTAACCATTGGGCTGTAGATGGCAGGATACTGTCTAACCAGTGCAGTGGTATCAAAGATTTTTCTGACTGTATCAGTAAGGTGATTAAGCTCTTGGGTGAGCCTTTCCTTCATATTTGCCCCCATCCTTCATATCCCCCTCCTCACAGTCAGCTATCTCTTCCTTTCTACCCTCTCTTTCCACAGTCAGCCTCCCCTCAAATTTGCCCATCCCTGCTCCGTCAGGTCCCCTCCTTTCTTATTTGCCCCCTCTTCTCACAGTCACTCCTCCATTCATATGTACCTTGTTGCAAAAATGTTTGAGCAGGACCAAAAAGTGCCAAGTGATCATTCTATCCAACTTTGATTACTGTCATGGTCGACTAACCAGGCTTCAGGAACTGGAAATATAACTTCCAATCTAACCTAATATGGCTTCATTAACTAATTTGCAGTGTGCAAATTTTCATATTCATAAAATATTCCTGTTTATGCACTCTTCCAAAGCAATTTCAGCTTTTTAAGCATAAATAAAATTTTACCCTTTTAAAATTTAATGTTTAAAACATTTCTGTAGTAAGCAAAAAATATCTTTAGGAAAGTCTAAAACGAAAGTAATGATGCCTGGACTATAATAAGGAAAAACAACTTAAAGGGACAAATAGGAGCTTTTTAAATAAATGCTCATAATTTTACATGTAATTCTGTTTTCAGTAGATCAATCTGCATTTGATGCTTTCTTTAAAATGGAACCTGCTTTTTATTGAAGATGTGTTAGAGTGTAGTCTCTGCTTTACAGTTTATTTTAAAGCCACATATTAGAATACATATTGAGGAATATGAATTTTACTAATTACATTTGCTTTGCTTTTACCTTTTTCAAGAAGTAGTTAAACATTTTCTACAATTTGGTGAATCTATAATTCATGATTTATTTAGACTATGATCAAATAGTGTTCAGTGAAAAATGACCAAACTGTGACATGCCCTTCTTATTAATAGATCAAATGCATACATATCATAGATAAATGTGTAAATAGATCATATTCTATTTTCTGCATGTTTTTAATGCGTCTAAGCCCTCCTGCACATGGTTGTTGTTCTTTGTAAACTGTGGCTCTAATGGCTGTATTTGTGAGCCGTGTATAATCTGTATTTAACTTGTGTCCCAGTTGTATGTCCGCATACACAAATATGTACACCTTGTTTTCCAGAAAGCCAGTGACTGAGCTAGGGCAGTCCATTAAGGTCATGTGATTGTTGCCCAGCAACCAACCACAAAAAGGGCCATAAAGCCTAGCACAACCGCATGTTTCTTCACAGCCCTATTGACTTCTACGGCCACAAAAAACTGCTGTAGCACCTAAAGGGAAAATGATGAAGTGAAGGAGGGGTAACTCTTGTGTTGTATGGGCTACTTTTCAAGAGAAATTCAGAATTCTTACAAAATTATTTTAAAGTTCATCATTTTTATTTAGGTTTTTTAGGTTTTGGCTATTTTTATCTGGCTGTGTTACTTTGTAACATCAATTTTATTGGTGTTTCACATGTCCGTTTTAGGTTTTGTGTTTTTATTTCATTCTGTCCATTGAAGTGCATTTTCGGAATTATTATTTTCCTTATTATTATCTCCATATTATGTATCCACTGTAACTGGCTGTCTGTGCTGTGTCTAGAGAGATCCACCAGCAGCCTCCTAATGCTTCCATCCTGGCATTCAAGTTTCATCACTCATCCACTAGTAAAAAGAGAGGCAGTAGACTTACTGCTGCCCCTGTTCCCTGCACAGTGTTCCTTGCACACTCTGTATGAAGAAATTGAGAAGACAGAAGCAGAAGCAGAAGAGACTCTAGAGACCTTAAAATGTGGAAACCTAGCAAAGAAAAGGGCCCTGATCGACTGGACACCCCTAGAAGTAAGAGAAATCAGGGGGAGAAATATCTAAGAAAAAAGCTCACCACGCCACCAGCCCGCCCACGCAAGATGGCGCAGGACATCCCCATCAAGTCTGACTGCCAGGACGACTCAGACGCTGACTCCTCAGCAGAGGTAGAGACCGCGGCGGACCAAACTGATGCAACACCGCTATCCAAGTCAGTGCTACAGAGAGTCCTGAAAGAGGCACTAGCCCCAGTCCTGCAGGAGCTCGCAGCTATCAGGGAAGAGGTGAGAACAGTCGGAAGGCGGGTGGAAGCATTAGAAAATAACCAAGCCGCCATTGTAGATTTTAACGCTGCGCTAGCACACAGTATGTCTATGCAAGCAGACGGCCTAAACATGGCGATACTACAAATAGAGGACCAAGAGAACAGGAGCAGGAGGAGAAATGTTTGTATCAAAGGGATGCCAGAGACAGTAACACACGACCAGCTACCAGAGGCAGCCATTAAGATCTCCACTAATCTGCTATCAGAAGACAGAGCTCATAAGATTACTATAGAAAGAATACACAGATCTCTCAGACAGGCTCCGAAATCTGATGAGCCTCCCAGAGACGTAATATGTGGCCTTCTGAGTTATAGGGATACTGCAGATATCCTAAAAGCAGCAAGAGAGGCAAAAGAAATTGAGCTGAAAGACTCCAAAATTGCCTTATTTCAGGACCTGGCCCCTTCTGCTCTATACAAAAGGAGACTACTGTGGCCGCTGACGGACTATTTGAAAAGCCAGAAAATTCTATTAAAATGGTTGTTCCCCTTTGGCTTAGGCTTTGCATATCAAGGCAAAAGATGCACCATAAAGACTCCTGCAGATCTTCAGAGAGCTGACATGCCCTTCTTATTAATAGATCAAATGCATACATATCATAGATGAATGTGTAAATAGATCATATTCTCTAAGCCCTCCTGCACATGATTGTTGTTTTTCTTTGTTTGTAAACTTTGGCTCTAATTGCTGTATTTGTGGGCCGTGTATAATCTGTATTTAACTTGTATTTAACTGTATGGCCAGCCCATTAAGGTCATGTGATTGTTTCCCAGCAACCAACCACAAAAGGGCTATAAAGCCTAGCACAACCGCATGCAATTAATTTTTCTTCACAGCCCTATTGACTTCTACGGCCACAAAAAAACTGCTGTAGCACCTAAAGGGAAAATGATAACGTGAAGGAGGGGTAACTCTTGTGTTGTATGGGCTACTATTCAAGAGAAATTCAGAATTCTTACAAAATTATTTTAAAGTTCATCATTTTTAAATAAGTTTTTTTAGGTTTTCGCTATATTTATCTGGCTGTGTTACTTTGTAACATCAATTTTATTGGTGTTTCACATGTCCGTTTTAGGTTTTGTGTTTTTATTTCATTCTGTCCATTGAAGTGCACTTTCGTAATTATTATTTTCCTTGTTCTTATTCTCCATATTATGTATCCACTGTAACTGGAGCTACCATAGTTATAGGTGAATAACACAATGTAATTTTGTCTTGGCTGCCTGTGCTGTGTCTAGAGAGATCCACCAGCAGCCTCCTAATGCTGGCATCCTGGCAATCAAGTTTCATCACTCATCCACTAGTACAAAGAGAGGCTGTAGACTTACTGCTGCCCCTGTTTCCTGCACAGTGTTCCTTGCACACTCTGTATGAAGAAATTGAGAAGACAGAAGCAGTAAATACTACTTCCACCTTCTCTCTAGAGTCCCCTGAAACCACTCACAGCAGCCTCTTAAAGCTAGTGAACACCATTGAGAACACCAAAAAAACGCACATGAAAAACTGAACAAACTGAGACACTGAACAAACTCTGATTAGACTCTGATGTGATCTGCAATATTTCACGGAAAAAAAATTCAAAATCACCTGGGTATGTTTAATCATTCTAAATCTAGAACTGCAAATATATGTGTGTATATATAAATCAAAGAGATCCAAGGCAGCACAACCTATATAGCTGGGTGCAGTATGTGTAAACCCGTGGCAAGGGATTCAATTACAATTCAGGAAAGTCAGCAGCACTCCAATTAGTCTTTCAAAGCAAGGTGATCTTAATTCCAGGGATGCAAAATTTTGGTGAGTGTCCACCTTTTTCAAGCATACAACATAGTGAACAGCATTTGCATATATAAAGCCCAACTCACATTCTGATTGGTCAGAAACATGATTGTGCAATAAACATAAGCATACAATATAATATACGAAGAACTGCGTGATACAGTCATATTTATAAATACAAACAAAGTGCATGTGCTTGTGCAAATATAAGTGCAGTGCATATCCAAAAATCCAATCGGTGCTGCCTCTTGGTAAGGACCAAGTTTGTAGGCGATGTTACCACTCCATCTCTCCTTTCTTAAAGGACCCTGTCTCATCAGGTTGTGTCCCTAGTCCTGTCACATCACCGTTGGAGCCGCTCACAAGAAGGATCCATCCCAGCCTTTATCTAGTTATATCATACATTTATTATTGGTTAAATCATCTATTCCTTATCATGTAAATGAGGCTGGTCACAGGAGGCAGTTATGTCAATCCTGTCCCCCCTCCCCTCTCCTCCCCCTGCTCATGTCTGTGTGTAATGTATAGTAAAGCATGGCTAGTGTGTGTGCTGCCTCTGCTGACATGCTGCATCCTCCTAATATACAGGTGAGAGACACAGACATCAGCTACACATGAATCTGACATCACATTCTGATTGGTCAGAAACATGATTGTGCAATAAACATAAGCATACAATATAATATACAAGAAACTGCCGTGATACAGTCATAATTGATAAATACAAACAAAGTGCATGTGCTTGTGCAAAATATAAAGTGCAGTGCATATCAAAAATCAATCGGTGCTGCCTCTTGGTTAAGGACCAAGTTTGTAGGCGATGTATCCACTCCAATTCTCTCTTTCTTTACATCGATTCCCTATTACCTCCTCTCATAGGTGGAGCGATATGGTCAATAAGTTGGAATTTCAAATGTGATTCTTTATGACCTTTTTCAAGTCTGCGTTTCCGAATTGTGTACCTATGCTGTGTGAACAGGGTTTTAAAATTAAGAGTAGTTTCCCCAATGTAAATTAAGTTACATGGGCATGACAATTTATAAACTACAAAATCACTGTTGCAATCAAGGAAATGTTTTATCCGATATATCACATTATTATGTGTAAATGTATCACCCTTAATTACATGAGAGAAATTGACACAGGAACGACACAGGAAGCTTCCTGTCCTTGAAGACCCGCTAATAGTTCTTTGTGTAGATTTTTTGAGGGGATCCACATCTTAAAGGTTGGACTTGATGGACTTGTGTCCTTTTCCAGCCTTATATACTATGATACTATTATTTTACCAAGCCATCTCTAATATTTTTTGAGCGTCTGAACAAGAATAGTGGGTGATTGGCAAATTTGGAAACTCCAGAGGGTTCACTAACCAAAATCCACCAATGTTCTTTTTATTTTTGAAATTCTCTCACTATTGTTGTTTAAGGAAGAGACAAATGGAATTCTAGTCATAGACTCCTTTTTCATTGTAGGGATCAGTAACTCATCTAGTTTTGTCATTTGAAATACTCAGATCCTTTTTAATTACTCTTTCTGGATACCCCTACATTGAAATTTAGAGGGCATTTTACCTATGTTTTTTCTGATATTTATCATTGTTGGAGGATATCCTTTTAACCCTTAAAAACTGTCTCAAGGGTAATGAATTTACCATGGGTCGGGGATGACTACTCTCGTATCGTAAAATAGTATATAACTTGTACGTCTAGAAACTGTACCGTTTCTGTAGAATGAACTAACCTAAATTTAATGTCAGAGTCAATTGTGTTAAGGAACTCATGAAATTGAAAGAGTTCTTGAAGGGGGGCGGTCCAAAGTAGGAACACATTTTCTATGTATCTCCCCCACTTCCAATGTGTGTATATATTTTTATATAGAGTGGTTCTACTACCACTCTCCAATGAGCCATTTCGTTAAATATAATAGGGGGGATAACCCATGGTTATAAATAAAAAGACAGATTGCATTCCCAAATGTATAGATTTAGCTTCATTGCTACAAGCAGCCATTGTTTGTGCGTTGTGATGATGCCCATTGTACAAAATCAATAGCATGAAAGAATCTGCTAAGATTGTCTAAGGCATTCTATAAACATAGCTACAAAAAGATTAATATTGCTGGGCTATCCTGATAATCCAGCTCATAAAATAGCAGACACAGTAGGGCTGTGGTATCAGGAGTGGTTCTCTGTGCACAACAAATGAAATCAATGCTAATCCCGGGCAGGCATAGGTTTAAGCTGTAACCAGCACTGGATCAGGTTATAGTACATTTGTCTGTGCCCTGCTGTTCCAGCCATTATCTGCCGTGCATGCCAGACATTGGAATCCTGTGCATAATATATTGGGCCCTATTATGTTGTTAGGGAAGTTTTGTTTTATATAGAACCTCAAATAATTATAGAATGTAATCTGGTACCACTTGTTTTTACTGCCTAATCAATAGAGAATTACAGAACCAATGGTAACACCACTCACCCTTCCTCTCATTGTGGTTAAAATTCAGATACTGAAGTATTTGACAATTTCCAGTTTGAATTCAGGTTTTGTGAATTTGACAATCTCAAATTTAAATTATGTTAATGGAGAATTTGACAATTTCAGGTGATGCAGCATTTCATTCTCTACTAACTTATTCAGATGTTAACACAGTCAATTCACATGGAATCCATGCCTGAATCATCTTTATGAATGTGAGGAGGTCCATGCTGGCTGTGAATAGGATCCTCTTGACTGTGATGACACCAATGGCGGGGCTGACCACACGCTCTACACATTCCACAGAGCAGGATAGCGCTTGCAAGGCATAGAGGACAAGCTCTGGCCTCGTATCTAACACAGAAATTGAATGGGGAGGTCCCATCCTTCAGTCCACGAAAATAAGAAGAAAATCTTCCACCATGCGAGTCACAGTTTGCTTCCAGATCTGAACTGAACATAGCTTTCCACATTGTGGCCATGCTCACTCTCCCTCCCGAGGTGTTGCTGTTGTTTCTGTTTTGTGGAGACTCCCTTCTCCTGAACACCATGCAGTCACTGAGCTCTCAAGGTATGATGAAAACTCCGCTATTAGTTGCTGCACCAATTTGCTCTTGTACTCCCTCATTTTTGTATCATTCTCTACTAGTGGAATTAAGGATGTAGTGTTGATCCAGCAAGTCATCCAGTAATCAGAACTGGTGTCATTGCACAGGCACTGTAGCATATAGGGGATAATGGAATTAATTTTCAAAATCATCGCATTTTAAGGCAGATAATTTTACCACCTACATTAATTGCTTTAAAACATTTCTCATATGTCTGCTTTACATTTTCAGAATTTTTGAAATGTCTGGATAATTTATTTTGATGTCACATGGCTAACAAATCGCATATCGGTTTTCTGTATTTTCAGAATTGAATACTTTGTGGACAATTACTGTATTTAATGACATTTTAAATATATAACATTAAAAGCCCCGTGTATATCAACCAATATTTAAATCTGCCCCCCTCAAACCATCAGCAACAGCTTTTAGCAAGATTGTTTAACCCTTAAGATCTTCATGGTAATTAAGTAAAATTGGAATTCAGAATAATCAAATTTACAGACGTTGTAATGATGTATATGTGGGTTTGTGTTATGATTTAGACTTTTTTGTGTTATATGTCTCTTTATATGTTAATGGGGCTTATGGACATTTTTATTTATTTTCTTTTGAATACATTTTTTTTACTTTTTTATTAGTTCCACCATGGGACATGAACAAGCAATCATCTGATTGCTTGTTCATGATAATACCCTGAAATACTGATATATTGCCTGATATTCGCTGTGTCAGCCTGACACTGTGCCTTTAAGATCCATCTGTACTGATCATACCTCAGGGCTGCCATGACAGTGATCAGTTACCCCCAAAGACAATTGTAATGATTGTATGGGAGAGACCCCTGTCAGCCAAGTTAAATGCCGCTTATTGTGGTATTAAGGGGTTAAACACCTGCAATCAGAGCCCACCCCAACTGTGGTGTTATACTGGGATGTCAGCTATTAGTTACAGCTGACTCTCATTGTATGCTGATGCTGGCCCACCTCCGATCTCAAGCTGAGATGGCTTTGCATCCAATACATGAGACATATAAGTTATTTCGGATGCATAGCATTAAGACGTTAAACAGAAACTCCAGCAGGTCTCTGTAGTTGTCGAGTCAGCAAAAGCACAATGCATGGGGTGTGCATCAACCTGGCTCGGCCCAGAGCTGCTGCAAGTTTACAGCCATTGTTGCACACCATCTTACAAGGCTTGAGGTTAAGCAGCAAATTAGCAGCAACATCTCATGTTTCTGTTCCTGGATCCCAGTCCATTAGTCCCATGCAGTGTGTGGACTTTCACCCAGGCAGATAAGTCTGAGAAAGGCCTGCTTCCATTTCCTTATGCCTTTGCTAAAACCGGTGGTGCAGGCACTACGCTGTCTGACATCAGTAGCAGCAGCAGCAGGAGGAGCCCACAGAGTGGCACAATGATATAGTGTGTTGGTGGCATCAGAAGCAGCAGGAGCCCGCAGAGTGGCACAATGATATAGTGTGAAGGTGGCATCAGAAGCAGCAAGAGCGGCAGAGTGGCACAGTGATGTAGTGTGTTGGTGGCATCAGAACCAGCAGCAGCAGGAGCCCGCAGAGTGTCACAATCATAGTGTGAAGGTGGCATCAGAAGCAGCAGCAGCAGGAGCTCGCAGAATGGCACAATGATATAGTGTGAAGGCGGCATCAGAAGCAGCAGCAGCAGCAGGAGCCCACAGAGTGGCACAATGATTTAGTGTGAAGGCGGCATCAGAAGCAGCAGCAGCAGGAGCCTGCAGAGTGGCACAATGATATAGTGTGAAGGAAACATCAGAAGCAGCAGCAGGAGCCCGCTAAGTTGCACAATCATATAGTGTGAAGGTGGCATCAGAAGCAGCAGGAGCCTGCAGAGTGGCACCATGATATAGTGTGGAGGTGGCGGACAATTCCATTCCCTGGTAAAGATGGTAGGAGGCAGATGGTGCAACTAGCAGCAGATGTGTGGCATCAGGTGGGTGGCAGCATCAGAATAGTAGCTGAGGCAGGTAGTTAGAACCCCGACTCATTTCTCAACGTTTGGAGGTGGCGTCATGGCTGATCTAATCTGATGCATTAGGCATTGGTGAGTTGAAATCCTGGCCGATCCAAGCCTGATTCATCTTGACAAAGGTCAGTCTCTCCACATTACGGGTGGACCAGTGGGTTCTACTGGGGGTAACGATGGCCCCCGCCGCAATGAACACCAGCTCTCATGCCACACTACTACAGGACCGCTTCTCTACTGCAAACTCGGCAAGTTGCGGCCACGCATCAAGTTTGGCTGCCCAGTTGTCCATGGGATCCTCTACCTCAGGTAGTAAAGTGCTGTCCAAGTAGGCCACCTTCTGGTGCCGGGTCTGTTTAATGTCCTGCTGCTGCTGCTGCTGGTGGTGGCTACCCTCCTCACTAGGCGGGTGAAGGAAAATGCTCATTAAGGAATCCAGAGTTAAGCGACTATTGATGGAACTGCTACTGCTCCTACCCCCGCCCCCCAGCTCCCCACTGCAGCCGTGGTAGAAGTATGTGAGCAATGACTGCCAGGAATCCCCCGGTCAGACCTGACAGAGGATGGACAATGGCGCACATATGGAGCGGCCAACTGTGTGCTCAGTATTTCTCTATAGTATGCCAGTTGTTCCTTCCTCTCAGCAGCAGGAAAAAAGTCACCCATTTTGGACCGATAGCGAGGGTCCAAGAGGGTGGAGAGCCAAAAGTCATCACTATGCTGGATGTTGACTATTCGGCTGTCACTAGTTAGGCAAAGCAGCATGCTGCGGGCCATCTGTGCAAGTGACTCTGAGGGACTCCCGGGCTCCATATCCACAGTATACTGCCACAGTGCTTCTGGGTCATCTGCCCCATCTTCTACCTCCTCCGTATGCTCCTGCTCCTCCTCTCCTGTCACCTAAGTAGAAAAACCACAAATTGCACCAGACTCTGCTTGTGCTCCAATGTCCTCCTCCTCCTCCAGTTCAGCCCCCACCGGAATCATGTGGCCATGAGATGTAGTCTCCACTTCTCTGTCCGGACCAGACAGATTTTGCAGCATGAGTTCCAGGGCATGAAGCAGTGGAATGACGTTATTCATCCCGCAGTCCTGGCGACTGACAAATAACGGGGCCTCTTCAAAATGCCTGAGCAAACGGCAGGTGTCACGCATGAGCTGCCAGTGGCTGACATCAAAGTTACACAGGGGAGTACTACAGTCCGCTTGCATCATCAAAAAATCATTAATGGCTTTTCTCTGTTCATACAAGCAGTCTAACATATGGAGGCTGGAATTCCAACGAGTGTAAACATTGCATATTAGACTATGTTGGGGTATGCCGTTCTGGCGCTGCAACTCGAGGAGGGTGTGCTTGGCTTTGTAAGAATGGCTGAAGTGAGTGCACAGTGTCCAGGCCATTTTTATAATGTCTTGCAGATGGGTGTAAGACTTCAGGAAATTGTTGACCATGGACCACCCCTCCTCGGTGCAGCGCAGACACCATGTTCCTCCCAATTTTTTTTCACCATGGTTCCGATTTTTAGTTGTCGCGGAGAAAGCCACACATTGATTTCTTCTTGCATGACGCGGAGCAGTTTCTCCCCTGTGTGACTTTGTTCGCCCAGGCAAACCAGGTGTAGAACTGCGTGACACCGCTGTGCCCTGCACATGTGGTATGATGGAGCAGCACTTGTGGAGGCTGAGGTGGTGGTGGAGAAGGAGGAGGTGGACACTGGCAGAGGTGCAGCAGTTTGACAACGTGGAGGAGAAAGCGTCGTCTCTTGTGAAAGTTGCTGGTGTGGCTGGGCGGGAACCACATTCACCCACTGGGCCATAAAGGACATATAGGCCCTGACCATAATTACAGCTCCACACGTCCGCGCTGCCGTGCACCTTGGAAGAAACTGATAAGCTCAAGGACTGGCCCACCTTCTGGTGAAGGGCTGGCACAGCCTTTTTGGAAAAAAAATTGCGGCTTGGAACTCTCCACCTCGGTTCGGCACAAGCCATTAGTTCTCTGAAGGGTGCAGAGTCCACGACTTGGAAAGGGAGAGACTGCAGTACCAACAACTTCGACAAGAGCACGGTCAGCTTCTGCACCTTAGGATGGCTGGACGCATAGAGTTGTCTTTTTGTAATCGCCTCACTCAACGACTGCTGGCGCCATGCGTAGTGAGGAGCAGGAGCATCTGGACTGGTAGATGATGTCAAAGACAAACAGCTCCCTTCGGCAGAGGTGCTGGAGCCTTGACTTGCTGAAACAGCATGTGTGCCACTAGGTGCTGCTGCTGTTGCTGTGCCTGCAGGATGGACCGCATCTGACACCCGTTTCTCCCAGGCTATTGGATGGTGACACTGCATGTGTTGGCGCAGGGCCATGGTGCCAAGGTTAGCTCCCTGGCCACGCCTGGCTCCGCTGGTGTCTTTACAAAAAACTGCCACACCGCTGAGGTGGTAATTTTACCGCCAACACTCTGCACTGAGCGACTACTATCCCTGCTGCCTCGCTGAGCCCCTGTGCCACTGCTTATTTGGGCCTGAGAATCAGGATTTGTACCCCGCGGATGTTTGGTTCCTTTCCTCGCACTGCTGCCACCGTGCTGACTCACAGCCACAGTAGCGACTTGCTGCCTGCTCCGCAAGCTGACACTCTCTTCGCCCGATGATGATGAATCCCCTGCAACACCCGGCTCCCAAGTGCGATCGGCTACATCATTGTCAATTTGCGTTTCCCGGTCACTGCTACTCTCCTCACCGGTGTCAGTATGCACAGCCTGCCTACTGCAGGAAGCAGCGGAAGTCTGCCCCACCTCTTCACTGCAAAGCAGCTGCTGACTGTCCTCAAACACTTCGTCCTCGCTGAATAGTGGCGCTGAGCCCAGACCACCTAGTAGCTCTCTGGCTGCGGGAAAGGAACAGGACAGAGCCGGGTTGAGGACAGGTGAGGGCCGTTGACCTGCTCCTGGGCCATGCCAACTAATTGTTGTATCAGAGGAACCCACGGACTCTTGGCTGGGGTTGTCAGATGTTATATTTGAGGAATTGGATGACCTAGACCAAAGGTTGTTGATCAACACACTGCCACTAGATGACAACGGCAGTTCTGGCCTCACAGAGTCACCCCTGCTGCGACATCTCCTTAATGTGCTGCCACCTCTGCCTGCTCCACCTGACACTATAAAACTACGTGGATGGGTTGACACGTGAATCTGGCTGTAAACTAGAGCCCCAAAGATGTATTGCATGTGCGTTTATACAGATACCACACAACTGACAGTGTAATTTCAGTAAACTACGTGGATTTGACACGTGAATCTGGCTGTAAACTAGAGCCCCCAAAAGGTATTGGGGCAATGTGCGTTATACATATACCACACACTGACATTGTAATTTCAGCGAAAATCACTGTATAAACTATGTGGATTTGACACGTGAATCTGGCTGTAAATAGAGCCCCCAAAGGTATTGCACTGTGCTTTATACAGATACCAACACCACTGACAGCTCACTTCTACATGTATGGCATGACGATCAACAGATTTCTTCCTATTCGATTTTGTCACTAAATAGAACTGCTATTTAGGGTATACAGATCCCCCTTAAAGAACAACCAGCGATTGGTCCACCAATTGCTACTGCAGATGCATGAAAGTCAAAGAGATTTCTTACTATTCGATAATGTCACTAAATAGATCTGCTATTTGTGGTATACAGACCCCCCTTAAAGAACAACCAAGGATTGGTCCACCAATCGCTACTGCAGATGCATGAAAGTCAAACAGATTTCTTCCTATTCGATTTTGTCACTAAATAGAACTGCTATTTGGGGTATAGAGATCCCCCTTAGAGAACAGCGAGGGATTGCAGCAAGAATCGCACAGCACAATAGCAGCAGCTGGACACTACAACATGAAGTGTGAAGTGCTGAGATAGAAAATGGCTGGGTTTTATAGGGCTGTGTGACATCACATATGCCTGTCGGTCGCTGATTGGCTTACAGGTCTGCAGATGTCATCAGGGGTATTCCTTTCTCCTTCCCAGAGTTCTCTGCCCCATGTAACACATTGTTCTCGCGCCCATTTAGCAGAAACATGAGGGGGGGAAAAAAACTTCGTTTCCGCGAATCAGCATAAACTTTCGAATTTTTCCTGAAATTGTAACTGAAGTTAGAATCATTAGAATCGATTCGCCCATCTCTATCTAGGGGTCATCTGTAAGTTGGGTTTTCTTAAGTAGGGGACCGCCTGTATGCCATTTCTTGACTTTAGGGGATTTAATTCAGTTATTCTTTTGCCATGATCAATCCAGCAGTAATAAGCCCACTGACTTCCCTATAGGCTTTTTTCAGTTTTCCTTGATATATTCAAGAAAAAAGAAGTAACACTTTTAATCTTGCTAGCATGGCTGTAGTTCAAACACAGAGAAGAAAAGATATGTTTTTTATTACTTTGGCTGGAAAATAAAGTGCATATTTTATGTGACATTAAACCAGAGTTTACTACATTTTTGTATAATGCATTTTACAGCCCTTTGGCTATGAATCTGATTATATACTACACATTTCTAACAGCAAATCATCTGTTTAAGGTTTCTATTTTCCCTGAAGCAATGTAATTGTTCTGATAACACAACGTATTAGAGTTTTATAAGAACATATAGTTTGTTTCCTCAAGGTGTTCTAACAAATAGGAGAAAAAAAAGGTACTTTTACTGTAGGGCTTGAATGGTTTACAGCTATCTAATTGGCTCACAGTCTGCATCTACATTCTGATTGTATATCACAGAAAATTACTTACATGCTTATGCAATACTGCAGATATAAAATACTTGAATAAACTGAGGCAACCATCGGCAAGTGTTAGTATATTGAAGCCTTAAACACAAACAGGATGTAATTGTCTACAACAGCATCTGCCTATGTTATTCATCAAAGACAAAACATTCTCTATTGATTACAGGTAAAAGACAGGATGTTATCAATTGTATTTCTAATTAAGAGGTTTTTCTCATGAAAATGAGTTCTCAAACTTTAATCACCTAGTGATGCTTATACAATAAAGATAATTTTTAACCCGCTTACTTTACAATTTTAGTCGGTATTATTGCTGTTTATGGTGCTATCACTCTGTAGACAGGAGAGAAGGATAGGAAAAAATAGGCCAATTCAGCGCTGCTCCAAGTTCACAAAATGTTATAAGTAAAGTGCATGGATGGACAACGCGTTTCGGGTGCATAATGCTCCCTTCATCAGGTCCAAAAGCTAAGACTCTATGACATAATACCAATATAAACATGACATGAGTAAAAATAATGCATGATAATAATACATAAAATACTCTACAAAATATATCACCATACATAGAAAAAGAAATAGTAATGCATTTCATATTTAGATCAATAAGTCTTTAGAAATTATGAAATGGTACTTTATTAAATTAAATTTAGCTATAAAAATTAGTATATAAAAATAGGTACAAAAAATTTAGTTATTAAAAGGAAATAGCAGTACCCAACCTCTTATAGCTTTTTCCTAAGTTCCCAGTGGGCTATGATGCGATATATTACGTTAAAGAGTTTTCTTGTTATATTGCCTAAAATGAATATATGTAGGTCAGAATGATAGTAGATAAAGTCAAGGGGTGTACGACAGTGAGTCCTTCTTTTTTCTTCTCCTATATAGCTGTGAACTGGGGAGATTGGTTTTTACCCTAGTCCTTATAGCTGTGATCTTGGGAATCAGTTCTGAGAGGGGAGAAAATAGAAAGGCAATAGTGAGGACTTAATATAGGAGATCGGCAGGAGACAGGGCATTCACATAGGAGATTTGGACTCAAAAAAGAGTAATAGTGGAACATAGAGCGTGATGTCTTATAGTGGCACTGAATTGAGTATGAATAAAAGAAAGGATGATGTCTATATTAGCTAAAGAGGAACGTAGATGTACTTACATAGATGAGTGTTGCGAGCCGTCAGGAGCGCTGTGTGTGGGGTCCATGCTGGCTTTACGGGTATTTAAGCAATTTTTTCCCCCTTTCTTTATTGCTATTGTTGGAGACATGGCTGCAGGGAAAGGAATACAGCACTGGATATCAGGAGAGGTATGTATGATGCAGAGGATTGTCAAATCACCCATACATGAATGATATGATAGCTCAGACGTACATATACATCAAATTAAGAAAGATGCTGATGGATGGGGGAAAAAAAAGAAGAAAATGAGAAAAGGGAAAATGAAAAAAGGGAAAATGAAAAAAGGGAAAATGAAAAAAGGAAAAAAGTGGGAATTCATAAATGATGGTAAGAGATATGAATATCGGGTGGGGAAATTAATCTATGATGATATATGCTAGGGGAGTGATAATGAATCGATAAATGTCAGATTGTGGTGAAATGAAGAGAAGCACTTTTAAAGATGGGAGATGAAAAATTATACGTAAAGAACTGAATAAAGCTCATACACGTTATAGGGACTCATTTAGGCCATATGTACACATTGTATTTTATTTGAAAATCCAAAAATTTTCTCTTTTAATTAAATGGGATACTGGGTCCAGATGTCCTTTAGGAATCTGCTCTATTGGAATGAGAGAAAGGTTGTTGATGTAATAAATGGAATACGTAGGACCTTGTAAAGGGATCCAGATTTACCACAACTACAGGCATATTTCCTCATACAGAGCATCCATTTCATACTAGAACACAATGTGTTCTCTTACGAGGAAAATCTGTTCCAACAAAAACGGGGAACGGCCATGGGTACCTGGTTCCCACCCAGCTATGCAAACCTGTATATGGGCAAATTTGAAGCCACATTCATTATCAGCTGTACACAACACAACAATAAAAATTTTTCAAAAGGTAAATAGATGACCTATTTCTGATTTGGGATGGAACCGATATTGAGATCAGCAACTTTGTCAATAACATCAATTCCATTCCATGGGGCATCACTTTGACTCAGAAGTCTTCTCCAGCCAAAATAGAATTTCTTGACCTCCTGAAGTCCGTCAATGAACGACAAGATGTTCTCACTACATGCACCTACTTTAAATTGGTAGATGTGAGCAGTTTCCAGGAGTTTGATAGCGCCCATTACTAAGGTTGGCTTACCACTGTACCTTATAGCCAATTCAAGAGGATCAGGAAAAATTGTAACAATGATAACACGATCGGCGAACAGTCACAAGTCTTACAGAAGCACTTCAAAAAAAGGGCTATCCGCAAAATATCATAAGGGATGCCTACAAAAAGGCAGAGAAACTCACACAAAAGGATTGCATAATACCAAGCGTGAAGTCTAAAGACACCATAGACAAAGGACCTAACTTCATTACGACATACTCTTCGGACCATAAGACCATCAAGACAATACTGATGAAACATTGGCCCATCCTCAGAAAAGGTCCCCAATTAGAAAAAATCCTTCCCATCCGACCACAGGTAACATACAGAAGAGCTCCCTCACTTAAGAGCCTATTGGCCCCTACAAAGTTAAGGAACCATAATAAAACTCGGAAACACGAGGATGACCCTGTTCCCAGAACTAAAAGGCAGTTTTAAATTCAATAGCATTTGGTACCTCACCTGTAACATTATTGTATAACATGCACGAAATTTCGAATCTACACTTACTGGTGAGAAATTCGAAATTAACACTTTCATCACTTGCCACTTGTGCTGTGGATTACATCATTTATTTGTTCCAGTGCACCTGGGTGGTTTGACAATCCTCTGCATCATACATACCTCTCCTGATATCAGGCGCTATATTCCTTTCTCTGCAGCGATGTCTCCGACACTAGCAATTAAGTAGGGGAAAAAAATAAAAAAAAATTGCTTAAATACCCGCAAAGCCAGCATGGACCCCACACACAGCACTCGTGCTGGCTCGCAACACTCATCTATGTAAGTGCATCTATGTTCCTCTTCAGCTAATATAGACATCATCCTTTCCTTTATTCATACTCAATTCTTACTTGAGTCCAAATCTCCTTTATCAATGCCCTATCTCCTGCCAATCTCCAATTGCCTCACTATTGCCTTTCTATTTTCTCACCTCTTAGATTTGATTTCCGAGCTCACAGCTGTAAGGACTAAGGTAAAAAACAACCTCCCCAGTCCACAGACATAGGGAAAAAAAACACTCACTGTCGTACACCCCTTGACTTTATCTACTATCATTCTGACCTACATATATTCATTTTAGGCAATATAACAAGAAAACTCTTTACTGTGCCATATCACATTGTAGCTGTGGATTTTGGAAAAAGCTATAAGAGGGCTAGTACTGCTATTTACTTTTAAAGGGAACCTGTCACCAGGAGACCCATTTTTAGCACTCCCCCAGTCCCCACAGATCATAGTACATACACTGCCAAAGTGTTTTTGTATAAAAAAATAGGTTTTACAGAAAAAAAGATATGTTATATTGTACCTTTCATTAGGATCTGCTGTGTGACTAGGCAGTTGCCAATTTGGAGGGGCTGGCAAGGAGCAGTTCTCCCCCACCCTTGGGAAACATGTGACCTTTTCAAATATATGAATAACTCCCCTCACCCCCTAGTCACACAGCAGATGCTAATGAAAGGTACAATATAACATATCTTTTTTTTCTGTAAAAACAATTTTTAATTCAAAAACACTTTGGCAGTGTATATACTATGCTCTGTGGGGACTGGGGGAGTGCTAAAAATGGGTGCGTTTCGCACTGATGCTTCGTCAGGAGGACCTCCTGACAAGTCCATGAACAGCAACAGGTTAGATTTTCTAACAAGTGCTGCTGTTTAGGATCCTGGACCATGTCAGGAAAAAGCATCAAGCTTCTTCATTTAGTACTGAGCAGCCAATTAATCATATTGTAGCCTCTTAACAAACACATGCACGTCATCTGTAGGAATGAGTGGCCGGGCTGGACATGTGACTGCAGTATCAGATCAGGGTCACATGTTCTTATGCCATTACACACAGGAGACATATCTAGGGAGAGGTTGCTGTTCTTCATATGGTCAGATAGGCAGGAACTACTCAGAAAGCAGCAATTATCAGAGCACTTATATGTAGAAATGAGGCTTCTGGTATCAGAGATAGGTGTAAATATTAAATAATAATAGCAATTTAAGGCAAAATGAAATACTGCATTAGGATACTAGGAAAGACCAGACAGGAATAAGAGCATTTACTGTGTCATCCAGCAAGGCCTCGACGCGGTCTCTGTCTCGTTTTCAGCTCCAGAAAAATCATTAAGCTACTGCTGTCAGTGAAAATTGTGCAATGCATTAATAACTAGGTTATAAAGGCACTGCTGTCCGTTAATAGCATGTAGTGATACCAAGATTGTAAAGATGCTCTGCCTCACCCCCTTAAAAGTAATAAATATTTTTTAACCAGAAGTCAGGGAGCAGTCACTCATGCCTTACAATGAATGTCCTAGCTGGGATTCTGTGTCCCATCCAACTTCTCCTGCCCCATTAGCAGAGAGTTCCAAGGTTCCTAAGATGTTTTATTGGAGGATTTAGTTCATGCAAGTAGAGGTTATCCACACTACACTAATAGCGCAAACAACAGCGAATGGCAAACAATGTATAATTCATGTTTATCACATTTGTCAGGTTGAAAGAATAATAAAAACAGTGAATGGCAAACAATATATAATTAGTTTCTTTAATGAAACTAATTATACATTGTATGCCATTCACTGTTTTTATTATTCTTTCAACCTGACGAAGGCACTTGTTCAGTGGCGAAACGCGTTGCTTTGTTTTATACTTTAAATAAAAATTGTGATAAACATGAAGGTGCGCTATTAGTCTGGATAACCTCTACTTGCATGACCTGGATTCTTTAATACTGTGGGATAAACCTTTTGGACGTTTACTCCTCGTGGTCTCCTTCCACCGCAAGAAGCTCTTCATTGGAATATATTATATGCTGTTGAATCAAGACACCAAAAATGTGAGTACCCCAATTTTGTATCTACTCCAATGAAACTTATATGCTACACTTGAGTCTATGCTCCCTGTGTTCTGTTCTTGTTTTTGATTCAGTGAACATTCTGAGAACCGCATGTATTTTTTTTTTACTTATAAAATTTTTATTGACAAAAACAAAATTACAAGTTATGCAATCAAGGGAGCACGTTGCTCGCACGCATTGGCTCTGCTTAAATTTTATAGGTACAATGCACTATTATCTCTCTTGTTTAGTAGTCTTCAGTTAAGACTTGTACCAACGTACATAATTGTTAGAACATCTTCTTGATCAGGTAGGGGATAAGGGGGGGGGTGAACATAACAAGGATAGGGGGAGTGGTTGGAGGGGGCTAGGGAGATAAGACAATCGGATATCAGATTGACTTTCGTTTTTCATAAAACTGTTATGGCATATGATCCAATCAGTTGTGAGTAATGGGCATTGTTAGATACTATTGGCAGGACTTATGCATACTAGTTAACCTCTGTTAATTCTTAATAATGAGAAAGTTACCAGAAATCTCAGCGAATAAACTTAAATATTTGTGTGGACTGACCTCTATATTTGAACCAAGGGGACCACATTTTAATGAATGTATCATGCTTCCTATCAGACCAACTAGTCAGTTCTTCCAAACGACACATTTGGTCTACCTTATTGAGCCATTCAGGTATTGTGGGGAGGGTCTTACTCAACCAATAAAGGGGAATAAGCAGTGTTGCCTGTATTAAGGCTGTGGCTAGATTTTTTTTTGAGGGGGACCATGTTTTGTTGGGTAACCAAAGTAGAACAGTCGCTGGGGAGAGAAGCAAAGCCTGCGATGTAATCTGGTTTGTTATTTTAGTGACATCCAAAATTTCTGAATTCCTGGACAGGACCTGAATATATGTAAGTGCGACACATTTGGTGCATTACATCTCCAACATTTATCATGAGGGATTAGTCCCATTTGATTAAGTACTTTAGGAGTTCTATA
This sequence comes from Engystomops pustulosus, assembly GCA_019512145.1. Classification (NCBI taxonomy): domain Eukaryota; kingdom Metazoa; phylum Chordata; class Amphibia; order Anura; family Leptodactylidae; genus Engystomops; species Engystomops pustulosus. The sequence continues at coordinate 46,990,231 of CM033649.1, forward strand.
CCATCTGGTCATTAATTTGTATGAATTTTCCTGGACTTTCACACATCTTGAGAAACCATGTGAATTTTTATGTATTTTAGATATCTCAATCTAGCTGAAATTGACCCCCAAGTCTTTCTCCCGCTTGCCTATGTAGTCTGCTTACTTCCTCCCAGTGAGTCTTCGACCAGTTTATTGTATATGGTTGAAATCAGGCCTTTAGGCTTGTTCACTCTACTCGTTATTTCCTAATACCATATGGGAGCATTGGTTCATGGGATTTTAGCTACTAATTGCTTTATGAGAGTGTGTACTTCAAGTTTGTGTAAAAAGTGAATGTTAGGGAACAGGGTATCTAAATATTTGGTAAGCTTTTCTGGCTGGTCTAGTCTATTGAGTATTTCCGACGTTGGAATAGATTCTAATCTGCTCCATATTCCAGAGACATGTTTACCTGTGGGCTTTGTGTAGAAAGGGAGGCGTCTGGCAGGCATTAATGGGGATGAAAAGAGAGAATTATGCTGTCTCACTACCGCTGAAGTTCCCCTGATTATTGAATTTTCAGGTAAGCCCCTTTGGGTTTGTGTCATTCCCCAAGCCCAGGCTAGCTGTTCGTCTGTTACATTTGTAAGTTCTATGTCGAAACCCAGTTGCCGTCCCGTGGGAGAGTTAATGAATATCCACCTCTTTAAATGGGTTGCCATATAGTACAGTAGCGGGTCTGGAAACCCCATACCTCCTTTATTTTTATGTTGGGTAAGGCGTAAGAAATTTATTCTGGCTCTCTTGCCCTGCCAAAGGAACCTGCAGAAAGAGGTCTGAACTTGCTGAAAGAAGCTTTCAGGGATGTGTAGTGGTAACGTACATAAAGCAACTTGGGCATTATGTATGCTTTCATTTTTCCTGCCCATCCAGGACACAAAGGGAATTTTTAAGGAGTTTAACCCCTTAGGCGCAGGCCTGTGCAGGTTAAGGCTCGCAACTTTTTTTGAAATTTGACATGGTTCTCTTCTTGATATGGTTATAACTTTTTGAAAACTGTACTTACAAAGCGATTTGAGACTGTTTTTTTTTCCCCACATTGTTTTTGTTATTCATTTTAGTGGTAAATGTTGGCTGAACGTTTTGCGTTTATTTACAAAAAAAGAAAAAAATGAGAATTTTTAGAAAAATTTGCATTTTCGAAATCAAAATACCGCGTGTTGCTTCAGGCAGAGATAATAAATTTACAACTAAATAACACTGCAGATAACCATTTCACATTTGTTTCTACTTTAAATTTTCATAAATTTTGAAACTGTGTGGTGGAGAATTTTTATTCTTGACGTCACGCGGGCCCTTAAAAAAAAAAAAAGAAACACATCGGAATAGCGATTTTTCAGGGGGGTATTTTCGCCGGAACTTGAACTATTTTGGGATAAATACTGTTTGAATCAAATTGTAATATTAGCAACAAAACACCTATATAACCACCAACCCATTTTTTCAAGCAAAGCGTGCACACCCTCCAAACTATCAGAAAGAACAGAAACCCGCCATTTACAAAAAAGAAAGATTTTTTCGTTTGTTAAACCCTTGAGGATCTTCATTAGTAAATGAATCAAAAATGGCGGTGAAATTTTAGGAAGGGTCAAATTTGTCACGGTATAGTTCATCATAGCCCTAAAATTACACATTTCCAAAAGATAAACAGAGAGCAAAAGTCACCATAAAATTTGTTCTAAAGTTCTCCGAGTGCCAGAGACCCCCACATTGTGGGACATACTTGTGGTATGGGGGAAAAGCAAGGCGGCACGAAGGGATTCCCAAGGAGCACCACTGCAGATGAAAGATGTCTAGTTATTATGGTTGCCCCCCCACCATTTGAACGGCCCTTTCTATTACACTAATTTTCGCCTTTTCCGGTTTCATTGGGCCATGTGAAACAGCATTGTTTTTTGCCGGATCGAGATGCTTTTTTCCAGGTTGTTACCAATTTTGGGGTTGCGTACCTTTTGGAACTTTTTTGGAGGTCGAGGAGTAAGAACAAAGGCATCACTTCTCTGTATGGATTTTTTACTTTTTTTTTTTTTTTTGTGTTTCACCGTATTAGCGACCTAACTTAATTCTGTTATCTTTATTCTATGGGTCGATACGATTACGGGCCACCCGATACCCAGAAATGAATATTTTTTCTTATGTTTACTAAAAGTTGACAAATAAAACCTAATGTGGGGAAAAATTCTATCATTTTTGCTATCGACGTTTTCTTCCAAAGTAGCACCATCCAACCGCAGGACATCATAAAACATTGTTACGTTTTTGATACAGAGCTTGGGTGAGGCTTGTTTTTTGCGGGACATATGGGGCTTGGCACAACAATATCTTTTCTGGGTACATATGTTTGTTGATCACGTTTTTTTATTGGGGGGGGGCATTTTTCTTTTTTTTAGTGGGACTAATAGGTAAAAATCTTCATAATTTTTGGGGTTTTTTTTTTAAACGTTTTATTTTTACGGCGTCATAATATGGGTTCATAGTTATTAGTTTTATTATATGGATGTACGGGACGCGGGATAATATAGATGTGGGGTTTGTGTTATGATTTAGACTCAAACTTTTTTGGTTTATATGTCTCTTATATTTTAAGGGGACTTATTGGGGGCATTTTTAGGATTTCTAAGTTAATTTATTGAAAAATACATTTTTTTTTTTTACATTTTTTTACATAGTTCCACCATGGGAATGAAAAGCAATATCTGATTGCTTGTTCTGATAATAATCTGCAATACTATGATATTGCAGGTGGTATTATCAGTGCAAGGCGCTATGCAATGCATAGGCTCTGACACTTGGCCTTAAGATGACGCACAGACGCCATTTAAGGGTAACCCTCCGGCTTTCTCTGGGGTCCCCGATCGGACACCAGAGGTGCCAAAACGCGATTCGACCCCCGAAAACGGTGCGGGGGGGTCTACCCGATCGTGGGTAAAGGAAACACAGACAGAAGGCATTGTTAAAAAATGCGAGGGGTCGCGTTGAAGCGGCATTTTTAACGGGTTAAACACCCGCGATCGGCGCCCACCCCAACGCTGCTTGTCCATCCGGAAACGGGGGAGTGTTAGGCTGCTAGACAGAGAATTTGGCGGAAACGGGCATCGTCCTGTGCGCAGTAGTGTACTGCGCTGCAGCGATATTCCGCCGGGGGAACGCGGGACTCAGTTGCAAGTAAGCTCGGCGCAGAGAGCGCTATATTAAGGGCGTTTTTTTTTGAGTTTTAAAAACTGATCTATTGATTTCAGTAGTGTTTTATAATTTGCGTCATATAGTTGTACCGTTTTTAATTAGAAAGGGGTTTGAAAGATGATTATTCACCCTTACTCTAGCAATCGGGCAGAATATAAGGTCATAATTGAATCTATAAATTTACCTAATGTACAGGTCATAAAGTCCCAATTAATTCTATAGAAAGCCTTCTCGGCATCAGTGCCAAGAAGGACTAATGTAATACCATTTTGTGGCATGCATAATGGCGTGAATTACTCTAGTTGAGTTCTGGTTACCCTCCCTCCCTGGAACAAACCCTGTCTGCTCGTGGTTGAGAAGTTGGGGTAAAGACCTATTAAGGCATCTTGCTAATATTTTGGCCCAAATTTTTGCGTCCATGTTTATCAGTAATATCGGGCGATAGCTACTGCATAGCTCTAAGTTTTTTCCCTCCTTGCGGATGAGAACCGCATGCATGACCAGGCTTCTGCAGAGTAAACATGAGCTGCAGTGGATGGAACACTAAAAAAGCATGGAAACAAGCTCTTTTTAATGCTTAATTTGGCCCAGTCTGTCCCAATGCCTCCCAAGTCATAAGGCCACGTCTCCCTGCAAATGGAGGATGTGACGCCACAACCACTACCACCACCAGCAGCACCAATGTCACTATTAAAAGCCTGTTCACACTATCCATTGAGCTCCTCATCTCTAAAATAATGGAGAAAATGCACACGTTGGCCTATTGCACTCACAAGCTCATATTAAAGGAAACCTACCACTTGTAGTGGCAGGTTTCTGATGGAAATACCGGGCACCAGCCGGAGCCTTCTTTTCGTAGCGTTTAAAAAAACCGCTTATCGCTCGCGCTTTACCATTCGCGCGGCTCTCATTCACTTCCTATGTAGCCGCGTGACGGTAACGTCCGAGCGTACCTGCCGCGCCGCTATAAAGTTAAAAAGTGTTTTAAAACGCGATACGCGGTTTAAAACACTAACGAAAATAAGCTCCGGCACCAGCTCACCCTGAGCTGGTGCCCGGTATTTCCATCAGAAACCTGCCACTACAAGTGGTAGGTTTCCTTTAAGAAAAGGAGCTTTTCCAAATGGCTTGTATCTGAAATGTTCCAATTCAGGTTAGTGGAGACAGACAGCTTCAAAGCATGACACAGTATGAAGTTCCACCATTACTATTCCTGGCAAGCAGTCCCTTGCCTGCACCAACAGGTTGTGGACAAAAGCAGATTTGCACTGTGGAATGCTATTAGGCCCAAGGTGCACCACACAACATAAACATAGACCAGTAAGCATGGGCAGACATGTTTCATTTTCTTAAATGCCCACTTAGTTAATATAGTTAATATAGCTCCATCTGCATTCTGTCCCTGCCCAGGTTTGCTAGACATCCTCTCCTCGCCTGCTTCCTCATCCGGTTAGTACTGCACCAACACCAATCAAGCAGCTTCCACCCACTTTGCAACCATAGGCATGTCCTTTTTAGGCATCCCTGTGATTGGCTGGGGTGGGCATGTGACTCTGCAGGATAAGAGCAGGGTCAGAGGTTCAGACATCATTACTCAAAGCATATAGAGTTTTGGAGAGCTTTCTACTTGTCATAGGGTCAGTCAGCTAGGCAGGGATCTCTTTAAAAGCAGCAATTACTCTGGCCGGGACACTTAAGTGTATAGAAGAGGCTTCTATTATTACAGACAGGGTGAAATCTGAAACAATTGCTGTTATGCAAGCACTCAGTGCAGGGATATTTTTACTGATTACAGAGGATTATATAGCAATACTTGCAAAGACCAGACAAGATTATTATCATTTACTGCATCATTCAGCAATACCTTGAAGGTTGTGTCTCTGGAAGAATAAAGCCCTAGAAAAATCATAAATCATTATCAGCAATCACACCTTGATTGCAAAGTTTCTCCTATTAGGGAGATTATTGTACTTAAATACATGGTTCTGAAAAGTGTTGTCAGAGAATATTGTGCTTTAATACATAGCTTAGAAGTGTTGTCATAGAATATTGCACTTCAAAACTTGGTTTAGAAGAGTGTGGTCAGAAAATATTGCGCTTTAATACATGGTTCATAAAGGTGTTGTCAGGGAATATTGCAGTTTAGTATGTGGTTCCAGAGCACACTAATACGTGGATCAAAAGAGTGTGGTCAGTGGGAATACCGCATACTAAAGTGTTGTTGTCAGTGAATATTGTGCAGTAATACTTAGATCAATTTTTTACATCAAATTTTGAGGACTGGAATTATATTATTCGCTGACCAATTATATTCATTAAGTTCTGCAGTAAGTTTATTATATGAATCAATTTTGGTTACTGCAAGGCCAACCAAGCTGCATCCCCAAAGAGTGAGAGAGGCCTTATACCTTAATTCCCCTCTGGGGAGGTGGATACTACACTATGACTGCCCCTGAATGGTTAATATGATGCTAATGAGAGCAAGCATAAATATCTTAGTTGTTAAAACCAACAGTTTTAAAATATGCTTGGTGGTGGTGGTGGTGTCACATCTTCCTTTTGCAGGTAGACAAGATGTTTAGACAACCTAATCAGAAGAGAGCTCATGATTCATTTGACAGGACTTGATCATTCACATGCTGCTCATATTCTTGCTTGCTTCAGTGACTGGTGGCACAGCATCCAATTGACACAGGTTTTCTCTTTTGCACATTGCTTGAAAAATGTCATGACAGGGAGTTACTCCAGCCAGAGCAGGGCATGGTGGGCAGAAGCAGGTAACTTTGTGGTTATTGGCTTCCCCGATGTTCCTTTCTACCTTTGAGCCATGTTGGGTCTATGGCATTGTCTTATTATATTTGTAATACTTCTTTTTTTTTTTATTTTATGTTATACTATTTCAAGTAGATTTCTTAGCCCGTTGTGGGCAGAGCAACCCTGTCATTTCTACCATTTTAGCCCTTACTAGCTCCATTTCACAGCCATTTTTGGGTGTTAAAATTCTTGTCCCCATTGACAAAGTCCCAAATAGAATTTTGTAATTTCATATATGTTACAAGTCTATCTTATAAATGGATACACGGTCACTGAGAAAAATTACATTCATACTTTATAATTTTATATCTGCATATTTTGATATTACTCTCTTTAATTATTCCTCTCCTCTTATGCATTACATTAATACATAAAAAGAAAAGAAAATACATCCATTGGTGTGTGCCCTGCTCTTTGATCATGTAGTTAAACTCCCAGTCCTCTTTAACAACTGTTTTGTTTTAGGTTTTAATTTTTATTCATTTTATGAAACCTGAAGCATGGCTGTCTGATGGGTTTGGATTTATATTGCACCCCTTTGTCAGCAGGTTTTATGATGATATCTGGATTTGCTTTCAATGATCTAATAGCCCTTTGTTCCTACAGGGTAAGGTTATTGACTTGTTTCTTTCTTTTCGGTAGGATTTCAGTTTTCAATGTATGTGCAACACCCCTGCCGATGCAAGGCAGAGCGGTTGTTGCGAATACGTCCCAATATGTAGCTCGTAACCTGTGTGGAGTCTGATCCGCCCCACAGCAGGTCACTACACAACACGGGGAACACTGCAGCGGTAGATCCTGCCTGGTAAGGCAGGAGTTAATTGTTTAATGTGATGTCCTTCCATCAGCCAATCACATCTGTTCTAATATTGTATTGTAAGCTAGGATGCAATTGGAGGAGTAACCACCACCTGACCAGTGGGAGTAATAAAACCCCTGGTCAGGAAAGTTCTAGAGGGAAGAGCAGTCTAGTGAGGTGAGGCAGAGTAGTCAGACCAAGCAGTGAGGCAGTAGAGCTCTGAGGAGTTAGTGAGAGTAAAGGGGTATCATCCTACCTTCAAGGGTGATATCTGAAGTAACCCAGGACAAGCTGAAGCATCCTACTAGGACACAGCTATCTCCCAGCCTGCCCTTGCATCCAGGCTGGTGATCAATCCCTGTGGTTTCCTCTCCAAGTGCTCCTCCAGCATTCTTTTGGCACATAATCTATTGTTCCTGTTGGTTCCAATAAAGAACTGTAAGTTACTTTTATGTACAACGTCTGCCTCCGTCTGATCCCTGCTACTTCGGCTGTCACCATCACAGGCACCCTATCCACTACAAAGGGACTCATACTCCAGAACTCAAAGGGTTGCCCCAGGGAGAACTACTAAAACAGCCTCTCCCTCATCATTTCTTGCCAAAACCACTTGCTGGAGACCTGCCAGGCTGTAGGACAGCCCTCCGGTCCCCATACCAAGCACCGTGACACTAGCGTGCCTAGGCCGCAACCGCCAGCCACTCCGGTATTCCGGGTCCCGGCCGCCTCCAGGCCCCAAGAAAAGGCTAGGCCCCAGTGGGGGATATTGCATATGTATCCAGTGTTGAGTCTGTTGTTTGGTGGTATTGCAATTTATTGCTTTTGGATTCGATTTTTGCACACAATTTTGCAACTTTTAAAAAGAAATATTAGCCACACATCAGACAAATATGTTAGACCCATTATAACATAACCTAATTAAAAGTCTTACTGTAACTCTGCATAGGTTATGTATTTAGAAACTTATGTACCCATATAGGTTGTAGAATATTACTTACTTCTCTTCACAATACTTTTTATCATTTGGCCTACACACCCACAGCAAGAAGATACCAATTGCATGGATCCAGGAAGAATCAACAAAGGAAGATGAACCAGCACCCCGTGAAGGCCTGACAGATTTGTAAAAGCACACAAAATGCCATTAGCAGGATCTGCAAACTTCTTTTTTTACTGATACTACTTTTTATTATATGTAAATTTGCTATGTAAAATTTACATGTTTACAGATCAGACCTTGGGACTGACAGAGATTAAAGTAAGGCCTTTTAGAGCCTTTGAGCTCTGATGAGTGGTTTATATTTTGATGCATATGTTCATTATACGAGTAACCAAGTGTGTTTTCATCTACTATATTTCAGGATATGTAAAAAAAATTAAACAGACTTTTATACATTTTCAAGCAAGTTGTTTCATGAAGTTTATTTAACATTGACTTTCTGTGTAAACCAATAATGTTTGTTTATCTTTTGCTTTAGATTCAGTTTTATAATCTAAGATCTAACCCTGTGTAATTACTTATAATATTGCTGAGGGCATTCATTACATGGAATGACCTTCTCTGTCAGAAGACAGAACTTACTATATTTAAAAGCTTAGGTTGAAAGACATTTCATAAAAAAGGATTTTTAATGTTTATATAAACACTAATTTATGTCAATTTGGGATTAAATCATTGGTTCTGTTTTTAAATTACTTTATTTGTCTTTCACATTTTTAATAACAGAAAACAATTGTTGCAAGTAAAAGTCCAATCCTTGTTTTTTTAACCCCTAGGCGCACCAGGACATTATAGTACGTCACTGCGGGTAGATACTTTGCTATAATGTCCTGCTTCTGGCACAGGCTCTACAATGAATTAGTACTGTAGAGCAGTGTATTGGACTTGAACCAGCAATCATTGCTAGTTCAAGTTCAAGTATGGAAAAGTAAAAACACTAAAGTTTACACTTTAAATAAAAAATACATAAAAATATAAGCCCCTAAAATGTCACTTTCCCATAAAATCACTTAATAAAGAATAAAAAAACAAAAAAAACCTACATATTTGGTATTGCTGCATCTGTAATAATCTATATAATAAAACAGATTCATTACTGGACCTCCATGGTAAACGCCGGAGAAAAAAACGCAAAAAAATGTTTCGGAAGAAGATCATTTTTAGTAAATACCTTTAAAAAAAATGCTCTAAAAAGTAATAAAAAAAAATGTTGTACACTCTAAATTAAGACCACTAAAAAAACCTCTTGTCTCAAAAAAAGAAGCCCCTAACCAGATTTGTCAGCTGAAAAATAAAAAAGTTATGCATTTGAAAAGATGGTGATGCTAAAATGTACAATATTTTCTCCAAATTAGTTTTTATTTAGTAAAATTGAATAAAATACACAAACCCCGACATGTTTGGTAATCGCTGCGTCCGCATACTAAAAGAGAATCGTTACTAGATCTGCAAAGTTAACCCCGTAAAAACCCCCACAAAAAACGCTCCAAAAAAGATCATTTTTATTTGATAACCTATAAAAAGTGCTCTAAAAAGTGATAAAAAAATGTTATGCACTCTTAACTAAGAACACAAAAAAGTACAATCCTTCTCACAAAAAATAAGTCCTTAACCAGATTTGTGAGGTGAAAAATAAAAAAGTTATGCATATAACAGACGGTGATGCAAGAATTAACAACATTTTCGCCAAATTACTTTTTATTCAGTAAAAATGGGGAAAAAAATAAAAAATCTATATAAATGAGGTATTTTCGTAATCATGGCGACCCATAGAATAAAAATAATAAGCAATTTTTATGGTATGGTAAACAGCCCAAAAAAACACAAAAAAATCTTCCAAAAAAATTATTTTCATTTCCTCCACCAACAAAGAGTTAATAAAATCTCACCTTTTAGCTATAGATGCCCCAAAATTATGTACCAGAAAAGTGCATCTCATATGGCAAAAGAAATAAGCCCCTAAAGGTCCACATTAAAAAAAGAAAAAATTATAGCCTATACAATTTGACTCTGGACGGAACCTCCCTCCATTCTATGCCCGGCCGTGCGGCCATACAGCAGCATACCACCACATATAGGGTATCGTTGTACTCAGGAGAAATGGGGTATCAGACTTTGTGGAGCCTTTTTTCATTTAATCCTTTTGCAAGAAGCCCATGCCATGCACCTAGAAACAGTGTTAGCAGAGTATTTGAATGTGGATTAGTTATAACCTTCCGGCCTTAATGAAATGACAGAGACTGTACTTATTTAAGCAAATTATATCCAAATAGAACCACCTCTCTCTGTCTATCCCAGTCCATATAATTTACAGAATCAGCCCGGCTACCATTTAATTATACCTTCTCACCTTTCTGTTAAACTCCCACCTTGCCACCAGTCCATTAGAATTGATTCCTTGACTCCTAGCCATTCGCCTACGCGATATGTGACACTTTGCAGTCTGACCTCTTTGGACCACGCTGCCACCAGGTGTTATCGAGAATGTATTCTACAAAAAACTGTCAGTATCGCCTACGCGATATGTGACACTTTGCAGTCTGACCTCTTTGGACCACCCCGGTTTCCATAGTCCAACAGATGAAGATGATCGCTAAAGTGTCCGTTCACGTAATAGAACAAGAAGAAGATTTCAATACTCAGGTCTACACCTTAAACTACAGGAGTATCTCTGACAGTGACAACTTTAGTTTAATATCGCGGAGTTTTAAATCCCATTTTAGATCCCCTTGCCGTTTCTACTTTTAATAGTGACATTTTTAGGTATTGTACAAATATTGTGAAGGCTATTTATATGCAAACTTCTAACTTATGTGTATTATATTTGATTTTAATTACAAGATGATGTTTTATAGTTTTTAATGTTTTTATCAATGGACAAATACTACACACTGTGTTTATTTACATTATGACATCACGATTATATCAGCTGTGTATGAACTTCCCACCAAGTGGAGAGGTTTATAAGCCAGACACCCTGATGTATGCTTCATGTAACTGAGGAAGAGTCCGGTCCCGGCTCAAAACGCGTCTTGCCTAAAGCTAATAAAGAAACCTTAATATAAGAAAAAGGTTCTTGTTCTGAGTACCTGGCACCGAAAACACCCCGGAGACATCTTACCTACCTATAGATAAGTCATAAGAGACAAGCTAATGAGAATGAACAATCGCATTAAAAGAGAAAGACAGAAAACTATGGATAACATAATGAGCAACATTAAAAAACTAGAGACCCAAAACAAAGTCCAACCATCATATGCCCTACAACAAGCAATAAGAGCAGAAAGGGATAGTCTTAGGAATCTACTACTACATACATTCACACACTCATTACAAAAACTTAAAATAAAATTCATTACAAAAAAGGCATAGCTAATACTTTTAGAGCATATTATGACCAACTTCATCATCTAGCAGAGGATAGCAAGACCCGAAGCTACCATGGCGACGGATCGCCGCTCCCCGATGCCGACATGGGGAGCGACGATCCTCGGAAAGATGGCGGCACCCATGCGATCAGCAAGAAAACACCCGCGATCGGTGCCGGCATCCGATCGCGGGTGTTACCGGTAAGCCTTTGCTGCAATATGCAGCAGACACTTACCGGCTATGGAGAGGGCTCGGCCCGCGAGCCCTCTCCATGCATCGGAACGCGACCGCCGACGTGAATACACGGCGGGCGGTCGCGAACCGGTTAAACACTCTAACAATGCCCCTGGCCCAGATGGCCTGCCAGGAGGCGACTATAAAAAATTTTGTTAGATCCTCTCACCGTACCCACTCAGAGTCTGTTAGGCTGCAGCAGAGAGAGGAGAATTCCCCAGAGAAATGCTAAGTGCCCATTACATCTATCTGCCTGAAAACGCAATGATTTCAAATTTCAAAAATGGCAAATTTTTCAGAAAATTCATCATATTTTCTTTTTTTTTGTAAATAAACGCAAAACTTATCAGCCAAAATTTACAACTAAAATGAAGTACAACATGTGGGTAAAAAACAATCTCAGAATCATTTTGATAAGTAACAGTGTTCAAAAGTTATAACCATATAAAGCAACGCATGTCAGAATCCAAAAAATGGGACTGAGCCTTAAGCTGTAAAATGGCTGCGTCCTTAAGGGGTTAATGAACTGTGACATAAAATGATGTGCTTGAATTATAGCCAATAGACTAAAAGAGGTCCTACCGGATATTATATCCCCAGATCAAACATGTTTTACACCAGGACACCAGGCCCAGACAATACTGGAAGAGTATTAAACTTATTACAATACTGTGAAAAATATAGACTCCCCTCACTATTTATAACTGTTGACACCGAAAAAGGCGTTCGACAGAGTTAATGGGCAGGACAAAGCTGGAGCATTGGAGTAATGATAGTAAAAGAGCAGTGAGTGTCTGAATATGTAACAAGCAAGCTGATCTGAGGCTAGTTAGCGCTGTGGCATGTAGCTCAGAGAATGGCTTAATGGGGCACATTTATCATTCTCTAAATCAATGTTTTTAACAAAAATACAAAATTTCAATTACATAATTTTAAACTGTCTCTATCAGGTCTGGTATATACAATTTTGGTTGCCTTGAGGTCCGACCGACAAAGGGTCAGGCATGCAAGATTGTTCTCATGAATAGCTTCTCCGTCCTGCTTCTCTTCTCTGCCTCCTGCCACTCCCCCTCAATTACAAGATGAGCTTTAAGGAAACCTGAAAACCATGAAAAATCTACCATCAAAAGTAGACCTGATGGTAGATTCTTCCTGCCTCTGTCCTAATCTGGAACCTAACCAAACTTATTAAAAACTTTATTTAAGCAATATGTAAATGATCTACAAAGGCTACTGGGTTGTGTACTAGCTTTAACACCCAGTGCCCTGCCAGGCTCTCGCAGGAACATCGGGACCTGCCATGGGAAGTGTCCGCTGCAGGTGGTATCCAGCATGCGCCCGTCCCAGACACCCTGGATTGGGCCTCTAGAAGTCAGTAGACAGGCTTCTAAGGTGGCTCAGGCCTAGATGGGGCCTCCGATACTCAGACTCAGGACTACCTTAAACGCAGGTGCACCGCAGATGGAGCTGCACCGGCAATCCTCCGGGTCCACTGGTCTCTGGTTAGGTGCTGGGTTCAGCACTAAGGGATTGGTGGTCTTGCACACGTCCTGCACTGGTCCAGCTCCTTGTTTCTTGAGTCCAGGAGCTGCAGACAGATGATCAGGCTTTTGGATCTCCTTCCTTTTGGATGTGGGGAGTGGGGCATGGAGCAGCAAGCTGCTAAGAAAAAAAAGCTGAAAATCAGAGGGAGGGGAATGGGGAAGAAAGCCACAGCTTAATGCACAGGCAGCCACCTACCACAGTACAATCTTTGGTAAGAAACTATATAGGTATTAGGGGGATGCTTCATATCTGTTGTTGACTCGGCTACCATTGGCTTGCTAAATACCAAGCCACCAGGTGTTATCGAGAATGTATTCTACAAAAAACTGTCAGTATGCACTTGCAGAATTATTATTTTATATGCAGTGTAAGGAGCTGTGATGAATTTTAACTCACCATTTTTCTTGTTGCCAAAACAGTTTTGTAAATACACGCACATAAACTATTATCTATCAATAGTGAATAACAGAGTATGTTTTGTTGCGGAGAATCCATTTTGGCAATGAGAAAATAGACCTGCCATTTTTAGCCATGACTCATAGATTTGCCCGCCTATTTCAGGGCTATTACGCCTGAAAATGTATTTATACAAAGCCTTGATACAGCAAATGTGGCCCAATATGCTTAGATAATGGCAGTCTAAATACCAGTTCCTTTTCTTGATTCCTACTGTTGAATCCAAACAATATGGTGATATGACCTTCTTAACGTAGGTGATGGTGGGTTATGATAACCTTCTTGACGTAGGAAAGAAGTGTGTAAAGAGGTTTCCAAAAGACGATGAGAACACGGTTGTCAGCAGTGGTGAAGTTGTTGTCAGGGAGGAAGTCCGAGTGGGACAGACTGAGGGCTATCGGAGGATGATGAAGGTGACGACCCAAGCTGGGTGATGAGGGCCGGTGAACACATGTGCTTCTGATCGGAGGAGAGTCCCGACCAGAACAGTTGAAGAGGCATGTGGTGGGCCATATGGAGAGGCAGGGCCAGAGCTGGTGCATCAGCGCCAAATGTGTCACGTAGTGAACTCCCGTGGCGAGGGCTCCCGCGGCGAGGGCTAGATTTTCAGAAGTCTGGAGTTCTTTAAGGAAACACCGGATGGACCGACGGACTTGGTGTGCAACCTTTGCCAAACCAGGACTAGCAGGGTTTCCACCACTACTAGCTTAACTACACACACATATAGCGCAGCTATTAATCTAAAAAACACCACAAACTCACCAGCCTCTTCACCAAGCCCGTTCAACCTCCGACCTCACCAAGCTCCTTCCCCTGTGTCAGCTGATAGTCGCCACCCCCCTGCCCAGACCCTGCCACAAAACCCCATCGTCGCCTCCCGACGATCCTCCACAAGCATCCACCAATGTTCAGCTCTCCATACCCCAGACCTGGAGCGGAAAATGATAATAGTGCAACCCAAACCGCACCCCAGAGCCCTTAATGTCCACATCTCCAGATTGCTTAGCCTGGGATGCTGCCCTTAGGCTAGTAGAGACCGAGGCCTTTCGCAACGCATGCACGGAGGCCGGCACCGTCGCGTTCGTCCCCCCACACTTCCCGGTATCGGGCCTTCCCCGCCCAGTACCACCGCCAGCCACGTACTTTTCCCGATGTGCCGTCCACCCGCACACACGTGTCAGACAACTCATCCGATGCCCTGACCAACCAACACCGTTCTGAACCAGGTCCACACTGACCACGGACACGTGGACTAGTGCTGCCGGGCAGGCCACTATATATAATCGCTGACGGACACTTGGGTTAAACTTGGTAAGGCTGGGACCGAGTCTGACCTGGCTGCGGTTATATAATACTGCCGACCCGAGTGATTTTCGGTGCCCTACCTCGGTCCAGGTCTTTCAGCCTACTATGCCTCCTCCCCTCCCACCCTCCTCCACCTCCTCCCCAAACTACCATCCGTGGGCATGGCGCCATCAGTGGCTAGCTCTAGGCACAGCAAGCACAGTGCCGTCCAAGCGACAGCAGGCGGTGCTCAAACTGCTGAGCCTAGGCGATAAAAGGCACACAACCCAAGAACATTACAGGCATCACGGCGAAGACTTATCTGTGGCTGGCACCTGAACCTGAAGCCAGGCTGGTGTGTTTGACAACTCCGTAACCTGTGGCGCTCTGCACTCGCAGATGACCATGTGCCATGCCTGCCCATGTGTTAATCTGATAGTTCACGATTTCCTCAAGAACATACCCCAATCTGTCTGATTCTCTCACAAAGTGCGCCTCATCTGTCGCATTCAGGAATCCGCACAGATGCTGCCACTCTCAGGGCAGCGCAGCGCCGCTCCACCACTGCCCACTCACCGACTGTTGTGCGAGTACCCACGAGTGTGAATTCAACATTAACCATGTTATCCAGAGTTTACCAGCAGCGCAGAGCGATTTTAGACTGGCAGATGTCAACTTCACCAACTGGTAGTCAGGTAGATCAGCTTCCTAAGCTACAACAATGAGGAGTGGACGTGGATGTCTGATATCTGTCTGTGCTGAGTACCTCGAGGAGTCAACCAGATGGTTCATTGGCGATGCCGCCATCATCAGCCTCACCATCCCGCTGCTGGCCTGTTGAAAAACTCTCTGATCAGCATGAACGTAAGCTTTGGCGCTCGTCACAAAGAGAGGGGGAAGAAGATCCCCTGTTGATAGCCAAAGCACACCTCAGGTTGTTCTCACGCAGATATCGGAGGAGTGGAGGAGAATGAGGAGAAGAGAGGAAGAGGAGGAGATGTTGGCGAGACAAAAAGAGGGAACATGTTCAGTCTTCACTGTTCAGCGTGTATGGCAGAAGAAAGGAGTTGGAGGAGTTGGAGGAGGAGGAAATGGGCATCACCAGTGAGGGGAGTGAATTCTTGCGCGTTGGACTCTGGCGCATATGGCAGATATCAGCTAGGCTTGCTATCCCGTGACCCTCGCGTTCAAAAAGAATTATTCCAGCACCGATTACTGGTATTCATCTCCTGGACCCACGGTACCAAGCAAAATCTTTCCCACTCTCATCCCTGGAGAGGAAAGGAGTGTGAGAATGCATGATAAACCGCAGGCCCTGGTGCACAAGCGAAACATATTTCCGCTCTGACAGCGCTAGCCGAAGTGCGTAGTTCTGCGGGACAAAGTAGCGAGGAGAGATAGGCGAGAGCAGCTTGCCAGCCACTGGCAGAGGTACGCTTTACAGCTTTTGCCAGCTTTACAGTCCCCCAGAAGACACTGTCACCTGTCCCCAGTCTCGCAGAGTAGGCTGATCTTTACAGAAGATGAGGGAGTACGTGCTGACCATACAACATCTTCCTAATTGATCACACAGACCCCTCCCACTACAACTACTGGACTGGGTTTCAAAGCTGGACATGATGGCACGACCTGTGGCGCTGTACGCCTTGTGAGGTTCTTCCTTCCCTGCCGCTATCCACGTGTTGTCCCGTATGTTTCAGTGACAGCTGGTGTCCATCCATCACCGATAACGTACACGGCCTGTCACTGACAGCGATGACACGCTGACGCTTATATTAAGATGAATAAAGCCGGATTCTTCATAATTTCCAATCTCTCCACCAGGTGAAGGAAGCTCAACCTGAATAATTTATGCACTCCCTCCCTCCTCATTTTCCTCCTTCTCCTCCTCTTGTACACTAAAGCAGAGGAACTGGTATTTTTTGACAGGGCCCACTGGCTCTAGCTATAGTACTTATGCATTTATTTTTCTGGAGGGCCCCTACCCGGTCCTCTGTTTTAAACAATTTTTGGGACATCCACATCAGCACTCAATCTATCACATTTTTCTGGAGAGAGGCACCTACCTGCTCCTCTGGTTTGAAAACTTTTTTTGGACTGCACATACGGCACCTCAATCTATTTAATTTTTCTGGAGGGCCACCTCCTGCTCCTCTGGTTTAAAACTTTTTGGGACTGCCCCATACATCAGATATCCAAATATAATTGTCTCCATAGCAGCCTCCACACGTTGTCTCCATGCTACCCCTCCAAATCGTCGTCAACTTGCTTGCTGCCTCCATACATCGTCCCCTTATCAAACGAGGTGTGTCAGGCAGAAATTTGTGTTGTTTTCATGGATTCCACATCAAGTTGTTAACTTGTGTCGCCACCCTGCTTGGTTATACCACAAATATACTGGCAAACTTTATATGATATACCCGATATTATTTCACGCGCTTCTTGCGCATCTGTTGATTACACACTGCTGTTATCACAAAATATACTGGCAAACACTTTTAACCATTTACGGATTATTTTCATCGCGCTTCTTGCGCATCTGTTTACATTCCCCTCACCCGCCACATATCCCAAACTTATAAGAACGCTACTACACTTGATCTTACAAAAAGTTCTTAGAAGTGCTGTTTGGGGATAGCCTAGAGACAGGGGCTTGGATTGGCAGAAGCCTCGCCTTGGCAGCGCGAGCGCCAGCTCCATCCCAAGATCCAACTAACATATTTTTAACTGCAGCTCCTTTAAATCTACTACTAGTTCACTGCCTGCCTCCATATATATAATAATAATAATAATCTTTATTTATATAGCGCCATCATATTCCGTAGTGCTTTACCAAATCATAGGAAAAAATACAAATGTAATATAACAGAACACATTTGTATGAACAACAAGAGTGAGGTCCCTGCTCGCCAGAGCTTACGGTTTATGAAGATGATGGGGTAACACGAGGTAAAAGAATATTTATGGTCAAGCCATTCTTCTTAGGAATAACAAACAAATATAAAAAATGGAATTGCTGTCGCTTGAACCACCTCAGCCCCTCACCAGGTCCAGGTGAATGGACTGCATAGAAGTCTGGTGCCTGTTGGTTGCTGGAATAACAGATGGGAGGACGACACAGGACGGTTAGTTAGAAGAGTTAAACTTCATGCAGTTATGAGTGTTATAGGCTTGCCTAAGAATGGGTTTTAAGGCACGTTTGAAACTTTGGAGGTTGGTATTAGTCTGATAGTCCGGGGGCAGAGCATTCCATGAATTGGTGCAGCTCTAGAGAAGTCTTGGAGACGCGAGTGGGAGGTCCGCACTAGGTAGAGGTTAATCTAAGATCACTGGCGGATCTAAGAGCACGGTTTGGGCGATAGACTGAATAAGAGAGAGAGGTAGGGGGGTGCAGCATTATACAGACGTTTAATGATGAGGGTTATTATTTTAACTGTATTCGAAGGAGACTGGCAGCGCCAGTGCATGACTGGCATGAACTGTAGGCATACATGGTCCCCTTATCAAACGACTGTGTCAGGCAGAATTTTGGTTGTTTTCATGGCTTCCCAACACACTGGTTAACTTTGTTCGCCACCCTGCTGTGTAATCCACAAAATATACTGGCAAACTTTTATTTACCAATATTATTTCGGCGCTTCTTGCGCATTTTGTTACATTCCCCCTCACCCGCCATATCCTAAACTTATAAGAACGCTACTACCTTGATCTTATACAAAAGGTTCTTGGAAGTGCTGTTTGGGGAGTACCTAAGACAGGGGCTTGGATTGGCGAAGCTCGCCTCACGGAGCCCCCCTCATGCCAAGATCAACTAACATAGTTTTAACTGCAGCACCTTAATCTACTACTAGTTCACTGCCTCCATACATGGTCCCCTTATCAAACGATCTGTGTCAGGCAAATTTTGGATTGTTTTCATGGCTTCCATGTTACCTTTGTCGCCACCCCTGCTGTGTAATCCACAAAAATATACTGCAAACCTTTATCATGTACCGATATTATTTGAGCGCTTCTTGCTCACCTCCTTTGGTTCTCTCTCTGCCACCCTTGTTTTGAAGCCTGAGTCCATTTAGGTATGTCGCCATGCCACTCTCTAGACCTGCCGGCTGCCGCTGCCTCTGCATGCCGTCCCCTATAGTGTCAGGGTCAATTATTGGATGTTTTAGATGCTATCTAGCTTCATTCTGTCACTCTGGGCATGGCCATGCTTTTTCCCATAATTTTGCATAATGGTGCGTTTAAGCAGCCTCATAGGCATCCATGCATGCCTGCCCCTGCATGTTTCCTGTCCATTTCCGTGGTGTTTCCATCCTTTTCTGAGGTTTCCAGGTGTTTGGCCAAGCTTCCCTGTGCAGAGCCTTGGTCCCCTTGAAAAATGCTCGAGTCTCCCATTGACTTCAATGGGGCTCGTTATTCGAGATGAGCACTCGAACATCGGGAAAAGTTTGTCTCGAGTACCCGAGCATTTTAGTGCTCGCTCATCTCTACAAAAAATCTATTTAAGCCATTTTCTTGTTTTTATGGCTTGCACTCTGCACTTCAAATTACACCTCAGCTTAATTCTTTAGGTCAGTACGATTATCAAGATACCAAATTTAATTTAGTTTTTAGTTTTAATAGATTCAAAAAAAATATATAGTCCAGGAAAATTTTCTTTGTTTCACCATTTTCTTATGCTTTTTTATAGTTAGGTGTGCAGACAGTACATTTTTTTGTGGGACAAGTGTTTTATTTTCGAGGAATGCATGAACATTACAGCACTTTTTATAACATTTTTTATGTGTTGCAAAAAGTCAGATAAAGTCTGAATGTCTAGTGCTGACTTCAGAAATAAACAAACATGAAGGGAAGAAAATGCTTACTTTAGGCTTAGCTCATATTGAAGTCAAGGTACATGGTCACTAAACATGGTCACTAAACAAGATAGATTAGCTTTTGGTTTTCTGTCTGAGCAGTTGCTCTGTGGGCAGGGCCAGCTTTAGGAGGAGGCAAACCAAGAATTTGCCCACAGCCTCCTGAAAGAGGAGAATCTTTTCTTTCAAATGAATCTAAAATTGTGTTTCTAGGTTTCAGGGAACAAGAGATTTTAAATTGAGAATAGGTCCCATAGGTTCCATTGATCCGGCACATGGGAGGTAAAGAGGTGTCTGTCAGTGGCATATATGTTACCCCTCTTCCCTCCTCTACTCTATCCTCACGAGACCTATGCAGTGTCTCCATCCACAGCATTTTCAGGTTACTGCCCTGATCTCCATAAGGCGTCTTTTGTCATTAATCATCTGATCTCATTCCTAATCCCCCATACATCATATATATTGGTCATATTGTTTTTATGATAATCCCCTGATGAGCCTGTTAAAGGCAGGCGAAACATGTCATGTATGGACCCTTTTTGACCTTTATTAACCTCTATATGGGGCACTCTTTCTTCTGTATTATCTTATTACTTATAGTATTACTGTCCAAGGGCATTACTAAGAACACCTTTTTTCTATTTAATGTGTAAGTGTAATACAGAAAAGTTAGGGACAGGAGGCCCTCCATAGGGACAGGTTCCAGTTGGGGTGTTGGTCATCTAGGACCACTGCTCCGAGTTTAGGCACTAGGGCTATCTTAGGAATTTTCTTATTGATAATGTTTACAGTTCCGACCCTGCCCTACCCCTATGTCCCTTACAGTACTGTCTGCTCCTCATTTTTCTACCCTTTTTCTATATTTTGGCTTCTATACCAAGCAGGAACCTACATTCCCATGCTGTTTGCCAGCCTGACAAGATACAAAGATTAGTATACCTTTCTATACAGACACACCAATGGTATGGAACTTGTCTGACTCTTCTACATTACATATTTCTATATCTGCTTGGGTTGTGTATTACTATTTTTCTGTATAGACTCAAGAACCTACTGCATGGCCCTATCTTGATTGCCATTGACAGCGAACTAGGGCAATATTTTGGATATTCTAGTGTACTGTTTGCAGGTAGCATTTTAGTATTTAATAATCTTTTTCACCCTGTAGAGTCACTTTTCTGACTCCTACTTTCTATTATATCTATTAAAAGTTATATTTCATTCTATCTCACCTGTTGTACCCAGGCCTTTTCATTATCTAGGTGAAGTTACCAGGATTGTATGCAGTTTTTTGTATAAACCTATACCGCAAAAATCCAACCCTCCTAGAGCTACGGTCAACAGACCGTTTCAAAAGGTCCTAAATAAAACAAAGGAATAAAAGTTCTGACTGGAGCTCTCCTCAATTTTCTTCTCTTTAGGTTTAAAACACTGTACTCCACGCGTTTTTCCTCGAAGATTTTTCTTCTATTCACGAGCCCAAAAAAAACTTCCGACCTTCCTATACAAATAGGTCAGCATGCAGACTAATGCCCTTGCGGTTTTAAATCTTCTTTTAATTAACACTGCCCTGGGTGTACATGTGAAACTGCCATCCCAATATGTCTTTGTTATGCGCATTTTAATCAATTGTTTGTGAGGATAATTTTATTAACATTTTAAAACTTTGACAATTTAACTACCAAAGAAGTACTACGCAATGCCTATTGCATATTTCTTATAGTGAATTCACTGTCATGGACAGTGTTAATTAAAAGAAGATTTGAAAACCGCAAGGGCATTAGTCTGACCTATTTGTATCGGAAGGTCAGAAGTTTTTTTTGGCTTGTGAAAAGAAGAAAAATCTTTGAGGACACATGGAGTACAGTGTTTAAGACCTAAAGAGAAGAAAAAAGAGGAGAGCTCTGGTCATAACTTTTATTCCTTAGGATTATATGCAACCTGGTTTCCTGATGTATTTGTAGCATTTTTGGCAGTGTAAATTCTTGATGTCGTGTATTGTGGTATATATATAAATCTGCTTAGTTTGTGTTATTTTTAGATCCCTATTTGTGCATGAGATATGAGTTTAATGTAAAAAAGTATGTTTTCATGGCATTTTCAATGCACTTGTTTAATAATATGTGTCACAAAGTAATATGAGGGTGGTATAGGCTGGCAACTTTTAATCAAGGCAAATCCAATCGCCTGCTTTCAAAAAATATATATGGTTTAGGGATGATTTTACTTTTTAATGTTTTATTTTTATGTTATATTTTGCAGATTGTGACTGTTTTAAAATTTGTAAGTAAAAAATAGTTTTATAATATTTACCTATTTCAGTTTTAGTGATATTATGATGATTTATTCATGTGAACATATGAATATGAGGTATCTTTGACCTGTACACATGTCTATGTATTACATTTAGGAGATGTGAAGGTAAATATTTTCCGTTTGGAGCACATTTTTTGCCATCAGAGTCAAATTGTATTTATTTTTCATAAAATGGTACAGTTTTAATCAAAATTGCATCAAGGCGTCTATGTCTATAAACTATTTCATGCAATTTTGAAAATGGGGCAAGTATTTGCTTTTCAGAAAAAATATGGTTTGTTGGGGTTTACTATTTTCAAAATTGTAAAATCGCCAATAACGAGACAACATTTCCAAAAATGTAGGGTTTATACCCCTTGGTTGAACGTCCGTGTGAAGATTCTTATCATCTATCTCCTGTCAATATATCTATCATCTATCTGTACAATAATATAGTTATATATCTCCTCTAAATCTGTCTATCCATTTATCTATCTCCTATCTATTATCTAGCCATCTATCAATCTTCTTTCTCTCTTCTACTGTATTTATCTCTCATATCTATCTTATATCATCTATCCACTGTATAAAATCTACTTTATAGTTCTGCATCTAGAAATCTATATCACCTTTTATATTTATCATCTATCATCAATTTACATATCATCTGTCATCTATAAAATTATCCCACAGTCCCATATTACAGATTGCCTTATTGTACTACTGTGGGTAACTATAAAAGGGCATATTTATCATACGCCAGAGCTCCGCCCCACTGGGGTGACGTTGGCAGAGAGGGCAAACTAATCGCAAGTGCTATCAATAAGCTGAGTCCCTGATGCCCCAAAGTGTTATATTTGGGCAGAGCTAAAGGAGCCTCTTACTGACTGTGGCTGTTCATAAAATAGTTTTCTTTTGGGGCCACACTTTTAGTTTTGCCAAGGGCCCCATTTTGTCTAAAACAGACCCTGTCTGTGGGGGCAGATTACCGTGCCAAGCAAAAAAAAAATCCAGGACAACCCTTTTAATTGACTTTAGCATAGTATATAATTTAGTGTGTGAATGGAACTCATATTATTAATTATTATTAATTACATGTGACTATTTTACAAGGGAAGATAATGTAGAGAAACAATTAATGTAGAACATACAGTTTAGCAGAATTTCAGTGACATGCACACAATTTTATACTATGTCTAACACTGTCTGTCTGTAACATTAGCAGGCAGACACTCAGACACTGACTGACATATTTATCTGATTCAGTTGTATGTCTTTATATTGGTATATCAATCATCATAACAGACTCGGGCTCTGTTACCTTTTCACAACTGACAATGCACACCAGCAATTCTTTATTATCAATATGCTTTTTAAGTTTTATTCTGGTGGGTACTACACAAAGAAAATAATGAACCTAAAAGGAAATTGCTGAAACTTATTGGGAAGCTGTGCGATTTTATGTGCAAAGTTAAATATAAAGTACCCATCAGTTGCATTTTTTCTTAGTGACTATCTGTCAGAATATCATTAAAAACAATAACAATGTAGACAACTTGAAATGTCATTCTTAGGTAAAAACAAAAGTTAATGTTTCATGAATAAGTCATCTTTTATAACATACCTTGTACACCGTGAAAAATGACTTTGAATACATTTGATTAATTAAGCTAAAATATCACATATCAAACTCAATTCCAAAGCTACACACATTTCACAACTTTACAAACCAAACCTTCTTATAATTAATATGAATATGCATAAACTATAAACAGAACAGAGAAGCATTTTTATGCTTTTAAATATTTTAAATACTCTGTGCATGTCTGTTTACAGACAGTCCCTGGGTTACATACAAGATAGGGTCCGGAGGTTTGTTCTTAAGTTGAATTTGTATGTAAGCCGAAACTGTATATTTTATAATTGAAGTTCTAGACAAATTTTTTTCTTTTGCCCCAGTGACAATTGAAGTTTCAAAATTTTTGCTGTAATTGGACCAAGAATTACCAATAAAGCTTAATTACAGACACCTTATAGCTGATCATTGCAGTCAGGGACTATAGTAAAGCATCTAGAGAGCTTCACCAGAGGTCACAGTGGGCATAGGGGTTCGTCTGTAACTATGGGTTGTATGTAAGTCGGGTGTCCTTAAGTAGAGGACCGCCTGTACTTATATAATACCATATTCCAAAAAGTTCTGGGCTAGAAGCAATATGCTTGATATGAAGAGACAAGTACAATTAATGTCCACAAAGGCCCTTAAACCAATCAAAAAGCTTTAGAAGGTTCAAGGGTTTAGAAGGGTCTACTTAGAATCAAAAAGCTTTAGAAGACATTCATGCATCATTTCAAACTAATTTATGATTTATTTCACCCCTTATCTCCAAACCTGTTTGTCATGTAAATTTTTTATATATATAATACTTTTTTATATATTATACTTTTTTAATATAATTTAAGGAGTATTCCCACAAAGACAAAGGTTTTTATATGTACTCAGTGTTACAGGGGAACATTATTCATAACTGGACCATCTGCTCTATTATTATATATATTACATATAGTGTAAATGGATACAGTATATACTGACCACAGTCACTGATATTCTGTGGTGAGATGTCAGTGTGTACTGAAGCCATTGGGTCATTAACATATCAAAAGGCTTTGAACAGTAAGAAGCCACCATGAACCAGGTGTGAGATTCCCTGCACACACTGGGGTCTATCCTGAGAGGGTTTTAGGGTGGAGTTATAAGGGGGTGGGAAGGGACTACACACAAGGATATTTAAGGTGGAAGAAGCAGAAATCAAGCCCTCTTGCTTCCTGGCCCCCCACTTGGATGAACAGCACTTACCTAAGGAACCAGGTCATATATTGTGTGTGCTTTCTGTGTATGTATATAACTTTATAAGAGTAATTATAACATAGTACTTATTATAATATAGTAGACTTTATACGTGTACCTATAGATATTCCAGGTGTTATGTGTTTTACCATATATACATAGCTAAGTGTTTACAGTGAGTGTGTATATTTTAGTGTAACTA
The DNA here is from genome assembly GCA_019512145.1 of Engystomops pustulosus. NCBI lineage: Eukaryota > Metazoa > Chordata > Amphibia > Anura > Leptodactylidae > Engystomops > Engystomops pustulosus. Next base: position 47,015,131 of record CM033649.1, read on the forward strand.
CATGTACATCCTGTACCCCATTCACACATGGATCTCTGCCCTGCACGTGTAATAGAGGAGTAGATATATAGATGCTATTGTGCATGAGTCTCTATATGTACATGTATATGGTCAGGTATTGGATGTGACTCCTGCTTCAGGGTATATCCAGGAGCGGCTGTAGTGTTAGATTATATTGTATATACATACACATTACTGGGTCCAGAAGGGGCCAGGAAAAGAGGTTTGTGTGTAGTTGTGTTCTCTATGTATTTTGTATTGTATTTTATGTATTTACTTTGTCACATGTATGTTGTTAGTAAAGTCTTTTTGTATATAAGTATCTGCGAGGGTTGTATGTTATTCCTGTGATATGAAGGACTGGAGTAGGTGCTTATGTAAATAGACTAAGGGGCTGGACAGAACCACTGAAACCTAGAGGAACTGAATAGAAACCCAAATCCCCAAAATCCCCCCTTTATCACTCTGAGTCTGTAGCCCCATCTCTTGCAGTGCCTGCACAGAGCTCACAGACACACACTCACTCATCACTCCCTGCCAGAACATCTTGAGCAGAGAGGCTGGAGACTACAAATTACAAGGAGATAAGTAATCCGGGGAAAGGGAGAGGCAGACACATATCTGTGAGAACAGATGTAGCAGTGCTAAAAGTGTAACAGTGTAAAAGTCTGTCAGCTTCTTTGTAATCTCATGCATCTCTGATCCTTCTCTTCTTTCCTTCTATGCGTCAGTTTGTTAGTACAATGTCAGAAGCCAGATGAAAGTGTATACACACCTGTACCCTGATAATGTAACCACATTGTCACACCACAGAATTGGATGGATCATAATGTGTCTGCTTAGAGAGTCCCCGCCCACACCCTGGGATTTTGCACTGACCAACCTAGGGAGTGATAGCAGCTAAAACAGCAATAAAACTGAGTAAAATTATAAAGTAAGCGGTTAAAATGATCTTTATTGTATTAACATCACTAGGGGATTGAGATGTGAGAGTTTTATTTCCTGGGAAAACCCCCTTAATTTCAGACATATGCAACTAACATTTAAACACAATCCATCCTAATGGCAATAAGCTCCACAAATACAGACCATAAAAATACTGTTCTGTCTCAACTGGTAAACTTATTTGCAGCCAGGCCACCGCTTTTAATGGTACTGGAAACAGTGTCTGTTCCAGTCAACTACTCTGTTCAAGTGTACAGTCTGATAGTATTTATGAATATCAGGTACCCCTAGACCTCCCTTGTTTTTCGGACTTGTCAAGGTCTTCCATCAAATTTTTTTAAAATTTCTTCGATAACACAATAGGAGGTGTCTGGAAAAAATACAATACTCTTGGGAGAACATTCATTTTTACCACTGCATTTCTCCCCAATCAGATGTGAGTCCCTTTCAACCATCTTTCCATATATCTTTCTATTGTCTTTAGCAACTCTGGATAGTTAACATATTACTGAGAGATGGAGCTTGTTAACCTTATGCCCAGGTATCTAATTGAGAGATGTGCCCAGAATTTTTCTTTTACACCTATTGTTTCGCTCTCTAGAACTGTTAAATTCAAAATTTCCGACTTCGCCAAGTTTACCTGGTAAATTTAACATTTTGAGAACCAAGATAACTCTTTCATCAAGTTTGGAAGAATAGTAATTGGCGCTGTAACAAAATAATACTGTCGCCCTTTATGTCTAAATTCCTTCTGATACAACTCAAAATGGTTCAATCTCTCAGATGAATATCAGTGGAAAGAGAGGACACCCCTGTCTTGTTCCATTCCCCAGCAGGAAATATTTAGACATGACACTGTTCACCTTAACGGCTCCTGTGGGTGTTGAGTATAAGTACCCTATCCATGAAAGCATATTTAGTCCTAGACCTATATGTTCTAGAGTGGCTGAGATAAAATCCCAGCTCACCCTGTCAAAAGCTTTCTCCGCATCGGTTGAACATAGAACCGCAGGGATGTCCTCTCTTGCTATCCGATGCACCACCTCAATAGCCATCTCTGGCCTCTCTAGTTGGCATAAAGGCCACTTGGTCTAGGTCAGTGGTGGCGAACCTATGGCACGGATGGCACAGGTGCCAGAGGTGGCACTCGGAACCATTTCTGTGGGCACTCAGACCATCACCCCAGGACAGAGTTCACCAAATAGGACCAAATCCACAAAGTCCCAGGCAACTTATGAGACGCTGCTCTCAGCGCTATTTTAAAGCAACACTTCATTGGCTGTTTGGAACTGCGGGAAAAGTGAAAAGGTGTTGACAGAACTGCAATATCTTTGGAAAGTTTTGTAATACAGAATTGTATAACGATCCGGGCCCACCGCTTTCCCTAATGGAGTAAAGGCAATCGCTGATTCCAGCTCCTCACTTTTAATTGGTTTCTCCAGAAATACTAAATCTATATTCGATAGAGCCGGCATTACTGACTCTATAACCTATGTATCTGACCTCTGTATCTGTGTCCTCTGTATCTTAAGTGCTCTTGCTATGGTTTATTACTGAACTCAAAAAAGTGTCTCTTACACTTCATAGAGCTACTTTGGCCTTATAAAGAGTTAGTGATTTTAACTGTTCTCTCAATACTATTAGTTGCTCCATCAATGCTTCCATCTGCTATTTCTTTTGTAGTTTCTCCACTTGTGTTATTTTTTGTATTATATTTGAAATTTTATGTGATTCCCATAATATTGTAGGTTTTAGTTCTTGAGTTTCTTGCTGGGCAAAATGGATCTCTAAGTCTTTTATCACTTACTCTATGACAACAGGATCTTTGAGCATACTCTCATTTAATCTCCAGTTCCAAGACCTCCAGCTTTTTGGGGGCAGTGAGATGATGAGTGCATGGTCCAAGAAAGTGATTGCTTCTATTTTGGCATCCTAACAAAAGAAAGTGTGTTGTAACTTTAGAGTATGTAATCTATCCCCATGTGAATAAAATGCGTAATCTCTTTTCTGTGGAAATAATATATGCCATGCATTAAGCATTTGTTATGACGTTTTTCAAATTTTTGCAGTGCATTTTTAGAAAGTGTGGATACACCATGTGAAGTGTCAATGTTAGGTTCAAGAGACACATTTAAATCTCGCCCTAACACCAAGGTGTCCTCAAACTCATATTACCTTCCCTTGTCCAGAGTTCGGTAAATAAATTGCACATAAAGTGGATGTAAATCCTGCAATCCTTCCTTTCACAAATTTTCATCAGCCCTTAAAGGGATATTCTTGTCTGGGCATTCATATTCATTTTAATAAATCTGCCATATACATACATTTTATCATTTAGATGTTATTACAATAACAACAATATATCTGTGTAAAGACAATTTATCATAAATGTAGTTATTTGGTCTCTTAGAAACAAGACTGTGTCCTTGGATACGGCCACCTCTGCTGGAGTGATTGCACAAATAAACAATCACATTGTATATGTCCGGGAGTTACTGCAGCTGTCACAGCCATCTGGAGAAAATCCTCACAGAATCCAGGAGGTCAGACAGGACTCAATAGCAAAAGTCTGACCACCACTTCCAGATTGTGGGGTGGTCGTATCCGAGGAAGTTATCTTGTTGCTAAGGGACAACATGGCTACATTTATGAGAAGTTATCTTCACACAAGAAATTTTTTTAAATAACATCCAATTGAAAAAAAGTTTACATATGGCAAATGAATTAAATTAAATGTGAATGCCCAGTTGGGAATACCCCTTTAAGTCCATATATGCCCAGGGGAGATCCTTTATTATTATTGAGACAGCTTTCTGTTTAACTTCTGAAAAACAACTATGGTATACTTATGGAAAATGTCCATCATGTAGCCTTTGTATTTGATCTCTTCTGAAATGTTTCTCTTGGATAATGCAATAGATGCTTTCTTTTTCCATAAAGAATCCTTGAGCATTTAAAAATATTTGTATGACATATTGTGTCTTTATGCACTGAATTAAAGGAACCTTTAAAGGAGAATTACTTATTTGGAAAATGAGAATTCTGAGAGAGAGGAAATGAGGGAAAAAAACCCACAAGTACAATCCCACACTAACCCTCAAACCCCTTGGTCTCAGAAGTGCTACCTAACGTCCCCCCCCCAAAAAAAAAAGGCTTGATAATTCTTCTTCTCTGGGAGGGTGAAAAGCCTTCTTATTAGGAATGAGCTGTGATGGCTGTGTCACCCCCACCAAAACGGTTTGTTACGGTATATATAATTGTCTTAACACCCAGCACTATAATTCCCTTATAGCTGATGGTTTATAAGTCTAAAATATATTTATTTATTTAAGAGGATGAGGGAGAGACCAAAAGAGGAATTAAAAAAAGAACAACTTCTATATATTTCCCCCTAAATGTCTCACTTCATGTCATACACATATGTCAGATAAATGGTATTATAAATGGTTGCACTGATTATTGTAACAAATCATACAACATACATTCAACATAACATTTGGTTTGAAAAATATATACATGAACATTTCATAAGGTAGTCATCAAAAAAATAAGTGTGCAGAAAGAAATAGTATAAAGGATGGTATGTTACCATCCCAACCAAACTTTTTAGCATACAACATCTGCACAATTACCTTTCATATAATGATAACTCAGCGGTAAGTATCTGATATGTGCTATGTTGTATTATATCCTGACGGGGAAGACCTATTAAGACACAGGGTATGTTACAATCCCAGCATACCCTTTAGTGGATAAGACCTGTACCCCAACCCTATTACATAATCTTCACCAATGAGTAAGTGCCAGAGGTGTAATCATATCCACAGGTGTGATCTTCTACCACTCTCTCCCTTTTCTCCTAAATGGTCTGGCCCATATAGTCATCTTGAGACTTCCAATCTCATAATAATATTACTACTAAACCGAACAGACCCATTAATAAGTAAGGCCAAATCCATAACCCAAAAAATATGTGCTTATAACAAAATATGTTACCTGATTACCTCCTACTTTCCCTGTTGGGTTTTATAATCTTTTCATCTGCAAAAAAAAATCCTTTTCAAAAAGTAACCTTCAAGAAACAGATGTACTAAATAGTGCCCCCCCCTTTTCATCCCTTTAATTACATCTTATCTATGGGACCTTCCTCCCAGAACCCTGTGCTACATATATCACCCATTACTCACATTGTATTTGTGAAAAACAGTAGTGAAAATAGATATTATAATGATTAGTTGCAAACCCCACCATGTTTTATAATAAGTAAAGCTTGTACATTTACTTTTCATTTAATAATTACCAGAACATAAGAATGTGAGATGTGGGGCATTACAATATATTCCAAACTCTCTTTCCATGTTAAACCTTATTCTCTTATACTCCATTCACATAACATTTACTCTTCTCCTCTAACTCTTCTACTCTCCACTAATATAGAAGAAATAGACAATGTTGCTATTAAAGCAGTTATTGTTACAAAAGTTATGGTACAATCTCACCCCATGATTTAGCTGTGTAATCAGTGTGTTAATGCAATAGGTGAGGTTCTTTCCACTAGTGTGTCCTTCTGCCAGTTTTTTACTTGTGTCAATTCTCCTTCATCTTGATCCAATATTTCTCTTTTACATAGATGGGTATCCCATCTATGTTATCATCTTAAGACTTTCTCACCTGGGTTACTGGGTTATTTCATTAAAAAAAATACTTTCTTTTTTTTTCTTTCCTTCTTTACCCCCACATTTTACACTTACGGGTCACATTGTATAAACATATCCTAAATATATCTCAGGACATACGAATCCTGTATTCTCATACATGAGACCACTCTTGATCGCAGTTTTCCTTTTCTATCAATTTCATATACAAGCTATAACTTTTATATTTTTCTGTCATTATAGCTGTATGGGGTCATGTTTTTTTAGGACAAAATGTAGCTTTTAATAGCTCAATTCTGGGTTTCCTATGTCTAACCCCCAGTAAAGGGCACAATTCTGCAACACCCTACAGGCTCTCTGCAGCTAGGAAATACCTGTTTTTTAACGTGATTTGCCATGATTCAATTTGGGTCGAAATGAATTTTGGGGTAGTGGACCCACTGTACCACCAGAGATGATGACATAAGCCGATACCTGGGCTTGCTGCAAAGCAGGTTGGACTTGTTGCGGATTGGTATCACCAGGTCGTTCCACACACGTGACTATTTCAACTGTGGTGGTCAAGTTGAAGTACAGAGACGTTGAGGAGGATTGTAGTCAGGGACAGGCAGAAGGTAAGGACAGGCAGCACAGGATCAGAGTCGGGGACAATGCGGAAGGTCAGAGCAGGCAGCAAAGGAGTACAGTCAGGAAACAGGGTCACAACGGGAATAGAGAACACAAGCACAGGGCATCAGGAACAAAGCTTTTTCAAAGGCACAAGGCACAAAGATCCGGTGGGGTGTGCAGGGGGAGACTGGATCATAAAGGATTCTGCGAATTGCCAGCACCAATTAACAGTGCCCTGGTCCTTTAAATATTCGGTAGCAGGCACCTGTGCATCCTAGGAGACAGGGACGCTGGAGCAAGGAGGGGGGCACAGGTGATCCCGCGACCCGAGACATGGTTCGCGGGAGCACTTGTGACACGTGTACTGTTTACCAGGTATTTAAAGTAAGTCTTATAGGAACCATGGGTTCCACCAAAGCAAGCCCCAACCCAAGTATATTAATATTAACTTTATACAGTCACCAAATAATGGTAGATTTGATTTATACTTGGCTTTGCACATCTTATAAATGATAACGGTGCACAATAAATGCACTAGTGACTTCCAGGTGACATATGTAACTGTATTGACCCACATATCCTGTCTATAAGACTATGTTCACATTTCTTTCATTTAACACAATAACTGCTTTACACTAAGCAATGGATATATCTGTCGCTGAGCTGGTGTCGATTCAGCTCGTAATCGGAGCAAACATCAGTATACACAGGTTGTCAACTGTAACTAACAAATGACACCAAATGTAACACCTGGAATCGCAGGTGTATAACCTGTTAAATGCCACTGTCAGGGCAACCACAGCATTTAAATGGATTTCTAGGAGTCTCTCTCTCAGGGGCACCCACTGTGCCATCTTATGGGGCACCGACCGTTGCTGTAGCTAATCTGGGGTCCATAAGCACCATTAACATATAACATGACATATAATGTAAAATAAAAAGTTAAAATCATAACACAAACCCCGCAAATCTACTATTACCGCGTCAGAAACAATTTGTAGAAATAACAAAAGAAGATAACACAATTATTGTTATCTGTAATGATGTGTTATGATGAACACTGTAAAAATACATTTAAAAACCAAACCAAAATTATGTTTTTACCTATTTTATCCCCCAAAAAATGCAATAAAAAGTAATTAAAAAAACATATCTACTTTTGAATGATAACAATGCTAACTACAACATTTCCTGCAAAAAACAAGCTATAAATCTATAACGCTATAGACCAGAAAATGGAAGACGGTGATGCAAAAACAATACTTTTCTCCCCACATTAGGTTTTATTTTGTAAAATTTGGTAAAACGTAGTAAAAAATATTTAAATATGGTATCTCTGTAATTGGACTGACTTATAGAACAAAGATAAAATGTTAGTTTGGCTATACGGTGAACACCAAACAAAAGTCTAAAATGAATTACAGAATTGATGCTTTTCAACTCCTCTGCTCCAAAAAAGTTAATACATTTTCAACAATAGGGCATAGCCACCCCAAAATAGTATCACTGGAAAATGCACCTCCGCACACAAAAAATGTGCCCTCTCATGGCCCCACTAACAAATGAACAAAAATTTTATAGCCTACAAAAGGGCACCATTGAAGAAACTAAAAATTGCTACATTCCATTGGACAACACTAGCTGCCGCATGGCGCTCCTTCCCTTCTATGCCATATGCCCATATAACAAGTAGTGTCCACATGCAGGGTAGTAATATTGTGCTGTACCCAGATAATATGTAGAATAAGAGTAATAGTACTGTTCAGTGCCCATATATGGGTCATGGTAATAATAACATTATGCCTAGTTATGTAGGATGTTGTAATGTTTCATAATATGTACAGGCTAAAATTAATTATGATAAACCATGTTCACTTACATATAGATCCAGGCACCATGACTGTGGTAATCTTATATTTATTATGCTTAGCCTCCTTTCTTCTTCAGTACACTTTTGAAATTATGCTAATGAGTCTGAAGGGCTCTAAGGTATTGCCAGAGATTCTCAGTACTCTAGCTTCACAGGCTGTTACAATGAGTAGAAAATCCCTTAACCAACCCTCTGCTCTCTCCCTCCTCCCTCTGCCTGTGTAATCTAGTGATGCATGAAGTAAAGGGGAGGAGTAACCTGCTCTGCTCATTGTAAAAGCTTGTGAAGCTACAGGACTAATGGGCCCTGGACCCCCCCCCTTCCCCAGAGCACATCAGGCTGATTAACATAAGTTTAAAAGGGAGGAGGCCATGAATAGCAAACATAAGAAGATTACCAGAGTCAGGGTAGATCTATGAGTAATTGTCCCTTGTTTCATGCTTCATTTAGATGGCAGATTTTCTTTAGGCACACAAAGCAAGCAAGCAAACATACCACTTGGCATATTAGAATATGTGTTCACCAAAAATAACACACTTTTAATTTATTTTGTGACTTGAATTTAAAGAATTGTAAAAGAGTTACTTATCAACCATGGAATAAAAACTTACACAAATGTTTAAATTATTTTTGCAAAATTTATCTACTGTAATTTAAGTTTCTAATGATACACTAGCATTATGTACAGTACCTTGTTAACACAGCACAGTGTATCATAGTCTGATTCTGTAGTGAAATGTATAAGGGCAAAAGGCCATTTAGCAAGAGCTGAAACCATGACTTGCTTTTTCGATCAGTAATTTAATGTAATGGATGTCACACTGACCCTATACCTCTTCCTATAGTTTTATTTAGCAATAATTGTCAGCTATTTCTGTCCTTTATTAATCTATTTGTTTATTGTTAATTTAAATCCTAATATGATGATTTCAGGACGTACCATGGGATTTTTTTTTTCTAGTGTTGTAATTACGGTCCCATGAAAATAGCAATTAGATTTGCTGTAAGCTGGTCACTAAAGATTAACATCCAGATGAAAAACAAATCTAATTTATCTTTACTTTCAAAATAATCTTCAGGCAACTGACATTTTCTGTGGTATGTAAGGATTAGCTATAGCGGAGCACTCTCCACGGTTGCCAAGCAGAAACTAATTATTCTTTATGAATGAACCAGAAAGCAACTGTACTGATAAGCATTGCTCATAATGATCTCTTATTGTAAAGGAGACTACGAGGAGTGATAACTTGTAATTTGATGGACACGAATGAGTTCCAGTCTGCTGAATGTGAAAATGTTTGATGTTCTTCATTTCAACATTTTACAAAGGACAAAATACAATTTATTTAAATTTTCTGTTCAGAAATACTTTTATATTCAATTGTATGTAAGACATAATGGTTTCTGAACCTAAAACAAAAATTGCAGAAATGAATAATTGGCCAATCTGTTGTGCAGAGGGAGATAGTGAAGATGATAGGTGGTAGGGATAAATCCTATATATAGCACAATAAAATCTCATTATTAAGCAGCTCTCTGCAGATATATCTGTTGGGGTTGGGAATAATAGCTGTTTTCCAAATTAATATTGAGCCAATAGGTACCAAAGGTTCATAACATAAGTTATTATTGATGCATTAGAGATGTCCCATTTCACTTTTTGACACTTTCTCCTACTGCATGGTCCTAATAAACTGAACACATTACATACATTTTCTATTATTTTGTTAAATGCTTCCTACCTGATATTAAGTCATGCAGACATCTAGCTTTTTAAAGTTAAATTGGTTTGGGGTGCTTAAAAAAAGTTTCTGATCCCTTCTACTTCAAAAGTTTGAGACCCCCACAATTGGCAAAAAAATAAATAATCTTGCCAAATGACATTTACTTTTCTTGAAGAAATAGTGCATACATTTTCAAATTTTTTCAAAAAGAGCATGTACAGAGCACAATGAATCAGGTTGACTCAGGGGCATAGCACTTATGACCACATGGGGTTGCAACAATGCCCAAAGTTGTATTTCCATTACAGGGAGTGGTGCCCCCAAAGAGAGACCCCTGACAGGCAGTTTAAAAGCAGTGGGCTGTGGCATTTAATGGGTCAAACACCCGCAGTTGGAACTCACTCCCACCGCGGGTGTTACACTGGGGTGTCAGCTGTTAGTTACAGCAGACACCCTGTGTTTTATTATCATATATCGGACACGGAACCCTAAGTAGTTAAAGATTTACGTAAAGGGTTTATAGGTTGAGCCTACTCTATTCAGGGCAAATATCATAATTTGTTAGAAATCATTATGAAAATATGGTGTTGCATTTTAAGCTTTGCATGTGATTTCACTATTCCTATTGACATTACAGTAAACATAAGGATGGAATACACATTTGAAACATTTAACCCCTTCAAGACTCAGCCCTTTTTCCTTTTTGCGTTTCTTTTTTTAACTCCACTCATTCCTGAAGTGATAACTTTTTAATTTTTATGTTTACAGAGGTGAATGAGGGCTTGCTATCTGCGGGACAAATTGTAATTTTTAGTGGCACCATTTAATATTCCATTCAATGTACTAGAAATTGGAAAAAAATTCCAAGTGTGGTGAAATCGAAAAAATACACATTTGCAGCATTTTCTTGTAGGCTCTGTTTTTAAGGCTTTCATTCTGCGCTTCAAATTATAAGCCGTTTTGCCAAGTTCTGAGGCCAATACAATTTTTATGGACCTGTAAGGTGTCATTTTGTATGGTACATACTGGTGTTTTAATTCATATCAATTTGGGACGTATATGAATGTTCAATGATTTTTATTCAAATGAAGTGAAGATACCTAACATATGTATGAATTTTACTGTTTATTTATTTTCATATGTGATCTAGGGAAACTTTAAACTTTTAAATTATATATCTGAAGGCAAGTTTGGTGAAAAGCCTGTTGGTCATCTGCAGGGGCAGGCAATGTTTGTTTCAGGGCTCATTAGACTCTAGTAAAACAATTAAAGTATTAACGTATTATTAAAAATAATAATTCACTACAATGTGTTACATTAAACTTGGAAAAAAAACTGCATGCAACATAGCATGCTACCATCTACCACACACCTCTTCATTAATGTAATAAAAGAGTTTTACGCCTATGAGGGGAGTTCAATAAGTACCCCTGTTAGAAATGAAGACACCATTTTTAAAAAATAGTTTTTTTTATTTTTCAACATAGTCCCCTTTTAGAAAGATACACTTCTCCCAACGTTCCTGCCATTTTTTTAACCCCTCCAAAAAATAGGATTTGTCGAACTCTCCAAAATACCCCCCTGTCTCGGCAATGTTTTCTTCGTTTGAGTAAAAAAATTTTCCCGCAAGCCATTTCTTCATGTTAGGGAACAAGAAAGGAGCCAGATCGGGTGAATACAGGGGGTGCAGCAGCAATTCATAATGCAATTCATGCAGTTTGGCGGCGACAATTCCAGATGAATGTGCTGGTGCGTTATCGTGGTGAAACAGCACTTTCTTTTTTACTAAATGTGGCCGTGTCTCCTTCAATTTTTTGTCAAAGCAGTCCAATAACGCACTGTAGTATTGTCCAGTGATTGTTCTTCCTTTTTCTAAAAACAAAAAAATCGTCGCCATGACCTTTCCAGGCGATGGGACCGTCTTCGCCTTCTTTGGAGCAGATTCACCGGGAGAAATAAATTGTTTTGATTATTGCTTAATTTCTGGTGTGTAATGATGAATCCAGATTTCATCAGCGTTGACAACTCAACACAAAAACCCTTTCGGATCTTGCTTAAATTGCTCCAAACACTGTTTTGAATTTAACCGCCGCATATGCATCAGTGAGCAATCGTGGCACTCATCAGGCCGACAATTTTTTATTGCCAATTTATCATGTAAAATATTAAATGCGATTCCGGTCGACACACATACGGACTCTGCTACTTTGCGCACTTCTGTTCGTCGATCAGTGAATATCATGTTGCAGACTTTTTGAATGATTTCCTTGGTAACCACGTCTGCAGGGCGTCCTGGTCACTCCGCATCAAAAACGGATGTTCGTCCAAGTTAAATTCATTGAACCTATATCTAACTGTGGTCATAGATGGCGAAGTGTCCCCACAAACAGCATCCAACTGTGTTTTTATCTCCTCACATTTTTTCCCATCCAAAAACAAAAAGCAAAGTACCGAACAATACTGCTCCTTTTCCATCTTAGGGAAAATCCCAAAAGATGTCTTACTCAAATGGCTACCAAATCCAAACTAACCAATCAGTCTGCAATTTGTTTTGCCGTTGTTTGATAGATGGCAGCACACGATGATAACACCAACTTCCCTCAGGAAGCCGTCTGTCGTCAAACACAGGTACTTATTGAACCACCCTTGTATACTGAGAAGTATATACAGTTTTGCCATTTTTTAGGCACATTTCACATCGTGGACGCTGCTAAGTACACTGCTTGATTCTGCACCTAAAAGGTTGCACAGAGAAAAGAAAAAGAACGCAAAGGAATGATACATGTCCCCCATTATGTATCACTTTTTGGCAATATTAGACCTCATGTAGACATATGTATTTATACAACAGTGTGCTACCCCTACCGTACTGTTTCAGTACAGGTAGCACATGGCCACATTCACTTTAATGAGCAATACAGCAATCCATTTGAATGGCTATATTGCCAACCACACCATACCGTCGACGGACAAAAGATAGAGCATGTTCTATCTTTCGCTGTATGTACAGCCTGGCTGTATGGCTCCCTATGGAGAGGGGCAGATCTAGGAGCGGCTTACGGCAGCATGCTGCCCCCAGGTCCCAGCCCAGGTGTAGCATTCATTCATATGTAAGGAGCCTTAGATCTGGAGACTCAATTACGCTTTTCTTTGTAGATGATGTTTCAAATGAAAACACTATCATATGTAATACAGTTTATTCTAAACAATATAAAAGCATAAATGATAAATGACTCCCTACTTGAATACTATGGTACAACATTAAATATGTTTAAAGGAAACCTACCACTTCTGAAGGTAGGTATGAGATGTAAACACCGGGCCCACATACCTTAGCTAGTGTTTTGAAAACCGCTTACGCTCGCTTTACACACAATTTTGATTTACAGCCCCGAGGGAAATTGGCCGGAGAGTCACAGCGCGCCGGCCACGCAGCGCCGATGCTACCTGGCGGGGCGGTAAATCAAAATGTGTTAAACCGGATTTATAGCGGTTTTTTTAAAAACCTACTAAGGTAAGCTCGGCACAGTCACCCTGAGGCTGGTTGCCCGGGTGTTTACATCTCATACCTTACCTCAGAAGTGGTAGGTTTCCTTTAAAGAAGATACTAGAAGAATTTCCATTATGGAGTTTTGACTTTGAAAATGCTATTCAATGTCATACCTCAGTAGTCTACATTACAAGGAACAATGTTATTTTCACATATTATCAAAATATATCATAAATGCCGCCTTGAGATATTATTACAAATAGAAGACTAGTTGCTTCTTGTTTCCCATTGTCACTGATCAGGAGGATTTTCCATAAGGCTTTCCTGTCTAGTTACTTAAGAAGTTGTTTGTACTCCAGGACAACCTAATACAGAAGTCACCATCTTATGCCACTTTTATTAACCTTTACATCCTACCCCAGCCAGACAATTGTGTATTCTCTGTGTCTTAATGATCCACAGTTAATTTTTATTATTACAATTGTGTTTTTAATTTAATATCGTGTACCTTTTTTACAGCTCAAGCTATATTTCTAAGACTGCAAACCTTACATGATTTGTTTGTGGTGAAATAATAATCTCCTAAAAGTTAGGTTAAACAGAAATATGTCTATATTCCTGTTAGATGCATTTCTTCTTTGTTAACACTATAACAAATTAATTTTATTCAAAGCAAGGGATAGTATTTTAATCAAAAACACTAATGAAAATCCTGACCCTTAATGCGGTGTTTAATATAGCTAATAAATGAATCTACTAACCACAAATCCTTTTTGATTAAATTCTTTCTTCTGATCTGCTCATTAAGCAAGCTTGGAGATTTGCATTCTGAAAACCTTCTTAAGTTAACACCTAGACAAGAATACAAAATGCATTTTATTATAACTCTGCTAAGAGATTATTGCTATTGAAGCATTAATAACTACTGCTATCCACCCTTTTATGTGAGCCTTGAATAGCTGAGTATGGCTATCTACTATTGATATAGCTAAATGCAAATTGTTATGAGATGAATAAAACTTTCATCACTCAGAAAAATAATACAGAACTTTGCATTGAAAATTTTAACATCTTCCATATTAGAATTACTATTTGTGTTTACCAATTCCTTATTGCACAATATTTTGTCATATACAACAATCTAATTTACAAATAGAAAAACATTGTCAGATGCTATGGACAGTATAAAAGGGTTTCGATTAGAGATGAGCAAGCATACTGGTCCGAGCTTGATGCTCGTTCGAGTATTAGCGTACTCGAAACAGCTCGTTGCTCAGACGAGTATTTCGCCTGCTCGAGAACAAGCTTTCACTTAAGGAAACACAGTGAAGAACAGTGAAGAACACAGTGAACACAGGATCATTTAAGGATCATTTAAGGATCATTAAGGATCATTTAAGTGAAGAACACAGTGAAGAACACATTTCAGGTGTTTCCGTACATCTGCTAACTTATCAGAAGACATTAGTGCAGAAAGGTGTTTTTCACAAGTGTGTGAAGAACACATTGCAGATGTTTAACACGGGTCATTCTCCTTTTTGAAGTTCCACAAATATTCCATTGAATAAAAAAAACAAAGAAACAGGACTGACTTCCTTATTTCTCAATAAAATGACACATTTTATTGGTCTCCATGGTCCCCTTGAAAAATGCTTGACTTCAATGGGGTTTGTTATTCGAAACAAGCACTCGAGCATCGTAAAAAGTTTGACTCGAGTAACAAGCACTGGAGCATTTTAGTGCTAGCTCATCTCTAGTTTCTATGCTTCATATACTGGCTTTATATTAACCCCAATATCTATGTGTTTCGACAACATACTAAGTTTATTTGCAATTTATATTAGTGTAATTTACAAATCTGAAGTGGGACACCATCAACTAAAAGCCAAGTCATGTAATATCCAGCTTTGAAAAACAATATGATTTTGCAATAGTTTGTCACATGATGTACAACTTACAATTGCCTGTGTGGGGACCACCATTTTTTTTATTTTTTATCCTTGAAAATTACTAGTTATTATTCAATTGTTTTATTAGAAATGTTAGACTTTTACCAGTTTTTAAAGTAATGCTAGACTCATCTGTGTATCTGTGTGGATGTGTCAAAATATTCTTGAATTAATCAAAATAAATGCAATTTTGATTTGCTTTGGGTTTTTAACCACTTGCTGCAAACCTGTATAATATTACTTTGACAGGCGGTAAGAGGAGCATGGAGTATTGCAGCAAACACCCATGGCTTAGAGGCAAAATTGGTGCCAATAAATGCCACCATCTTCTTAAGACTCCATGACCTTTAATATGCCAACATCTGGAAATAGAGATGCTAAAGATCATACACAAAAATGCCCTATACTGCAATACTGTAGTACAAAAGTATATTGGCAGGAGTGATCAGACCCGCTAGGGCTAAAGTACCCTAGAGAGCATGTAAAACTGTTAAAAAAAATAATAAACAGTACAAAAAAATTAAAAACAATAACAAATATCCTAAAAATCCATTTCACCCCCATGGACCTGAAATAAAAATCAAATCATAAACATGTTAATTATTGCTGCACCCCAAAAGGCACAATATATAACAACATAATAACAATTATTCCCTTTGGGGAATCTTATAACAGAAAATAACATCCGATTGTCCACCTTTTCACCATTTTGTGACTTATAAAACATTTAATAAATATCAATCAGTAGGTCAAACGATCCACAATGGAAGCAATGAAAATTGTTCCACAAAAAATGACACCAAAGTTTTTGTAGAAAAGGAATTTAAAAAACTCATTTGCTGAGAAACTTATTTTAATGCTTTTAACATATCTGCCGTCTTCATAATTTCAGAAACAAGGTATTGAAATAAGCATCTGTTTTGTCCTTTAAATAAGTAAAGTGTTAGCAGCGGTAATGGTCTATCAAATATTTAGATTGATAAAATTCTAGGTCAAGTACTTTCACATTCTTTATTTAGCATAGGAAGCTCAGTAAATGGTATTATTGGATTTGTTCCAACAAAAACATTTCGGGGGAATATTGTGCTAGAGAAGCGATATTTAAGATAGACACTTTTAAATTCTCGCTTACTAAGCGCTTAGATCCCAATTAAGTTTGATACACGGTATTACACTTTACTACACCATGATCTAATATTACGAGTCATTAATTATGATACAGATAAGACAATCCAATGGTTGCAAGTCACTTAACAAGCTCTCCTCAGTATCATTTAATAGAATAATTGACACCCCTTAGGGCAGTTTACCATTGACATTTTTCTCCACATCAGTGATTTTTAACTGAGGCCATTTTGGCTTAATGTTTTTTGCACATTGGCATTGTTTTTTACATCCGTGGTTCAGTGATTTTTCAAGGATGCCTTACTGAGCCATTGTTTTTACTGTGTGTTTTCACCTTTCAGTTGTTCTCCTCTGATTTGTTGTACATAAAAATGTTTTCATACCTGTCTTATTTATTTTACAGATGCAGATCACAAAAGGCAATGAGGGTTTTCTAGCCAGTGTTAAACCTTTAGCTTGTTTTCAAACACAGACCAAAAATAAAAACAAAATGGAGACAATCCGTAACACACATGTAGCAGTCACATGTGCTTTTCACACTTGTTTTTTTCCACTGATCAGTGATAAAAAAAAATAGAAAATGTCATTTTTATGTTGATTAATAATTTTGGATCAGTAGAAAAAAACTGAAAAGGAAATTGAATAGAATGGTTCAGTAAGGCTTCGGTAAAAAAAAAAAAATCATTGAAGGCAGAAAGAGAAAAGAAATCTGTATGTGTCTATAAGCCAAAATGTCAATCAATGAAATATCATTGATGTAAAGAAAACGCCAATGTGATAGAACCCTTATACCCTTACCCATGCATGTGTCAGCACTCAAGGAAAAACTTATTTCTTGCCATAGGTAAAGAACAAATTAATTCACTTTATTGATTAATGTTATGGTTATGATGTTAGGAATTGGACAGACCATGTCACTGACCATGTCACAATGGTTAATCCCTTGAGGATGTAGCCAGCTTATAGCTTAAAGTGTATCCATCATTCTAAGCAAAAAAAAGCATAATACTGCTCCATGTGTTCCTGGGAATCATTCCTTAAAGTATTTTACCTCTTGGTTCTCATTTAGTACCTTTTTGTCCCATAGCAACCATGGTTTCTAGTTCTCAAAAAAACTGCAATCAGCAAGAAGGAGGCGGGACCTGCCCCCTGTCACCTCATCACAAGCATGCGCTGCTGACCAATGAAACCATATCTATCTACCGTATTTTTCGGACTAGAAGAAGTTTCTTACTATAGGACGCACCCCAGATTTAGGCTTCCAAAAAAGGAAAAATATATATATATAGATTTTACATGAATAAAAATATCATGTGTTGGTTGCACTAAAGCACAGCACACACAAATCTGCTCCATCCATACAGTAACACACACACACTCAGCTCAGCAATACACACAAAACACACATTCAGCTCAGCAGTACACACAAAACACACACTCAGCTCAGCAATACACACAAAACACACACTCAGCTCAGCAATACACACAAAACACACACTCATCTCAGCAATACACACAAAACACACACTCATCTCAGCAATACACACAAAACACACACTCCGCTCAGCTACACACACACAGCTCAGCTATATATATATACACACACAAACAGATCAGCTATACACACACACAGCTCAGCTATACACACACACACAGCACAGCTATACACACACAGCACAGCTATACAGACACACAGCTCAGTTATGCACACACACAGCTCAATTATACACACACACACACAGCACAGCTATACACACACACAGCACAGCTATATACACACACAGCACAGCTTTACACACACACACACAGCACAGCTTTACACACACACACAGCACAGCTATACATACACAGCCACACACACTTCCCCTATTTACCTCTTCCCCTATTTCTTACCCTGTCCCAGGGCAGCATGTCCCCATTCTCAGCAGTATGTGGTGATGTAAGAAGTATTTGATCAGTCACATGATTCTGACATCACCGCAGGTCCTGTACATGTGGGACACACAGGAAAGGCGAAAGCAGTACGGAGGCTCTCATCTCTGGGAGATCGGGTGCAGCTCTATGTCAGGGCATCACCCGATCTCCATTACAGCGGTCAGGAGGGTCTGGCAGTGCTGGATCCTCCGTTACCTTTTTCTTGCTAAAAAGTGCCTCTTATAGTCCCAAAAATATGGTATATCCTATTTATCTCATTTCTATATATATGTACATACTATCTATCTCATATCTATCTCATATCTATCTATCTATCTATCTATCTATCTAATATCTATTGATCTATCTCATATCTATCTATATCCTATTTATCATATATCTATCTAATATCTATCTATCCCATATCTATCTACCCATCTATCTAGTCATATCCATCTACCTATCCATCTATCTTCTAGTCATATCTATCTATCTATCTATCTAGTCATATATATCCATCTATGTATATCATATCTATCTATCTACCTATCTATGTAAAACTTCAGCATAGAACATGAGGGGACAGCTTGAAGACACAGAGATTTTCTCCTGCCATTTTCTGCTGTGGAGGGTTTAGTGAAGGGGGGCAGGTGATTGTGATTGCTCCGCATCTTGTATCAGTGTGGATTATTTGTTTATATACAAGTGTAGAGAAAGCTGAAGGAGAGATTAGTGTAGTTGTTTGGTTACTACATTAGTGAGGGCTTCTATCAGCACATGACTAAGTGCTGGAGCACTGAGATGTGAGGAGAATCAGCTGTGAGCAGAGGGAGGAGAGGGGTGTGTGACTCATTCTCCCTCCGTAGACAGCTCCTCAGTGAATACGGAATTCGCCTTGCAACAGCCATATTAAGAGTAACTGACAACTGGGGGAGGCTGCAGAATACAAGAGGAAGGAGCAAGCTTCGGGTAACTAATTCAATTGCAAAAGGGTTTAAAATTGCCTGCCCTACAACATATCAAACGTTTTTTGAAATTACAGTTACTCTTTAAGGCTCAGACCGATTTTTTTTTATTCTGACATTTTTAACTTTATATGGTTATAACTTTTGAAAACTGTTACTTATCAATGCGATGAGAAAGTTTTTTCTCACATGTTGTACTTCATTTTAGTGGTAAATTTTGGCTATATAAGGATTGAGTTTATTTCCAAAAAAAAAAAAAAGAGTTTTTGAAATTTGTAATCATCACACTTTC
The DNA here is from genome assembly GCA_019512145.1 of Engystomops pustulosus. Classification (NCBI taxonomy): domain Eukaryota; kingdom Metazoa; phylum Chordata; class Amphibia; order Anura; family Leptodactylidae; genus Engystomops; species Engystomops pustulosus. Next base: position 47,034,669 of record CM033649.1, read on the forward strand.
AGGCAGATAGATTTACCACCTAAATAAGTTGCTGAATAACATTTCCCTTATGTCTACTGTGCATTTTTATAATTTTTGAAATGTCTGGATAATTTAATTTGATGTCACGCAGCTTACAATTCGAATATTGGTTTTCCATATTTTCAGAATTGACTATTTTGGGGATAATAACTAGAGATGAGTGAGCACTAAAATACTCGAGTGCTCGTTATTCGAGATGAACTTTTGCCAATGCTCGAGTGCTTATTTCGAATAACGAGCCCCATTGAAGTCAATGGGAGACTCAAGCATTTTTCAATGTGTCATTTTATTGAGAAATAATGTCTTTTGGTAAGTTAGCAGATGTATGGAAACATCTGCAATGTATTCTTCACTGAAGAACACATTGCAGATGTTTCCGTACATCTGCTAACTTATCCGAAGACATGAGTGCCGAACGGTGTTCTTCACAATAGTATGTGAAGAACAATATGTGTGAAGAACACATTGCAGATGTTTCCAAGGGGGACATTTATTATCCAGTTCCTGAGGTAAAACTATTCTAGTTGCCCATAGAAACCAATCGGAGCTCAGCTTTATTTTATAAACAACTGTGGGAAAATGAAAGCTAAGCTCTGATTGGTTTGCGGTGGGCAACTAGAACAGTTCTGCTCTAGGAGACTTATGATAAATCTACCCCAATGACTTTATCCAGTGAATGAATAGCACATGGTAGGATCAACAGTGTAAAAGTTTATGAACTTTTTATTGGTGAGGTAAATAAAATATGTTGTTTTCACACAACTTTGGGAAATGCTCCAGAAATAGATGTCAAAAGCAATTGGCCATATTGATTTGCTTTAGTGTTTGTTGCAAATTTTCTGTGTTTCCATTCTGGTCCAATTATCAACAGAAAACAAATACATTAGTAAATAAATAAATGCTCATTATATTCTATTGTGTCTTTAGATTGTATCTTCTGCCTCTATTCTGCCTCATTGTATATTCTTCCTCTTTCTGTACTGTTTACTATGGATAGAAAAGGTCTCCAGGCTAGATATGGCGCCAAATGATCCAACTTAAAACCTTTTGTCTTTGTAATAAGGTTTCTTTATTAGCTTGAGCAAGACGCGTTTCGAGCCCGGACCGGGCTCTTCCTCAGTTGCATGAAGTATGCAATAACAACAGTTTGTTCAGCTTATATAGCAAAAAAAAAAAAAATTCTTTTAAATAAAGTTAGTCATGTGATGATGCATATAAATCAAGCAGTAAAAGACAAAGTAAAAAAGTGTGTGGCTGGGTCACCAAATGAGATGGCCATGTGAGGCTTGAGCTAGCTCCATTTACCTCTTCCCTCCTCCCAGTGACCGGTCATAGCATTATTGTGGTGCCTAACAACCACCACACAGCATATGGACAATGAAGGGTGCTGTCTTCCAGCATCCAAAATGGTGGATCCAGTAATTTTCTTATATTAGAGAGTCAGTGCTATAGACTGGTCATAACTATTTTGGACCCATAGAAGACTAACTGTGAATCTTTGATCACCGCACAGCCAAGTGATGAAAGAGACTTTGTAACTAGACTGATGTAGGGAAAGAATAACTTAAGTGACTATTGTGATGTAGCTTTTGTTGGGGCTCTGGGTCAGTGAATCCCCTGGACCACCTGGCCACAGAGCCCCAGGGTGCCCAGCCAAATGAAGAGAATATTCCCAAGACATAATCTTCTTCCGGTGTGCAGGTCGGATATAAGTCTTGCCAGGAGGAAGCTGCCGGAGATCCAGTTGTTCAGGAGGGATAATATGCCGAGGGACTGGCTCTTCTACAACTACATCAGAGCCATGGGAAAGAGCATCAGCCTTGATATTCTTCTCCGCAGGATGGATGAGAAAAAAGAGACCAATGGGCTTGTCTGGGATTAAGGTGCTGGGCTGTCTGGAGATACAGGAGGTTCTTATGGTCTGTATATAAACAGACCAGATGGTGAGCTCCTTCCATTAAATATCGCCTCCAGAGCAAGTTTAATGGATAACAGTTCTGTATCTCCAATAGAGTAATTCTTCTCTGCAGGCGAAAAAGTCTTAGAGAAGAAAGTACAAGTGAAAGTACGGCCCTTGGGACCTTTCTGGGTCAGTACTGCCCCAGCACCTACAGACGATGAAAGGGTTTATCAGTGTCAGGCCTAAAGAGAATGGGTGCCGAGGCAAAAGCAGACTTCAACCTTGAGAAGGCCTTTCAGCCGCCGAATGCTAGAGACGAGGATTGGCACCCTTCTTGGTGAGTGCCACGATGGGAGACAACAGGGTGGAAAAATACGGTTAATAGTTCGCAAAACCCAGGAACCTCTGAATGGCATGCAGACCCTCTTGGCGTGGCCACTGCAGAACTTCAGACAGTTTAGCAGGATCCATCTGGAGACCTCTGTCGGAGAGTATATAGTCAAGGAATGGGAGGCTCCGTTGGTAAACTGACATTTCTTGAGCTTATTGTAGAGATGGTTAGCCCAGAGTGGGCCAAGAACTTGCTGTATGTGGAACTGGTGGGTCTTGAGGTCTGGAGAGAATACCGAGATGTTGTCAAGGTAGTCCACGACACATGTATACAGCAGATCTTGGAAGATGTCATTGACAAATTCTTGGAAGACAGCGGGAGCATTACAAAGTTCAAATGGCATCACAAGGTACTCAAAATGTGCATCACAAGTGTTAAACTCAGTCTTCCCCTTGTCACCCTTGCTGATCCAGATGAGATTGTAGGCCCCACGAAGATCCAATTTGGAGAACACTTTGGAACCACGCATACAGTCAAAGAGCTCTGTGATCAATGGCAGAGGGTAGCGATTCTTAACCGTGACCTTGTTAAGCCCACAATATTCTATACAAGGATGGAGGGAGCCATCCTTCTTGATCATGAAAAACAAGCCTGCGACAGCAGGAGAGGATGATTTGCATCTGAAGCCGCTATGCTGGTTCTCTTTAATATACTCTGACATAGCAGCAGTCTCAGGAACGCTCCGCTAAGTATGGACCGGGTAAGTAAATGTGCCCCACTGCGTCCTTAACTTCAGAGGAGAGTCCTTTCTTAAAGGCTGCTGACAGAGCCGCATCACTCCAAGAGAGTTCAGAGGCCAGGGTGAACTGAACTGCATACTCTCCAACAGACGAGTCCCCTTGGAGCCTATTCAGCAGCACAGTCTCAAACACCGCCCGGAATTCCACAAGGATAGCTGCTTGTGTAGCCGTGACTGGATTGCCTCTTTCCTAAACAGCGGTAGCCCAGGCACGGGCATTCCCGGAGAGGAGGCTGACAATAAATGCCACCTTGTACAGTGGAACACTGTTCATGGAGCACTGGGTGATAAAGCCCCTGCCCAGCTTGGGGTCCTCATCATACTTGTCAGGCATAGACAGTCTTAGCCTAGGTTCAGTGGCAAAAAAAACAAGCTGGAGTAGCAGGAGAAGTCGCAGGAGTAGTTGCAGGAATCTGACGCTGAGTGACAAGCAGCTGTTGCAGCATGGCAGTGACTTGTGCTAGCTGTTCTCCTTGGGAAGCAATCTGCTGGGACTGCAGGCACTGCGTTACCTTGGCAGGGTCCATGGCAGATCTTACTGTCAGGGCACGGGGTCAGTAAACTCCCTGGACCAGAGCAGACGATGACACAAGCCGACCCCTGTGACCAGAATCCAAGTGGCACCTGGTCTTCACCAGAGCCCGTCCCAAAGCAGGATGGTCTTGCTGCGGCTTGGTGCCACCAGGTGGTTCCACTGGTGCGACTTGCTTGCGGTGGCAGCCAAGGTCGAAGTACCAATTCAGCAGGCAGTCTCAGAGTCAGGAACAGGCAGATAGTCAGGGCAGGCAGCAGAGACGCTATGTCGAGATCAGGTCCAGGGTCACAACTGGAGGTCAGAAAAGGTTGTAAAATTGGGAAAGGATTATGGTACTCTCAAGAAAGATTGTGATGGAATAAGGTTTGTAAACACGGATTTAAATTTTTTTTTATAAATTTGAAAGATCGCACCAGGCAGACCAATATCTGCATAATAGGGGTTCCAGAGAAAGCTGAAGAAGAAAATTTGGTTATGTGTATGACAAGTTGGCTGAAAAGGTTGAAAAGGAGGGAAAGGAAAAGTTGTCCCTTGTTTTCACAGTCAAAAGTGCCCATAAGGGTGGCAGCCAGGAACTCACTCAACAACCCCTCCCCCTCCCCCGGCTCCTTCCCTTAAACAATTCTGTGTAAAATACTTTTGTCTAAAGATGGAGCCACTATACTCAAAGAATCCAGGGAACACCCAGACTGGACAATAAATGTAGGAAAATATCTATATATCCTAACTTTTCAAGGGATAAGGTACAAAAAGACTAAAAAAATTCCTGAAGTTAAAATAAGGTTGTGTGTAGCAAACATAATTTACTCAATGATATTCCCCGCCAAATTGAGGATTGTATACTAAGGCACCTCACAACTTTTTGTAAATGTAGAATCAGCCTGGGAACGGATGGACGCAAAGGGTATTTGAGAACATAATAATATTTTAAAAAACATGGTAAGGTGGTAGGGGGGCATGGGAGGCTCCTGATGTTGGATTTTCAAGCGAATCTGGATCAAATGGGGAAAGGGGAGGGGTGGGAGGGACACCAGTGTGGCTTTTTTTTTATTATTATTTGTTTGATGAACCATGACCATGTTAGGATTAGAACTTGGAACACTAAGGGATTGAATGATGACACAAAAAACATTGTATTGTGTTTGATATAATTAAAAGACACTTTCCTGCAATAGCAGTTTAATAGAAACCCATCTGACTACTCAAACCCTGAACTGTGTTAGGAAGAAGTTGTGTGAATCGGAATTCCACTAATTTTTCTAGGGGGATCTCTGTGTTAATTCATAATGCAATAGATTTTAATATACTTAATGGATAGATAAAGAAGGGCATTTAATTTTTTTTGTATGGAGTATTGAATACAAATGTACATTAGCGTTTTATCCATAGGTTTGATGATTGTCCTACAGCAGTCATGGGAGATTTCAATTCAATCCTTGATCCAGTTAAAGAAATCTTGAAAGGGGATCAGTGGAGCCCGGTGTTGGCTGCAAAAGCTGATGGATGCATTAAAACTTGTGAGGATTTCTTTTCTACTAGCACAGAGCTGAACATCTAGCATAAGGTATGTGCCGTTCTGAAGGTCCTCATGAGATAGCAGAGTGACTCCAAGAGCTTCATTATGTCGAACTATGAGGGACTAAGCTTTCTCCAGGTTCTCCACCCTTTGACTAATGTGTATAATATCCATATCAATGTTTGCCTATTCTTCTTCCTCATGATCTACAAATATCAGTGGAATTTAAGATGCTGCTGCATCGAATTAAACTCCAGTGCTTTCCAAATCTGTTTCCTCTCCAGTGGAGAGATCCCCGGTGTCAAAGGCAAAAAAAGAACAAATATGAATATATTTATATGAGAAATCTGTTTATGATCTTCTATGCTTTGAACCCATATCATATGCTGTTATTAGTGTGAACAGAATATATGTTAGATAATAAACCTGACGATGTTATAATTTACATACCTAAAAATCTTTGAATTACAATTTATAGGATTTTGCCTCAAATCCCACTAACATACAGTAAAGAAAACCAACATATTTTACGCTTACATTATTGATAACTGAAAACATCTTAAATTATTTATGTCCATTTCTCTCTTTCTCTCTTTCATATCTTCAATTACAAAGCAAAACCAAAAGAAGTGTTGTAATAAAATGCTTAAGAATGGCTTGTGGATAAAGCAATCTCCATGGATATTTACGTAACCACAGCTTAACCTCACTCTGAAAGACCTGACATAAAACATCTCTGCTTCAAAACAAAGTGTTTGAAAATAATTAATTAGTTCAAACTCTAAGATGTTAAAAATTACAATATAGAGAAATTAAGTAGAACTAAAAATGTAACATAATGTTAGATTTTTGTATTCACTGTTGCTCTCTATTAAACTCTAGTGTATAACATATCTCAATGTTCTCTTCTTATATTTACATGAATGGTGATCTGTGAATAACCACTATATCTTGAACCAACCACAAGTTGTAGTTTCCATAAATACTATTTTAAAAAGTTTTCATCAATAACAATTTGAGAAGTAACTTAAATAATGGAGGAGATTTACTGAATTGACAGATGACAGAAATCTGAAGAAAAGGGCGTGGCCTCACGCCAAAAAAGTTCATGCGCCGGAATTACTGCTAACACGACAGAATTATGTCCTAAATTTGTGGCGTAAAGTAAGCCAACTATTAGGTGCATAGTACGACTAGACAGTCCTATACTAGGACAGATTTATCATCTAGCATTAGACACTTTTATAAATCTGGTGCCAAATAATACTGTCTAGTCTAAGTCTGCACTGTCTAACCTTAGGACATTAATATAAATCTACCAAATTAGTTTTTTTCTGTTGTGGTGTTCACTGTAATCAATAATTAACGTAGTAAATTTGACTGCATCTGCTGCCTCTCATGTCGCACTCTTTTCAAGATAAATTTGTGTTGCAGTTCCCTGTCCAGCTCTTGGCTATTTCAATTGAAAATTAAGTGTGCATGACCCCTTATGCCTCAGAATTTTTATATAATGATATCTTGCAATGTGAAGATCCTACAGACTTGGTCTTATTTTCATATTTTCTCTCTGGATGTTCTGTACTTATGCATATTAATGATGAGGATAGCCATATTAATATACTGTGAAGCTATCCCTTGACCTTCAACACATAGGTGAATGGAATTATTATGGAAAAGGCATGTGGTTGAAATATGAATTATGCCAAATTTACCTTTAATTTGTATAGCAAGAGATCTTTCAGCTGCGACCTGAGAGCCCAATGGCATTACCTCTTGCTGACCTCATTAATAGGGGCAGAGAGAATCTCATCCACATGCCATTCATTTTCATGATAGGATCTCTGGTTTTGGATTATTTCCCCAGTATCCTTGACTGGGGATAGGGGAATTACTGAGAAATTTCAGATGGGAGGGGTGCCTAGCTCTCCTAATTTTGAGATATTCTTATATTCAAATGGGTTAAGCTCTTTTTCAGCCTCTTCCATTAGTTCACATGTTTTTTTAAATTCAGAATTTAAACACTGCCAAAACATGGCCAAAATGTTAAATGTAAATCTATTGTATAGGATATGCATCAGTGCTTAATTTGTTTTCTATTTAGTTTTACATATATGAAAAAGTTGGCATTCACCATTCTTTAAAAAGTCTTTTTTTAATTTCATCTATTGGAGTGTATAACATGATGTGACTTGAGACAATGTAAGGGTTTTGTGGACAAAAGGAGAATTAGGTCATAAATGCCTACAGTGCTCCTAATAAAGATTACTAACGGGTGGAGTATCAAAAAAGGGATGTCACCGTTAAACCTATAATATTATATCTCTCGGTGGGTATTTATTTCTTTAAAAATATGAGACATAAATTGGATAGTAGAAAACTATTTTTAAACTATTGTTCATGGGATAAAAAGAACTGTCTGATATGATGTTGCAATAGTTGCTCCCAGGAGATGGGATAAAGTTCCAAAGTGGAACTGTTGCTCCATGGGACTGCAACTACGGATGGGATACAGTTTCAAAAAGGGGTTAATGGTGATTACTGCAGACTGCTGATCACCAGTTTGTGAATACAGAAATAGTGCTTTGTCAAGCTAGTAGGAACATGCTTTTAAACTATTGACAATTAACAGAGGAAAACCCTTTTGATTTGCTATTCCGATCGCTGCTCCTAGGAACTACAACTACAGGGGGAAACCAGTTCCAGAAGGGGCAGACAGCAACCATTGGAACCAGGTCAGGACACAGGCGCTGATCCACGGGTGGTGAGTATAAACACTATAAACATTGATATTCAAATGAGTCAAATGAAAGAATTGTACTACTAATGACACTTTTAAACAACAAGCCAAAATTTGAGAATAAATTTATTGAAGAAGGGTATCCAGAAAAGATATTGAAGAGAGCATACCAAAAAGTAAAACCATTAACCCAGGCTGAATGTGTCAACAAAAACCATGGAAATTAAAATGTGTAATAAACACGAGAATACATACAAAACCATGTTCATCACTCATAATGCACATTATAAACAAAATAAAGAACATTATGCTTAAACTTTGGCATATACTAATGAATGACGACTACCTGAAAGAATATCTTCCTAAGCATCCACAAGTTATATATGGAAAAGCAGCTACTATTAAAAGTCTTTTAGCTCCAAGTATTTTAAAACAACACAAAACTAGAAAAAATACAGGCACAAGGGGAAATGTGTCAAAATGTAGAAAACCCCAATGTTTGTGTTGTTAAACCATTTGTAACGGAACCAATACATTTACATCTAATATAAAAGAATCCTTCCCAAATCAATACAAAATGATGTGTCATACAAAATACGTTATTCATCTCATTGAATGTAAAATCTGCCATTTACAGTGCGTGACAGAACCATGCAATCTTGTTTAAACAAGCATAGGGAAGCATAGGGAAAACAAAGAAAAAATTCCTCTTACAAGGAGTTTCAAAACACTGTACCCTATGCGATCTCAAAATGATCTTTCCCATTTCCATTACTCCAATAGACCACATACCGGATACCATATCCAATAGGTTCCAAGAGCTATGCAGGCGCAAGGTATATTTGAAGTATAAAGTAAATACTTTATCTCCAAATGAAGCCAACCAAAAAATCTTATAAATCTAATATTTTCTATATTTCCTCCATCATTAATGTTTTGACTCATTTGAATATAAATGTTTATAGTGTTTATACTCACCATCCGTGGATCAGTGGCTGTGTCCAGACCTTGTCGTGACGGTCACTGTCTGCCCTTCTGGAACTGGTTTCCACCTGTAGTTGTAGTTCCTAGGAGCAGCGATCGGAATAGCAAATCAAACTGGTGATCAGCAGATGCGCGCCAATCGCCATTTACCCTTTTTTGGAACTGTGTCCCATTCGTAGTTGCAGTCCCGTGGAACAACATTTCCATTTTGGAACTTTATTCCATCCGTAGTTGTAGTTCCTGGGAGCAACTATTGCAACATGATATTAGAGAGTTCTTTTTATCCCATGAACAAATGGTTTTCTACTATCCAATGTATGTCTCATATTTTTAAAGAAATAAATATTATAACGTTATAGTTTTAACGGTGCCTTCCTTTTTTTGAAACTCCATGTTTTCTTTTGTTCTTTAACGTTCCCATAGGTTTCAAGGCCGGAAATGACTTAATTCATTTTTTAAATCCCGTGATAACGCTTTATATAATGTTGGTGTCTTTTGTGTAAAGATAAGAACCAGACAAAGCGCCTAGCTCAGGCGCGAAAAGTGTTGTTCATATATCAATTTTATTGTTTTTATATTCATGTTTTAGTTTTAATCCAAATAAATTGGTTTTACAACTAATCTGAAGGATCATAGTCATCCAGCGCCAGAATCTAACCAATTGCACTTCAAGGCTTCAGACGAACAAAGGAATCCATTACAAGTGATCAGCTCTCCAAATTGGGGAAAGAACCATCACAGGAGCGTGGCAGCAGGATGACACAACCAAAAGGAGGACTAGAAATATACCAGTACTGAGTGTTGTGCCTCCATGCACAACCCGACCAGGTGAGTGGCTCATGTTCTGCATCTAACCACTCACTCCAAAGCATACTACACCAAAGGAGCGTTCCTTTTCTCTTTCCTACATCCTATCTCTTTGCATGTGAAAGTGAGGACAATGCAATTACACCTGGAGAGTCTTAGGCCACCCTGACAGGAAGACACTAAGGACAAATGTCATTCCCTTCTGGGGATTCTCTGAGCAAAAACTCAAATTACTTGTCCTGCAAGTTTGGAAGATCTCATAAGAAGAAGATATAGAATCAAAGAAGCCAACTATTGACTCTACACCATTGTTCGAATGGCCAAGACAGAGTGGAGGTGGGGATAGGCAATGTATGTGGGCTATGTGTGTATGTATATAAGATTGTATATACTGTAGATCATTAATTAGAGCACCTCCTCCCCTACCCTCTACCTGTACAGTTCCTTTGTCTCTGTCTCTTAGCTAGTTTACCCTTTATATATATTTCCCTGTATTGTACCCTTAATAAATCCACTGCAAAGATCCGTTGAGTATTATTGTAAATGTAATATTGACTAGCATCGCAAAACCAAGCAGATTTTATATTTGGCAGCCAGTCGGGACTGTAATTTAAATTTTACAGAGAATCCACTTCAACGAATCTGCACTGTTTCAATTTTATAAATAATAATAATAATCTTTATTTATATAGCACCATCAAATTCCGTAGCGCTTTATAAATCATAGGGGACATATACAAATATAATTTTACATTACACATAACAAATGGCATTTGGGTCTTTGGTACAGAGGAAATGCTGGTAGGTAACATTTTCATTATATATTACTATTTTTAATAAGCCAGGTTGTTTTGTGTAACTGTATAGGAAGCCGCCTGTTGAGATTGTAGGCTAAGGTTAAGTGTGAGTAATGTACAGTTGAGGTAAAGTTGTAGGAAAAAAAGTTTGTTCCTGTATATAGATGAATATTAATTTATGAACAGTGTGTAAAGTAGCCTTTGGGGAACTTTAGTGTAGTAAGTTTAATGGAGGTTAATTGAGTTACTTGCGTTTATTCAGTTTGTCATTTGTGTGGTCTGTCAGTGTGTATTGTTTGGTAATAGAGATGGAACTTGTTCAAAAGTTTGTCAAATAGTATGTCTCTGCTATCTACCATTCATGGTTCCCTAGAGGAACAATTTAAGGAGCTGATGATGAAGTTTGAGGCCCATAATGAGAAGGTAGATAGGAAAGCGCTCAGTAAAACAGGAAAGAAAGAAAGATTGGGTAAAGTGCCGATGCAACAATTTAAGCAGTAACTTATTACGCCCTGCTCTTTAAAATGTTTAAACTGAATAGGCACCTGAGGACACCAATACAGTAGAAAGAAGGAGAAGAAGTTTGGATTGTCATTGTAGCTTCGTTCTAGGGTCCTTGGCTGCCTAGTACTGCAAGAGGACTTGAATCCTGTCTGGTGAACTCTGCGCTGGGGTGACAATCTATCATTGGTGGATGAGTCATAAGGGGTGAAAATGTCCTCTGAAAATCCAGGTTCAGGCAAGGTGATGACCCCCATATTTTCTGTAATATTTACCTGACCTAATTTAGGATTGTTTACAACTGCCCTAATATATCTCAGGGTGACTCTGATTTCCTCATTTCAATGCAAATGTAATCAATTTAATGTGGATTATACCACAAGGATTGCCCTGAGAAATGCCACACCCATTGAGAACTATATTAATATACTCAGGGACTGGTGAGAGGAATCTAACAGGCATGAACCATCAGGAAACCTGTCTACATAGTACAGCGCTAAGAGGACAAGATATGTCATATACTGCTATGGATGTGGTAGGCCAAGACATATTAAACAGTATTGCAATGTAAATAAAGCACACCATGAGACACATGGCAATTCATTGCACAAGGAAGTTGATGCCATTGAGCCTGAGATAAAAAAAAAGATACCTCTGGTACCAACTGAGAAAACTATTTGAAATATACACACTGCGGGAACCAAGTCTATAAGAAAACGGAGCTCCGAAGCGGCACAGAAAATTTTTTCCACGCATGCGCGGTGGAAAAAATAGGATACCGAGGGGAACACACACAAATCCAGTGTGGAAGGAGAAGTTGCACACAATATTGCACAGTTCGTGAGTAACAAAATATCATATATTACTTACATCTCTATAAAGAGTTTATTTAGAGCTTACAAATTACAAATTATGAGAATATTCTACACATGTGCTAGTTAAGATCTCACTTGCAAAGACACTTTCTTACAATCGCTGCTATTGCTACAACTTTATTACAATCACTGCTATTGCTACAATCACATCTTTTTCCAGCAATTGTTGCTATCTTGATGAATATCTGGTTTCATACTTAGAGTTACTCTGATATATAAATTCCAACTAACGCTGCCATCTAGGCAAGATCAGTGTGAACACTCATCTACAGAGAAATTTCGCTATGGCAGATATATCTACTGAAGTTCGTGGAAGACACATGTTGGTTTACAGACTTTTCTGATTTAAAAAAAATGTGTTTGTTGTATATTTGATGTATTTTTTGATGTATTATTTGATGTATTTTTTAATTCAGTATTTTTTAATTTAGTATTCTGTTTTATATTGTACCGTATATACTCGAGTATAAGCTGACCCGAGTATAAGCCAAGGCCCCTAATTTTACCACCAAAAACTGGGAAAACCTATTGACTCGAGTATAAGCCGAGGGTGGGAAATGCATTGGTCACAGACCCCACCAGTATACAGCCAGCCAGCCCCCTATAGTATACAGCCTGCCCCCTGTAGTATACAGCCTGCCCCCTGTATTATACAGTCAGACCAGCCTGCCCCCCGTAGTATACAGCCAGCCCAGCTTGCCCCCAGTAGTATACAGCCAGCCCAGCTTGCCCCCAGTAGTATACAGCCTGCCCATCTTGACCCCAGTAGTATACAGCCACCTCAGCCTGCCCCCAGTAGTATACAGCTTGCCCCCAGTAGTATGACTCCTGCCCCCCTTAGTAACAAGCCTTCCCCCAAGTAGTATAACAGCTTTCCCCCGTATTATAACACCAGCCTGCCCCCATGTAGTGAACAGCCATCCCCATTTATACACAGCATGCCCCCAGTAGTATACAGCATGCCCCCCAGTAGTATACAACAGCCTGCCCCCCGTAGTATACAGCTTGCCTCCATGTAGTATACAGCTTTGCCCCCCGTCTATACACTCCCTCCATTATAATACAGCTTGCCCAGTAGTATACAGCCTGGCCCCAGTATGTAGACAAAAAAACAGCCTGCCCCCAGTAGTATACAGCCTGCCCCATAGTAACTGCCTGCCCCCAGTAAGTATACAGCCTGCCCCCGTAGTATACAGCCTGCCCCCAGTAGTATACAGCACCCCAGCCTGCGCCGTGGTATTATACAGCCCCCCCAGCCTGCCCCCAGTAGTATCAGCCACCCCAGTCTTGCCCCCAGTATTACACCCCCCCAGCTAAAAAAAAAACAAAAATTTATATAACTCATCCTCGTTGGCCCCACTGTGCATCGGCTGCTCCCCCGATGTCCGCAGCGGCTCGTCTTCAGCTTCTGCTGCGCCCGTCTTCTTTCTTCTGCTGGGCGCCGCCATTGCTCCCTCCCGGCCGGCCCTCCCGGCCGCTGCTGACGTCATGCTAGGCGCCGCCCGGGGGTGAAACAATGGCGGCGCCCAGCAGAAGTAAGAAGACGGGCGCAGAAGCCTGAAGACGAGCCGCGCGGGGAAGCAGCGCTGCACATCGGGGCCACCAGAGAGTGAGTATATAAGTTTATTTTTTTTAAAGTAATTTTTACTGACCGACTGGTGTATAGAAAGGATTGTATAAATAAAAAAGGTGGAGGGGTTTGTTTATATGTGAATTCTTGCCTCAAGCCCGTCCTGCGAGATGACATCAGTAACGCAAATGTGGAGTCCCTATGGGTTGAGATAAGAGGAGGGAAAAAGAATAATAAAATATTACTAGGGGTTTGTTATAAGGCTCCAAATATAATGGAGGCAGCAGAGGAAATGCTTACAAGTGAAATGGATGCGGCTTCAAAGCAAGGTGAAGTACTTATCATGGGAGACTTCAATTACCCAGATATCGACTGGGGGGCAGAAACCTGCAGGTCCTTCAAAGGCAGCAGGTTCTTGTCAACATTTTAATATGGCTAAAATTTGGGGCGTGGCCAGGGAGTGATTGGGGGTGTGGCTACGCGTGCCGCCATTTTGTCCCTCTTTCCTTTTCCCAAATGTTGGGAGGTATGCACGCAGGCACTCATGCCGCTGCTTTGCGGTGCACTGCCATGATCATGGAGCCGGGGGTTCCAGGTCCTCGTGCAGATCAAGGAGGTCCAGGTTGTCGAGGTGGCGCTCCCCGTCATCTTCGGATGAGTGCATCAGCGGTGCCTGGTAAACTTGGCAGTGTACGGCGAAAGCGGGACTGCAGTAGGTCTTCCAGGGGCGACGGCCTGGTTTCTGTGGTTCCAGCAGTGACTTTGTCGTCAGTGATTCCTCCTAGTGCAGGGGCTGGTGAATTTCCGTTTACTAGTGCTTGAGTGAGTGGGGAGCAGGGGTCTAATGTGGGGTCCTGGGTGTCCATAAGGACTCGTTTATTGTGCAGTTAGCCCCTGAGATCACATTTAGATATGAAGCTTAAAGAAAAAGTATGGTCTAATGCCTATGTGTCACGGGTGCCCCTGCCACCAGTGTACCTCCTTGCAGCGTCTCCCCAGACTCCCTGTGCGCGTCCCCGCCCCACAGAGCGCACACGCCAGCTCTATCAGATTTAAAGGGCCAGGGTGCCGATAATTGGCGCTGGCCAGATGCCCTTCTTTATAAATTCAAAGCCCCTTACAGTTTTCCTTGCCAGATCTATGTGCCTCACAGCCTTAGTATAAGCTTCCTAGCGATTCTCCTGCGTTCCTGTGTCGCCTGTGTTCCTGTGTCTCCAGTGTTCCTGTGTGTTCCTGTGCATCCTGCATTCCTGCTCCCGTATGTTCCCACTCCTTTGTTCCCATTTCCTATATTCCCGTTCACATCTGCCTGGATCTCCCATTGCTGACCCCGGATTGGATTTGACATTGCATCTTTGCCACCAGCCCTGACCTTGTGCCTGGACCTGACCATGAGTCTCCTGCTAAGGTACCTCGACCCGGATGCCATCACGGGCTAGTCGCACCTGTGGAACGACCTGCTGGTACCCTGCTGCAGACAGACCAACCCACTTTGGTGTCGGCTAGTACCACCTCCAGCGGTGGTCCAGTGGATCCATGCATCCCGAATCCTGACACTATGTAGACATTTGGTCATTGTTATCGGTTGACCACTATACGGTGGATAAGGAGAGACGGGTCTGGTCAGAGCACCCTCAGGACCGTAGTTTGAAAGTGGCAAAGACTATTAATAACTGTCTCCAGGCATTTATGGTCCTTGGGGGAGTTATGGACCAGAAACATCCGGAACAATGTTCAGAGCTATTTTCCTATATGGAAAACGCCTGGTGGCGTTATGATGAGGATTTCCATAAAAGGTTATCTTTGTACCCGGATATGGGTTGGGGGGTTAAAGCAGCGGATGTATGGTTGCGGCTAATGGTTAACCAAAAACCTACCTTTCAGCCTGCGTCCACTGAACCCAGAACTGGAACTTCTGGGGCAGTGACCATTAAGCCCCCCGGGGCTTGTTGGTTGTTTATTGAGGGGTACTGCAGGTTCTACGGCCTCTGTAAATATAAGCATGAATGCTCGTCCTGTGGGGACTCTCACCTCTTAGTGCAGTATTCCAGGCTGGTAGGCAAGCGGCAGGCCAGACAAGGCATTGGGTCAAAAGACCGCGGTGAATGTGGCCGCGATGGAGCCGTGGCTTAACAGGTACCACAATAGACATGATGCGGAGGTGCTTCATGTTGGTTTTAGTTAAAGTTTCTTTATTCCAATTCAGTTCACCAGAGAAGGTTCTTTTTCTAATAATTAGCATTCTGCCAGGAATCACCCGGGGGTGTTAAGGGAGAAGATTGGTAAGAAAGTGTCTTTGTGTCGGATTGAGGGCCGCTTTTGTTCTCCTCCTTTTGGTAACCTTGGGGTTTCCCCTCTTGGTGTTGTCCCTAAGAAAGAGCAGGGGAAGTTTAGGCTCATTCATCACCTTTCTTTCCCTAAGGGTTCATCTGTCAATGATGGCATCTCTCCTGAGGAGTTGTCTGTGTCTTATGTTTCCTTTGACAGGGCAGTGGTATAACTCCGCAAAGCTGATAAGGACGCCCTTGTGGCAAAGTCGGACATCGAGGTTGTTGTGTTGATGGTTTATTTTATTATGACACCTGTGTTCCTATGGGATGCTCCATTTTTGTAGGTACTTTGAGATTTTCAGTTCCTTCTTGGAGTGGTCCACTCATTGTGAGACAGGTTGTAATTCCATTATACACCATTTAGATGATTTTATGTTCATAGGCCCTCCCTCCAGCCCAGTTTGCTCCTTTTTGCTAGGTACATTTTAGTTCCTCATGCAGAAGTTTGGGGTCCCGTTGTCAGCAGGAAAGACTGAAGGTCCCCGTACGACGATCACCTTTTTGGGCATGGAGCTGGATTCTTTGGAGCTGATTTTCCGGCTTCCTCAGGATAAGTTGGATAAGTTGAGGTCTCTTTTGCTCATCTTCCTTTCTGCCATTAAGGTGACGTTGTCTCAGATGCAGTCTCTTCTGGGTTTGCTGGTATTTGCATGTAGGATCATGCCAATGGCCGTGTTTTCTCCAGGCGTCTTTCTCTGGCGACCAGAGGGGCATCTAGGCCTGATCACCATATATACGCATTACTTCTCAGCTCAGGTGAGATTTGCGTGTATGGCAGCAGTTCCTTGGTCATTAGAATGCCTGGACTTGTTGGCTCCCCTTGGAGGTCGTTAACTCTAAATTGTCCCTGTTCACGGATGCTGCAGGGAGTTGTGGGTTTGGGGCAAGTTTTGGTATAGAGTGGTGTACATCCGCCTGGCCGACAGGCTCTGTTTTATCCCGCAACATGACGTTTTTGGAGCTGTTCCCCCATTGAGGTGTCTCTTGAATTGTAAGGGACGGATCTGTCTAACCGGAGTATTTGCTTCTTTTGTGATAACATGTCTGTGGTTCATTGTATTAGCAATCTTATAGGTTACTCCCGACTGCCTAGGGAGGGTGCCCTCTGACTGGGGGTGTCCATGTTTTGCACAAAGATTTTATTGTGTGTGAACTTTAAAGGTCAAAACGGTCAATTACTTAGTAAAACTGAAGCTGAAAAGGACTTGGGGGTATTGGTGGATGGTGCAGAGGAGAGCAACCAGGATTATTAGGGGAATGGGGGAACTAGAATACACTGACAGATTACAAAATTTGGGATTATTCAGTTTAGAAAAAAGACGACTGAGGGGAGACCTCATTACAATGTACCTGAACGGACAGTACAAGGATCTCTCCAAAGATCTTTTTATACCTAGGCCTGTGACCAGGACAAGGGGGCATCCTCTGCGCCTAGAGGATAGGCGATTTTACCATCACCATAGACAAAGGTTCTTTACTGTAAGAGCAGTGAGACTGTGGAACTCTCTGCCGCAGGAGGTTGTTATGGCGGACGCTATGTACATGTTCAAGAGAGGCCTGGATGCCTTTCTGGACAGAGAAAAAATATCACGGGTTATGGGGATAAAACATGTATTTAATTCTTAAAGGTTGGACTTGATGGACTTGCGTCTCCTTCCAGCCTTATATACTATGATACTATGATAAGGAGCGGTAGTGCTCTCTTCCAGGTGCTCGTCACCTGACGCTCACCCCTCCTCCCCCTTGTGGTTTATAAATTGAGCGCCGGGGTGAGGCCCTCCCTCTTGCCCGCACCACCTGTGAAGCTGTGGTGAGCATGTAATTGGATGGTTAGCCTGGGTCCTCCTTTGCCAGGTCTGCTGATATGGGCGAACCCCCTTATAGAGACGCTTCGCGCCGCATTAGGCTGGAGGGAGAGGGCTATCTCAAGTCCTCTCTCCCTTGCAGCCGCCTTCCCCTGCTCCCCCCACTCCCCTCCCCTTCCGCAGTCTCGGCGCGCACCTCCGCCGCCTTCACTTCTCCCTCCCCCTCCACCTACATTCCTCCTTTCCCCTCCTCCCCCTCCTGCAGCTTCTGTAGTAAGCCGGCAGTCCTGACGTGGCGACTGAGCGAGGGCGCGTCTCACGTAGCTGGGTTGGGTTCGCGCTCTCAGGCAGGGGGCAGCCCTGCCTCTTCTGTGGAAATTGGCGCCCCCGCGATCCCACTCATCCCCCTCGTCTGCCATCAGCAGCATGGGGGGAACACAGAGCTCCGCTGCCTTCTCCTCGTGCATCGTGATAGCAGTGGAAGATGGTCCCACTCCTTTCAGCGGAGGAGTCGAGGACGATGTGGGAGCGACAGGAGCCGTTCTACCAGGGAGACTAGCCTGGTTCTGTTGCCGATGCCATCGGCCACCATCTCGACGCCCGTGGCTCCCGCCATGGGTGCAGCTGTATCTGGCAAGTATCCTTTTGTAGGGGCATGGGCGGGGGCGGATCCTAGTGGGTTGGGTTTGGAGATATTGTCATCTTTGAAGCAATTAGTAGATAAGTTGCCATCTTCAATAGCTCCATCTGTAGCGTCCCCTCAGGCTCCCGTCCCTTCTACTCCCTCTGTGCCTGTGGTAGCTGGGGTCCACAAGGACTCTGTTTATTGCGCAGTTAGCCCATTGGTAGATCATTTGGATATTTCAGTGAAGGAGAAGATTTGGGCTAATGCGTATGTGGATATATGGTTGCTAGTGTCGGTTGACCAGCATACCGTGGATAGGGAGCGTCAGGTGTGATCTGAGCGGCCCCAGGTTAGGAAGCCCCAGGTGGCCAAGACCATTAACCACTGGATCCAGGCCTTTTTCATCTTAGGAGGCATCATGGGGCAGAAGCACCCGGAACGGTTTTTTTCCGAGTTGTTTATGTATATGGATGGTATCTATTCTTCGTATAAGTCTCATGGCAGTTCCGCCTGGTGGAGGCACGACAAGGATTTTTGGAAGCGCTTAGAGCTGCATCCAGAAATGGGCTGGGGAGTGAAAGCAGCGGACGTTTGGTTGCAGTCAATGGTGTCCCAGAAGCCTTCCTCCTTTTCAGCGGCCGCCTTCCCTGGTGCAGTCCATGCCACAGGGGTGGTGGCCATTAGGCGCCTGCTGGCTCTTCAATGAAGGGCACTGCAGGTTTTTTGGCCTGTGCAAATACAAGCACGAATGCTCGTCTTGCGGCGGGCAGCACCCTTTCTCCCGTTGTAACAAAGTGGCGGCCAGGCAGCTGCCAAGAGCCCCTGAACAAAAAGACCTCTGTGAGCGTGGCCGCGATGCAGCAGTGGCTCAACGTTTACCCCAATAGGGAGGCTGCCACGTCCCTTTTTCTTGGTTTTCTTTATGGGTTTTTCATTCCTTTTTCCCTTTGCTGGGAGGGTTTTTTTGCGGATAACCTGTGGTCAGCAAGGGAACACCCCGAGGTTTTACTGGAAAAAATCGCAAAGGAGGTTGAATTGAGCAGGTTAGAGGGCCCCTTCAGTTCCCCCCTATTTGTAACCTTCGGGTGTCACCTCTTGGTGTCGTCCCTAAGAAGGAGCAGGGAAAGTACTGTTTAATTCACCACCTTTAATTTCCAAAAGTTTCATCTGTGACGGAGGGCCCGTGTACGGTGATCCCCTTTTTGGGCATTGAACTTGACTCTGTCGCTATGGCTTTTTGCCTTCCTCAGGACAAGTTGAGCAAGCTCCTTGGTTTGGTGGAGGGTTTTTGCGTAGCAAAGAAGGTTACTTTGCGGCAGGTTCAATCGTTGCTAGGTATGCTGGTTTTTGCTTGCAGGATCATGCCCATGGGCAGGGTTTTTTTCCAGGCGCCTGTCCCTGGCCATGTATGGTGCCAGTAAGCCAGAACACCACATCCGGGTTACCTCGCAGCTTATGGCTGATCTCCAGGTGTGGCACGTTTTTCTGTCTTCATACAACGGGCAGACATGCTGGCCTCTTACCAAAGTACCTAGACCTGCATTGTCTCTCTTTATGGACTCAACAGGATCCTCTGGTTTTGGGGCCATGTTTGGGATGGATTGGTGTGCTGCTGAGTGGCCTGCCGAATGGCGTGAAGCAGGCCTGTGTACAAAGTCGTGGGAGTCGTGGTTGTCCTTGGCAGGGGATAGGCCGTGTACACTAGCTCTACAGATAGGGTCGAGGTAACGTTATCTTATTTGTCCTCCCTCCGCTCGGGGGCGGTTGCGCAGACGCACCTTGCTGGCTTAGTATTTCATTTTCAGCTTCGGGGTTTGACGGATATCACCAAGGGATTTCTTATTAGGCAGATACTTAATGGTTGGAAACGGGAAGCAGTGACTATGGAGTCGTGGCGCCCGGTCTCTTTCTCGCTTTTGGGGTCTCTGGTTTCCTCATGCAGGACGGTATGTACCTCTTAGCATGAGGCCTAGCTTTTTTCCTTGTCTTTTAGCCTAGTATTAGCAAGTTGTTACCGGCTTCTGCCTCTTCCCCAGGGGGCTTGCTTCGGAGGGAGGTGGTTTTAGGCCAGGACATTATGCGTATTAAGGCCGACTTATATGGTAGGGGTTCCTCGGTTCTCCTGTGTGCTGTTCCAGTTCCGTTTTGCCCTTTTATGCTGTCTTGTAGTTTAATGTCCCTTGCCTTGCCGGGTGAGCATTTTCTGGTGCACGCCGATGGTTCACCTCTTGCCCCTTTTAAATTTTTGTCCGTATTTTGTAGGTTTTTGTAAATTTTGGGCATTGTCCCGGCTGAGCACGGGACTCATTCCTTTAGGATTGGTGCCACCACCGAAGCGGCTATGGCGGGTTTACCTGATTCTGATTGGGCGATGGCGCTCTGGATGTTTTGCCCGCTAATTTGCCCCTGACCTTCTTCAATAATTTTCTTTTGTTTCTGTTCCTAGGTCCTGCTGTTAAGCAATCACGCCTGGTGGTGTGGATACTTGGGTACTCTACTGGGCGTCTCAGAGTGCGGAGTGCCAGCCGGGAGGGAAGACACTGGGTTTCCGTGGAGTTGATGTGTTCTGGCAGGGCATCCGTGGTTTATTGTGGTCCCAGGTTCTTACCGAGGTCATCGACATTAGCTGCATTTGGACTTCCCCTGTTGTTTTGGTCATTCATGCTGGGGGTAATGATCTGGGTTCCCTGAAAGTCGCTGATCTTCTTACTGTTATGCGCTCAGATGTGGACAAGTTATCTGAATTCTTTGCCGAGATTGTTATTGTGTGGTCGGAATTTCGGGAGCTTCACCCTTCAGCGGCTCTGGTGGGGCTGGAGTGCCCTGGTGTCTGTGGAGCCTGATCAGCAGCTAATGTCCCTGGTTTGGTCTTCATTGGCTCCTGCCAGTTAAAGACAGTATGGTAAGGCATGGGAGTCGTGGTGGTTGCTGGCAGCGGGAAGGGCGGATACATCTACTACCAATGTGTTATCTGTGGTGTTACATAGGACTGCAGGTCACATCTACTACATGATCTGTACTCAGAGATATCACTGTGTTATCTGTGGTGTTACATAGGACTGCAGGACACATCTACTACATGATCTGTACTCAGAGATATCACTGTGTTATCTGCCCCCAGTAGTATACAGCCTGCCCCCAGTAGTATACAAGTATACAGCCTGCCCCCAGTAGTATACAGCCACCTCAGCCTGCCCCCAGTAGTATACAGCCTGCCCCCAGTAGTATACAGCACCCCAGCCTGCCCCGTGTAGTATACAGCCCAGCCCAGCCTGCCCCCAGTAGTATACAGCCACCCCAGCTTAAAAAAAAAAAAAAACTTATATACTCACCCTCCGAGGGCCCCAATGTGCAGCGCTGCTCCCCCGATGTCCGCGCGGCTCGACTTCAGGCTTGTGCGCCCGTCTTCTTTCTTCTGCTGGGCGCCGCCTAGTATGACGCGCCGCTGCTGATATCATGCTAATACTCTAAACTATCCATAAGCACAATATATACATTCCCAATTGGTTGAAAAGGTATGCTCTGAGTAGCCCCACTTTTTTTTTCTTTTTTATTTTTCTGAGCCTGAGATTAACTATAACAAAGAGATCACAGTGACATGTGAGACGGCCATGGCTCCTCCTGGAACTACCCATACAGAGACATGTGATAAGAATAGATCATAAGCAAAACATATCACCAAAGCACCAATATAAACAGGGATAAGATAGAACAGCAGCCTCCCTTTCAATGCAAACAACAGGTATCAATGTCCCAGTGTACAATCCAACCAGGGCTGATTCTATCCAATTTGCTGCCTGAGGTGAAAATTGAAATGCTGCTTTGTACATCAATGGCGTCTATATCTTAAAGATACAGGCCCAATGGCCACCTGAATTACCCACATAATGGCTCCATATTTTGCCGCCTTCCTTTAGGACTCGGGCATCTGTCACCTGTGCCAATATTTTCCTCTCGCCTCTCACCTCTCATTTCGTCCTATGGCTCTGAATCCATGGACAGAGCTACAATTATGCAATTCTGGGGTTGTTCACAGATTGCCTGTTGCCTGACACAAACTTTTTAGATATAGCAGGACCTTTGTGAAGAAATGGACTTGTAATTGTGTTTATGGTTTGAATTTCTTGAATTCTAATGGTTTGTCTTTCTTTTGTAGGATGGAGGTTTTTTGTCATGTGACTTAAAGACAAAGAAGCTAACCTTTAGTTTTTTTCTACAGGTTCTGTTCTTTGATCTCATGTTTTTTATATGTGTTTTAAGTATTGTTTGTGTGATAACTGTCATTGTGTTTTTGTTGAAAGGCAGTTTGTTTGTGGAGGAATCAGATCATAAATAGTTACATCTTGTTTACAGGTCATTAAAAATAGTATTGTGAACAATATTGTTGTGTCATGAATAATGGTTGAAGTTTATGGGGCAGATTTATCAAGTGTCTGAAAGTCAGAATATTTCCAGTTGCCCATCGCAACCAATCACAGCTCAGCTTTGATTTTACCAGTGCTCATGAATATTTTAAAGGGGAGCTGTGATTGGTTGCCATGGGCAACTGGAAATATTCTGACTATCAGACACTTGATAAATCTACCCCACTGTCTAGACAAATAAAACTAAAAGGGTATTCTTGTCTGGACATTCACATTCAGTGTCTTTAATCTGCCATATACAAACATTTCTTTAATTAGATGGTCTTAAATAAAAGTTACCTGTGTGTAGATAATTTCTCATAAATGTAGTGATATGGTCCCTTAGAACCAAGGCTGCGTACTTGGATATGGCCACCTCTGCTAGAGGGATTTCACAAAGAAACAAAAGGTTTTGCTATACAAAATGTCTGGGAGTTACTGCATATACTACAGCCATCACGTGGTAATGATTGCTGAAGCCAGGTGGTCAGGCAGGGCTCAATAGCGCACGTCTGGCCACGGCTACCAAAATGTGAGGAGGTCGTATCTAAGGAAGCCATTTAGTTTCTAAGGGACAGCATGTCTACATTTATGAGAAATTATCTTCACACTGGAACATTTTTTTAATGACATCCAATCGAACAAATGTGTATATATGGCAAATGAATTGGTTCTAAGGAGAGGACAAAAATGCTGCTGCACAACCCTGTGGAAAGTCTTGGTTGTCATTGGGGACCGAGGGACCATGGGAGCCAAAGTAATGAAGGAAAACATTAAAGGTATGAAGGGTCCAACTCTTGCTGCAAAAACATTCCCCAAACCATAACACTTTTTCCACTACCTTTCACTGACTTCTTTACACAACTTGGGTCTTCCCAGTGTGTTGATGAACGTAGAGACTCTCAATCAGATCCAAATAAATGGAACTTGCTTTTATCACTAAAATGAACTTTGGACCACTTTTCCTATATCCACACAACATGCTCCTCAGCAAAGGTGTGCCTAGCCTCTTCATTCTTTCTCCTAATCAGAGATTTGGTCACTGCAGAGATGCCTTTCAGTCCAAATGCCCTTAAAATGTTGAGACATCGTAAGATAAGACATATCATTAACATGTTCAGTGCTGAACTGGCAAGCAACTCCATCTGCATTGTTGAAACGATTACCCATGGAGATTTTCTGCATTATCTTGTAATCAAGAAAAAAGACAGGTGCTTCTTGGTGCAAATAAAAGTGTATTGTTAGGGTTCGGGGTGATATTATGCTCACCTTCGGTAGTTGTGCATGCAGACACAACGCTGTTATATATGTGTAATGTACTCTCTCCGGTAAAGCACAATATATTGATGTCCGAGAAAGATGAAGTTTGCTCCGTTTGGACGGCTGGAGGGAAAAGTGGACTTGCTTTGGCGCAACCCAAGTGAAACTTGGAGACAAATATTATGTACAGGCCCACATATTTGGTATTGCCGCATTAGTAACAATCTGTACAATAACTCAGTATCATTATTGAACCCACTTGGTGAGCGCCGTAAAAACAAAACCTGAAAAAGTCGCCAAAAATGTACATTACTAAAATGTTCTAAAGTGATCTAAAAAGTGATCAAAAAAGTTATGTGTGCCAAAATAGTATCACTGAAAAGGGCAACTCAAGTCGGAAAAAAATAAGCCCTAAACCAGCTCTGTCAACCAAAAAATAGTTAAAAAAAAAGTTATATCTCCGAAAAGATGGCAATAAGAAAATAAATGAGATTTTCTTTGTATTAGTTTTTCTTCAGTGAAATTGTAAAAATATATAAAAAACTATATAAATGAGATATCACCATAATCGTAGTGATCTATAAAACAAAGATAATATGTTATTTTTATAGTATGGTGTACGACACAAAAAGATACATGAAGAAAGGAAACCAAAATTCACGATTCTTTTTCCCACATACATTTAAATATAAAATATAAAATCTCATCAATGAGCTAATGATCCACTAAAATGATGTATTTGTAAAGTGCATCTAATGTAAAAAAAAATAAGCCCTTATTTGTCCAAATTTCCAAAAAAATAAAGATTGTAATAAAGAAGGGGTGTAGTTTCTATAATTGGGCAATTTATGTGGTTTTACTTTTATTTAGGCCTCTTAAAGTGACTTGAAATCTGAGCAGGTCCCCCAAAAGCATGATTTTGTGTTTTGTATGAAAATTTAAGAAATCGTATCTAAAGTTCAAAGCCCCAAAACATCTTACATAAATGAGAGAATTTGGAAAAAGTAGAACACTTTCAATTTCAAAAATCGAGACTTTTTCCAAATTTTCACCAAATATCTGTTTTGTTTCATAAATAAACGCAGCACATACCAACAACATTTTTCAACTAACTTGAAGTACTAAGTGTCACGAGAAAACTATTTCAAAATCACATGGATGTGTTAAAGGGTTCCAAAGTTATAAACACACATAGTGACACAGGGCAGATTTGAAAAAATGGGCCGTGTCAGGAAGGTGAAAAGTGGCTTTGGCGTTAAGGGGTTAAAGCTTTTTGACATAATATATTCACAAAAATATAAAAAACATGTATATTTTGTAGAAAAAGTAAATTGATATTGTATGGCTAAAGCTATAATCCTAAATAAAATTGAAAGTGTACAAAATAGATAATTCAGTTTTCAGATATTTCCTGCTGTTTTATTCTCGTTTAGTAGACAGTGCTGCCCAGATCAAAGTCTTGGATGATCTTCTATAATAAATTCCATTTTACAATCTGTAGGTTGTTATAATTCCACATACCACTTCACTGAGCATGTGTGAAAATACCCTTTCAAGATTTGGAGTGACAATACAGACAGCATGTTTGGAGATGTGTGATGTGGATTTCTACTTAAAAAGATTATTTTTTACTCCAAATCCCTGTTGCCTCCAGCTCATGCATAATTTCTTTGAATGTTCCTGTTTTTTCACAATGGGCATCTGGTTTGTTCTCCATTGATGAAATATCACTTTGAACTATGCTTGAAAATCTCCATCAATTGGCGATTCTAGTTTGTGGAATTATGGTAAGTGGAGACAATATAAATGAATAATAATAATAATATAAATAATAATTATTATAATAATAATAATAGTAATAATCATAATTTCTATATTATTGATATGTGTATTTGTGAATAATTTAAATTTTTTGTTTCTTATCTTCAATATTTTCTTTTGACAATGAATAGTTTTATAAATAATAAATATTAATATTAAAACAAATTGGTTAAAACCATCTATAAATGTCAGGTAACAAATGTCACTGTAGTTATAATTTCAGGACAAATCTATAAACATATTGCTTAGATATATAAAATGATAATAGACTTATAAACGTTACTTAAAGTGTAATTCCTAATTTATTTGGCCACAAATAGTTTTAGCATATACACTCACCGGCCACTTTATTAGGTACACCATGCTAGTAACGGGTTGGACCCCCTTTTGCCTTCAGAACTGCCTCAATTCTTCGTGGCATAGATTCAACAAGGTGCTGGAAGCATTCCTCAGAGATTTTGGTCCATATTGACAATATGGCATCACACAGTTGCCGCAGATTTGTCGGCTGCACATCCATGATGCGAATCTCCCGTTCCACCACATCCCAAAGATGCTCTATTGGATTGAGATCTGGTGACTGTGGAGGCCATTTGAGTACAGTGAACTCATTGTCATGTTCAAGAAACCAGTCTGAGATGATTCCAGCTTTATGACATGGCGCATTATCCTGCTGAAAGTAGCCATCAGATGTTGGGTACATTGTGGTCATAAAGGGATGGACATGGTCAGCAACAATACTCAGGTAGGCTGTGGCGTTGCAACGATGCTCAATTGGTACCAAGGGGCCCAAAGAGTGCCAAGAAAATATTCCCCACACCATGACACCACCACCACCAGCCTGAACCGTTGATACAAGGCAGGATGTATCCATGCTTTCATGTTGTTGACGCCAAATTCTGACCCTACCATCCGAATGTCACAGCAGAAATCGAAACTCCTCAGACCAGGCAACGTTTTTCCAATCCTCTACTGTCCAATTTCGATGAGCTTGTGCAAATTGTAGCCTCAGTTTCCTGTTCTTAGCTGAAAGGAGTGGCACCCGGTGTGGTCTTCTGCTGCTGTAGCCCATCTGCCTCAAAGTTCGACGTACTGTGCGTTCAGAGATGCTCTTCTGCCTACCTTGGTTGTAACTGGTGGCGATTTGAGTCACTGTTGCCTTTTATCAGCTCGAACCAGTCTGCCCATTCTCCTCTGACCTCTGGCATCAACAAGGCATTTCCGCTCACAGAACTGCCGCTAACTGGATGTTTTTTCTTTTTCGGACTATTCTCTGTAAACCCTAGAGATGGTTGTGCGTGAAAATCCCAGTA
Source organism: Engystomops pustulosus (assembly GCA_019512145.1). Classification (NCBI taxonomy): domain Eukaryota; kingdom Metazoa; phylum Chordata; class Amphibia; order Anura; family Leptodactylidae; genus Engystomops; species Engystomops pustulosus. The sequence goes on from CM033649.1 coordinate 47,061,599, forward strand.
GATCAGCAGTTTCTGAAATACTCAGACCAGCCCTTCTGGCACCAACCACCATGCCACGTTCAAAGGCACTCAAATCACCTTTTTTCCCCATACTGTTGCTCGGTTTGAACTGCAAGAGATTGTCTTGACCATGTCTATATGCCTAAATGCACTGAGTTGCCGCCATGTGATTGGCTGATTAGAAATTAAGTGTTAACGAGCAGTTGGACAGGTGTACCTAATACAGTGGCCGGTGAGTGTATGTTGTTTTTATTTTTTCTTTATTATTGTGGGTGAGGGACACTTCTTTAAAGTACTAGTATACTATCTTCCCTTTTGAATTTATTTGCATAGTTTTTTAATAAACCACTAACACCATTGAATGTGCAATATTTATTGTTACCTTGAGTTTCCGTCCCAGGAACTACACGGTGCGAGTGTGGACACAGGTGGAAGTTGTCTGAATGATTGGGGATGCCCAGGTTTGATTGAATAAAAGCTATGCAGACTCATAATGCTTACTTCTTCCCCTGATAAAGTCACATTTAGTGACGTAACGTGTGGGGTGATTACCTGGGCCCCCTGGCAGTATTGGTGTATCTCACCCTCCTGGTACACCCTGCCTGTGCTTGGACCTACTTACCTTGTGACATAGGCTTCTGACAGGTTATATAGTGAGGGTTGCTTCACTTGTGTATTATACTCTTGTATTGCATGTTGACTTTTGTGTTTACAAAATTTGTTTACATAAACACCATGTAAATTTCTAACAGCCAGAAGGGGTTTGTGAGGTTGACTATATTGCACTCACTTAATCGAGGCATGTACAGTGTGCTTCATTGCACCTTTTAAATGTTTATGTTTTTGAGGTCTTGTGTCGTTATATTTGTTCTAATAAAGATCGCTATTATTATTGGCAATTGCTGGGCTGGTATGACACTTTCTTTTTCGCTATATCCTCCATAGGGCTTATCGTAAAGCAAAATTTACCACCCGTGAGAGCCTTCTAAGTAACGAACAAAAGCAAAAAGAACAGGGGCCCATTAGGTGCATTGGCACCTTTCATGGCTATACCAGACAAGTAGTGGACATCCTACAGAAATATTGGCCACTTCTAACTGCAGAAGAAGACATACGACCGGACCTAACTATGTATCCCTCGATAACATACTGTAGAGGGAAGAATTTAAAGGACCTACTAGTCCATAGCCACTACATGGAAAAAGGGTCTGCTAAATCAACATGGCTGCCCACTCGAACAGTAGGATCATACCCATGTGGGAGCTGTTCATTTTGTAAACATATGATCAGAAAACAGGAGTTCTATGACCCTGATAACAATAAAACATACCAAATTAAACAGTTCATCAACTGTAAAACAAATGGAGTAATCTACATTGCTCAAAGCAAATGTCTGAAGATGTATGTTGGAAAGACGGTGCAGGAACTTAGAAGAAGAATACCTTCACATCTCAGCACTGTGCGAATGAACAAGGACGCTACACTCTCCAAACAGATGAAACTGGCCCATAAGGGGGACCACCAACTACTAAGGTTCTGGGAATAGACTGTCTGAAAACTGGACCGAGAAGAGGGGATCTTGATTGTAACTTCTACAATTGGAGGCGAAATGGATCTATCGCCTAGGAACTCTGAGCCCTAGGGGCCTCAATGAGAGATTCACATTTGCAGCTTTCCTGTAAATATTGGTAAATTATTCTGTAAAGATGTTGGTTAATGATAGTATCCTGCACCACTGATAGGAATGTCTGCAGCCAGTAAAGAACATGTGACATAATACAGTAGGTAGGCTAACTACAAGGTCAGGTGGTATATCTACTTAAACACAGTGGGTAGGAACTTATAGGGCTATAAGGCATATCCAGTAAAGTACAATAGGCAGGCTAGCTATAAGATTTGCAATTAGAGGGTACACTGTGAGATGATATCACATTACTAATAGTGGCTCTACCCCATAGAAATTGGAAACCTCTCTAGCCTGAGTCTGTTGACAGATACGGGGCTCATGGTGACTCCATGGAATGAGTAGAACATAATAATATATGTATAAGTCTTACAGATGCCCAGCATCGTCTAAAAAGACCCTATTGCATAAAACTGGTGACTGATGTATATGGCCTCATCACTAAAAAATCTCCAGTGATGTATGGATTTCTTACTAAACAGAACGGATCAAAAGTCCTGTTTGGCTGTCTCCTATATATTGTATTACCTACCTTGGTAATAAGAAATCTAGGTTTGCACCTATATGTTATGGATCCAGGAGTATCCCATTAATGACAAAGTCTTTAGTCCTGCGCACTCGTTGAATTACGCATGGAGTCTAAGCCCTTGAGCATGCACAATTCAGTACATTGACTCGTTACAGAGACATGCACATAGGCTGTTTCTCGGCTTGGGAGCCTAACAGACATGCATGGCCTCTGGTGATGATGTCATCTTATTGTAACCGCACAGATTGGTCACCTTGATCAAGCCCTCTTTCCTCCTATTGGTGATCGCGAGCGGCCCCCTTCTGATTGGTGATTGGGAGTGGGCCCCTTTTGAACACATCATCATGCAAACCCTTAAAGTACCTTGTAGCACGCATTCTAGCCCAGATACCCCTGAGGACACCACTATATGTGGCGAAACATGCCGGGGGGGGGCTAATATTTTAGTTTTAAGTTCAGAAGTGCTGTTGTATAAGAGACCGAGGGGAAGAGAGACAGAAATTCGCTACCCATAAAATTTTGGGGTCCGATTTACTCACAGATCGCACAGCCCACAAATAGGCACGCACGTCTTCTGTGAGATAACTGTGCCCCTACATGGTAGAATTAAAGGGGACAACCAAGAGCTTGGTGCCGCTAATACATTCTGCCAAGCTTAATAATTTGGGCTTGAGGACATGTATCGCATAATTACCTTCACCATAGCCATTTAGCGGGAACATGGTATTGCTGCACTGGTATCCCTAATGGAGATGAAGTGACAATAATATTAAAATAATAATAATAAATAAATACCTACATCTCTGATCAAGTAATACTAGGGACTAAAATGACTTGGTCCCCTCATTTCTTAAAGGTCTACCTCACGTTGTCAACCACTAACTGTAATTTTAAAAGATATTTAGGGTGGACAATTATCCATCTGTTTTAAGTGTGATAATAAAAGTTAAATTTTAAGTGCCTAAGCTGTCCCTATTTGGACAAATTTCTTTTTTTGCTTGTCAGAAAAGTGGCCCAATGTAAAAGAAAGCTAGTTAGAAGATAGATACATAGATGGATGCAAAGATGGATAGATAAGGGATAAATATATAGGTATGAGATGGATAGATAGGAGACAGATAGAAGATAGATAACTGGAGATGGAGAGATAGGAGTTACATAGATAGTATTCTCAGATATTGTTTATCTCTAGATACTTTCTTGCTAGTCAGTAAAGGACTGTAGTGTAGCTTGGAGGGACAGTCAGTAGTGAAGATTGCAGAAGGAAAACTGCAGGGCGTGCTGGAGCTCAGGAGATTTCACAGCTCACACTGTTACTTGTTTAATTTCTGCAACCTCCTGTCTGACTTGACTAATGGTGGATACTTAGGAGGAAGGAATGGGCTGCTACATTGCAATGAGTTTACAGCAATGTTGTTAGGGAAGAACTGTCCTCTGTGTAGCAGCTAACTGTAACACCCCTGCCAATACATGGGCAGGCTGGTAGTTCTAGCACTGGGTCATTAGGTAATCAACAGCTGTAGGCAGGCAATAGTTAAGTGGATGAAAGCTATTGATCAATTATGTTTCTGCAATGTACACTGGAGTGTGATTGGTGAGGTGAGGTAGGGAGGAGCCAGGTCTCTTTCCAGCAAGTTCTCTTGGAACCCAACTCTCCCTAGAGAGCAGATCCTCTTAGAATACCAGCATGCAGAGTGAAGAGAAAGACAGTGTCCCCTCAGTACTGACACTTATCCTAATCCCAGAACCAGAGTTAGGAGACTCAGAGCTGCAGCTTCCACAACTTGGACACAGCTCTGTCCCTGCCTGAATGTACTGCCAGGCTGGTGCACTATTCCTGGGACCACTCTCCATGACCACTCCATTAATCTGAATCTGCTGTGAAACTGTTTAGGCCCGTTACCTGCAGTTGTTCAATAAAGAACAGTGAGTTATTTTGCAATACTTTGCCTCCGTATGATCCCTGGATACGGCTGTTACCACCACAGGCTCCCCACCCATAACCCAGGGACTTATCTTACAGACACTCAGGGGTTGCCCCAGGGAGAACCACTATCTAGCAATTGGTTCAGTTCCTTTATTCTTTCTTTATTCGTCCATGCCCCCAATGACACATATGTACACTTTATGCACTTCCCATATGTTTGTTTGGTTTTTTTTTTTCAAGTTAGGGTCTCTAAAATAGTTATCTAATTTCTTTTTTATATTGGATACGTTATTCTCTCTATCCAATAGTGTTTCGTTCAACTTCTAAACACTAGTTCTTTCTGGTAAGGTTTTGAAGCTTAGGGTTGTTGTTACTAGTGCATGATCGGATATTGAGATGGGACCTATATGCGAGCCCTTAAGCATGGCTGTCATGTGTTTGGTTACTACTATGTTGTCTAATCTTTGATAAGACTTATGAGTTTTGGAGAAGTATGAGTAGTCTTTACTCGACGCATTACACAAGCGCCATGTATCTAGCCAACCTAATTGGGCTAAATGTTTACGGAAGGCCTGTAAGACTTTCTTTGAGAACACTGATTTCCCTGTGGAGCTATCCAACTGTGGATCTAATATTATGTTGAGGTTACCTCCTAAAATTTTTAACCCATCAGCTAAGGAATCCGCCTTAGGTAGTGTTTCCTCTAGCCAACTGATCTGGCAGTTGTTGGGAGCATAGAGTGCGATTAGGGACACTGAACATATTTTACCATTGACTAGCAAGAATCCGCCTTCCCGGTCTGAGCAAGTGAGAGTATGGGTGTAGGGAACATGCCTAGCTATTAAAATACTTACTCCTTTAGCTGCCTTCTTAAATGTGCTATGGTATACATGTGAAAAGCAGGTGAGTTTCCTGTAACATACAGGTATCAGTTTTTTCTCTCGAGTAGGGCAAATATTTGAGATCTTTTTTGAGGCGTGTGCATGCCTCTTACATTAAAAGTGGTTACCTTAATGTCAGACATAATGTTTAAGATGTCTTAGATGTATATATACACACCAGTATAAAACAAAGTATAACAGGGCTGCAGTTAACTTGTGCAGCTTTAACAAAACAGATTTTTCATGAGTAGTTGAGACTTTAGTCTCTGGGAAAAGGGTATGGGGCCAGGGGTCCGGTTCAGCCGATATAAGGGTATCGGAAGGAACCAGGGCCTTGCCTGGGGGGGGGACCAGCACATGGTGGTGGGTGCCTTATCGGGTACTACAACTCTTACAACAATGCATTTTAGTTGTACAGATTTGGAGGCCTCATTCTCTGTCAACTTGGGATCAGGAAAGTTATACAACTCAGATTCCATGGTTAGGAACAATAAGGAAAGGATATCAGTTCCTTCTGCGTGCGCCCTGAGAGAAGTCTGTAACTTCGGCATAGTCCCTCAAGATTCTTCTAGGTCACAGGTCGTCTTCTTCTTCTGTGTCTAGAATATCCCATGCTTTGCCGAGATCCTTGGGGCTATTGATGGTATATCTCCTGCCTTTCGCTGGTGGCGTAGTAAGCTTTTTGCAGAGAAATTTCTCCATATCTCCTTGACCTTTCCTCCCTCTAGGTGTCTCAGGTTGGTCTAGTGACTTCTCCCATAGTGGTTTGCCCATTTTGCAGCAAATCGGGGTCGCTTTTTAAAGTGCTTCAGAGTTGTGTTGCGGGAGCTCACAGACACGCGTCCGCCATGCAGATCAGTCAGGTTCAGCCCCAAACTTTAATACATTTTAACTAGCTCTATGTGTCCCAAAAAAAACACCGCAACTCAAGGTAGCTTGCAAAAAGGTTATGGCCCTTAATCCGCCGCTTAAGAAAATAATTCGCTAAAAATGCCCAGTCGATAGAGTTTTTTCAGGCCATGTCACTAAGGGGTTTAATTAACGTAAAATGTGAAATTACTTTTTCCAATTTATTGAGCTGAATTATAGCCATGTGCTATGGTGCACCAACCCCATTAAAGAGTTAAAGGTGTTGTCCACTTTCAGTAAATAACTGAATTGTTTGTGTAATGAAAAGTTCTACAATTTTTCTATGCACTGGAAGTAAAAACAAAAGCTTTCTATAAACAGTAAGAAGAGATGTAGAAAACTGTAAGGAATAGATACAGAAAGTATATTGGAAAATTCTATAACATTTCCTTACACAAATCATATAAATTATTTGCTGAAAGAGGACAACCCCTTTAACACGATCACAGGTGCTAAATGGTGGGGTTTGGGTTTGGTACGAAGTCCGTTCATCCCTACTCAGCAAACTGTACATATGCACAATTCATGAACACTATGACCTATAGGTATAATGATTATCTTTCAGATGCTCCAATTTTAAAGAGCTTTTTTGCTTTTCTATAGGTTCCATAATATTCCTTTTTTAGATTCCAACTTCTTAAGATATATTTGTACACAGTAATCCATAGTTAAGAGAATAATAAAGGCTGGATACATTTAACATTTTTAAAACTTTCTAACATAAATTTAATAATCTTTTTTTAAAGACTCAAAAAAATGTATTTTGTATGACAAAGAAATATTGCAAAAAGTAAAGGTGACAATATTTAGCAATCTAAAACACAAGAGCCAGGTCAACTTCCCTTTGTTGTTTCCTCTTTGAGTTCTGAGAGGTCAGCCAAAGGCTATGTACTTAATATTGCTCCCTATCTGAAGATGGTTAAAATGATTTCACAAATCTATATTGTACATATAACTTTAGAACACTTGTGGTTAATGAATTTCTGCTTTTTTTAAAACACTATGCCACATCAGCTTTTTCTGTGGAGTTGAATACCTGCCCAGAAAAATTGGAGCTGTTAGAAGTTTCTATTGACTGCACTCTGATATGTATTAGATTTGTGATGAGTATTATAGCGATAGCCCTGAATGTTTTATTATATCCACCATTCTATTCCATATTACTGCCAAGATTTACGGTAGACATTTATTGATGTACTTACAAACATAGTCAAATAAACATGACTTCCTTTAGGCCAGGCTTTTCAATTATTTATTAGTGTGCATCATTCAGGCAAAATTATTTGCTGGTAAAGTCTATAAGGCTATAAAGATGATATCAAACTACTTTTATTGCAAAAGAAGTTTTAAAAAATTTCAATTGTTTAATATGAAATAAAAGATAATAAGAAAACACTATACATACACATTTTATGTTATGTTTTTAAAATATAATCCATTATATCATATACAGTGGGGAAACTATTTGATAAACTGCATTTTTTGCAAGTTTGCAGAATTCTCTAAAGGGTTCTTGCTGCAGTTTTTTAAGCTTAACAATATCAAAAGTATCATAGTATACACTCACCAGCCACTTTATTAGGTACACCTGTCCAACTGCTTGTTAACACTTAATTTCTAATCAGCCAATCACATGGCGGCAACTCAGCTAAGAACAGGAAACTGAGGCTACAATTTGCACAAGCTCATCGAAATTGGACAGTAGAAGATTGCAAAAACGTTGCCTGGTCTGATGAGTCTCGATTTCTGCTGCAACATTCGGATGGTAGGGTCAGAATTTGGCGTCAACAACATGAAAGCATGGATACATCCTGCCTTGTATCAACGGTTCAGGCTGGTGGTGGTGGTGTCATGGGGTGGGGAATATTTTCTTGGCACTCTTTTGGCCCCTGGGTACCAATTGAGCATTGTTGCAACGCCACAGCCTACCTGAGTATTGTTGCTGACCATGTCCATCCCTTTATGACCACAATGTACCCAACATCTGATGGCTACTTTCAGCAGGATAATGCGCCATGTCATAAAGCTGGAATCATCTCAGACTGGTTTCTTGAACATGACAATGAGTACACTTTACTCAAATGGCCTCCACAGTCACCAGATCTCAATCCAATAGAGCATCTTTGGGATGTGGTGGAATGGGAGATTCGCATCATGGATGTGCAGCCGACAAATCTGCGGCAACAGTGTGATGCCATCATGTCAATATGGACCAAAATCTCTGAGGAATGCTTCCAGCACCTTGTTGAATCTATGCCACGAAGAATTGAGGCAGTTCTGAAGGCAAAAGGGGGTCCAACCCGTTACTAGCATGGTGTACCTAATAAAGTGGCCGGTGAGTGTATAAGGTTGGAAAAGTCCATTAAATCCAACCTTTAAGAACTAAATGTTTTTTCCCCATAACCCGTGATACTTTTGATCTTCAAAAAATATCCAGTAAAATTGTGTAATTGTCGTGAAAATCTATTTCTCTCTTGTTACATTACATTATTTTAATTGCTTTATTAGCAGCTGCCTGGCTTGGGTGAATAAAATTAGGTTCACCATCCACCAATACCCCCAAGTCTTTTTCAGCTGTAATTGACTATTTAGAACATAATTATACTTCTTTTTCCATGGCCATAGTGCATAATCTTAAATTTATCAACAATAAACCTCATCAACCATTTCTACCCCCATTCCTCCACCTTCCACAAATCCCCCTGTAATGTTACACTATCGGTCTTGGCATCATCTGCAAAACTTGAAACTTGACTGTAAACCCTCTATAAGGTCATTAATAAGAATATTAAAAATAAGTGGCCCCAATACTGACCCCTGTGGCACTCCACTGGTAACGTTAACCCAATGTGAGCAAGTGCCATTAATGACAACCCTCTGTTTTCTATCACTAAGGCAATTGCTTACCCAAATTACACAGATTTTCCCTATGACCCGGCAGTCTCTTTTTATGTAGCAATTTATTAAATGCCTTGGAAAAGTGCAGATATACAACATCCACAGGCTCATCCAGGTAATTTCTGTTACTTGAGTGAAGTTCACCCCCCCCCTCCTCGCCTTGTTCAAACAAAATTTTGGGTGATTTGTGAAGCAGATATTGTTTGTGCTGCTTTCATTTTAAAACATCAACCCTTCATTGATCAGGCCATTTTCGTTTTTTGTGTTTCCTTTTTTCGCTCCCCTCCTTCAAAAATCTATAACTTTTTTATTTTTCCATGTAAACAGCTGTGTGAGGGCTTGTTTTCTGTGTAACAAAATAAAATTCTTAGTGACAGTATTTAATATTCCATGTCACGTACTGGGCAGCGGGAAAAAAAATTCCAATACATCGAAATTGATGAAAGAATTCATTTGCGCCATATTTTGTGGACTTGGATTTTGTGACTTTCACTGTGCACCCCAGATGACATGTCCCATTTATTCTTTAGGTCAGTATAATCACGGGGATACCAAATTTATTCAGGTTTAATGATGTTTTCATACATTTACAAAAACTAAAACCTCCTGTAAAAGAAAAAAAAATCTTCATTTTGCCATCTCCTGGCGCTAATAACTTTTTAATACTTCAGCATACTGAGATGTTTGCAGTGTTATTTTTTGCAAGATGAAATTACATTTTCAATGCTACCATTTTGAGAACTGTATGTCGCATTGATCACTTTTTATTAAATTGCAAAATGGCGAAAAAGTGTAATTTTTCTACTTTGGGTGCTATTTTCAGTTACACGGTTAAACTAAAAAAAAACAGTTATTATATTTTCATAGATTAGACATTTGGGACATGGAAATACCTAGCATATTTATTATTCTTACTGATCATTTATATCAGTTCTAGGGAAAGGGGGGTTTCAGATTTTTCAGATCCCGTATTGTACTTTACTAGGTTTTCCAATTGATCCTACCATAAATATGCCACCAGGGGCGTTGCTAGGGGGGAAAAAGATCTGGGGCACGAGCCCCAATGCATATGTATCAGATTTTTATTAATGCCCACCCCTGTACACAACCTATAAACGACACATACAGATAGAGAAAACACAAGAGAAATCCCTACCGGTTACATCCAGTGTCAGGAGGTCAAGTGTAGTTTTCCTCTATCTTCTCTGTTTGGGCCAGCATCACCACGTCTCCTCTTCAGCCATGAGTCCTCCCTGTGGAGTTCACCACACAGACATCTTATGTTCTTTATTGTCCCCATCATCTTGGTCCCCTAATGGTGTTATCCTGCTGCTACCCCTAACACTCTGCCTCCTGTACTGTAAGGCCCCTTTCACAGGCCAGGACTGCTTGACTGGGGAGTTGGAAGGGTGACAGCTCTTCACCCCTCCCCTCTTCATAAGAAGCCCTGCAGCGGGGCCGTTCTGTATGCTAGCCGCTGTTTGTACAGATAGCATATGGACGACCATGTGAAAGGGACCCTAATATAGGTAGACAGGAAGTCCTCCTGAAAATACTGTTAACACAAAAATAATAAATGCTTTCAAATATAACATGTTAAAAAAAGCGATAAAACCTATATTACCTATAAATCATATATAAACAGATATATACACATACATCTACAATCTTTATAATAAAGCCCCATAATTTACATTACACCCCCTCATTGTGCCACCCACCTAATAATGTTCCCTAATCGAGAACTAGCAAGTAAGAATGCAATCTATACTTGAAAACTGTGGCCCACACTAATTAGCTCTCAATGTGACCCTAAACTAAATAATGCCGAGCCTAATCATGCCCACATAAAGAATCCCCTCACCTAATACCTACACTAAGTATTGTCTGCACAGCCCACAGTAATGTCCCTCACAGCTCTGACTACAAAGTCCCCCCACAGTGCCCTGCAATGTCCCCCACAGCCCCCCAATGTTGTCACAACCCCCAATGCCCCCCATAGCCCCACTGAAAAGTCCCCTACAGCCTAAGTAATAACCCCCACTGACCCCCAATGTACTCACAGCCCCATAATGTCCCTCACAGCCCCACCTAGAAGTCCCATACAGCACCAGTAATGTCCCTCACAGCCCCAAACTAATGTTCCCACAGACCCCCAGTAATGTTCCTAACACAGCCCCACTAAGAAGTCCCCAACAGTCCCCAGTAATGTCTCCAACAGCCCCCCTCAATGTCTTCACAGCCCCCAATAATGTTACCAAAGCCCTCCCAATGTCTTCACAGCCCCCAGTAATGTCCCCTTCAGTCCCCTGTAATAATGTCCCCCACAGCTCCCTCCAATGTCTTTACTGCTCCCAGTAATGTGCCCAAAGCCCCCTATAATATTCCCCACAGACCCCAGTAATATCCAACAAAGCCCCCTGCAATGTTATGCTTCCCATAGCCCCCCTCAATGTACCGCCTCCCCCTTGCATAATTAAAAAACAAAACAAAAAAAAACACATTCTCACCTCAGTCTCTCTTCCTGCTTCTCACCTTTCACTGCAGCGCTGAGGCATGGTGACATCATCAACCTGCGTCTCCTGCTCTCGGTAGCTGTAGTGAGCTGCTTGCAGCAGGAGACGCTGTGTGATTGCGTCTCCTGCTCCCTGTAGTGGAGAACGGAGCCGGCAGCTCCTTCACCACTACAGTGCTCATCAGTGCTGCCGGCTCCGTTCATCCGCTCTTCACTGCTCATCGCTATCTACATCCTGAGGATATAGATAGCGATGAGAGTGAGGAAAATTGCCCGGGACATTCCTAGCGATGCCCCTGTATGCCACTGACACATTGTAACAAATTTTAGACTGCAGTGCACCCTTGGATCTTACAGAGTCCTAAGGTTGTCATAGCAACAGATTGTTGCTCCAGAAACACATCTCTGGGAGCGTCAATCAAAGCAAAGATGGCAGCGCCCAGGTGCTGCTGGCTTTTTAACGCCACTGGCGATTTCAGGATTAATGACCGCGATCAGTGCTAGGGAGGATTGCAGTTGTCACTAGTTGGTGTTTGCTGCAATATGCCAATAGAAGCGTTAAAAGTGAATACAATTTCTCAAATGATCTGAAGTCACCACATTTCAGTCAAACTATGATTTTTGTCCTCCCCTTAATGATAAAAGCATTAGAATTTGTAAAAGAGAACAGCTGTTTTGGAAATTCAGTTGTTAGGAAATGAATAACAAAAGATAGTGTTTTATCATATATGATCAATCAACAAAATCTAGCTCATGTTGAATTTTAGTTACAAATACTTAACTGCTGAAGTATGAACATGAATACATTAATTGTAACCATGGATTTATTGAAACAGATCTTGTTTAGGATGAACAGTTAAAAAATTCAAACCTAGTGACATGTTTCTGGTTTGATCACCAGGGGATGCTAGCAAACATGGAGTTTAGACAACTCTGCTGAACTCAAGTTTTATTTGATTTGGTTAATATGGGGGCTGGCTCACATTTTGAACTTTACAATTTTGTTAATATATTCAAAACAAAAGCAGCACAAACAAAAATTTGAGCAGCACAAAACAGCACAAACAAAGCACCATTGAGACTTGGGACTATTTACAGAATAACCTGCTCTGGTTAGCAAGGTACAAAGTCTGGTTCAGATGGTTCAGAACCTGTTTGAACAGAAACAAAGCCTTTCTCCCACTTCAGGTCTGTCAGTTAGTTAAGTTGCCATTTTCTTTTTTGTTTTGAATAGTAAGCTGCATTTCCATTTAAGACCCCAGCCCTCTGGTAAAAATCCCCAAAGAGTAGAAATATTTATTTTTCATGATCCTCAGACTCTGACGGTAAGTTAAGTCCTTTAGGATGCACATTAAAAGCTGGAGTTGAGTACGATTGTTGGGGGTGGCTCCCCAATCATACATGGCAGGCCAGTCAGATTGGAGAGAAAAAGAAAAAAGCACAAAAACTCAATGAATTCTTTCTATAAATGGTGGATGATATCGAGGAAGGACTCTCACCTTGTGGGTTTAGATTAGATGCATATAAAGTCATGCAGGAATCCTTTAGGAGGATCCTTTGATTGGGATGGATGGAGACGCTGGTGGCCACGAGACATGAGTCCTTTCACCCAGAATGGCGGACTTGCCTGTGACAGAAATCCAGGAGAAGATGGTCTTGTATGAGTTTCGTCGCTCAGTAAGGCAACTGTTATTGTAGAAAAGTTGGACTTACATTGGTGGATACACTTTTTTTCGTATAAAAGTTGGTCTTTTATCGGTGGATACACATCGCGTTTCGGCTCCGGACAGGAGCCTTCGTCAGGTGTAGTAACAATACATTAATTTACAGGTACACAAATTTTATATATACAAACCATCCTCTGATGTCACGGGTGACGTTGGACGGAAATGACATCACAATAGAAAAAATGCTAAAAACTAAAAAAGTGGGTAAAAAATACAAGTACAAAAGCATTGACTTGCGATAAGTATGAAGCAGAATAAAACTGATGTACTGTAATTGGGGTATAAATCCATATGGTCAATATGAGTATTGATTCCTTTCTATATAATTGCCATATATGGTATTAATAGTTTGGTTGCGGGTCATGTTTTGTAATTGAGCCTATATTCTTTGCGTATTACTGATATTATACTGGAGGTCTGGGATAAAGAATTTCTAGAATTGATACTTGAAAGTAATGAACAAAAAGAAAAAAGAAAAACAAACATTAATATTTATATTAAAAGTATTTTAGACAAACTGTATGACTTCATTTAATCCATCTGGGTGGAGGCATTTGAGCTTATATATCCAGAAGGATTCTCGTTTGTTTAATCTCCCATGTCTGTTATTTGCATTGGCTGAAATGTGCTTAATATTGTCATGTATCAGAATAAGCTGCTTGGATGAGCTTTGCTGCAAAACCCTGTTTTGGTTTTGAAATGGTGACCATTGACTCGCATCCATAGGGATTGTATTGTTGGCCCTACATATTGTGAACCCTAAAAACATGTTACTAAATATACTACGTACGAGGAGTCTGTGTTTACAATTAAATGTCTCATCCGTACTGAATGATTTAAAGAACTGTTTTTTGTGCTCGATTATGTTGCAACACATTTTTTTTAAACACTTAAAAGACCTGGGTGCTTTCCCTATTATATTTAACTCGATATTCATTTCTTCTTTGGTTTGCACATTTTTTAGTTTGCTTGGTGTGAATATGTTTTTATAGACCTTGCTTTCCTGTAGGAAATTTTAGGGTGAGTGGGTAGTACTTTCTTTAATCTTGGGTCTTGTAGCAATATATGCCAATAGTCCGGTAAGGTTTTTCTAAGGTGGTAGTAAAACTCAAAATTACTTTTATCCTCATCTCTTTTTTCTCTTCTCGGTTCCCTTTTTTCTACATTCACTTGGTATGCCTTTTTGATTAATATTTTTTGGAAAACTTTTTTCTGTAAATTTTTTTGTGATGGTCTTGGCTTGGGTTCTATAATCCTTGTCTAAAGTGCAGTTCTTTAATATATATGTGCAAATATACTGAATGGTACATTTTTCAGCCATTTGCTGTAGTGAGCAGTTTTGTAGTGAAGGTACCAGTTAGTATCAACCTTCTTAAAATAATTTTTTGTAATGATTTTGTTTCGTAGGTGGGATATTTGAAGATCTAGAAAGACCATTTTATCTCGATCAACGTTTGCTGTAAATCTAATATTGTTAAGGAATTCTATATATAATTAAGCTTCCATGGTGGACCCTTTTATGATCATGAATATATCGTCGATGAAGCGGTGGTAGTACAAAATTAGACATCTAATCCCCGATATTATGGGGGAAACTGTTTTTTTTTCATCCTTATGGATTTTTGGCAAATGATAAAAAAAAGATAAACGTGGCTGGTCCATTAGAAGGAAATTCTTTTCTGTTTTGTTTCGTATATTTTTCTTTTATGCTTCTTTGATCATATTATTGTATTACGTTTTCCACACATCTTTCAGGTTGTGGTTTAGTGTGTTATAGTATTTTTTTAGTCTGTGCTGCAGGTATATACTTGTCAGTATCTTGAATAATGATCCCTCCCCCTTTGTCTGCAGCACAAATAATTATTTTGTTATCTTTAAGCATATTTTTAAGGGCTATTTTTTCTTGCTTTGATATGTTTATTTTGGGGACTCGGTGTGTTTTGATGCACCTGAATTCTTGTGCAACTAGGGAATAATAGGTCTCTAGGTGGTGACCTACAGCAATGATTGACTGGATTAATCTTAATTTATGTGGCATTTTTTCCTTTTTTTGGCCTTTTTTTGTGTGTTAGGGGGTATTGAGTGGTATAAAAGATTTTGTTAAATTTGTCTGTGTTGTGGGTATTTGCAAATAATAGGGTAATAGGGGGGCTCTAGATGAAAGGTTCACTGGGATTGGACTGCTTGAGTCTCTAGGGTGTTGAAGGTCTAGTGGAACCTACTTCTAAAACAGATTCATTACAGTCAAGTTAGGTGGACAAGGGTGAGGGTAAAGGTTCTTTGTTGATTTCATCTATGTCCGAACTGAAAGAGGAAAATCTGAATGTCCTTTGGCTGGTGGGTATTGCATCATGAATGGTGAATATGGTATTATTGAGATTGATACCGGTTGGGGGAAGTTAAGTTGTGTCTTCATAGTCTGGTATCATGATTTTTGCAGACGGCTTATTATATTGTTTGGTGTTTGTTTTAACTGGTATTGGTGCGCGTGGTCTAATCAGGTTTTGTATATGCAATATTGTCTTGTATTTTACGGTTGGTGGATGTAGGTGGATTTCGCAAGGAACAGCCATGGGGACTCAAGTGGCCAAAAGTTATGCGGATCCTGTACATTGCATGGAATATTAAATGGTGCCACTAAAAAGTGCAATATACATTTACTATATGTCAATGGAAAAATAAAAAAGTTATCACTTTTGGAATGAGGGGAGTAAAAGACATACAGAAAAAAAACTGAAAAAGGGTTGAGTCCTGATATGGTTAAATATAATTTTTTAAAACATACATTTAGATTTTCATGTATTTCATCAAATGTATGATTTGAGACATGTAATCATATATATATATATATATATATATATATATATATGTTTTAAGATGCTCCATTTCTTAAAAATGCAGAGGAATCGATAGATCCAAATGTAGGTTGTTCAAATCAAAAGTTGACTTCTTATTTTTTATCAAAGATGACAACACAAAACTCACATAAAAACGTAAAGTTTACTTTTTTATGACTTGTATAACTGGCAGTCCAATCATAAGTGACACACAGGACCTTAGGCAATCCCTGACCTGCTTTTTCCTTTCTCTGAAACTGAGAAATAAATAGCAGCATCTTCAACATCTTCTGTACCACAGATTTCCTACCAGTCATATTGTCAGAGGACATCCATTCTGACATGCCTGACTATGTTCTTTTGCATGTTCCTCCACTAATAAGTAATAGTTTTATAGATTAATAACTATTTTGTAGATGTATAGATGTATTTTGTTAGATCAGGATAACCAAACTTTTCTATTTTGATTAGTCTTTACCAACAGCGTCTTAAAAAGATTGTCTAGCTTTAGAAATAAAATACTCATAATAATCATCATCATCATTATTATTATTATTATTGTTATTCTTGATTATTACAAACAGGAGTCGTGTCAGAACATATATTATGGAAAGAGCTTATCAACAATACAGCAGCACAGCTCTATGTGAGACATATACCTATACAACATTGGTTTTAATGCAGTGGGCCAGCAACTATAATATTACAGTATTTGTATTCCAGCTGTATACTCTGAAATGATTACACTCCATTTATGTTGTCATCTCTAAATAAACTGGGAATGAGGTAACATGATGAATAATGTAACCATTGCATCTACATAGTTCTATATAGCCTTAAAGGGGTATTCTCATACGGGCTTTCATATTTAAATTTTATTCATCTACCATATGCATACATTTCTTCAATTACATGTTACATATATTATATAAAAAAAATTACCTGTGTGAAGATAATTTCCCATTAATATCGCCATATAGTCCCTTACAAATGAGATTGTAGTCCTTAGATACGACCACCACTACCGGAGTGATTGTACATATGACATGTCTGGGAGTTTCTGCATATCCCAAAGCCTTTCTGTTGTAATGATCACTGATTCCAGGTGATCAGTCAGGCCCCAATAGCGCATGTTTGATAACTGTTGGAAGAGAGCATGATAGTCGTATTGGACCATATTTGGTGGCAATTTGGTCCCATTTCTAATGACCGAACTGGTGTAGCTGAGCCATGTTTGTAGGCTATCTTTGTTGTATGTGCATTTTCAGCTTTGTCCATAAATGGTTAATAGTACTGAGATCAGGGCTTAGTGATGGTCACTCCAAAACATTGACTTTGTTATCTCTAAGCCATTTTGTAAAGGGTTTGCAGTATATATTGGGTCATTGTCTATTTGGAAGACACATTTGCGCCCACTTCCTGGCTGATGTCAGGCTGTTGCTTCAGTATTTATACATAATGTTCTTTCCTCATGATGCCATTTATATTTATAAGTGCAACAGTCCCTCCTGCAGCAAAACAACCCAGCAATATAATGTTGCCATCCCCTTTGCACAGTCGGCTAGCAGGCTTTTACTTTTTACCTCTAAACATAACAATGGTCAATATGGCCAAACAGTTCAATTTTTTTTTCATCAGAACACAGGACATTTCTCCACAAATTAAGTACTTTCTTTCTGTATGCATTTGCAAACATTAATCTGGCTTTCTAATGATTCTTTTGGCGTAATAGTTTCTTCCTGGCTGAGTGTCCATGTCAATATTGTACTTGTTTCACTGTGGATAATGACACACTCTTACAATCTTCAGCCTGCATCTTTAAAAGGTCTTTTGCGTATGTTCTTGGATAGATTTGAAAATTTTGGACCAAAGCACATCCATCTCATGGCCACAGAAACCCATCTCGTTCCTGGTTGGTATGATGGCTGGACATTCTTATCTTGTTTGCAATTGCACATAATTGTTTGTACAGATCCTCAGATTTCTGGAACTGCACCCAAGAATAAACCAGACTTAATAAAATAATAATACACATAATATTAGATGTGGCAGTGGGGGAGTGAGCAGGGTGTGCACCAAAGTAGATCTTAGTTTGATTGCTAAATATCACGTAAATGTCAGGAAACAGTTTATATTGTTAACACGAGCCACCAATCTCACTACATGTTGAGGCTTGAGTATTCTGTTACAATACTGGTTGGAACCAAATGGCTTAATGGAGAAAACAAAAGTGGTGCAGGGAGAGGTGGACACCACAGCAGGGATGTTACACTTAGGTAAGAATAGTCTGGGTAAGATAGGGAGCAGGAGACTGAAACAAGTTAATGCTAAAGCATTGTTAGGATTGCCACATGGTTTTCTTATAGACCCAAACAGTAAACAAGATGGCTCTCATAATGCATCCAATCCACCATCTTAGGTTAAAACAGCAGTCTCCAGTGGTGAGTAGCAGTAGTGCAGCACAAAAATACACAGAAACAGAAGCAACTAGTGGTACATTATAAAAGTACATTTGATTCTGACATTAGTGTGTCTAAACTTCTGGTTTCAACTGAATATATTGACTAAGTACTTATTAAAGAAATGCATTTATTTGAACATGTTAAGGGTGTACACCAGCAGAGCTACAAGCCTACACGCTAAATGTGCCCACAGTCTTTTGATGGCTGACAGAGGCATTATTTTGCTTTTCTCTGCTCAGTGTCCTTTGCATCCAACAGGAAACCCTGTATGACAAAGTGCAGCAGTCTGTCATTTCATCCTGCTTCTTGCCAGAATGAGCAGACGCTATGGGGGGACAGATGAGACTGTATGGCATCCATATTCAGCCTGTGTACACTGTGTTTCCTCAATTATTTAACTGTTCAATTATGGACCGTTATGTTACTTAGGAGACTCCCTAAACATCAGCAGTAGAAGTTGCTCCTCCAAAGGATATATTCACCGTATGAGCATGAAGTGGGCTGCGTTGAAGTTTTTTGTTGTAATGTTATGTTGAGAATCCTTCTGTCATATCATTGCAATGGAGGAATTAAACTAGGTGTGAATAAAACCTTGGCATCATACATCTCAGTGTACAGATGTGTACATACATACATACATAGTGTATAGCATAGTCGGGAAGATCAGGTAAAAAGAAAACAGGATGGCACGAGGTACAGAATCATGAGGCAAAGAATAATCAAAAACATAGCAAGGTTCAGAGTGCACACCAATAAGCAAAAAAGAGAAAGTTGAAATGCAAGTAGTAAGTTACCGGGATAACCAGCGCTGACTGGAGCGAGGAATCAGAATATATGGAGTTTCTGGACGCCATCCATCATTCAACCCTCAACAACACTTGAGACCCACTCAGCTCCATGACCAACACAAATGCTCTGCTTTCAGCTGAGCAAATCAACTTTGGTTTGTGATTTAGCAAAAAGTGAATAAAAAACCTGAGTTCTGAGATTAATAAACTCTGCATTTTCATTTTGACATGAAGAGCAATTACCATCAGGTCTTAATATAAATGAAGCATTTAGAAGAGCAATAACCCGGAATACAGACACACAGAGAATAGTGTGTCTGTATTAGGAAGACAAATTACAGGGGCTATTCAATATCTTAGATGTCAGTTTCAGTGCTCTATTCCAGCTAGATACCAATATGTTATCATTAGCAGTCTGACATAATCTGTAAATGAAACAGGAAAAGGTGGGGCTAAACGGGTGCCATTGTAACCAATATGTACAAGCAATTCTCATCAATGACCATAATGGTGTAGAATCAGCAAGTTTTATTTTATTACCGATATAAAAAAAATGGTAACACGTTTCAGGGTAAACCCTTTGTCAGACCAAAAACTACAAATGAAAGAATAATAAAATTAATGTAAATGAAAATAGAAAATATATATCCAATAGGGCAAGTCCCTGGGTATAGAACTTTATATAACTATATTTGTAGAGAGAGAGAGAGAGTAGATAAATCTCCAATGTGTACATAACTAAATGGATGGAAGACTAAATGAAAGGGTGACTGAGAATGCAAGGAGTAGGAAGCAGTACACTCACCGGCCACTTTATTAGGTACACCTGTCCAACTGCTCATTAACACTTAATTTCTAATCAGCCAATCACATGGCGGCAACATGCATTTAGGCATGGTCAAAACAATCTCCTGCAGTTCAAACCAAGCATCAGTATGGGAAAGAAAGGTGATTTGAGTGCCTTTGAACGTGGCATGGTTGTTGGTGCAAGAAGGGCTGGTCTGAGTATTTCAGAAACTGCTGATCTACTGGGATTTTTACACGCAACCATCTCTAGGGTTTACAGAGAATGGTCCGAAAAAGAAAAAACATCCAGTGAGCGGCAGTTCTGTGGGCGGAAATGCCTTATTGATGCCAGAGGTCAGAGGAGAATGGGCAGACTGGTTCGAGCTGATAGAAAGGCAACAGTGACTCAAATCGCCACCCGTTACAACCGAGGTAGGAAGAAGAGCATCTCTGAATGCACAGTACGTCGAACTTTGAGGCAGATGGGCTACAGCAGCAGAAGACCACACCGGGTGCCACTCCTTTCAGCTAAGAACAAGAAACTGAGGCTACAATTTGCACAAGCTCATCGAAATTGGACAGTAGAAGATTGGAAAAACATTGCCTGGTCTGATGAGTCTCGATTTCTGCTGCGACATTCGGATAGTAGGGTCAGAATTTGGCGTCAACAACATGAAAGCATGGATCCATTCTGCCTTATATCAACGGTTCAGGCTGGTGGTGGTGGTGTCATGGTGTGGGGAATATTTTCTTGACACTCTTTGGGCCCCTTGGTACCAATTGAGCATCGTTGCAACACCACAGCCTACCTGAGTATTGTTGCTGACCATGTCCATCCCTTTATGACCACAATGTACCCAACATCTGATGGCTACTTTCAGCAGGATAATGCGCCATGTCATAAAGCTGGAATCATCTCAGACTGGTTTCTTGAACATGACAATGAGTTCACTGTACTCAAATGGCCTCCACAGTCACCAGATCTCAATCCAATAGAGCATCTTTGGGATGTGGTGGAATGGGAGATTCGCATCATGGATGTGCAGCCGACAAATCTGCGGCAACGGTGTGATGCCATCATGTCAATATGGACCAAAATCTCTGAGGATTGCTTCCAGCACCTTGTTGAATCTATGCCACAAGAATTGAGGCAGTTCTGAAGGCAAAAGGGGGTCCAACCCGTTACTAGCATCGTGTACCTAATAAAGTGGCCGGTGAGTGTATATGGTAGGCGACCGATGGAGGGAGATGAGAAGGATCGGTCAGGAGAACTTACGTGGATGCAGGCACTGAGCGGCAGCTCCTGGTACTGGTGCACAGGGAAAATGCGCAGATTATATCTATGTGGACGCGGGCGGATTGCGAATGCAATGTGTGATGTGCTGAGTATAGAAGGCAGAATGACTAGAGCAATTGGTGAAATAAAAGAACAAGGGCTAGGGGGAAACATTAATTGTCTGCAATTGTATATTTATGTATGGTTATACAAAGTATTAGTATTTTACAACATATGAAAAGTAAAATATATATTTCAACAGTAAAAAACTGAGGATATAGCAATAGGTGAATTAGACCAGGTTTCAGGCATTCTTCTTGGCTCAGGGCAGCTGCCTTGGCACAGGTGGAAATAATGAGGGGGTGGATAACCCTTGGCTTTAAATTAACAAAACCTTGCTTTGGGTATTATAGTCCTCATTAGTGGTACAGTTTCTACTTGTTCTTTTAAATTGGCTAAGTGGAATGTTTGTCTTCCATTTTTAGAAGTGATTGCTTGTAAAGTCTAGAAAGCTGTTGCTATCAACAGCTTTAACCCCTTAAGGACGCAGCCATTTTGTAGCTTAAAGCTCAGCCCGATTTTTTGGATTCTGACATGCGTCGCTTTAAATGGTTGTAACTTTTGAACACTGTTACTTATCAAAGCGATTCTGAAACTGTTTTTTCCCCACATGTTGTACTTCATTATAGTGGTAAATTTTGGCTGATTTTTTTGTAAATAAAAGCAATAATAACTTTTTGAAAAATTTGCCTTTTTCGAAATTCAAAATCATTACGTTTTCAGGCAGATAGATTTACCACCTAAATAAATTGCTGAATATCATTTCCCATATGTTTACTTTACATTTTCATCATTTTTGAAATGTCTGGATAATTTATTTTGATGTCACGCAGCTTACAAATTGAATATCGCTTCTCCGGATTTTCAGAATTGACCATTTTGGGGATAAATACAGTTTTGAATGAAATTTTAAATATTTAGCACCAAAACCCCCTATATAACCAACCCATTTTAAAATCTGCACCCCTCAAGCTATCAGAAACAGCTTTTACGAAGATTGTTAACCCCTTGAGATCTTCATAGTAATTGAATCAAAATGGAGGTGAAATTGTGCCGGTTATACGTTAATTTAGCCCTAAAATTTACACATTTTCAAATGATAAAAAGAGAAATCCCACCATACAATTTGTTCTATAATTTCTCCTGAGTATAGATACCCCCCACATGTGTCCGTGACTTGTTTTATGGGCGCACTGCAAGGTGCAGAAGGGAAGGAGCACCCTGCAGCTTCCAGCATTTAAGTTTCCTCATTGATCTCCTTTGCAGGCTATAAAATTTTCGCTTTTTCGTTATGGGGGCCATGTGATGGCATTTTTTTTGCGGGATCAGATGCTTTTTCCAATGTTTCCATTTTGAGGTTGGTATCCCCTAATGTTGAAAAGTTAGGAACTTTTTTTTTGAGGGCAGGATTAGAAAAGCATCGACTCTGTACTGGATTTTTTACTTTTTTTTTTTTTGTTGTTCACCGTTTAGCTTAATGATCATGTTATCTTTATTCTATGGGTTGATACGATTATGGGGATACCATACATGAATATTTTTTCTTACGTTTTACTAAATTTGTCAAATAAAACCCTAGTGTGGGGAAAAATCTATCATTTTGTATTTCCGTCTTCCAAGTGGCATAACATTGTTACTTTTTTGGCTACGGAGCTGGTTGATGGCTTGTTTTTTGCGGGAAATGTTGTACTTTGCAGCTTTATCATTCTGGAATGCATATGTTTTTTTCATCACTTTTTATAGCATTTTTGGTGGGATTGAATAGGTAAAAATCATAATTTTTGGAGGGTTCATAACAGTTTTTTTATGGCGTTTATCGGGCGGGTTCAATAATTATTTACTGTTATTGTACGAGTTGTTACAGACGTGGGGATAATATATATGTGGGGTTTGTGTTATGATTTAGAATTTTTTTTGAGTTATATGTCTTTATATGTTTTGGGGCTTTTGGCCATTTTTATTGATATCTTTATTTATTTTTTATTGAATAAATAAAACTTTTTTTTTACTTTTTAACTTCTCCCACCATGGGACATGAACAAGCATTCATCTCATTGCTTGTTCATGATTTTATCCTGCAATAATCATGTATTGCAGGGAATTAGCAGTGTCAGCCTATGCACATGCATAGGCTGGCACTGTGCCAGTAAGATGATGTCATAGATGCCATCCTAGCAACAGTTCTTGCAGGCAACACTGGGGTCCAGATCGGACCCCAGTGATGCCACAGCAACGATTGGCGCCCACCGAAAACGGTTCGGGGGGGCCGATCATGAGGGAAAGACCTCCCAGAAGCACGTTAGATGCCATGGTCACGTTGACAGCGGCATTTCACGGGTTAAGCACCCACGATCAGAGCCCACTCCAATCGCGGGTGTTACACTGGGGTGCCGGCTATATGTTACAGCCAGCACCCCGTGTTTCTCGATGCCGTGTTTCGACGCTGAGCGCTAAGTCAAAACGCTCAGTGTCCGATATATCGGATGCTGAGCGTCAAGAGGTTAAAATAAGTCTTGGTGTGGATTTTCTGATCAGCATGGTAGACAACAACATCTAGGGATTCCGCTTTGTTCCGTACAATATTGGAGGTGAATTCTAGGCCCCACTCGTTAACATTTAAATCCTTAACAATATCAATCGTCTCCTCTTCGCTCCCTTTCCAAATAATAAAGATAATAAAGATGTTATCTATGTACCATTTATATATTAGACACTTACTGATGAATGCGTATAGATGTTGAGTACCTCAAATAATCCTACATTTAAATTAGCATAGCTAGGGGCAAACTTACTCCCCATAGCTGTTCCTCTTTTTTAAATAAAGATCTGGTCACGGAATGAAAAGTAATTATGATTGAGGATGAAGGAGATTGCTCTCAAAATAAAGTTACTCTGCAGGTGTTCGCGTGTGTCTTCCACTAAGTTAGGAGATGTGCGCGAACATCTGGAATGTGAAGAATAGTGTTCTTTCAATGTGTTCTGCACTTAAATGGTCCTGTGTTTTCACTGTTTTTATTCTATTCTTCACTTTGCAGATGTGCGCGCACATCTCCGAACTTATCGGAAGACACGCGCGAACACCTGCAAAGTGAAGAATAGTGTTCTTTCAATGTGTTCTTACAAGGAAAACATCTGTAAACATGTGTGGTGTGTTATTCTTCACTGTTAACACTGTTCTTCACAGTCTTTTATTAATTTAATGCTCGATCTCGAGCCGGCGAGATACTCGTCCGAGCAACGAACCGGTCCGAGTATGCTAATACTTGATCGAGCAGTATACTCGGACGAGTATACTCGCTCATCTCTAGTAAAATACTGGACAAAAGTGAATAAAAGTGAACAAAAGTGAATGCACTGTTCTTTTGTGTTCTTTCAGTGAAAAAATGCTCGGGTCTCCCATTGACTTTAATGGGGTTCTTTTTATTCGATAGGAGCACTCGATCATCGGGAAAAGTTCGTATCAAATAACGAGCATTTTAGTGCTCGCTCATCTCTATATTTTACATTATTAGAAGTGTAGTCTGTGCGGTCTTTCTCAAGTTTCCCTGTTTTCTTGTTAAAAATGTTCTTTTCAAATGATTATATACCTAGATTTAATTTGTTATTCAGTTTTTGATAAACTGGGTGGTTGTCGTAGGTTTTTAGTTTTGAACTAATAGTATCAATATTCATGATGGCCATGTTGGTAAGGGTGGATGTCTTCTCAAATAGACACTTGAAAATATTTATTGATTTCTTTTTTTTTTAATCAAATACATTTTTATTAAACATTTTCAAGTTTTACATACATTAAAACAACGTCCCCCCACCCCCTCCCCGCCAGCAACCCCCCCCCCCCTGGTTACACATATAGTCTCACAAATACAGTATACCACAGTGCATTCAACGATCTCTTTACAGACAGTAAGAAGCCTGGTTATCAATGAACATTTTCTATTCGTTATTAAGATATAATGTCACATTTTAATAATTCCTTTGTCTATAGCCAATATATCACGACCTCACTCCCGGCCACCCTCCCCAAATCTTATCAAATTTTTTAATAGCTTTCCTCTTAAGATAAACCCCCGTTTCCATTTGAAGGAGTCTAAGCATTTTGTCCTTATATTCTTCTAAGGTAGGTGGGTCTGGGCTCAGCCACTTCTGAGCTATCAGCTTCCTAGCTTGATATAATGATCTTTTGAGCGCTAATCTGAGACTCTCATTACCCGGTAGTTCCTCAACATATCCCAGGACACATTGTAGAGGATTCTTGGGAATAGTCAATTGAAATATGCTTTCCAGATATGCAAGCACTCTACTCCAGAAGCGACCCAGGAATGCGCAGCCCCAGAACATGTGCATATGATCAGCTGGGCCCTGAGCACATCTAGGGTACATATCATCCTGCCTAACTCCAAAGCGGTAGAGGAAGGCAGGAGTTCTGTACACCCTGTGAACAAGATATATATGCGAAATCCTTAGGGCCTCAGACGTGGACACCTGAGGAACTGATGATAAAATTCCCTTTCCATTTGAAGGAGTCTAAGCATTTTGTCCTTATATTCTTCTAAGGTAGGTGGGTCTGGGCTCAGCCACTTCTGAGCTATCAGCTTCCTAGCTTGATATAATGATCTTTTGAGCGCTAATCTGAGACTCTCATTACCCGGTAGTTCCTCAACATATCCCAGGACACATTGTAGAGGATTCTTGGGAATAGTCAATTGAAATATGCTTTCCAGATATGCAAGCACTCTACTCCAGAAGCGACCCAGGAATGCGCAGCCCCAGAACATGTGCATATGATCAGCTGGGCCCTGAGCACATCTAGGGTACATATCATCCTGCCTAACTCCAAAGCGGTAGAGGAGGGCAGGAGTTCTGTACACCCTGTGAACAAGATATATATGCGAAATCCTTAGGGCCTCAGACGTGGACACCTGAGGAACTGATGATAAAATTCCCTCCCATTGGTCATCTGAGATGGGACCTAAATCCACCTCCCATTTTTGCTTCAAATTAAGAGGGAAGTTCTTTAGGTAGGCTTCCAACAGATGGCTATACAATAAGGAGATCAGGCCAGCAGTTTCCCCTTTGGCGGCTGTTATTGTGATCACAGGAGCAGTGCCAGTGGTAAGTTTTGTTGTGGTCACTTGTGTATCCCACGCATGGCGTAGCTGTAAGAATTTGTAAAACTGACTATGTGGTAACTGAAACTGCTCCTGCAAGTCAGAGAAGGCCTTAAGTACCCTCAGAGTGTAGTTGATGAATAAACTTCACACCCGCCTTTTCCCAGGGAGTAAAGCCCTCCAGCCTAAAAAATTCTGGTAACCTTGGGTTCTTCCAGATGGGGGTGAAAGGGGTGCAACCATCAACCTCCATCAATTGCTTGATTTTCCCCCAGACCTTTACCATAAGTGTCAGAGTGGGGGTCCTAGCTCCTCCCTGTCCCGGAAACCCAGCTTCGATGGCTGCTAACAAGGGTCTGTGGGGTGTCATTTCACCAATTAATGCCGCAACAGCCCCACCTACCTCCTCCACTCCCCAACCCCTCAGATGTTGTAGTTGGGAGGCCAAAAAAATAGATCCAGGGGTTTGGGGCCGCCGGACCTCCAGCCTCTTTAGACCTCTGCAACGTCTCATATTTAGTCCGCGCTACCCCTTTTTGCCAGATTAGTTCTCTAAACAAAGACTGCAGTTTATGGAAGAATCTAAGGGGGATCCATATAGGGGTGTTGTGTACAATGTACAATAATTGGGGCATCAATACCATCTTGGTCAAATTGACTCTACCAATGACCGAGAGTGGTAGTTTGTACCATGTCATGATTTTAGCAGTAAATCTCGCAATAAGAGGGGTCAAATTAAGCTGCAAGTAATCTTGGACTCTAGCTGATACCTGAACACCGAGGTACTTGAATGTACTAACTACCTGAATAGGAGTGTTAGCTACCGTGGAGTCTTCTGAGAGGGGATCAATAGGCAATAGTACTGACTTACTCCAGTTTATCCGGAGTCCAGAAAAATCTCCAAACTGTACTATAGTAGCGACAGCACTCTCTAGCGATACTCCTGTGTCACCTAAGAAAAGGAGCAAATCGTCTGCATACAGAGCTACTTTCTCCGTATGCAGGTTATACTTGAGCCCTGTAATCGACTGACTGTCCCTCAGCATTTGCGCCAGTGGCTCGATTGCCAAAGCAAGCAGCAAGGGTGACAGAGGGCACCCCTGCCTTGTCCCCCTGGTTAGATCAAAAGGTTGGGACAGTATCCCATTATCCCTCACTCTTGCTTTGGGGCAAGAATATAAAAGCTGTACCCATTTCCTAAAGTTGGGACCCAATCCTGCTTTCTCCAAGACCACCCACAGGTACTCCCACTCGACGCTATCGAAAGCCTTCGCAGCGTCAAGTGAGAGCACCGCTCATCTCCCCACATTGTCTGACTTCGACTGGAGGTTAAGGAAAAGCCTGCGTAAGTTAATTGCTGTGGAGCGATTGGGCATAAAGCCGGACTGATCACGATGGATCAACCCATCTATAACAGCTATCAGACGTCGCGCCATAATCTTGGCCAGGATTTTAATGTCAACTGTCAATAACGAAATGGGTCTATAGGATTCTGTCAGTTGTGTATCCTTCCCTGGCTTAGGTATAACTGTAATCACCGCTTCCCTCATGGACTCTGGTAGCCTCCCGGTCTCAAATGCTGCCTGATAGACTTCTAGCAATTTTGGGATAAGCAATTCCCTTAGTTCTTTATAGGCTTCCGTCGGTAATCCGTCTAACCCTGGAGCTTTATTATTCTGGAATGTGTCCAGTGCCTCTTATAACTCCTCCACTGATATCGGCTGGTCCAATGCCTCTCTTTGTTCTACTGTGAGTGTAGGTAAGTGAATCTTATCTAGGTATGCCCTAATTTGTGACTCATCCTTATTCAGTCTCGATGTATAAAGGTCATCGTAGAATCTCTGAAACTCTGCTACAATTTCTACCGCATCTACCATCAGAGCGCCAGTATCAGATCTCAAAGATGGCACATGCGCAGCCCCATTTTAAGCGTTTCCCCCTCAATAAAGTAATGCTGTTTTAAAAAGAAACGCTTGTTGGCCGCTTGCTGAAGCAAGTGTTCAGTAAGGAGTTTCTGTGCCTCCAGCCACTGTTCACTATTAGCCTCCGATGGCCTCTCCACATATTCCATTTCAGTGGTATCCACTCTCCCCTTCAGCGTATTTGTGAGGTTAGAGCTGCGCTTTTTAACCCTGGAAATATGTTTGAAGTATAGACCTCTAAGATGCGATTTAGCTGCATCCCAAATGCTAGCGTTCCCATCCCTAGGTGCATTATCCATATAAAATTCCTCCATTTCTACTACAATCTCGGGCACGTTATTTAGAATGGGAAGCCAATAAGGGTTTAATTTCCACATGGGCCTTTGACGATGCTCAGGAACTCCTATGTTAAGACTAAGCTGTATTGGGGCATGGTCTGATAGTGTCCGTGTGCCATACGAGACCTGAGTGACTAGTCCCATTAGCCTACCATTCCCTATAGCTAAATCTATGCGGGAGAGCAACATATATGAGGCCGAAAAACATGAGTATCTCTTTTCCTGGGGGTTGCGAACCCTCCAGATATCCATCAGCTGCTCCTCCTGCAACAAGCGTGCCAGCGCCGTAGGGGGGCTGTTTACGGGTATCATCCCAGTATGGAACTTATCTAGGTGCGCCTGCAACCAACAGTTATAATCCCCTATCAGGAGAGTCGGTACACTTGGGTCAGCCATCACAAACGATAACACTGTCTTAATAACCCCTGCATTATATGGGGGAGGGACATATACTGCTGCTATACAAATATCAGTCTGATAGATAGTACCAGCTAAGCATACAAAGCGCCCTTCTGAGTCAATTAGGGTTCTAGAGCATCGGAATGGCACATTTTTATGGATAAGCACACCCCCCTAGAATTAGCCGTAAAATAGGAATGATACGCCATCCCAATCCAAGACCTATTGAGGAGGTGCACCGTTTCAGGGGTCATGTGAGTTTCCTGCAGGCACACAATAGAATCAGGGACGGCTTTCAGGGCTCTCATAACAGCATACCTTTTATTCGCCTCTCCTAACCCTCGTACATTCCACGAATGGACATTAAGTACCCTCGCCATCTGAACAGTAAGGTAAATCAACTACATGTCTTTTCCAAATAGAGGAGAAAGCCACGTTGACTACATCCCAGACAATTACAATGAGACCAAATTTCCTATTATGCCATATACCAGGGGGGTTCCCACCCACAACATCACACAATCGATCCCTCCCACCCCACCCAACATTTTGCGAATCCCAGGGGTAAGAACCCATAAACACCTGTATGCTGAGTAGCATTAGAGTATAAACATTGCACTGTTTCATAGCGGTTAACTCTGTAAACAGTTTACATGCAATTCGTCAGTACCTTCCAATACTCCTGCATTATAATAACATAAGACCACCCTCTGCTCACACTTGTTAACTTCTACAATAACTAGTAGAAAATGGCAAATAACACTGCATGTACTCTTACAATATCGACCATCTTGCCCGACAGTGTCCAAAAAGCAGAACCTGCCCGTCAGGATAGGCGCTTTACGCCATTATGGGGATGAGGCTCGTCTACCCCTCAGCTCTCTCTCATGGACGTCCAGCGAGGCCGTAGCATCCGCTGCTGATTCAAAGAAGTGAGTAGTATCCATGGCCACCACTCGGAGCCTCGCTGGATAGAACATGGCATACGATAAGTCCAGATCCCGAAGCCTTCTTTTCACATTCTGGAACTGAGCCCTTTTCCGCTGCACTTCACCGGAGAAATCTGGAAATAGCGCCACTTTACCCCTCCAATACTCAGTTGCTGCTCATCTCTCGCCATTCGTAGAATCTGGTCTCTATCCTTAAAATGAAGGAGCTTCACTAATACCGGTCTTGGGGGGCCCCCTGGTGGTAAGGGGCGAGATGGTACTCTTTACCATATGTCTCTAGTATCCAAGCCTCAAAGAAATCATCAGGATTCTTGCCTTCTACCCTTTCTGGCACACCAACTATACGGATATTATTGCGGCACAGTCTATTTTCAAGATCATCTGCTTTCGCCATTAACGTTGCCACTTGACCAGATGTCTTTTTGACTTCTCTGGTGATCGGGGGTATAAGATCCTCCACCACCCCCACTCTTTCTTCTGCTGCTGACACTCTCTCTCTCACCGTTTGCAGATCGTGCCTTATTATGGAGATGTCTGATTTTACATAGCCCATATGGTCAGTTAGTGTAGTCAGGGCCCCATTACATTGCATGAATGCTTTAAAAACATCAGACAGGGTCGGTTCCTCCTCCTCAGCTTCACTCTCTGTCTGCAGTGTTTCCTGCTGAGTGTCTGCAGGCTCACCTCGTGCCTTCTCAGGGGATTTCCCTGCCTCACTCAGGCCGGCGCCATCTTGTCCACGCGGGCTGCTGTCTTCCCCGGTTTGTAGGCCATCTCTATTTATTGATTTCTTAATATTAATATATATTTTTCAAAATTTTTACTTAATTTTTTTATGTTGTACTATATCATGTGGTTCTTGTGTTTAATTTAGCTTTATTTATATGTTTATGTCATTGATTATGTGATTATTATTATCATGTTACCATACATCATGTCATTACGTTATTTTCTGTACGTATAATTGTGCTAATTATAATTGTACAGATAGATTCACTCCCCATTGTAATTTCATACAATTTTTTACATATTATCTTTTTACTAACTTCACCACATCCATCTATTTATATATGTAGTTATACAATTACATATAATTGTTTATTTGCTGCTTAGTCCTGCCCCCCTGCTTTTTCCCGTTATACTCTCCCCTTTTACATACTATATCCTCAGTTTTTTACTGTTCAAATATATTTTACTTTTCATATGTTTAATACTTTGTATCACCATTTATAAATATACAATTGCAGACAATTAACGCTCCCCCTAGCCCTTGTTCTTTTTATTATCCTTTTGCTCTAGTCAACAGCCGTGTATATATAATTATTTATTTATATATGGACATTTTATTTATCTATATATCTATGGATTATATATATTTATATATTCTTATGTATTTATTTGTTTATCCATCTATTGATTACTCCCGTTAACTGAAAATCTTGATTTTATCAGTTGTGTTATTCAACAGCCATGTATGTATATATTTATTCACTTATTTGTATATTGACATTACATTTAATTTATTTACCTATGGATATATATTTATACGTATTTACTTATCCATCTATCGATTACTCCCCTTCACTGCATACAATTTTATCAGCTGTTTTACTGTATACCGCATGATCCAATCCATATTTTTCTACTATGCCTTTAATACTGTTTCTATGTATCCTTGTATGTCCTTGAAATTTGTTTTTGATGCACTCTGTATCTGTGTACTCTTACCTTCTGGTAGTTTGGAATATCTTCTTGGCACCTAGATAGTTCTATACCCAGGGACTTGCCCTATGGAATATATATTTTTTATTTTCATTTCATTTTATTATTTTTTTATGTGTAGTTTTTGGTCTGATGAAAGTTTTTCCCCGAAACGCGTTACCATTGGATGTTTTATATCGGTAATAAAATAAAATTTGCTGATTCTACACCGCTATGGTCATTGATGAGAATTCCTTGTACGTCTTGGTTACAATGGCACCTGTTTAGCCCCACCTTTTCCTTTTGTTTACTTCTACCCACGGTTCCTTCAGTTACCGGTTATTTGATGAGCTTGGGAGCTGCTACAGCAACGATCAAGATTCCTATCATGTGGTGCAAGGGAATCATCCCCTGAGTGGATTTAAAATATTGCAAACGCACAAGTGGCTACCAGGAGATTAATTACAAAAGCATAGAAATAGTTCCACGTCTTGTATCAAGACTGGAAATTTACACCTCGTAAATTTAGAACAATTGTATAGCACAGGTGAATCAATATAAAACTTTTTTTTTTTCTGTGATGTCATTAAGGACCTGCATCGTTACTAGGGGTATCTATGACTAGTGATGCACTGTTGATTGGACTTCTGTGTTGGTCCCATGGATTTATTCCTGTCAATGACACTACTTGCGAGCTGTCATCACTCCATTTCTTTGTGATGTTTGTAGTTGTGTCGTTTTGGAGCACTTGAGTTCTATATTTTAACTATTTCACATTAAAAGCTAAGTTTTATATTGATTCACCTGTGCTATACAATAGGCTACCAGGAGAGCATCCATCTTTACTCACCACATTTGGTGCCCAATTACCCTTATGTTATCATGCGAGGCATCATCCTCTTTGGTTGTCGTTTTTGTTTTTCTCTTTTCTCTGACATAATCTGTGACCTGTAAATGATTCTGTCTGTCATGATTCATAATTATACAACTACACAAATTACACCTTTTTTATTTTGTCTCGGAAATTGCACACTCTCTAATGACTCATATTTAAAACTGTATTTTGTCTTACAAAATCGCGGAATCGCGGGATGGTGGCAGGTAACACCCGCGGTCAGAGTAGGCTCCTATCACAGGTTTTTAACCGATTAAATGGTGTAAAAAAAGCATCTAAACCCTTCTTGAAGCTCTCTGCTGTCCATGCTGTGACCAGCAACTGAGGCAGGCTATTCCACAGTTCTCCTAGTAAAGCCCTGTCGCCTCCGGTGATTAAACCTTAATTTCTCCAAACGGAGACAGTGCCCCCTCGTCTTTTGATTTAATTTAATCTGAAACAACTTAACACCATATTTTTTGTATGGACCATTCATATATTAATCATGTCCTCTCGTAGTCGTCTCTTTTCCAGACTAAATAAATCTTGTTGTTTTAATCTTTCCTCATAACTAAGACGCTCCATAGCCCTTATCATTTTTGTGGCTCTACGTTGAACCCTCTCCAGCTCCAGGGTATCCTTTTTTTTTGGACCGGAGCCCAGAACTGGATGGCATATTCCAGGTGAGGTCGAACCAATGAGTCCATACCACTTTTGATACATGACAAGATCCTACTGGCTTTAGAGGCAGCTGATTGATATTGCATGCTGTTATTCATTTCATGATCTACTAGTACCCACAGGTCTTTCTCAACAAGGGACTCTCCCAAATTTACTCACCCAAGGACATATTTTGCCTTTGGATTATTAGCCCCCAGGTGCATAACCTTACATTTATCCACATTGAACCTCATTTTTCAAGTGGATGACCAAACACCCTGCAGCCTATGAACATCCTTCATAGACTGTATTACACTACACTTCTGCCTACCTTGGTTGTAACGGGTGGCGATTTGAGTCACTGTTGCTTTTCTATCATCTCGGACCAGTCTTCCCATTCTCCTCTGAATGGTCAGAATTTGGCGTCAACAACATGAAAGCATGGATCCATCCTGCCTTGTATCAACGGTTCAGGCTGGTGGTGGTGGTGTCATGGTGTGGGGAATATTTTCTTGGCACTCTTTGGGCCCCTTGGTACCAATTGAGCATCGTTGCAATGCCACAGCCTACCTGAGTATTGTTGCTGACCATGTTCATCCCTTTATGACCATAATGTACTCAACATCTGATGGCTACTTTCAGCAGGATAATGCGCCTTGTCATAAAGCTGGAATCATCTCAGACTGGTTTCTTGAACATGACAATGAGTTCACTGTACTCAAATGGCCCCCACAGTCACCAGATCTCTATCCAATAGAGCATCTTTGGGATGTGGTGGAACGGGAGATTCGCAACATGGATGTGCAGCCGACAAATCTGCGGCAACTGTCTGATGCCATCATGTCAATATGGACCAAAATCTCTGAGGAATGCTTCCAGCACCTTGTTGAATCTATGCCACGAAGAATTGAGGCAGTTCTGAAGGCAAAAGGGGGTCAAACCCGTTACTAGCATGGTGTACCTAATAAAGTGGCCGGTGAGTGTATATATATATATATATATTAAATAGTAGTGGGCCAAGCACAGAACCCTGGGGTACACCACTCATAACTGGTGACCATCCCGAGTAGTAATCATTGACCACAACTGTCTGGACACGATCCTTCAGCCAGTTCTCAATCCAATTGCAAATGATTTCTGCAAAACCAATAGCCCTAATTTTACCCATCAGGCATCTATGAGGGACAGTGTCAAATACCTTTGCAAAGTCCATCAACACAATATCCACAGCTGCTCCTCCATCCAGGCATCTGCTCACCCCTTCATAGAAGCAGATTTAATCATAACACAAACCCCACATATACAGTATAATTTTTACGTATTGAATACCACAAAAAATGCATATAAAAAGTGATCAACAAAACATATATACTTCAGAATTATGTTGTTGCAAACTACAACATGTCCCCCAAAAAACAAGCCATCAACTAACTCTGAAGCGCAAAAAAGTAAAAATGTTATGCCACGTGGAAGACAGTGATGCAAAAATGATAGATTTTCCCCTACATTAGGGTTTTATTTGGCAAATTTAGTAAAACATAAGAAAATCCCCGTAAACGTATGGACCCATAGAATAAAGACAAAATGAGCATTAGGCTATACGGTGAACAGGAAAAAAAATAAAAAATCCAGTACAGAATTGATGCTTTTCTACACCAGACCTCAAAAAAAGTTCCTAAATTTTCAACAATAGGGGATACCAACCCCAAAATGGTAACAATGGAAAAACAGAAAATTGTAGAGCCTGCAAAATGGGCCAATGAGGAAACTAAAATCCTGGCCGCTGCAGGTCCCTCCTTCCCTTCTGCGCCTCACCGTGCGCCCATAAAACAAGTCACGGCCACATGTGGGGGGTCTATTTTCTCGGAAGAAATTGCAGAACAAATTGTATGGTGGGTTTTCTCTTTTTATCTTTTTTAACTGTGTAAATTTTAGGGCTAAATTTTACCTCCATTTTGATTCAATTACTATGAAGATCTCAAGGGGTTAAAAATCTTCTTAAAAGCGGTTTCTGATAGCTCGAGGGGTCCGGATTTAAAAATGGGTTGATTATATAGAGTGGTTTTAATGCTAGATATTTAAAATTTCATTCAAAACAGTATTCATCCCCAAAATAGTAAATTCTAAAAATACAGAAAATCGATATTCTATTTGTAAGCTGCGTGACATCAAAATAAATTTTCCAGACATTTAAAAAATTATGAAAATGTGAAGTAGACATATAGGAAATGTTATTCAGTCACTTATTCAGGTGGTTAATCTATCTGCTTGAAAACACGATGATTTCGAATTTCGAAAATGGCAATTTTTTTGAAAAATTCATAATTTTTTCTTTTTTTTGTAAATAAACGCAAAACTTATCAGCCAACATTTAGAACTATAATGAAGTACAACATGTAGGGAAAAAACTCCTAATCGCTTTGATAAGTAAAAGTGCTCAAAAGTTATAACCGTATAAAGAGACGCAAGTCAGAATCCAAAAAATGGGACTGAGCCTTAAGCTGTTAAATGGCTGCATCCTTAAGGGGTTAATGGTATTCACACACCTTGACTTATTGTTTATATTTTTTTGAGCCTGTTACTATATTTACTGATATATAGGGTTTTTTTTCAGTAGAGGGAGCTGGCGTTTCTTTGGGCGACCACGAATTACCATATGCAAGGGTCCCCTGGATGATCATATTTGTGTGTTGTGTTCACACTTTTAGATGGTTTTAACATGTCTGTGTTGTGGTTTATTTTTGATGCAAATAAAATTCAGATTTTTTTGGTCATATAGCATTCATCTTTGTTCTTTGATTTTTGATTTACTGAAAGAGAGCACCCTTCCAATCTAGGTATTAGTGTGCACTATTCACTGACAGGAGCACATTTACTATCTTGGTATTAGTGCACGCTATTAACTGACAGGACCACATTTACCATCTTGATATTGGTGCACATCATTCACAGACACAGGAGCACAATTTAGCTATTAGTGCACACTATTTAATGAAAGGGAGCACCTTTCTAATGTAGTTAGATGTAGTGGAAGAAGCCAGAAGAAGCGTGGTACATGCAAAACAAAAGCATCACTCCCTATCCCTAGGCCATGTACGTTTAACAAAGCCGGAAAAAAGATTGATTGGCACTCCTTCCTGGTGATTCAATCTATGTCTCTCTATTCTGATCTTATAGTACTCCAATCCGAAACTGAACTCTGGGAATAAAGCACCACCCGCTAGATTAGGATTTAAGGTGTATGTTCACTACATGTAACAAGCTTGTGAAAGTTTTTTAACCTTCAAGTATCCACTATATCAGCAGCAGTTTCCATCTATTTTCTTTTGAGTTATTATTCAGCTTAGCTGTTGCTAAATTGAGGCCTGTAAATCTGGCCACCACATGAATAGAGTTTGGTCCAACAATGCAAAAGCCCTAAGTAAAATGCTATCTATCAAATATAACATTTGTTGCTGTGCATTCTGATTCTATTATCTTTGTGATAAATAAGACCTTTTACTACTCAAACCTGACACTTTCCCCAGCCCCAGCTTAATTAGCCTAATGGAGCTAACTAACACTACTAGGGCTGAAGAAGATCCCTGGCTCGGCAGGGGGGCAGGCTCCAAAGCATTTCCCCAGCTGCATCGTCTCCAAAGACTTGAGCTGATATTCCCTCCAATTTTCAAACAGGAGACAAAGAGCCATAAAACTCATACCTTGATTAAGAACAGTTATGGTCAAATAGGTCAGGTTTGGTATAAATATGATCCAGGAATTCACCAGGATCCAATGATACCAAAACCATGACCTTACAACTTCCCCTTGAGAAGCTATGACTTCTCCAGGGTTCGGGACGTAATACAGGTAGGAGGGACGCATGGCCCCTCCTGGGGGTAGACAGAGGTGTGTCTGCATCTGATATAATCAGACACCTCTAAGGCATAAACAAATTACAAGAAATAGCAGATGCAATGAATGGAAAGAGTTAATCTTTATTTTTACAACCATTTTGTTTTAAAACCCCTTAAAAAGACCCAAAATTTGGGGATGAGAACCAAAAATCCCCTAAATGAGGACTGACATAATTGTATAAAATAGGCAATACAACATATTATGATATGGTAATATTATATACATATTCAAATACTAATAATCAAATACTATAATATAACTATGAATACTATAATAATCAAAAACAATAAAAATTATAATTTTTATAAATATTATGAATTACTGCACTATACTTAGCTAAATTATTATACTTTATTCGCTGTGTAATCATTTGGGTTATTGTATTTGCTAAAGTATTAGCAAATTGACTATTTATATAATATTATCATAAAATGTTGTATTGCATATTTTGTACAATTATGTGAGTCCTGATTTGGGGGATTTTTCGTTCTCATCCCCAAATTTGGGGGCTTTAAGTGGTTTTAAATAAAAATTGTCTTAACAAATAAAGATTAACTCTTTCCATTCATCGCTTCTGCTTTTTCTTGTAATTTGTTTATGTACAACTTTTACAGATGTTGGAACAATATTCACCCCAATTATTTATGATATAAGACACCTCTAAGGCCACATTGTCTTTGTCTGGGAACTCATTTAACATCAGGAGCAGAGGAAGAACTTAAGGTTTGGACTATCAGGTTCCTTAGGCCCACACATAAGGTAACTACCTTACTGAACTGCTGATACTTGTAGTGCTACCTTGTATTTTGTACTGTGCTAACTCTATATATCTATATTGTATATATTGTTTTGTCTAGTGTGCCCTTAAGGCAATTAAATATAAAATTTATCTCAATCCACAAATACCACATCCGAGTCTCGGTTATATACATGCTCTCAGGTTGTTCCTCACCCTATCATCCCGTTAAGGACCAGGATTATATTAAAGGAGAACTGGTGGCAGCTTAAATAAGGTTTTTAAGATTCTGTTTCACTGAGGATAGTGAGAGGGATCTTATAGGCATTTAGGGCAGTGATTTATTGTTGTGTCATATCTGGAAGTTATGGGGACAACTTTAAATCACTTCCTGCGCCTCTCAGAACTTGTGCGTTCTGGAAGTGTCGATAACTTGCACCTTGACCTTGCATACCCTTCAGTGGTCTTATTTCTGTATGTGCATCTTTTATAAAGTGCATTATTGATAGTAAGCATGTGCAAAAAGATTTAATCAAAATAGTTTTTATGTTTCTGTCTATTTTTTTCTAACTAACCATTTTAAAACTCCCTGAGTTAATATAATTAATAAATAGCAAACTGTACATGTGATGCAAACTTGTAATGAGCAGTAAAGGTCACAATCCAGTTCTGAATTTAAAACAGGAAGGAACAAGTAATTAAGATTCAATGGATATATGGATGCAGTGAATTGGAAGAATTTGTCACCTGTAAAGGATAGTTAATGAATAATTATTAATACTTTCCTGTACATTTATTTTCAAAGACTATTATATTGCAGCATAAGGCAAAGATAAAATTAAGTATGTGTAATAATTATTATCACTATGATACAGGCTAAAAAGGAGCCACTATTTTTAAAATACAATACATATACAGTATGTATGGTAAAGCATTCTATAGCTAATAAACATGTTTAAGAAATACTCCATTGCTGGAAAAAGTTCATTTTCACACTAGATGGTTATAATTACTATTAATAATACAAAAATGCTTATTTCATGTAGTTGGTAATGACAGAGAAGCCAAATACATAAAGAGGCAGTGTTTGACACCTTGATATATAAGGAGCAAATCCACACAATTCACATCCATGCTATTCATTACTTTTGCATTCTTTTTTTACCTTCTAGCTCAGTGCAATGTAACTGTAGGTTGTGGTGGCCCTTGTTTTCTTGGACCACTACTTACAAGTAAGCTCAGGAGCTGGCCCAGAATCTTGAAAAAATATTGAAAATTATAATTTATAGGTACTTTGTAAAACTACATGAATTACGATGCAAGTCTATCGGTGCCAACCTACATCTATGGCCCAAAAAAACTGAAAAATTGCAACAATAATTCCGATATTTGTACTGTGTCTTAAGCTGGATGAAAGTGACTTCCCGTAATGATGTTGGGAAGTTGTTGAGTATACATTAATACATTAATGAACAAATGTGAAATTAACTGAAGACTGAATGTGCTAGGTTTAATTTTAACAGGGGCAGTTAGTACTGTATGATTATACAGAGAAAAAGAATCAAAATATGATCTCTAATTCTCTCATTTTAGACATTATTTAATTAGCCTTTGCTTGTTTGTGGATTGCTCCTGTTTCTTTGTTGACCTTGGTGATAGTTATTTTCACTATTATAAATATTAAAACCTATTTAATATCTTCAGGCCTATAAAACTTATAAATAGACCTGTATAGGAAGCATGGTAGAACATAAATATAAGCAAAGAAATAGAGATGCAACTGGAACAAGTAGAACAGCTTGTTTCACATTTTTATTTATTTATTTTGTAATATAATTTTGGAACTTACCACTTCATCATTGATAGAAACTGGGACAATGGCATGAAACTACACAAAGTACTGTGAATGGGAACTCTTTAAGAACATCCTGATAAAGATGCACTATGTAACTAATGGGAATGAACACATGAAAAATGTAAGTTATAATTCATTATCACTGGATATCAAATTAAGTGGCAAGTTAAATCTTGCTACATCTGTATATAAATTATAAGAAATTGTGTAACAAAAATAAAATAGTTGAATTTAGTACTTTCTAAACTGCATCTACACAAGTCTAGTGGCTGATTATGTTTGTATGTATGTTATTTTAAGCTTGTGACAGGTCCTAATAACCTATCTTATGCTGATTTTAAAGGAAACCTCACAGATCTACCAAATCACTTGCCAAAGGTGGCATTATATTTTGGAGCACATTGATTTATTTTCACATTGATTTATTTTTATTTGCTGGTCAAAAGCCAGAACAAAATAGCTTTGTTAAAAGTGGTCTATAGGTATAAGTGATCATAAGTGCTCAAAGGTACCAACTTCTCAAGATAAGATTAGGCTGTTCACATTCCACACCATCCACAAATTAGCAAAAAGGATGAGAGATTTATTGGGACTCTGAAATGAAAGATTCAAAAGTATGCTTTCTAGTTTTCTTTACCAATCTATATAATCTTTTCATATATCACTAGCTTCAAACTGGAGATTGGTTGGTGATAAAGTGACAAGTGATTGGCAGTCAGCCCTTAAAGGATTTAGATTGCTTCTTTTGTGTGTGTTTATTATTCTTTCTGTTATTCTGGTTTCAATTGCATTATGGTCATAATTTGTGTTAAGATGCTAATGTCTAAGGCCAGTGAGGATATATGCTATGTCCCAAGAGGATAAAGAAGTAGTTATGGAGTCAAAAGCCCTTGGTGAGGTCTACATTACCATCCAACCAAGGAGTGTGAACCCCTGAAGGTATAGATATAATCTGACTTCCTTCTGTGTAAGGCAAGTGAGAAGGATTGTATCCACTAGGGATAGGTTAAGAGGAGATCCACACAGATAGTTAGGTTATTAGATAGCTTTTGAATACTTTCAAAGGGGGGATTGTAACTGAAATGACTATGACTATGCACAGCCTGACTACTTGCAAGTGCAACATAACCTCCCTTGACACTCTCCACAACTCTACTTTCTCGTATACTGCATGAAGCAGCGGATGTCTGCCCCATCTCTTCACTGCCAAGCAGGTGCTGACTGTTCTCAAAGAATTCATACTCACTGTATAGTGGCACTGAGTCCAGACCACCTAATAGATCTCTGGCTTAGGCAAATGAACAAGACAGAGGCTGGTTGAGGGCCATGCCAACTAAGGGCTGTATCTAATGAACCCACAGACTCTTGGCTGGGGTTGTCAGATGTCATTTGGGAGGAAGTAGATGACCTAGTCAACCAATCGAGAACCTTTGGGTTGACACTGGCAGTTTTGGCCTCAAAGAGTCATCCCTGCTGCGAAGCCACCTTACTGTGCTGTGACCTGTGCCTGCTCTACTTGCCACCTCTCTGTCTGAGATATTGGTTATTCAACTATGTTGATTTGACCTTGATTTCTTGATATCTACTTTATCAACAAAATAGCACTTGAAATGTGTCGTATATAGAACCACAAGAACGGACACCCTGGATTTTGAAAAAAATCACAACAGCAACTATGTAGATTTTACACAGATTCTTGATATCTATTTTATCAACAAAAAAGCACTTGAAATGGGGGTATACAGAACCACAAGAATGGACACCCTGGACTTTGAGCAAATATCACTCCAGCAGCTTCTGAGCACAAGCAGATAGACGCTACAGGCGGCACAGGTAGTGTGAAATGACGACATTGGAAATGGCAGCCTGTCTTTATAGGGCTGTGACATCACATAAGCCTTCTGGTTGGCTCTCATGTCTGCACATGTGAATGAGGGTGTTCCTTTCTCCTTCCCAGAGTTCTCTGCCCCATGTAACACGTTGTGCTCATAGCCATTTAGCTAATAAAAAAGGAGGAAAAACTTTGTTCCCAAGAATCACCGTAAACTCCGGAATCGTGACAAATCAAAGTTTTCCTGAAATCCGGAACCAATTCTGATCAATTTGCCCATGTCTAATAGTAACATAATATAAGCAAAGTAACATATGGTAAGCATAATACCAACCAGGGGACAGCTTCATCCAGGGAGATGAGGCTGCATCACACATGTCATACAGTGGACCCAACATTGATAATGTGCAGAGTGTTAAGTGATTTTCAGCGCACATTCCACCCTACAACCCCCAAGTGCAGATCAACAGAATGGGGCTCATTTACTAAGGGTTGCACTGCTCATTTTTGTCGGACTGTGCTTCTTTTTCGGGTGTTTACACCGCTTGCACAGGTATTTAACTAGTATTTCATTGGAGGGCGTGCCTTTTTTTCGGACTGAGCACAGGATTTAACTTTCAAATTATGTCACAAGCCCAAGCGTTTAGATTAACCACTAAAAGTATGGTTAACTCTGTCAGACCTGAGTGGGGAAGAGACATATGCATGATATCGGGCGCATGATCTTAGTGAATCGCGGCACAGTGCATTATCGTCTGACACTTTCGGTGAACTCCAGCAGATGTAAACTCCAGTAAATATGCCCCAATGTGCCATGTCAGGAGAAGTAAATGCAACATCCCGGCCAATGCAAGGCAGAGGAGTTTTTGCGAATA
Source organism: Engystomops pustulosus (assembly GCA_019512145.1). NCBI lineage: Eukaryota > Metazoa > Chordata > Amphibia > Anura > Leptodactylidae > Engystomops > Engystomops pustulosus. The sequence goes on from CM033649.1 coordinate 47,104,024, forward strand.
AGCCCCTTATATATTTGTCCCCCTGGTAGTGAGTCTGATCAGCTCCCCTGCAGGACACTACACATATACTCAGGTAATGGTGCAGCGGTAGATTCTGCCTGGATAGGCAAGGGTTAAAGGAATGTTAATGTTATCATCCAATGATGTTCCACGATTGTAACTGGAGTGTGGTTGGAGGAGGAGACCACCTGACTAGGGAGTAACTAAACTCTTAGTCAGCTCTCTTAGAATCCAGCTCCTGACCTAGGAGCATTATATCTTAGAGCACCTGCTCTTACTACAGGCCTCCTAGACCTCAGCTCTCACTACAGAGCTACAGGGTGTCAGTCCACCTTCAGGGCTGATACTGAATATACCCAGTATTAAAAGCTGCAGCTTCCAGCATTGGACACAGCTACATCCCAACCTGCCCCTGCATCCAGGCTGGTGACAACTTCTGAGGTTCTTCTCCAAGATCACTCCAGTACTGCACTTGTACAGAATCGTTTGGTGTGTTGTTGTCGTTGGTTCGAATTAAGAACTGTAAGTTACTTTTATGCACAACATTGCCTCTGTCTGGTCCCCCACCATCAAGGGCGCCCCATCCATCTACCAGGGACACATACTACAGACTCTAAGGGCTGCCCCAGAGAGAACCAGTACCAGCCTCTCCCTCTATATCAATTTCTTTCCAACACCGCCTGCTGGAGACCTGCCAGGCTGTAGGACAGCCCTCCGGTCCCCATACCAAGCCCCGTGACACTAGCGTGCCTAGGCTGCAACTCCAGTCACTCCAGTAGTCCGGGCCCTGGCTGTCTCCAGTCCCTAAGAAAAGGCTAGGCCCTGGTGGGGAGTGTTGCATAAGCGAGACTCAAAGCCATTGCATCTGATTCCAATCACACATCAACTGGGTAGATGCACATGGCAGGATACCAACATATTCTACATACAGTATGTACAACATAAGTTTTAATATATGTATATCCAAATAGCAGGGAAATACTAAGAAACATAGGGGGGGGGGACTTATAGTATGCATGCAGCAATTCCTCTTGATTTTGTGGTGGTGCTGCTGGGAAAAACTATACCGGTCTGTTGTAGTTTTGCATAAAAACCTGCAAACTTCTGCCAGTGCCCATGCCCCTTCATGCTCCCTCCAAGCACACAGGACTTTGAAGTGGCATAATCACGATAATGATCGCAAATTCTTTCAGTGCTTCTATACAAGAAACTGACTATCCCATCATTCATATCCAAACAAATAATAAAAAAATTATATATTATATGCGGAACACAAATGGGGACATGTTGGTTTATAGAAAGTCCACGGTGCCAGTGGACAACATGTGTGGAGGAGGGACATGGAAAACATGCAGGAAAAAGGATAAACGCACAAGGATTAATCATGTACTAAAATACATATGATACACATTGAAATCTATAAAGAGAAATGCACCAAAACGATATATATGGCAAACAATAATCAATTTTTATTTATTCCAAGATAGACAAAGCCAAAGACACACATTTAAAATACATAATATACTGTACATGAAATACAGTGTGGAGACCCTGGTATGGGTCAACCGTACACCGCCAATGTCCAATCAGGAAGGAAAGGACACGTATCGTCTTCAGACGATCTTGACCCCAAGGTATTTAATACAGACAAAGGGAAACCGCAACATCACATGCTATTAATTTTAAGTCTGGCTTTTAAATTGACATATGGAGACAAAATTTTAGATATGAAGGTTGGGCCCAAGCCAATGTTTAAGAGGGTCTGTTGAAGGGAAGGCCAGCCTTTTCAGCATCTAAAAATATTATCATCAAGGGATGTGGTGAGCCTGGGCATAGTGGATAATGTCCATGGTCTTTAGGTTGTTGTTGCAGGCCTCGCTGCCTGGCACAAACCCCTGTTGTTCTAGGTGAATGAGAGAAGGAGGAAGAGGGTTCAGTCTATTAGCAAATATCTTAAGATCTACATTTAGTAGGGAAATATGTTAATATCTTGAACACAATTGGGGATCCTTGCCAGGCTCCGGAATGACCATCACATGCAAAGAAGTGACCTGCTAAGCGAAGGGGACATCAGGTAAAACTGCATTGAAGGTTTGGAGGAGAATGGGGCTAAGTTGGTGCAGGAATTGTTTACAGAATTTCCCTGTGAATCCATCAGCGCCTGGACTGTGTATGTGGAATAAACAAGCATTTGACCTCTAAACTGCCGGTTTGAAGTTTGCAAAAGGACCTGCTTGTGCTTCAAGGGAAGAGACCCTCACAAGTGCATTATGTAGGGTATGGGCCTTTTTTTCTTTTATTAAGACGGGAGCCATTTTATCTGTGCAGACCATATATAACAATAGAGATTAATTTATCCTCCACGTCTACTCCCTCCGATTTAAAAAAGGGAGTCTGAAAGGGAACAAGACTGGGCCATGATCTGAAAGGAAGATGTTGCCAATGGTGCTAAAGGTGAGCCAGGGCAGTGAGCTATGCTGAGCTAGGATTAAGTCCAACCAGCTCATTTACTAAGGGTCTGATTTGCGCATTTTCGTCGGGTTTCACATATTTTTCAGATTAGCTGCATTTTTCCCTGAATTGCCCCGGGATTTTGGCCCACACCATTGGATTTTGGCACAATCGTGCCAGGCTGCATGTGATAGAAATCGGGGGCGTGGCCGTCGGAAAAACCGAATAAAAAAAAATTTAAAAATTTTCTTGACACTCACTTACCTGCACCAAGAAATAGAAGGTGAACTCCAGCGGACCTCGGCGCAGCAGCGACACCTAGTGTAGACCGTGCACGGCCTTAGTGAATCCCGGCCGGACACAAATCAGCATCAGTGAACCCGCCGCTGAATCGCGACTGGACCGGGTAATTAAATCCGCCCCATTGTCTTCATCTGAGGGGTTGTTCGGCCAAGAACATACCTGGAGATGGAAAAGGGCTTGTTTCAACTTCCTCAACATTAGGCTAGATCTATCAGAGTCCCTTGGGGTTGAAGGTGGCTATCTTGAAGTTCGCCATAGGTAGGTTGAAGGACTCGGGCAGTTAGTCCCTGGTGTTCCAGCAGCTGTGTGGGAGGTGGGAGAGGGAAATAAAATAGGAAAGGCAGATGGAGGGGAAAGGGAAAAAAAACAGATGAGAGAGACTAACAAAAAAGCAGCAAAAGTAACAGCAAAAGTTACGATGGTATTGTCCAAGATCCCAAAGCTACAAGGGGTGTAAATCAGTAAAGCTTAAGAGCTGTAACTGGCACCCCAATAATAAAAGTATAAATCGTGCATCATAAAACTGAAGATTTCAATTTGCGGAGAACCAAGGAGGATATATGTGACTGAGATAGAGTGGCAGAGAATGTAATCATCATTCAGGTTGAGGGGGATAGAGTTAGGAGGGGTCAGGGTGGTTGTTGACTCCATTAGTTATAGAGTTATTTACAAGGACCCCTTCTCGGAAGAATCAATGGAGTAGGATTAGCAGAGGAAACAAGTGCAGCTAGATTTTGAGGTGGAAGACAGGTTGCCCAATGAGCAAGTTTAAGTGCTGGGAGTCCCAAAATCTGGGGCAAGACAGGGGACCCCAGTGAGGCTTCCTTCCCTATATTTCGAACAAATAGTGTGAAGAAAAAGCTTCATCAATACAGTATGTTGTTTTCTCTGAGCAAGTGCAGAAGAGGGCGTACCGCTGCCTTCTTAACCTCAGTGTATCACAAGACATCTGGAAGAATCTTGAAGTGATATGTGATTTGCTTTTAGGCCTCACTTACAGCAACTGCTGTTTGCAGTACTCTTGGATCACTGGAGCAGTGGTTTTCAGGTGGGGGGAGGATCAACCGGAGACATCTCCAGGTCCCCCTGTTGCCTAATTCCCTTTCTAAGTGGTGTGCAGATTATCTCAAGAAGACACGTCTTCACCCATGCTGCCCTGAGTGAGAAGCATTTTAATGCCCTTCCTGTGATAAGTCCCATTGTCTAATTTTAACACAACTGTGATAATTGACACTAGGGCTCATTTACTAAGGGTCCGCGGAACGCATTTTTGTCGGGTTTCCCAGCGATTTCTGATTTGCGCCACACTTAACAGGGTTTTTGGCACACGAGATCGGATTTTGGCGCAATTGTGCCAACTTTTATGCGATGCAAATCGGGGGGCGTGGCCGTCGGACAACCCGACGGATTCGGACTATGCGCAGGATTTAAAATTCAAATTGTGTCGCAAGACACGCACTTACAAGCACCGGGAAGAAGGTGAACTCCGGCGGACTTTAGCGGCGAAGCGACAGATGCAGGAAATCGGGCGCACAAGCTACTTGAGTCGCGGCGGACTTTATCTTCGTCGGACTGTCTGTAACGGGGATCGCGACAGCACTGGGTAAGTTAATATGCCCTACTGAGTTTTGAAGGTACTGTATCTTTTTTTTTTATAATGCCTATAGTTTTGCAATTATGTGTGTGATTATAAAACACTATGCAAAGAAAGCAAAAAGGCGGGCACAGCTAAGTGATATGCAAAGTAGAACATGCTAGTCTCTGGTGAATGAATGGTATAAGTATTATCTAATAGGTGACCCGCAGCGGACCTGACAAAAAATGGACAACCACTATCCATGCACAACCAGCCAAAGGCCCAGGCCAGGATGGGAGGCTTCGCTCAAAAGCAACTTCCTCAGTGTAAAACATTAGGTGAAACTGCACCTGAAAATATTGGAGGGCAATAAACACAAATAGTCCAAAGCAGCTGCAGCCATGCAAATAAAATCATGGAATGTATTAACAAAGACATTGTTAGAACAGTTAGAAGTTTATAATCACTAGTCAGACCAGAAATTAGGTATTGTGTACAATGTCGGAGATTATTATATGATAAAGACAAAGCTTAATAGCCATCTCTGGATTGATTTGGGGGTCACTACATTATGTCCAATGGCTATTGGAAGCAATATATGTACGCTATCTATGTATATCACTATGAAAAACTATTAAAAAAAAGGATGAAGACATCAGTACAGAAACATATAAATGTATAAAGGTACTTTTACTTTTGGTCAATATGGTGTGCACCTCCAATACATGCAGAAATATCCCTTTAACTGAGGATTATGGAGTGGACATACATGCAGAAATATCCCTTTAACTGAGCATTATGGAGTGGACATACATGCAGAAAAAATCCCTTTAACTAATAATTATGTAATAGACATAAATGCACAAATACCCCTTTAAATTAGCATTATGGAGTGGACATACATGCAGAAATTTCCCTTTAACTGACCATTATGGAGTGGACCTACATGCATAAACATCCCTTTAACTGAGTATTATGGAGTGGACATACATGCAGAAATATCCCTTTAATAATTATGGAGTGAACATACATGCAGAAATATCCCTTAAACTGAGCATTATGGAGTGGACCTACATGCAGAAATATCCCTTTAACTGACCATTATGGATTTGCAAAACCAACAATCCAAACCCAAAAAGGTTAGCCCTGTCTTGCACTACTTAGCTGGTGGCCATTGCTGCTTGCAGGTATACAGACAATAAAAGGGAAGGGGACAGCTGTCTTAGTGTGCAAGCACGGTACAGTGTGCATACGTTGTGCTCACTGTACCGAGCCCAGGTGCCATAGACGACTATGAAGTACATATATTCCATAGAAAATTTGCAGTGGTATATATACGGCACATACATTCATGTGAATGGGGCCTAACACTATCCATTCCCTCGTCAAAGCTCCCAGCACAAGCAGCTTTGAGTGCATCTGACTTGTTGCTTTTTTTGCCGCAAGTTACGTCTTTGTAGACGGCCGCAGCGAAATTGCTTCCACAGAGCTAATGTCCTGTCTGACATGGAGAGATGAGAGATTCCCCTAAACTCTGCAATGGAGGTTTTCCAGCAGCATGTGTTTTTATGAGGGGGTCTTCCTGGGGCAAGGCGCGGCCACACTTTGCAGCCTTATATACCTGTCATTTGACTGACAGATCAATTGACCAACTGGATGACTGGTCTCCAATCTCAGTAAGAGATATGTTATATGTGCAGCATGGTTAACCCCTTAAGGACTCAGCCATTTTACAGCTTAAGGCTCAGCCCCATTTTTTGGATTCTGACATGCGTCGCTTTATATGGTTATAACTTTTGAACACTGTAACTTATCTAAACAATTCTGAGATGTTTTTTTCCCCCCATGTTGTACTTCATTTTAGTGGTAAATTGTGGCTGATAAGTTTTGCGGTTATTTACAAAAAAAAAATAAGGAATTTTTTGAAAAATTTGCCATTTTCGAAATTCAAAATCATTGCGTTTTCAGGCAGATAGATTTACCACCTAAATAACTTGCTGAATATCATTTCCCATATGTCTACTTTACATTTTCATCATTTTTGAAATGTCTGGATAATTTATTTTGATGTCATATGGCTTACAAATCAAATATCGCTTTTCCGTATTTTCAGAATTTACTATTTTGTGGATAAATACTGTTTGAATGAAATTTTACATATTTAGCTTCAAAACCTCCTATATAACCAACCCATTTTCAAATCTTCACCCCTGAAGCTATCAGCAACAGCTTTTAGGAAGATTCTTAATCCCTTGAGATCTTCATAGTAATTTAATAAAAATGGAGGTGAAATTTAGAATAGTCAAATTTGTTCATTTAGCCCTAAAATGTACACATTTCCAAAAGATAAAAAGAGAAAACCCACCATACAATTTGTTCTATAATTTCTGCTGAGCACAGAGACCCCCTACATGTGGCCGTGACTTGTTTTATGGGCGCACGGTGAGGCGCAGTAGGGAAGGAGCGCCCTGCAGCTGCCAGGATTTTAGTTTCCTCATTGGCCCCTTTTGCAGGCTATAACATTTTCACTTTTTCATTCTTGGGGCCTTGTGTTGGTGTTTTCCAGTGTTACCATTTTGGGGTTGGTTTCCCCTATTGTTGAAAATTTAGGAACTTTTTTTGAGGGCAGGAGTAGAAAAGCATCAATTCTGTACTGGATTTTTCACTTTTTTTCTTTTTGAAAATATATATATATAACTGTATAGCCTAATAATAATGTTATCTTTATTTTACGGGTCGATACGATTACGTGGATACCAGACATGAATATTTTTCCTTACGTTTTACTAAATTTGTCAAATACAACCCTAATGTGGGGCTACGGAGCTGGTTGATGGCTTGTTTTCTTCAGGACATGTTGTACTTTGCACCAGTATCATTCTGGAGTACATGTTTTTTTGATCACTTTTTTTAGCATTTTTTGTGGGATTGAATAGGTAAAAATCATAATTTTTGGAGGGTTTTTAACAGCTTTTTTACGGCGTTTATCGTGCGGGTTCAATAATTATTTACTGTTAATCTACGGGTTGTTACGGACATGGTGATACTATATATGTGGGGTTTGTGTTATGATTTAGAATTTTTTGAGTTATATGTCTCTTTTTTGGGGCTTTTGGGCATTTTTATTGAATAACTTTTTTTTTTTTTTACTTTTTCACTTCTTCCACCATGAGACATGAACAAGCAATCTGATGTATTGCAGGTTATTAGCAGTGTCAGCCTATGCACTTGCATAGGCTGGCACTGTGCCAGTAAGAGGACGTCATAGACGCCATCTTACCCGCAGTTCGTGCAGGCAAAACTGGGGTCCAGATCGGACCCCAGTGATGCCACAGCAATGATTGGCGTCCCCCGAAAACGGTTCGGGGGGGGGGGCGATCCTGGGGGAAAGACCCCCCAAAAGGATGTTAGATGCCGCGGTCGCGCTGATCGCGGCATTTAACGGGTTAAGCACCTGCAATCGGAGCCCACTGCGATCGCGGGTGTTACACTGGGGTGCCGGCTATATGTTACAGCCGGAACCCCGTGTTTGCCGATGCCGATTCGGCTCATGTTCTATTGCAAACAAATCCAACAAATCCTCTAAAGGAACAGGCAGTGGCTGAAATGTTGCTAAAGCAACAAAGGACATCAACAGGCAATAGCTGCCATTGTCATCAGGCAGTCAATCCAGCAGTTATGATGTGGTAAACTGAGCCAACAATCCACATCAAGTAACATCTGAGACGTGCAGCCAGGAATCGGTGGGTTCCTCAAACACCACAATCACTTGGCTTTGTGTAGAAAATAAAAGCTCCGGGCCCTCATCTGAGCACAAATTCAGCTCTTTCCTATGTTGCTCCTTCTTCTAAACAATTCATGGCCGTCACCAACTCTTGAATGGATTGAGGACAGTTAGCAGGTTGCCCCGCATTTGAAGGAAAGGTCTGCTGTGTCCACTTTTAGGGCTTAAGCTGGAGACAGTCATGTCTATAATACTGCATCCTATGTATAAGAATGTCACTACTATAAAACTTCTCCTATGAATAGGACTATAACTACAGCACAATCACCCTTTTCAACAATCCGCTGACTGCAGATGGATCTGTTTGATATTTCTAGACAAAAAAGGATAACGTGGGGGATTTCTTTTTTCTCATTTTTAACTGAATCTACATCTCTTAATAGAGTCTTTGTCATGCACAGGGGTGTGGGAAGAGTCCCTTGTGGGAAGAGTCTGTGGACTCCCTGAACCACCGCAGGGCATGATGGTACTGGCCACAACCTAGGAGCAGAGTCTAAGTGGACCCCTAGTCTTCGCCAGAGCCGCCGCAAAGCGGTATTGTCTTGCTGCAGTGGGCAGCCACCAGTTAGCTCCATGGGTGCAACTAGGCCACAGTGGCAGCCAAGGTAGGGACACAGGGAAGACCTCAGGATGGCAGGACCTCAGGATGGCCACCGGGATACAGGACCACTAGAGGAACACAGGACCACCACAGGAACAAAGGACCTCCACAGGAACACAGGACCGTCACAGGAGTACAGGACCGCCAGAGGAGTACAGGACAGCCACAGGAACACAGGAATGCCACAGGAACAGAGGAATGCCACAGGAACACAGGAATACAGGAATACCATAGGAACACAGGAATGCCACAGGGACACAGGAACGCCACAGGAACACAAGAGCACGGGAATACCACAGGAACACGGGAAACACAGAGGCGTCTGGAAACGCAAAGTAACACGGAGGCATTTGAAAATGCTCAGGAAACACGGAGGGCTTTCTCTTCAGTGGAAGGACTAGAAGATCCAGCAGGAGATGCTGGGAGCCGCCGGGCTATATAGGAGTCCGGAAATGCCAGCGTCAATTAGGAGTACACTGGCCCTTTAAATCTTGAAGGAGTAGGCAAGCGTGCTCCCTAGCAGCGGGAGCTTGCGGCCTAGCCAGGAAGCACACCTGCGGCCTGGACGGGACCACGACAGAGCCATCAGGAGCTGGGAGATCATAAAGGTGCCTCTTACAATGAAGAGTGTACAGTTATACATACATGGTAAAAATACTGTCAGTGAATAGCGTGCAGTAATACCTAGATCATAAAAGTGCTGTTTTTGAAAAGTGTGCACTAATATCTTGTAGGGTTCCTTAATTTACTAAAGGAAGTTTTCTCTGAAATACTGCTTGTACCACGTGCCACACCAGAAAGGCAACAGGAGATTAGGGAGGTAAATAAGTGTCTCAAAAGTTTCTGAAGGAAGGAGGGGTTTGGGTTCATGGAGAACTGGGCTGAATTTGCTGTCATTTTTCACTCCCCACCTCGCGCCGTTTTCTTGTGGGCTTGGATTTTACAGCTTTCACTGAGCACCCCAAATCACATGTCTATTTTATTCTTTGGTTGGTACGATCACGAGAATACTAAATTTGTATAGGTTTTATAATGTTTTCATACATTTAAAAAAATTAAAACCTTCTGTACAAAAAAAAAAAATCTTCATTTTGCCACGTTCTGGGCTTTTGATCACTTTTTATATAATTTTTTATATTTTTCAAAATGGCAAAAAAAGTGGCATTTTCAACTTTTTTTTTTCAAATTTCCATTACGGGGTTAAACTCCAGTAAAAATTGCTTATATATTTTGATAGATTGGACATTTTGGGACGCGATGATACCTAATGTGTAAATGATTTTTTCTGTTTACCAGTTCTAGGGAAAGGGGGGTGATTTAAACTTTTACTTTTTTTTTACAATTTTTTCATATTTTTAAAAAATTTTTAAAACTTATTTTTTACCATTATTTTAGAACCTCCAGGGTAATTTAACCCTGCAGGGTCCGATTGTTAATACTATATATTGCAATACTACTGCATTGCAGTATATACCAATATTACAATGATTTCTAATAGCCTCCCCTCGGCTGGCTATTAGAAATCATTGCACATGGCACACCTATGATTCTCAATGAGACTGCAAGGCTGCCATAGCAACCGATTGCATTTAACAGTAAGTTAGGTTCCGTGGTCGAGTTCGACCGCGGCACTTAACTGGTTTACTGATGCGATCGGTGCCAGCACCGACGGCGGCAGTAACAGGCAGCTGTCAGCTGTATTATACCGCCATCACCTGCTGTGTATGGAGAAAGCTCAGCCCGTGAGCTCTCTCCATACACCCATCGCGGCACAAGGACAATATAGTTCATCCTCGGTCGCTAACGTTAAAGTGTAACCGTCATTCTGAGCAAAAAAAAAAAACTAAAAAACATAATTCTGCTCCAGGTGTCCCTTGGGATCAATCCTCAAAGTTTTTAGCCTCTCGATCCTCATTTAGTACCTCTTTTGGCACATAGCAACCATGATTTCCAGCTCTCAAAATAACTACAATCAGCAAGATGGAGGGGCGGGGCCTGTCACCTCATCACAAGGGTGCGCTGCTGACCAATGAGACCATATCTATCTATCTATCTATCATTTATCTATCTCTCATTTATCTATCTATCTCATATCTATCTATGTATCTACATATCTTTCTAAAACTTCAGCTCAGCACATGTATCTATCTATCTATCTATCCCATCAGCACAGTACATGAGGGCACAGCTTGCAGACTTGGAGAGTCTCTCCTGCCTTCTGTCAGGTGATGGGGGGGGGGGGCTGCAGTTTCTGTCTGTGTGGATTATGTGCTTATACACAAGTGTAGGGAAATCTGAGGGAGAGATGAGAATGTATGTGTTTAGTCACTACATTAGTTAGGGCTTCTCCCTGCACATGACTGCTGGAGCAGTGAGACATGAGGTAATCAGCTGATTGCAGGGAGAGAAATGGGGGCGTGTCTCCTGCTCTGTAGTCTCTGCTCCTTTCTGAAGACGGGATGTGCGTAGCAACAGATATCTGTGAGAGATTACTGACATCTAGGGGAAGTCTACAGAATACAAGAGAAAGGAGCAAGATTCGGGTAACTAATCCAATGGCAAAAGAGCTTAAAATTACCTGCCCTACAATATATCAAAAGTTTTTTGAAATGACGTTTACACTTTAAACTAGAGACTTTGGGAAAGGGAAACTACATTTATGTAGGTACATGGGAGAGGTAAGGGGGTGGAATAAGATTGGGGAATAAGAACCAAAGGAAAAGGGAAAACCATATAAAGTGTAAGTACACTAATGCTAGAAGCCTCATAACATGCTTGATAATGCCTTTACGGAAAAGGTGAAACGTTGCTATTTAATGGTGGAATAAAACCCATTTTTCTTTATCTTGGAGTGCTGCTTCATCGTGTGCTACTAGTTAAGCGCGGTTTATGTCAGAACCCCTATGAAGACCCGAAGCCACCAAGCCTTCAGTCACGGTGCTGCTCTACACTGCTTTCTAGACAAAACAATATATATATATACTCACCGGCCACTTTATTAGGTACACCATGCTAGTAACGGGTTGGACCCCCTTTTGCCTTCAGAACTGCCTCAATTCTTCGGGGCATAGATTCACCAAGGTGCTGGAAGCATTCCTCAGAGATTTTGGTCCATATTGACATGATGGCATCACACAGTTGCCACAGATTTGTCGGCTGCACATCCATGATGCGAATCTCCCGTTCCACCACATCCCAAAGATGCTCTATTGGATTGAGATCTGGTGACTGTGGAGGCCATTTGAGTACAGTGAACTCATTGTCATGTTCAAGAAACCAGTCTGAGATGATTCCAGCTTTATGACATGGCGCATTATCCTGCTGAAAGTAGCCATCAGATGTTGGGTACACTGTGGTCATAAAGGGATGGACATGGTCAGCAACAATACTCAGGTAGGCTGTGGCGTTGCAACGATGTTCAATTGGTAACAAGGGGCCCAAAGAGTGCCAAGAAAATATTCCCCACACCATGACACCACCACCACCAGCCTGAACCGTTGCTACAAGGCAGGATGGATCCATGCTTTCATGTTGTTGATGCCAAATTCTGACCATACCATCCGAATGTCGCAGCAGAAATAGAGACTCATCAGACCAGGCAACGTTTTTCCAATCTTCTACTGTCCAATTTCGATGAGCTTGCAAATTGTAGCCTCAGTTTCCTGTTCTTAGCTGAAAGGAGTGGCACCTGGTGTGGTCTTCTGCTGCTGTAGCCCATCTGCCTCAAAGTTCGACGTACTGTGCGTTCAGAGATGCTCTTCTGCCTACCTTGGTTGTAACGGGTGGCGATTTGAGTCACTGTTGCCTTTCTTTCAGCTCGAACCAGTCTGCCCATTCTGCTCTCTGACCTCTGGCATCAACAAGGCATTTCCGCCCACCGAACTGCCGCTCACTGGATGTTTTTTCTTTTTCGGACCATTTTCTGTAAACCCTAGAGATGGTTGTGCGTGAAAATCCCAGTAGATCAGCAGTTTCTGAAATACACAGACCAGCCCTTTTGGCACCAACAACCATGCCACGTTCAAAGGCACTCAAATCACCTTTCTTCCCCATACTGGTGCTCGGTTTGAACTGCAGGAGATTGTCTTGACCATGTCTACATGCCTAAGTGCACTGAGTTTCCGCCATGTGATTGGCTGATTAGAAATTAAGTGTTAACGAGCAGTTGGACAGGTGTACCTAATAAAGTGGCCGGTGAGTGTATATATTACAGTTGTAATACTACAAGTACAATCTATTCCTTTATTTTGTGCTGAACTAATGGATAAAATGGTTAGTCCTCACTTTCCTTTTATGCTCCTAATGTGATGGTAAAATAATTCCCCAAGGCAAAAGACAGGCTGTAGGAAACCTACCTTGGATCAGATACTGGGCCTTGGTTGTATTATAGTTTCTCAATGGGAAGACCAGACATGGCCTTTAAGCTATGCTCCCATTATTTATATCTCATCTTACAACACCACTAGAGCAATCTGAGACCCTAGTACATGTTTGCATTATTGTCCTGATCCCAGTTATATATTTGGCCTTGGACTGGGATGGACAAAACTCTATATCTGTCATATCGGTTATATAAGTTTAATGCTTTATATGACCCTTTGTTTTCTGGTCTAAAAAGTGGAGGCAAACCCTGTGAACATGGTTGCTGGAAGGATGTGAGTGATATGTGATAAGCTGAAGAACAAAACAAAACTTGTCATGTCCCCCCTTCCCCCTCCCCTCTTGCTGTATATTCTTATATTTCATCTCATCTCCTGTTCCAAAATTGTTCCCTGGCTGGACAGTGTAGCAGTTGACCACTTGTCTGGAACAGGTAGTACTGTAAAGTATTCAGTTACAGTTCTTTTGAGATAGGTAGAACTGCAAAATATTTACTGGCAGCACCTTTATATATAGATAGCAATGCACTGACAGTGCTGTTGTAATATAGGTAGTGCTCTAAAATATTTACTGATGCGCCTTTAAGATACAGGTAGTACTTCAAAGTATTCACTGACAGCACCTTAAACATACAGTTAGCACTAGTATTCACTGGCAACGCCTTTATCATATCGGTAGCTATGCAAAGTTTTCACTGAGAGTGCCTTTATCATATACTTAGCACTAGTAATCACTGACACCTTTATCATATAGGTAGCACTGCAAATTATTCACTGAGAGTGCTTTTAATTATAATAATAATAATTTTCTATATTTATACAGCACCATCAGGTTTCATAGGTTTCATTTACAGATTGCGGGGAACATATACAAATAAAATAAGACATTACAGAGTAACAACAGTCATATGAGACAGTAGGATTGAGGGCCCTGCTTTCAAGAACTTACAGTCTATGATGATGAGGGGGTGACAAAAAGAGCTTGTATAATGGTCCAGCCAAATATTTTTATTTATTTTTATTATTTTTTGTAAATAAGGGAATGTAATAAAAATAATTTAATAAAAATAAATAAGTTCTGCTGCTTGAACCAGCCACCAGCCGCCATCTTATATACAAAGTCCATGGCACTGTGTATATAGGAGCACTTCCTGGATAACAGACAGGGGAGTACCCGGAATTGGTTAATTAAGAGTTAAAGTTGCATGCAGTTAGTGGGTCTGATTGGCCTGACTAAATAAATGGGTTCTTAAAGCATGTTTGAAGCTTTTGGGGTTGTGTATTAGTCTGATAGAGTGGGTAGGGCATTCCAGAGAAATGTTGCAGCTCTGGAGAAGTCCTGGAGACGTGTGTGGGAAGTTCAAATTAAGGAAGAGGATAAACTAAGATCACTGGTAGATTGAAGAGCATGGGTTGGACGAAAAAGGAGAGGTAGGGGGGTGCAGTGTTATGAAGAGCTTTGTGGATGAGGGTTATTAATTAAAACTGTATTCGGGAGGAGAGAGGCAGCCAGTGCAGTGACTGGCACAAACTGAAAGCACTTGTGTAGTGTTTGGCCTGAAAGACAAGCCTGGCTGCTGCATTGAGAATTGTTGTAGAGCAGAGAGTAGTAGGGAGTTACAGCAGTCTAGACAAGAGCGAATCAGAGCAACGATTAGTATTTAAGTGTTTTCATTTGTCAGAAATGGGCAGTAATATTACATGCAGTAGTATATAGCTGGGTATAATCAGCATAGAGATGATACTTGAAATCTGCTGATGGTTTGTCCAATGGGGGCAGTATAGAGGGAAATGAGAAGAGGACCTAGGACTGAGCCCTGAGGAACCCCAACAGCGAGAGGAAGAGGAGAAGAGAGAGATCCAGAGAAGGAGCCCCTGAAGGTGCGGCCAGAGAGATAGGAGGTAAACCAAGAGAGTGCAGTGTCCTTCACGCCAATTGAGCGAAGCATCCTGAGCAGGAACTGGTGGTCCACAGTGTCAAACGCTGACGAGAGATCCAGAAGAACGAGGAGAGAATAGTGTCTTTTGGATTTAGCAGTGAGGAGATAATTAGAGACTTTAGAAAGAGCAGTTTCAGTGAAATGCATAAAGCAGAAATCGGATTTTCGGGGCTCAAGGAGGGAGTTAGCTGAGAGATAGTGGGTTAGTCGAGAAAAGACCAGGCGATCTTGGAGTTTGGAGATGAAAGGGAGATTAGAGACTGGTCGGTAGTTAGTAGCACTAGATGGGTCCAAGGAAGCTTTCTTTAGTAATGGGGTGACAACAGCATATAGGTAGCACTGCAAAGTATTCACTGAGAGTGCCTTTATCATATAGTTAGCATTAATATTCACTGACAACACCCTTTATTATATAGGTATCACTGCAAAGTATTCTCTGAGAGTGACTTTAGGATGTTTCTGGGGCTGATCTATTCCTAATATCCCCAAGCCTGGTATCTCCATGTATTGTTGTATGATACACTATAAGCTGTAAGTCTATGGGTCACATTTACTAAGGGCCAAGGGCCAGTTTTCTGTCAGACTTTGCACGTTCTTTCTAGTGGAAACTGCTTGCACAGGTATTTAGGAAATGTCTGCACATCATTTGTGTCACAAACAAGCGTTTTTGTCGCAGCTACATTATTCTTCTGCCCTAAAGGGGCTGTTCCGGTGCTCAGTCATACCGTAAACAACATTTTACATGCAAAGTCTGACAGAAATGTGTTGTATGGCCTATGTTAAAGGTGCGCCAAAAATAGTGCGGAGCTGTGCAGGGGGTGCCAGATTCATGAAGAATGGGCACCGCAAATCCTGAATCTGGTGTACCCTTCACACTACACAGGCAAACTAAATGTGCTCCAATGTAGTAAAGTAGTAAATGTGCCCCAATGAGTAGCCCAATGCAAATCTCCAGATTTCCCTAAAAAGGGCAATTAGTCCCACTCGTCCTTTATAACAGCATCCTCCTCTTAACACCTTAGTGACCCCGCTCTTATTCTGCAAACTTGTATGTCCAGCCCCACCAATCGCTGGCATGCCTACAAATGACTGGGTCCATGGGTGCTGAACTTGCCAAATTTGATACAGACGTGAAGAATTGGAGTTTGTGTCTGCTCATTACTAAACACAACATATTTATACCATTATGTGGTTTCCCAGCAGAAGTCTGGATAATATCAAAGCCATTCAATGTCATATTTCCAGCTGAAATACTATTTTATAAATACAACAGTTGTCATAAAAAAATGCCCTGTAAAACCTTTTGTTATAGAAAGTGCTAGAGTTAGAATATTCATTCATGCATAAATATTTAGAGTACTAATTAGGCACAATGAAATGTAATTACTGGAAAAAGCATGTGAGGGAAAGCAAATAGCATGAAATATGTAACAGAATAACAACTTTCTGTACACACATTTCAGCATAACACATTAAATGCTGAGCAAAATGTAGTTCTCAAAATTATATTTAAACACCATTTTAATTACATACTTAGTGTGGATATAAAGAGTGACATTTTATAACTGTGCAGAGTTAAACAAAGCAACTCATTTTAAAAACATCACCGCTCTCCCATAACTAGAGCTTGGAAATATTTTTTTTTCATTTTTGAATACTAATATTGCATATAAAATACAGGGCTTTACTTTTTACTTATAGACTTGTAAATTCAGCAGACACTAAACATTTTGCGATTAAAAATCTATACTGTAGGTTGAAATGCTTTGAAACATTGGCAGAGGTGGTTTTGATATTACATAATGAAAGCCTATCACTTCAACATTCTATCAGTTAATGATCAGTAGAAATCCACTCATTGTAAAAGCTACTGACTTTGTGAACAAAGGAGAAGTAAGCTGAAGAAGTGAGCTGCTTCCTTCTCTTTTAATTGTGCAGAGTGTTACTCTAACTGCCTTCTATAAAAAAAAAAAAAAAAAAAAGCCTTGTTTGAATAGACCTGGTCATTTGGCTGTACAGGTAAATCCCAAGCCATATGACAGGATTGCTGGTTCCAGAAGTGAGAACTCCACCAGTTCCATCCAGTGTAATGGCATTGGAAAATCTCCTTTAGGCCAGGGACTAGTAGTGGTAGTGAAGTGTGAGATTTTTAGTGATACTGACCACAGTAGCAACTGTCTAGAGGTATATAATTCCTGATGGAGATTCTAGCTATCATTTGGTTGCAAGGATGGGGATGATAGTGTTTAACGTTTGCTCTTTGTAGGTTGAATTTTGCAAGTACAGTTTAGAATAAATTACTTTATACTTCAATGATTTTTTCACAGTGTACGGATGTGATTTGTATAATTTTGTCAATTATGACAAATTTTGACTTTCCACAATCTGTTCTTATTATGATACTAATAGCACAATATATTTCAAAAATAGTTTTTTCCTTTGTAGCTTTACTATCATTTTTAATAAGTTGAATTTGTTTGTCAGAAAATATATATTAAGGATTAACAATGGCAGGTGTGTGTAATCCCTATTACAGGGATTGCCTGTGCAACATCCTGGCCAATGCAAGGCAGAGGAATTGTTGCGAATAAGCCCCTTATATGTGTGTTCCCCTAATAGAAAGTCTGATCAGCTCCTCTGCAGGGCACTACACATATAATTAGGTAATTGTACAGCGGTAGATTCTGCCTGGATAGGCAAGGGTTAAATGTTATTTGTTGTTATCATCCAATGATATGCCTCAATGCACTTAATTGTGGACTGGAGTGTGATTGGAGGAGGAGACCACCTGACCAGGGATTAACTAAACCCTTAGTCAGGGGAGGAGGGGGAGTTCCAGAAACTTCTGAAGAGAGCAGATCTCTTAGCATCCAGCTTCTGACTGAGAAGCCCCACCTTGGGTCAAGAAGAACCGGACCACCAAGATGGTCCGTTAATTCGACCTCCAGCAGGGTTACGGCTTCGCCACCCAGGACTACACCGGACGGGTGGTCTGTATTCCCCGCCGGTCTGTCAAGAGGCCTGAATTGCTGGAGCGGCTTCACGACTTGAAGCAAGGGGAGTATATCGAATTCTCCCTACAGGAAGGACCCTCGGACCTTGGGTAGCTGGTGTCATCCGGATCCAAGATCCAGAGGAGGACTGCTACCAGTCCTGTGAGGATCTCTTCGAGGATGATGAGTGGCCAGAGTCTCCAACTTCTTCCTTTTCACCTGCGGTGAGTCCAAGTCTGTGACCCATGTTAATGCTATGTCCACGGTCATCGTGAGTACAGGTCCCATTGCCTTCCACGGGCCGGGCATGGTCCAGCGGAACACCCCCACCACCTCTACCGCAGGGAGCACTGCTGGTTCCCGCGGGTCATCCGTGGCAGAGGATGGCCCGGCTGATGAGCCTTATCCGGAGCCTCCAAGGAGAGCATCACCTCAACCTGCCACCTACCAGTGGGGTGATGACCCGGCCCCAGAAGAGTTGGAGCTGGAGGGAGCTGTGGAGCTGCCGCAGGTTCCTATTTATTTTTTCCTGGACCCTTACACGGTCCTCCATGGTCCATGGAGCAGCCGATACCCCGGAGGACAGCGCCCCTCCCCCTGAATGTCAGGAGGACGCTGTGGAGCCTGCAGTTCCTGAAACTGCCACCGGGTGTCCCCAGCCGGCTTCTATTCTTGATGACTCTGCACAGGATCCCATTCTGATCCCGGATTCTGTTCTTGCTGGAACCAGAGAAGATACTAAGTAACCCCTGATGGGCTGTAGCCCTAACAGGTAACTTTCGGTACATTGTGTATATATGACATTTTTCTGCTACTCCCAGTTGGGTTGAGCACCCATATACCTTATAGAGCCAGAGGATATCCTGAGACTCTTTCTCCTATTTATTATACAGTCAAGAGACTTTCTTTGAACTGATCAACATTGTTATATGCTATGTTAGCACCAACCTCTGCTGACGTAGAGACAGCAGAGGTCTGCTGACGTAGAGACATCCACAAAGGATTCTGTCTCTCCACGGAAGAGGAGACCCTTTGTTTATCTGCACTTTTCCCCACATCAAGGGCTGCGCCCAGAATATGGACTTTGTTTTAAAAGCCCTGTGAGAGACTTTTAGCCAACTACTACAAAAGGAAAAGTTGCTGTTGACCTTGTGCTGCACTTAATGTCTTCATTTGCAGGAATTGACATTCTGTTTGCCTTTGCTATGCTTTTTCTCCACAAGAAAATTGACATTTTGCCAGGTGTTTTCTATGCTACCTTAGTAGCTATCTCATGTAACGTTTGTAACGTTAAGAGTTCAAGTAATTTACCCATTGGGCTGGTTGAAGCCAATGTGTGTTTGAAATATGTTTGCACAACTGTCAATGCCATTTATTGTCAGTAAGTTTGCACTTAACCATTTCATAGGCTTTGCAGGATTGTAGCAAGACTGTGTTGGTCCGTCTTTATATGTAAATCCTGACCGCTGGCTTACACCTCAAACCGAAGCTTCGTAAGTTATGGTAGTCTGTAAACCACGGGTCTTTAGGGGACCGGGGGTGCTCAACTAGAAGCACCTAGCTGCCATACATTAAGGGTAAGACCGTCAGACGGCAGGTTAAAAGTGTACTGTATGTATTGCATGTACCTAAATGTATTACTATTTGTCGCCAAGGAAGAATATTTTTCAAACAAATAGTCAGGCCTTGGTGCAAGGAGTGGATTACAGGACATGACACTATACCTTTCCCTACTACACAGTTGGTTTAAGGGCGTTAGCTACCAACTGTCATATTCTGTGTATTTCTGTACTTAGTCCAACAACAACCCAGGTGCCTGTCTCCAGGACCATGGGCGGTTTGTCCCCTACACTGCACATAGCCAGCACTTCTAAGTGAGTGTGCCTTATACCATCTACACCCCTACACCCCCACCTTACACCCCCTACCAGCTGTTACACACCTGGACCCTCTGGAGGCCATCTGCTGCTGGCGAGCATTGGTTCTCTTTTCCCACATCTGGTCCAATAGTCAAGCCGTGGGCGGCTCTTTCAATTGCCCTGGGGGTATGCAACATCCCTGCCAATGCAAGGCAGAGGAGTTGTTGCAAATAAGCCCCTTATATGTGTGTTCCCCTAATAGAGAGTCTGATCAGCTCCTCTGCAGGACACTTCACATATAATTAGGTAATTGTACAGCGGTAGATTCTGCCGGGATAGGCAAGGGTTAAATGTTATTTGTTGTTATCATCCAATGATATGCCTCAATGCACTTAATTGTGAACTGGAGTGTGATTGGAGGAGGAGACCACCTGACCAGGGATTAACTAAACCCTTAGTCAGGGGAGGAGGGGGAGTTCCAGAAGCTTCTGAAGAGAGCAGATCTCTTAGCATCCAGCTTCTGACTGAGAAGCACCACCTCAGAGCTTGTGCTCTGATCAAAGACCTCCTAGGCCACAGCAGCTCCATAGAGTGTCAGTCCACCTTTAGTGCTAACATGGAACCATTCCAGGATAAAGCTGAAGCTTCCTACATTGGACACAGCTCCATTCCAGCCTGCCCCTGCATCCAGGCTGGTGAACAGACTCCCGTGGTTCCTTCTCCGGGAGCTCTCCCAGTATCCTACCTCTGTAAGGAATCGTTCGGCACATTGCTTGCTGTCACTGTTGGTTCAAATAAAGAACTGTAAGTTATTTTTGTACAATGTTGCCTCTGGCTGGTCCCTGCTACGGCTGTAACACCAAGGGAGCATCATCCATCAAACACTACAGACTCTAAGGGCTGCCCCAGGGAGAATCAGTACCACAACCTCTCCCTCTATATCATTTCTTGCATACACCACCTGCTGGAGACCTGCCAGGCTGTGGGACAGCCCTCCGGTCCACATACCAAGCACCGTGCCACTAGCGTGCCTAGGCCGCGACCGCCAGCCACTCCGGTATTTTGGGCCCCGGCTGTCTCCAGGCCCCAAGAAAAGGCTAGGCCCTGGTGGGGGATGTTGCACCTGTAATAGCAATTTCAGTATGCAATCCATCAACCTGGAGTACTAGTACTTGTAACATTGACACAACTACAATAACATGACAAGCATGATGTAACACATATGATACTTCATATATACAACAAGATGCTTTTTATGATCATATCTTTAAAAAAAATTCACAAATGAACAAAAAGATATGGGTGGTGCTGTCCCCTTTAAATCCCTTCATAAAACCAATCAACTAAAATTTAAGGAGATGGTCCTTCAGAAATGTATTTATAAATATTCTCAGCTCCTCCTGCTCTATAACATACTGTCTGCAGATCGGACACAATTTACGTTCTACTCAGCTCCCCCTACTACATAACATGTTTCTTTCAGATTGGACACTGTTTACAGTCTACTCAGCTATCCCTGTTATATAACATGCTGAATGTAGATAAAATAGCATTTACAGGCTGCTCAGCTCTAGCACCGCTATGATATGCTGCAGTATGCATATATTTGCAGGGTGACAATTTTCATTTAAATGAACATGCAATCCTTCACCTTTAGCCTGGGTGTTGTAATAATCTAAAAACAATGTTCATAGTGGAACATAACAGCCCCCATTTATTATATCGTTTGCGCCAGATTTCTGTCTGACTTTGCATTAGAAAGAATGTTCAAACTGCTTGCACATTTATTTATAAAGTGTCTGCGGCTGTACTGTGTCTGACAATATAGCAAATTGTACACCTAAAGGGCGTGTTAATGCCTCAATGGAGTTTGTGCCACATTTATTACTGAAGTGCACCACAATTCTCTCAGTTCTGCATCATTGAAAACAGTGCAGCAAAAAAATGGTTGGTTGGAGCACACTTCCCGGGCAGTGCAGCAGGCACCATATTAATGATGATGAATCTGGCGCACTCTGCAGGATGATGCCACCCCTAGATTAAGGTATAACCAAAACTTGCAATCTGGCACACTAAGAAGAATTTGTGCCACTATTGTGTTCCACTTGACCCTTTTGTGGCGCAGCTACGCTAGCCACCATGCAACAAAAATTAGGGCGCTAAGTCGGACCGTGCGCCATATTTAACATGCAAAGTCTGTCGCATGCCCTATTTTAAAGATGCACCACAAAATAGTTGGTGACTTCTGTTGGGCCAGTGCAGGGAAGCGACCGATTCATAATTTCTGGTGCATGTTCTTAATGAATCGGTCGCACCCAGCATTATACACAAGCAGAGCACTTTTAGTGCAGTTTCCCACATTCTTAGTTAATGTGCCCCACTGTCTTTACCATTCTTATGGATAGTATTTCAGCTCAGATGATGATGTTGTACCGTAAGTTTGATCACAACCATATACAAAGTAGGTCCTGAGAGGATGATGCTACCCCTAGTTTAAGGTACAACCAAAATTTGCAATAGGTCTTTATGTGCAATCTGGCATTGTCTTTCTGAAGGTATCCATATGAGTATCTGTTTTATTATTGGTGGTCAATGAGTACCTAGGTCTGAGATAGTATCATGGATAGTATTTTTTTTACGTGTATAAATAAGCACATGTATGAATAAAACATCGGCCAGTCAATAACATGGAACTACGGACTCTTAAAATATGAAATACAACATTTCCAATATTGGTTGAATCCATTTTGTTTTACTAAATCTAGGCAGTATGCATGTCTGACACAGCTATTCTATTTATGTCTTTAAGCTGTCTGCTTCTTTGGAATTCATAGTTCTCCACAGCACATACTGTGGTATCCGTTGTTTTGTAATTGATTTCTGAGTGCCGTTAAGATCAAATACATTCCCCTGAACTTTCCTGCTGTGTCAGTATCCCTTCTACAAGCTGAACAATAATGAAGGTGGTATTTTGTGTTACTGTGACCTAGTCTTGAAGGAACAGAACCCTTATTTTCTATAAACATAGAATACCACAGCATGTTATTTAAAATAAAATGTGTATTTTATTATGTGTCTTCTGTAGTACAGAATCCACAGAGAAATCTTAACTTCACTGAATTATTTGTTTACTGCTTTTTGAGTTCATTGCAAAAGATTCCGAATTGAAGGCAAATTACTGAAAACATGTACATTTTTTTTCTCCTACAAGCTACAATAATTTTTTACCTGGACAAAACCAGAAGTGGCTAGGTTTAAGGGCCTTCAGACACTTTTAGATTTTTTAACTAGTGATGGATCCAGATTAGAGATGAGCGAGTATACTCGTCCGCGTATACTGCTCGGTCGAGTATTAGCATACTCGGACCGGCTCGTTACTCGGACAAGTATCTCGGCTGCTCGAAACCGAGCATTAAATTAAAAAAATTAAGTGAAGAAAAGTATTTTTATTGCAAAACAAAATATTCCACATGATTCCAGATGTTTTAATTGTTAGAATACATTTAAAAAACACTATTCTTCACTTTCCAGGTGTTCACGCTTGTCTCCCGCTAAGTTGGGAGATGTTCGGAACATCTGGAATGTGAAGAATAGTGTTCTTTCAATGTGTTCTGCAATGCTAAATGCTCCTGTGTTCACTGTTTTCACTTTTCTATTCTTCACATTGCAGGTGTTCGCGCGTGTCTTCCGATAATGCGCGCACATAAGCAATGTGGAGAATAGAATAAAAACATTAAAAACATGAACATTTAAGTGGATAACACATTCAAATAACACTATTCTTCACATTGCTGATGTGCGCGCACATCTCCGACATTATCGGAAGACACGCGCTAACATCTGCAAAGTGAAGAATAGAATAAAAACAGTTAAAACAGTGAACACAGGAGCATTTAATTGCAGAACACATTGACAGAACAGTATTCTTCACATCCAGATGTTCGGCGCACATCTCCTAACTTAGCGGAAGACACGCGCGTACACCTGTAAAGTGAAGAATAGTGTTATTTCAATGTATTCTAACAATTAAAACATCTGAAAACATGTGGAATATTTTATTATGCACTGTTATTTTAATGTTCTATTTTATTAAAAAAATGCTCGGGTCTCCAATTGACTTTAATGGGGTCGTTATTCGGTACGAGCACTCGAGCATCTGGAAAAGTTTGTACCGAATAACGTGCACCCGAGCATTTTAGTGCTCGCTCATCTCTAATCCAGATCCACCCAGGCACTCTGAAGAAGGATACCACCCCTAGATTAAGGTACAACCAAAACTTGCAATCTGGCATCGTCTTTCTGAAGGTATCCATATGAACGTATCCAAATGAGTCAGATTTTCAAGTTCATTGCAAAGGATTCCGAATTGAAGGTGAATTGCTGAAACCATGTAATTTTTTTTTTACTAACGAGAGGTGAGTAGTCTTAAGTAATCTCAGTTCCTAAATATCTGACCCATGAGGAGGCTATTGGAATGTCTGCAAAGCTAGAGGAAGGAACACTGGGGGTCATTTACTAAGGGCCCAATTCGCGTTTTCCCAACGTGTTACCAATATTTCGATTTGCGCCGATTTCCCCTGAATTGCCCCAGAGGTTTTGGCGCACAGCGATCAGCGCCGGCGTGCACGCGACGGAAATCCGGGGGGGTGGCCGAACGAAAACCCAACGGAAAAAAAAAAAAAAGCCACATTTAAAAAAAAAAAAGTCTTGTGGGAGGACGCGGCTTACCTTCATCGGTCTGGTGAAGATCAGTGCATCCGGGGATCTTCAGCGCAGCACCTAGTGGACGTCGGAGGAACGCCTTCGTGAATCCGGCCGGACCCGAATCCACCGCGAGAACACGCGTGGATCGTGAGTGGACGGGGTAAGTAAATCTGCCCACGTGTCCCAACTGTCACCTAAAGGCCTCTTTCACACTGCGTTGCAGATCATGTCAGAGGTCTGATCAGGTTTGTGATCAGGGTTTTGCAGTGAAAAACTGACATTTTTCATCAGAGTTCAATCAGTTTTCAGTCAGAGTTTGTGTTTTTCACTAACTTTTTTGGTGATTTCAATGCATTTGAATGCATTTTTCACACTCATATAATGCATGTGAAAAGGATTCAGGACTGTGGTACCTTTTCTAAGGCAATTGATCAGTGAAAAACAAATTGCATTGTACTTGCAATGTGTTTTTTAATGTGTTTTTAATGCATCCCATAGACTTGTATGGTGCATTTTTGACAAGTGTACCTGCAAAAGTAGAGCATGTTGAGATTTAAACGTGCGTTAAAAAAACATGTGTTAAAAAAAAACGGTCCTGTGTGCTCGAAAAATAAAGCAAGTCTGTAAACTACAGATTACAATAGAGATGAGGCGAACACACTCGTCCGAGCTTGATGCTCCTTCGAGCATTAGCGTACTCGAAACTGCTCGTTGTTCGGACGAGTATTTCGCCAGATACAGAGAAAAATGGCATCTCCCGCCGTTGTGATTTTTGGGGCCAGAAACAGAGCCAATCACAAGCCAGGAGACCTTTCACTCCACCCAGCATGAGGTGTGGTACCCTTACACATCGATAGCAGTGGTTGGCGGCCTGATCAGGTGAACTGGAATAGACTAGCCTCTGCCCGTGTGCTCACATCATTCTCTGTCTGGATGCCGGTTAGGAAGAGAGCTGCTGCTGGTCAGGGAACAGGCAGAAGCTAGTGGGGCTATAGGAGTAGTTGAGGCAGGAGTGATTCAAAAACGCCCAACCACCCTTCTTAGGGCTACAATAACGTTTATATATTTTATTTTGCTTGTGGCGGGCTTGCTGGCACTAGTAGTGCAGCTGTACATATTGTGAGGAATTTGGCAGGGAGACTTGCGACCGTTGTGTTTAGCTCTTAGTGACAACATATCCATCTCAACGAAGTGGACAATTTATTTTTGTTTTCCTCTCTGATTTACTTGATCTATTCCGTTTTGCGGTGTATTTAGGTAGAAAAGGACCTCGATAGTTATAGTTTATTTTGGTCATACCAAGTAATGGCAAAGCAGTGTGCTTCAGTGTAGGCTAGAAAATAGCCATAGGGAGAACCCCAACGCTTATTAGGCTAATAGCGTTATATTTTACTTTTTTTTTTGTTTGCTTGTTGCTGGCGCTCTGGCACTAGTAGTGCAGCTAGTGCCAATATGTGAGAATATTGCATGGAGACTTGCGACCTGTGTGTTTAGCTCTTAGTGACACACATATCCACCTCAAACACCAAAGGGACAATTTATTAGGGGTTTGATTTGAATTAGGCCACCGTCTGTGATTTTTTTTTTACGTTTATTTACTTTATATAACTCAAAGTCATCAGGCAGAGCACAAAAATCCAGTTGTGTGCTGTCAGTGTAGGTTAGAAACTAGCCATAGTATAGGATAGCATCGTTTATTTAAAAAAAAACACAAAAAAACAAAAAACAAAAAAAATTTACAGTTTACACTTTAATTTGGAAAATGTTAACCCGAGGGCTAGGGTAGAGGACGAGGGCGGTGGACGTGGGCGTCCAACTACTGCAGGGGTCAGAAGCCATGTCCAGACGGCGGGTGAGACACCACATGCTGATGAGGGAGCAGGGGAACGCCACAGAGCTACACTCCCAGGTCTCATCATGTATCAAGTTACTGTGGAATCAGTAACTCATTGAAGCTAGAGGAAGGAACACTGGGGGTCATTTACTAAGGGCCCAATTCACATTTTCCCGACGTGTTACCCGAATATTTCCGATTTGCGCCGATTTCCCCTGAATTGCCCCAGGGTTTTGGCGCACGCGATCAGCGCCGGCGTGCACGCGACGGAAATCGGGGGGCGTGGCCGAACGAAAACCCAACGGATGCCCCAGGGTTTTGGCGCACGCGATCAGCGCCGGCGTGCACGCGACGGAAATCGGGGGGCGTGGCCGAACGAAAACCCAACGGAAAAAACGCCACATTTAAAAAAAAAAAAGTCTTGTGGGACTCGCGCTTACCTTCACTCGGTGAAGATCAGTGCATTCCGGGGATCTTCAGCGCAGCACCTAGTGGACGTCGGAGGAACTGCCTTCGTGAATCCCGGCCGGACCCGAATCCACCGCAGAGAACACGCCGCTGGATCGTGAGTGGACCGGGTAAGTAAATCTGCCCCACTGTGTCCCAACTGCTCACTCTAAGGCCTCTTTCACACTTGCGTTGCAGATCATGTCAGAGTCTGATCAGGTTGGACGCGGGTTGGAGAGGCCCTGGCTTCCACGAACTTTGAAGCCCAAGGGGAGTAAGCGGGCTTCACGACTTGAACTTGACAGAACAAGGGGAAGTATATCGAAGAGTTAGTCAAGCGGGAGTTCAACGGGACGGTATATCGACATTTTCTCCCTACAGCGAAAGGGACCTACCTGGGTCCGGGTATGGCGATCTCGGCTTCTCTTTGTCCGATACGGTTGTACTGTCTGCTGTTTTTCTCTGCGTGTACTCTGGATCCAAGGATCTTCGGAGGAGGACACTGCCTCCCAGTAATAGTAGGTCCTCTCGTGAGCGGATATACCTGAGAGGGGAAGGATGAGGATCTTTGAGGACCCCCCCTTTTCCCCCCAGTGGACGACAGACCAAGGAGTCAATCAAACTTCTTCATTCTCCCCTGAGGTGAGATCCGGTTGTGGTGGAGTCCATGAAGAAGTTTGACGTCCAACACCAAATGAGTCCAAGTCTGTTGACCCTCGTTCCTGATATGTCCACACTATTTTTGGTTCATCCTGAGCTTACAAGGTTCCCATTGCCTTCACAGGGTCAGGGCATGGTACAGAGGAACACCACCCACACCTCTACAGCAGGCGGGAGCATGCTGATGGGTAAGCGGGTCATCGCTGGTTGTGGACAGAGGATGGCCCACGCGCTTTTGATGTGAGTCCTTTATACGGAGCCTACAAGGAGGAGCCTCCAAGGCGGAGCATCACCTCAACCCTGCCCACCCTACCAGTGGGGTGTGATGACCCGGCCCCAGAAGAATGTTGGACGCTGGAGGACGGTGGCAGCGGCCCGCAATGGTTACTATTCATTTTTTCCGTGGGACCCTACACGGTATCCCTCCATCGGTCCAATGGAGCAGACGATTACAAGGCGCTGAGGACAGAGCTTCCCTCCTGGATGACCAATGTTCAGGAAGAGGAGGCTTGGAGCCTGCCCAGTTCTGAAACTGCACCGGCGTTTGTCCCAGCCGGCCTTTATTCTGATGACCTGCACAGGCACCCTTCGCTCCGGAGGATTTTCGTTCTTGGCTGGAACCCGAGAAGAACACGATTACTAAGTAACCCATGAGGGCGTAGCACTAACGGTAACTTTCGTACTAAATTGCTTGTAATATGACATTCTCTGCTACCTCACGAGTTGGGTTGAGCACCCATATACCTTATTAGAGCCTAGCAGAGAGGATCCTGAGACTCTCTCTTTCTCCGCTTTAGTATACAGTCAAGAGACTTCTTTGAACTGATCATCATTTTATATGCTATGTTTTTTGAGCACCAACTGCTGACTAAGAGACAGCAGAGGTGCGCTCTGATGACGTAGAGCATCCCACAAGGCTATTATTTGTCTATCCACGGAACTCGAGGAGACCCTTGGGTTTATCTGCCATTTTTCCCCACATCAAGGGCTGCGCCATGAATATGAATGTGTTTGTAAAAAGCCCGTGATGGACTTTTAGCCAACGCATATTACAAATTGAAAAAGGAAAAAGTTGCTTCCATTTGTGAACTAATGTGCTGACAACCTTAATGTCTTCAATTTGAGGAATAGGACTCTATTGGACCATTCTCGTGTTTTGCCTTTGCTATGCTTTTTCTTCCACAAGAAAATGATCAATTTGCCGGTGTTTATATGCTACCTGCGTAGCAATATCTTCACTGTAACGTTATGGTAACGCTAGAAGCGCTCTCAAGTAATCTTACATCATTGGCGCTGGTTGACCTGAAGCCAACCAGGGGTATTTGGTTGAAATAAGGTCCTTCTTTGCACAACGAAGTCAATGCAATTTCAATTTAGAGTGTCAGTGTTGGCACTTAACATGTTCATCAAGTTGAAGGATCCCCGTGGCTTTACGCGGAGGGAACTCGGTTGGTGTGTTGGAGACCCCGTCTTTATATGTAATTCTCTTTTTAATCCTGATCCGCTGGCTAAAACCTTTCACAGAAGCTTCGTAAGTTATGGTTCCTCGCTGTAAACACGGGATCTTTAGGGTGACGGGGAAGGTGAGATCCAGAAGGCTGACCTTCGTCTGGTGCTTCAACTAAAGCACTAGCGCCAT
This sequence comes from Engystomops pustulosus, assembly GCA_019512145.1. Lineage (NCBI taxonomy): Eukaryota > Metazoa > Chordata > Amphibia > Anura > Leptodactylidae > Engystomops > Engystomops pustulosus. Next base: position 47,133,194 of record CM033649.1, read on the forward strand.
AATAAGGGTAAGACGTCAGACCGAAGGTTTAAAAGTGTACTGTACTGTATCTGCATGTACCTAATCGTATCCATTACTATTTGTGTCGCAAACGGAAGAATATTTTTACAAACACCCTAGTCAGGCCTTGGCGGCAAGGAGGTGGCTACACGGCACACCTGAAACGTTTTCTCCCAAACCTTCCCTACACAACCAGTTGGCGCTTTAATGGTACAAGACAACCCCAGCAAGCGCGCGCCCGGGGGGCGTCCCTATCCCCGTAGGTTAGCGTAGCGCACAACTGTCATACTTGGCTCTGTGTGTAGTTCTGTAGCTATAGGATTCCAACAACCCCAAACATCAGCAGTGCCTGGTGAGCAGACCGATGAGGTCGCGGTTTTGTCCCTACACATGCACATAAGCCAGCACTTCTAAGTGAGTGTAGCTTATACCATCTACACCCCACCCCCCCACCTTACACCCCGTACAGTGTAACAAACATGGACCCTCGTTGGCGGCCATCTGCTGACTTGCGAGGCATTGGTTTCTCTTTCCCAAGAGAAATCAAGTATACCCCCACTAGGAGTGCCGACTTTGGCTAGGACCACACGTAAGTTCAAGGCAGCCGGGCGGCCGCCTCCTCTTCACAATGTGCACCTCGGGGGATTTTGGTATCAGTACAATGGCAAAACCCCCCGCAAGGGCCGGGGGCGGGTTTTAGTTGCCTGGCAGGTCCTTCTTATGCCGTTGTGTCACCGCCTGTAAGCACATCATCTCCTCAGGCCCATTTAGCCCCCCCTACGGGGGTCCATGCCCGCATTCGGGTGGGGGTGACATCATTACCCTCGTGACTGTATCAGTGCCTGCTCCCACCAAGGCGTGTATTAACCCCTCCTGTGCGCAGCGTACCTATGGTATGTACTTGCTCTAAATTGTCTACCTTTCATCGATAAGCGCGGTATGATAAGAAGCCATCGGCAAGGGGGTAGCGCGACTCTCGGTCACCGCGCGCAAGTGCCCCGCAGGGGTCGCGGGCCTCACTAAAGAACTATACACACGATCAAGGTTGATGAGAAACCTGTATTTTCCCTCCCCCTCCGCCCCACTCCCCCGCCGGACTTCCCCCCGCCCCTCCCCCGCTGTCGTGAGGGGGTGTCCTCATGGCCACGAGGCTTGAAGTCCGCTATGGGTTAGCCTGGTTCTACTGTCCTGCAACTCTATCGGGTGAACAGAGGAGAGGTATATATAGTGATGTCAATAATCGGCAGTCATTGGATTGCCTATTCATAATCGGATATCTCATCGCATTAGTTCATTTCGTATAACCCTAAGAGATTAGTAATTAGTACCATCTTGCTTTTGATTTTCTTTTTTTTTCGTTTGTACAAAACTGATTTACGGATGCCAACCCTTTCCCTCTTTTTCCCCCTCCCCCTCTACCCATTCGCTCTCCTCTTCCACCTTCCAGTGCTCCGTCTTTTCCATCTCTTGCATTCTGCACCTCCTTTTCCCCCCCCTGCACCCTCTCCCCGGCTTCCACCTTGCCCCTTTGCACCCCCTATACCTTATATTTGTTGGTCTAGCCCTACTGTAATTTGCTCCTCTCTCTGCATTCCACTTCCAGCCGTGGCGGTCTTCCATCCCTGTATCTCGCACATCAATCCAATGCCCAAGGCAGAGGAGTTGTTGCAATAAGCCCCTTATATGTGTGTTCCCCTAATAGAGAGTTGATCAGTCTCGTCATGCGACACTTCACATATAATTACGGAGGTAATTGTACAGCGGTGAGTTTCGCCGGCATAGCAAGGGTTAAATGTTATTTGTTTGTATCATCCAATGATATGCCTCAATGCACTTAATTGGAACTGGAGTGTGATTGGAGGAGGGAGACCACCTGACCGGGTATTAACTAAACCCTAGCAGGGGAGGAGGGGGAGTTCCAGAAGCATTCTGAAGAGAGCAGATTCTTAGCATCCAGGTTCTGACTGAGAAGCACACACCTCAGAGCTTGTGCCTGACCAAAGACCTCCTAGCCACAGCAGCTCATAGAGTGTAGTCCACCTTAGTGCTAACAGGAACCATTCCAGGATAAAGCTGAAGCTTCCTACATTGGACACAGCTCCATTCCAGCCTGCCCTGCATCCAGGCTGGTGAACAGACTCCCGTGGTTCCTCTCTCCGAGCTCTCACAGTATCCTACTCTGTAAGGAATCGTTCGGCACATTGCTTGCTGTCACTGTTGGTTCAAATAAGAACTGTAAGTTTTATTTTTTGTACAATGTGCCTCTGGCTGTCCCTGCTAGCGCTGTAACACCAAGGGGCACATCATCATCAAACACTACAGACTCTAAGGGCTGCCCCAGGGAGAATCAGTACCACAACCTCTCCTCTATATATTTCTGCATACACCACCTGCTGGAGACCTGCAGGCTGTGGGACAGCCCTCCGGTCACATACCAAGCACCGTGCACTAGCGTGCCTAGGCCGCGACCGCCAGCCACTCCGGTATTTTGGGCCCGGCTGTCTCCAGGCCCCAGAAAAGGCTAGGCCCCGGTGGGGGTGTTGCACCGTAATAGCAATTTCAGTATGCAATCCATAACCTGGAGTACTAGTACTTGTAACATTGCACAAACTACAATAACATGACAACATATGTAACACATATGAACTCTAACAAAAGATGTTTATGATATATCTTTAAAAATTACAAATGACAAAAGGGTGGTGCTGTCCCCTTTAATCCCTTCATAAAACCAATCAACTAAAATTTGGAGATGGTCCTTCAGAAATGTATTTATAAATATCTCAGCTCCTCTGCTCTATAACATACTGTCTGCAGATCGGACACATTTACGTTCTCTCAGCTCCCCCTATCATAACATGTTCTTTCAGATTGGACACTGTTACAGTCTAGCTCGTATCCCTGTTATATAACATGCTGATGTAGATAAAATAGCATTTACAGGCTGCTCAGCTCTAGCACCGCTATGATAGCTGCAGTATGCAATTATTTGCAGGGTGACAATTTTCATTTAAATGAACATGCAATCCTTCACCTTTAGCCTGGGGTGTTGAATAATCTAAAAACAATGTTCATAGTGGGAACATAACAGCCCCCATTTATATATCGTTGCGCCAGATTTCTTCTGACTTTGCATTAGAAAGAATGTTCAAACTGCTTGACATTTTTATAAAGGTCTGCGGCTGTGTACTGTGTCTGACAATATAGCAAATTGTACACCTAAAGGGCGTGTTAATGCCTCAATGGAGTTTGTGCCACATTTATTACTGAAGTGCACCACAATCTCTCAGTTCTCGCATCATTGAAAAACAGTGCAGCAAAAAATGGTTGGTTGGAGCACCACTTCCCGGGCAGTGCAGCAGGCACCATATAATGCTGATAATCTGGCGCACTCTGCAGGATATGCCACCCCTAGATTAAGGTATAACCAAAACTTGCAATCTGGCACACAGAAGAGAGTTTGTGCCACTATTGTGTTCCACTTGACCTTTTGTGGCGCAGCTGCGCTAGCACCATGCAACAAAAATTAGGGCGCTAAGTCGGACCGTGCGCCATATTTAACATGCAAAGTCTGTCGCATGCCCATTTTAAAGATGCACCACAAAAATAGTTGGTGACTTCTGTTGGGCCAGTGCAGGGAAGCGACCGATTCATAATTTTTGGTGCATGTTCTTAATGAATCGGTCGCACCCAGCATTATACACACAGCGAGACTTTTAGTGCAGTTTCCAATTTAGTAATGTGCCCCACTGTCTTTACCATTCTTATGATAGTATTTTCAGCTCAGATGATGGTTGTACGTAGTTTGATCACAACCATATACAAAGTAGGTCCTGAGAGATGATGCTACCCCCTAGATTAAGTACAACCAAAATTTGCAATAGGTCTTATGTGCAATTGGCATTGTCTTTCTGAAGGTATCATATGAGATCTGTTTATTATGGTGGTCATGAGTACCTAGGTCTGGATGTAGATCACTGGATAGTTTTTTCACGTGTGATAAATAAGCACATGATATGAATAAAACATCGGCGCAGCAGTCAATAACATGGAACTACGGACTCTTAAAATATGAAATACAACATTTCCAATATTGGTTGAATCCATTTTGTTTCTAAATCTAGGCAGTATGCCAGTGTCTCGACACAGCTATTCTATTTATGTCTTTAAGCTGTCTGCTTCTTTGGAATTCATAGTTCTCCACAGGACATACTGTGGTATCCGTTGTTTGTAATTGATTTCTGAGTGCCGTTAAGATCAAAAACATTCCCCTGAACTTTCCTGCGTGTCAGTATCCCTTCTACAAGCTGAACAATAATGAAGGTGGTATTTTGTGTTAATGTGACCTGTTGAGGAACGAACCCTATTTTCTATAAACATAGAATACACAGCATGTTATTAAAATAAAATGTGGTATTTATTATGTGTCTTCTGTAGTAAAGAATCCACAGAGAAATTTCATTCACTGAATTATTTGTTACTGCTTTTTGAGTTCATTGCAAAAGATTCCGAATTGAAGGACAAATTACTGAAAACATGTACATTTTTTTTCCTACAAGCTACAATAATTTTTTACCTGGACAAAACCAAAGAAGGGCTAGGTTTAAGGGCCTTCAGACACTTTTAGATTTTTAACTAGTGATGGATCCGGTTAGAGATGAGCGAGTATACGACCGCGCTATATGCTCGGTCCGTATTAGAACTCGAACGGCTCGTGTACTCGGAAGAAGATCTCGGCTGCCAAAATCGAGCATTAAATTAAAAAAATAAAGTGAAAGAAGAAAAGGTATTTTTATGCAAAACAAATGTTCCACATGATTCCAGATGTTTTAATTGTTAGAACACATGAAAAAACACTATTCTCACTTTCCAGGTGGTTCGGCGCTGTCTCCGCTAAGTTCGGAAACATCTGGATAGTGAGAAATAGTGGTCTTTTAATGTGTTCTGCAATGGTAAATGCTCCTGTTGTTACTGTTTTCACTTTTCTATTCTTCAAATGCAGGTGTTCCGCGGTGTCTTCCGATAATGCGCGCACATAAGCAATGTGGGAGATAGAATAAAAACATTAAAAACTGAACATTAAAGTGGGAACACATTCAATAACAAATTCTTCACATTGCTGATGTGCGCGCACATCTCCGACATTATCGGAAGACAGCGGCTCTAACAGTCTTTGCACAAAGTGAAGCAAGAAAGAATGAGCAAATAGATAAGAGGAGAACTGTAGAAGAAAGGAATGAGAACATAATAAAAACCAGATTATTTGTGTGCATTGTTTAAAAAACTAGGTGATTGAAACAAGGCCAGCAGATTTAATTTGCAGCCCAGAACACATTGACAGAGCAGTCGCAGAAACAGTTAGAACAGATTTCTTCACATACAGATGTTGCGCGGCACGAGAAAAATACGAAGGCAATTAAGGAAAAAAAAAAAAAAGAGAAAAGGAAAGAAAGACAGCCGCGCTATTGCGTACAACTTGTCCGTAGTAATTAGTGAAGAATAGTGTCATTTCAATGATATTTAACAATTATTCAAACATAGTGAACAAAACTGTGGGAAATATGTATTAGTGACCTGTTATTTCAATGTCATTTTATTGAAAAAAAAATGGCTCGGGTCTCAATTGAATTTGATGGGGGATTCGTTTATTCGGTCGAACGACGGCAGGCCGAATCGAGCATCTGGAAAAGTTTGCGTAGCCGAAATCAACGGTGCACCCGAGCATGTTTAGGATGACTTTTGCGCTCATCTCTTAATCAGACCATCCAGGGATCTCTGAAGAAGGATACCGACCCCTAGAGAAAGGGGGGTACACCCAAAAACTTGCCAAATCATGGGGACCATCGTCCTTTGTTTACTGGAACCGCGTTCCAGTGTCTTTTATCACACAGGCTATGATGATTGAAGGTATCCAAAATGAGTCCAGATTTCAGATTTCAGAAGTGTTCTTTTGCAAAAGGATTCCGAATTGAAGCCGTGACACTTGCTTGAGAGTGATGCGGAAATGGAACGGAATGATAGGAAAGATGAATGATGAAGTATTGCGGAAACCATTGTACACTTTTTTTCCGGGCAACGCGAAAAGAGAGGTGAGGAACGTACGCTAAAGGGGGAGAAGGGCAGGAGGACAGGAGACAGAGTAGTCGTAACGTAATTAAAGGTTCAGAAAGTTATATGCAACAATGAGGCACGGGAAGATAACGTGGAATGTCGGCAAAGCTAGAGAGGAAGGGAAAAGGGAGGAAAACATTGTGCGGGTCTTTATAGGGGGGCAACCCCACACCCCAATTCGCGTTTTTCCACCCACCGTAGTTACCGAATTATTTCCGATTTGCGCCGATTTACCTGAAGTTGCCCACAGGGTTTTGGGGTTTTGGCGAACGCGATCAGCGCCGGCGCTTGCACGCGACGGGAAAATTCGGGGGAGGGGGGGGCGTGGCCCATGCCCCGAAGAAAACCCAACGGAAAGAACAAAAAAAAAAAAAAAAAAAAAAAAAGCCGACAACATTTAAACAAAAAAACAAAGTCTTGGGGACGCGCGCCGCTAATCTATCTTACCTTACACTCGGTTGAAGATCAGTTTGCAATTCCGGGGGGGGGTGGGATCTTCAGCGGCAGACCACATAGTGGAGTCGCAGAGGAGGGAACCACTGCCTTCGGGAATCCGGGCCGGACCAGAATCCAAAGAAGCAGAGCACGAGAGAGAAAGAGAAACACGACGATGGATAGTGAGTGGATTCGTGAGCTGGCCGGGTACGTAAATCGCCCCAATGGTCCCAACTGCTCACTTGTAAAGCCTCTTTCAACTGCGTTGCAGATCATGTAGAGTCTGATCAGGTTTTGATCAGGGTTTGGACAGTGAAACAACTGACATTTTTTTAATCAGAGTTAGGTTCAATCAGTTTTCAGTCAGAGTGTGAGAGGAGTAGGTTGTGTTTTCATGATAACTTTTTTGATGACTTCAAGCATTTTAATGCATGTTTTTCACACTCATATCATGCAGGTGAAAGGATTCAGGGATGTAGGTTACATTTTCTAAGGCACATTGACAGTGAAAAACAGAAACTGCATTGTATATGCAATGATGTTTTTACATGTGTTTTAATGCATCTCCATAGACTTGTATGGTGCATTTTTGACACGTGTCACCTGCAAAAGTAGAGCATGTTGAGATTTAAACGTGCGTTAAAAAAACATGTGTTAAAAAAAAACGGTCCTGTGTGCTCGAAAAATAAAGCAAGTCTGTAAACTACAGATTACAATTAGAGATGAGCGAACACACTCGTCCGAGCTTGATGCTCCTTCGAGCATTAGCGTACTCGAAACTGCTCGTTGTTCGGACGAGTATTTCGCCAGATCGAGAAAATGGCATCTCCCGCCGTTGTGATTTTTGGCGGCCAGAAACAGAGCCAATCACAAGCCAGGAGACTCTTCACTCCACCCAGCATGAGGTGGTACCCTTACACATCGATAGCAGTGGTTGGCTGGCCTGATCAGGTGACCCTGGAATAGACTAGCCTCTGCCCGTGCTGCTCACATCATTCTCTGTCTGGATGCCGTTAGGAAGAGAGCTGCTGCTGGTCAGGGAAAGCCTTAGGGTGTTCTATTAGAATAGTGTTAGGCAGGAGTGATTCAACAAGAACCCAACAGCCCTTCTTAGGGCTACAATAACGTTATATATATTTTATTTGCTTGTGGCTGGGCTTGCTGGCACTAGTAGTGCAGCTAGTACCATATTGTGAGGAATTTGCAGGGAGACTTGCGACCGTTGTGCTTAGCTCTTAGTGACACACATATCCATCTCAAAAATACCCAGAACACTTGCCTTGAAATTTATTTTCCTTCGCTTTTTCCTCTTCTCTACTCCTTCCACCTCAGGGGGTGAAAATCCGGCTATTCGCCCGTTTTGTCGGGTGGGTACCATGTCTGACCAGGTACGGAAAATGGATCCGTCGGATGAGCTTAACTGGGACGGTTTTGGAGCTTTTGGCCCCTCATACGCAAAGGTAATAGGGCAAAGCAGTGTGCTTTCAGTGTAGGCTGAGAAAATAGCCATAGGGAGAACCCCAACGTTAATTAGGCTACAATAGCGTTATATTTTACTTTTTTTTTTGTGCTTGTTGCTGGGCTTGCTCTGGCACTAGTAGTGCAGCTAGTGCCATATGTGAGAAATTGCATGGAGACTTGCGACCTGTGTGTTTAGCTCTTAGTGACACACATATCCACCTCAAACACCAAAGTGGGACAATTTATTAGGGGTTTGATTTGAATTAGGCACCGTCTGCTGATTTTTTTTTTACGTTTATTTACTTTTATAACTCAAAGTCATCAGGCAGAGCACAAAATCCAGTTGTGTGCTGTCAGTGTAGGTTAGAAACTAGCCATAGTAATAGGATAGCATCGTTTTATTTTAAAAAAAAACACAAAAAAACAAAAAACAAAAAAAATTTACAGTTTACACTTTAATTTGGAAAATGTTTAACCCGAGGGCTAGGGCTAGAGGACGAGGGCATGGACGTGGGCGTCCAACTACTGCAGGGGTCAGAAGCCATGGTCCTGAGCGGGGTGAGACACCACATGCTGATGAGGGAGCAGGGGAACGCCACAGAGCTACACTCCCCAGGTTCATCATGTATCAAGTTACTGGGATTCGTGGTAGAGCACTGTTGAGGCCAGAACAGTGCAAAAAGGTGATGTCGTGGATTGCGGACAATGCTTTAGCCATTTGTCCACCAGTCAGTCTTCCACGCAGTCCACCCATGTCATCGAAACGGCACTCTCCAGCTCCTGCACCTCAGCCTCTCCCCCAGTCTGCCCCCTCCCAGGAAAATTTGGCATTTGACCGGCATACTCTGAGAACTGTTTTCTGGACCCTTCCCACAGTCACAAACACCGCTTGTCCGGTCGGTGCTGCTGCATGTAGCAATTTTCCGAGTCCAGGTTTTCCACAGGTCGCAGTCTGTGGGTGTGATGATGACATTATGACGTAGTGGAAGAAGTGTGTAAAGAGGGTGTCGGAAGAGAAGAGAACACGGTTGTCAGACAGTGTGGTGAAGTTGTCAAGAGGATGGAAAAAAAAAAAAAAGCCACATTTAAAAAAAAAAAAGTCTTGTGGGAGGACGCGGCTTACCTTCATCGTCGGTGAAGATCAGTGCATTCCGGGGATCTTCAGCGCAGCACCTAGTGGACGTCGGAGGAACGCCTTCGTGAATCCGGCCGGACCCGAATCCACCGCGAGAACACGCGTGGATCGTGAGTGGACGGGGTAAGTAAATCTGCCCACGTGTCCCAACTGTCACCTAAAGGCCTCTTTCACACTGCGTTGCAGATCATGTCAGAGGTCTGATCAGGTTTGTGATCAGGGTTTTGCAGTGAAAAACTGACATTTTTCATCAGAGTTCAATCAGTTTTCAGTCAGAGTTTGTGTTTTTCACTAACTTTTTTGGTGATTTCAATGCATTTGAATGCATTTTTCACACTCATATAATGCATGTGAAAAGGATTCAGGACTGTGGTACCTTTTCTAAGGCAATTGATCAGTGAAAAACAAATTGCATTGTACTTGCAATGTGTTTTTTAATGTGTTTTTAATGCATCCCATAGACTTGTATGGTGCATTTTTGACAAGTGTACCTGCAAAAGTAGAGCATGTTGAGATTTAAACGTGCGTTAAAAAAACATGTGTTAAAAAAAAACGGTCCTGTGTGCTCGAAAAATAAAGCAAGTCTGTAAACTACAGATTACAATAGAGATGAGGCGAACACACTCGTCCGAGCTTGATGCTCCTTCGAGCATTAGCGTACTCGAAAACTGCTCGTTGTTCGGACGAGTATTTCGCCAGATACAGAGAAAATGGCATCTCCCGCCGTTGTGATTTTTGGGGCCAGAAACAGAGCCAATCACAAGCAGGAGACTCTTCACTCCACCCAGCATGAGTGTGGTACCCTTACACATCGATAGCAGTGGTTGGCGGCCTGATCAGGTGAACTGGAATAGACTAGCCTCTGCCCGTGTGCTCACATCATTCTCTGTCTGGATGCCGGTTAGGAAGAGAGCTGCTGCTGGTCAGGGAACAGGCAGAAGCTAGTGGGGCTATAGGAGTAGTTGAGGCAGGAGTGATTCAAAAACGCCCAACCACCCTTCTTAGGGCTACAATAACGTTTATATATTTTATTTTGCTTGTGGCGGGCTTGCTGGCACTAGTAGTGCAGCTTACATATTGTGAGGAATTTGGCAGGGAGACTTGCGACCGTTGTGTTTAGCTCTTAGTGACAACATATCCATCTCAACGAAGTGGACAATTTATTTTTGTTTTCCTCTCTGATTTACTTGATCTATTCCGTTTTGCGGTGTATTTAGGTAGAAAAGGACCTCGATAGTTATAGTTTATTTTGGTCATACCAAGTAATGGCAAAGCAGTGTGCTTCAGTGTAGGCTAGAAAATAGCCATAGGGAGAACCCCAACGCTTATTAGGCTAATAGCGTTATATTTTACTTTTTTTTTTGTTTGCTTGTTGCTGGCGCTCTGGCACTAGTAGTGCAGCTAGTGCCAATATGTGAGAATATTGCATGGAGACTTGCGACCTGTGTGTTTAGCTCTTAGTGACACACATATCCACCTCAAACACCAAAGGGACAATTTATTAGGGGTTTGATTTGAATTAGGCCACCGTCTGTGTTTTTTTTTTACGTTTATTTACTTTATATAACTCAAAGTCATCAGGCAGAGCACAAAAATCCAGTTGTGTGCTGTCAGTGTAGGTTAGAAACTAGCCATAGTATAGGATAGCATCGTTTATTTAAAAAAAAACACAAAAAAACAAAAAACAAAAAAAATTTACAGTTTACACTTTAATTTGGAAAATGTTAACCCGAGGGCTAGGGTAGAGGACGAGGGCGGTGGACGTGGGCGTCCAACTACTGCAGGGGTCAGAAGCCATGTCCAGACGGCGGGTGAGACACCACATGCTGATGAGGGAGCAGGGGAACGCCACAGAGCTACACTCCCAGGTTCATCATGTATCAAGTTACTGTGGAATCAGTAACTCATTGTGCCCCAGGGTTTTGGCGCACGCGATCAGCGCCGGCGTGCACGCGACAGAAATCGGGGGGCGTGGCCGTCTTTCCGACGGATTCGGAAAGAACGCCACATTTTTTTAAAAAAAAAGTGTTGTGGGACTCGCGCTTACCTTCACTCGGTCCGGCTTGGTGAAGATCAGTGCATTCCGGGGATCTTCAGCGTAGCACCTAGTGGACATCGGAGGAACTGCCTTCGTGAATCCCGGCCGGACCCGAATCCACTGCAGAAAACACGCTGCTGGATCGCGAGTGGACCGGGTAAGTAAATTTGCCCCACTGTGTCCCAACTGCTCACTCTAAGGCCTCTTTCACACTTGCATTGCAGATCATGTCAGAGTCTGATCAGGTTTGTGATCAGGGCTTGGTCAGTGAAAAACTGACATTTTTCATCAGAGTTCAATCAGTTTTCAGTCAGAGTTTGTGTTTTTCACTAACTTTTTTGGTGATTTCAATGCATTTTGAATGCATTTTTCACACTCATATAATGCATGCGAAAAGGATTCATGACTGTGGTCTACCTTTTCTAAGGCAATTGATCAGTGAAAAACAAATTGCATTGCACTTGCAATGTGTTTTTCAATGTGTTTTTAATGCATCTCCATAGACTTGTATGGTGCATTTTTGACACGTGTGACCTGCAAAAGTAGAGCATGTTGAGATTTAAATGTGCGTTAAAAAACATGTGTTAAAAAAAATGGTCCTGTGTGCTCGGAAAATAAAGCAAGTCTTAAAAAACTATAGATTACAATTAGAGTAGAGATGAGGCGAACACACTCGTCCGAGCTTGATGCTCCTTCGAGCATTAGCGTACTCGAAACTGCTCGTTGTTGGACGAGTATTTCGCCAGATCCGAGAGAAAAATGGCATCTCCCGCCGTTGTGATTTTTGGGGCCAGAAACAGAGCCAATCACAAGCCAGGAGACCTCTTCACTCCACCCAGCATGATGTGGTACCCTTACACATCGATAGCAGTGGTTGGCTGGCCTGATCAGGTGACTGGAATAGACTAGCCTCTGCCCGTGTGCTCACATCATTCTCTGTCTGGATGCCGGTTAGGAAGAGAGCTGCTGCTGGTCAGGGAACAGGCAGAAGCTAGTGGGGCTATAGGAGTAGTTGAGGCAGGAGTGATTCAAAAACGCCCAACCACCCTTCTTAGGGCTACAATAACGTTATATATATTTTATTTTGCTTGTGGCGGGCTTGCTGGCACTAGTAGTGCAGCTTACATATTGTGAGGAATTTGGCAGGGAGACTTGCGACCGTTGTGTTTAGCTCTTAGTGACAACATATCCATCTCAACGAAGTGGACAATTTATTTTTGTTTTCCTCTCTGATTTACTTGATCTATTCCGTTTTGCGGTGTATTTAGGTAGAAAAGGACCTCGATAGTTATAGTTTATTTTGGTCATACCAAGTAATGGCAAAGCAGTGTGCTTTCAGTGTAGGCTGAGAAAATAGCCATAGGGAGAACCCCAACGCTTATTAGGCTAAATAGCGTTATATTTTACTTTTTTTTTTGTTGCTTGTTGCTGGGCGCCTGGCACTAGTAGTGCAGCTAGTGCCAATATGTGAAGAATTTGCATGGAGACTTGCGACCTGTGTGTTTAGCTCTAGTGACACACATATCCACCTCAAACACCAAAGGGACAATTTATTAGGGGTTTGATTTGAATTAGGCACCGTCTGCGATTTTTTTTTTACGTTTATTTACCTTTATAACTCAAAGTCATCAGGCAAGCACAAAAATCCAGTTGTGTGCTGTCAGTGTAGGTTAGAAACTAGCCATAGTAAGGATAGCATCGTTTATTTAAAAAAAAACACAAAAAAACAAAAAACAAAAAAAATTTACAGTTTACACTTTAATTTGGAAAAATGTTAACCCGAGGGCTAGGGTAGAGGACGAGGGCGTGGACGTGGGCGTCCAACTACTGCAGGGGTCAGAAGCCATGTCCAGGAGGCGGGTGAGACACCACATGCTGATGAGGGAGCAGGGGAACGCCACAGAGCTACACTCCCAGGTTCATCATGTATCAAGTTACTGTGGAATCAGTAACTCATTG